>OX336389.2:105222851-106422851 GCA_946902985.2 Meconema thalassinum | reverse complement strand
ACCATCTCGTGGTGTAGTGGATAACATTCTTGGCTCCCACCTTGAGGTCCCGATTTTGATAGCTGGCTCTGCCAACAATTTGAAAGTCTTGGCAAGGTCTGGTCCGGGGCAAGGTCTGGTACGGGGTCTCGCAGTCTCGTGATACCAGATGGGAACTTGCTGAACGCTAAGGTAGGAGGAGGAGAAATGAACTTGCTACCATACCGCACGACAACTCCGGTTCAGGAGCCTCGTTAAATGATCCGTTGTCTTAGCCAAGGACTCTGATTGGGTCACCTACGTCCATGGTGGATATAGCACTTCATAGACACATTTAAATGTTTATAAATATGCACAGTACGTTGCCCGTGAGTAATTAAGAGACTGAGCATTGTCATTGTGACGCCTTTGAATTTTGATTCAAGGAGCCTTTTCTGTCATTTTACAGTGCCCAACAAAAGTTTAAGACCACTAGCTTATTTTCAACAAAAGCTCGGTGGTCTTATATGTTTGATTCAAATTTTGCCAAATATTTAATGAAAATACTTTGATATAATAGACATCTACCTGTACCAAGAAGATTGTAATATGGCTTTCAGTTTTTGAGTTACAATTTTTTAATACAAGTGGAGTATCGAAGAAAAACACAATTTTCAACCACAAATTAATTTGTGGACACTAAACCAATGGGTTTACCTTACTGATTATTTTTTGTAAGTATTGTAGAATGTATACAAACGTTTTGGTAAATGAAAAGAAAATCCCAAAAATTTTCTTGCCATTTGGTAGTGATTTTTGTATACCTGGCTTCTCAGAATAGATGAGGGAAACTGATTCCAGGTACTCGGAGTGTTGACCTTGGAACTGTCTCTTTATCTGTTGACACCATGCTGAACTGTGCCTGGTGAAAGTTTGGGTCCACTAAGTCAACCATCACAGAAGCTATTAAGCAGTGAACGCTCCATCAGTCTTAGTTTCAATTTGTTACCTTTTACAAAAAGTACAAACATCACTACCAAATGGCAAGAACATTTTTGGGATTTGTTTTTCATTTACCAAAATGTTTGTATACATTCTACAATACTTATAAAAAGTAATCAATAAGGTAACCCCTTTGGTTTAGTGTCCACAAATTAATTTGTGGTTGAAAATTGCGTTTTTCTTCGATACTCTACTTGTATTAAAAATGTGTAACTCAAAAACTGAAAGCCGTATTACAATGTTCTTGGTACAGGTGGATGTCTATTAGATCAAAGTATTTTCATAAAATATTTGGCAAAATTTGAATCAATCATATAAGACCAGGAAGCTTTTGTTGAAAATAAGCTAGTGGTCCTAAACTTTTGGTAGGCACTGTAGATGCCTTGGCTGTTCCTCCATTGGTCAAGACTTGAAGTGATTCAACCCATTCAATGTCATTTCTTTCTAAACTCGTTTCGAAATAATATTCCGTCTTTAATACACACCTCCCCCCAGGGGCTCACAACTCTCATTTTTCAGGGGGCAGAACCCATCTTTTTCTCTTCATGGTATATCCCGTGTCTTCTGTCCAAGGCCCTAAGGGAGGCAGGGTGTTCGTAGCCCCACCACTTATGGTGCTCCCTGGTTAGTGCTGCATCCTCAAGGGTTCACGGCTGGTGAGTTCAGGAGTTGGCGATCCCGAGGAGTTTCTGATCTGGGTCCATTATTTTCCTTCTTCCATTGACTTCGGGATGGACCCTCTCCTCTTTCGCTTTCCTATCTGCCTTTCATTGTTCACGGCTGGTGTGTTCGGGGGTTGCGCTGGGTCCGTTATTTTACTTCTTCCATTGACTTCGGGGCGGACCCTCTCTTCCCCTTTCCTATCAGCCTTTCATGGTTCTACAGCTTTTCAAGTCCCTCTCAATCCTCGAAGAATGAGGATTGAGGGCAATTCCTTTCCCTGTCGTCTATTTCCCTTATTCCTCCTTTATGTCGTTTTCTTCTTCTAGTATCTAAGTTAGGAGTTCGTTTTGGCATTAGTTATTCATTTCATCATGTTCACGGTCACTCAAATCATTAGAGGGCGATATCCCAGATGTTAGGCCCTTTAAAACAACAATTATCATCATAATCATCATCATTAATACAATAGCCAAGAAATCGAAATTTAGCTCCATGTTACATGGGTATGAATGGAATTTGTCTGATAATCGGTTTGATTTTAGTGACAGTAATAGTGTTGGTATTTGTAATTGAGACTAGGATCTGTAAGGAGGTGGTCGTGGCTTCGTGTTGGAAGCATCGCGGCCTGAAGTTGGAGTGGGAAACTACCAAAAACCACTTGCTGGATAGCTGAGGTTGGAAACATATCCACTTCGTTCTTGATTTGCCTCACGAGTCTGAGTGTATCCCGTTCCGGCCCTCAGACCAGAATTAAATTTCTTGGCAGAGCCGGGAATCGAACCCGGACCTGCGGGTCGATAGCCAATAATGCTGTCCGCTACACCAGGAGGTGGTTGGTGAACTTAGTATAGTATCCTCTTACCATACTGAATGCGGGTAAAATATTTCGCGCGGCCGCCATGCTTGATTGGTGACACTTATTAAAATTTGAAAGACACTGACGATGTTGGAAGAGGTAGTAGCAAGACCTTGCTAAGTCTCATTGAAATCGCCCCAGCCGTTTAGATTGTATTAGTGGGACATACACACATACACCCACGGACAATAGGTGATTTCATAAGCCTATCGGGGTCGTGGTGGCGCAGCGGTCAGGCTATTTGCCTCTCACCGTGGTAGACCGGGTTCGATTCCCGGTCAATACTTGTGAGATTTTCGAAGTGAAATGCTACGTCCTGTGGTTCGGATTCCACGTAAAAATCCGTGGCTCATGATCGCGAGATTAATGGTCACGTAAAACTACAAGCTTCCGTCCTTCCGGCACCCCGGCGTCTCTAAATGCCTCAGTTGTTAAAAGGGACGTAAACCCAATAGCATTAATTACCTTCCTATTACTTCATAGTCCTATATTTCATAAATGAAAATAGGCTAAAAATGCCTATGCTGTTCCACTAATATTTCTGTAATAGTTTGATGTCGTTTCGCGTAAATTTAATCCATGGTCGCAATACAATTTTTGCAGTGTAAACCAACTATGTATACATTTCAAAACGTATTACAATTTTAATGTTTAGAGCGTGTTACACAAGACCCGGTTCACAGTATACCGTATCGGTCTCGTTTCTAACTGCGTGTACCAAACACGTAATTTCAATACAGGCGTAATACTGTATAATGTTTCATTTGTCTTGCACAAAAGAACTGTAGTTGAAAACTGTACCTTTCATTCGCCTGGCACATGAGAACTGTCGTTTCTCGCATTCACTTGAGAACTGTTTCGTCTCGCACTGATTTGAAAACCGTACCATTTATTCCGCCAAGCACGTGTGAACTCTTTCGCGCTCTTCGTTCGACCTTCGCTCTTTCAATGCCGCAGTGGGGGATGATGACTAAAATGCTCCCTACTCTACCGTGTATTGTCTGAACCATCGACTTCACAGCTTGTTGCCATTATTTGTCTCGTGTAATAATGTGAGAAATTTATAGTATTTCTATCTCACTTTTCATGCCTTGCATGATGATAAAATCATTGTTCGCCGGTTATAGGCTATTTACATAGGCTTCTTCCATTTCTAGAAAATTCAGAATCACGTGGTTCGATCCTTGTTATCTTATTGAATCCTTCGCATGTAGGGATAATTGACTAACTTACTGAAATTTCTACACCCTCGTGATGCAAGGCAACTACTCTTCAATAGAGATTCTAATAATTCCAACTACTCACCATACTTTAAAACACACGGCGTGACGTTTGCATTGCTAAACTGCGATTTTGCCACGGAACTTAATTCTGATCTGAGAGCTGGAACGGGGTATACTCAGCCTCGTGAGGCAAACCTGAGAAGAGGCGGGTTAGATTCCTACCTCAGCCATCCTGGAAGTGGTTTTCCTTGGTTTCCCACTTCTACTCCAGGCAAATGCTGACTTCGTACCTAACGCAAGGCCACAGCCGCTTCCTACCCAAATCATATCTCAATCACAAATACACACACTCGTACAGACATCGCAGTGACACGGGTTATCAGACAAATTCTACACACATCCAAGTACACGGGGCTACATGACCACGATGTTGCAAAGCCCCTAAAGAATCAACAACATAAACTGCAATTTTGTGTCAATTTTTGAACCCACTGCCTTTCTAGAGTCCAGATCACTAGCTTACAGCCTTTCCCACTAATCCAACCTGGTAGCTAATATCTACTGATGTTGATGATGTTAATTGTTGTTCTAAGGGGCCTAACACCTAGGTTAACGGCCCCTAATGTTCTGGGTGATGGCGAAAATGACAATGAAATGGAAACCAGAACGAAAATTAAATGAGACTGACAGTACTTACAAAAAGTAACTCAGATTGAAACGAATCACAAAATGGAGAGTGGTAATACTTACAAAAGGGAATTTAGAAGGAAAATACTCACAAAAGGAATATATTGAAAAATACGCACAAAATGTAGTGTAGGTTTAAAATACGTACAAAATGCAATGCAGAGCCGAAATACTTAAAAATGCAATTGATATTCAAAATACTTACAAAATGCAATTGATATTCAAAATAGTTACAAAATGCAAATGAGATTGAAAATACGTACAAAATGCAATTGAGGTTCAAAATACTTACAAAATGCAATTGAAATTGAAAATACACAATGCAATTTAGATTGAAAAACGCCCATTTCAGATCCAAAATACTCGCAAAGTGCAATTGAAATTCAAAATGCTTACAAAATGCAATTGAAATTCAAAATGCTTTCAAAATGCATGGTAGATTCAAACTACTCATTTGGATGGACAATACTTACAAAATGCAATTTAGATTGAAAATACGTACAAAATGTAATTTAGATTCAAAATACCCACAAAATGCAATTGAGAATCAAAATTCTTACAAAATGCCCACCATAAAAAATGCAATATAGATAGAAAATATGTGCAAAATGCGGTTTAGGTTGAAAATACTTACAAAATGCAATTGAAATTCAAAATACTCACTAAAATGTCCTGCTCGTACATTGAAAGACTTACTAAATATCAATTTAGATGGTCAATCCCTACAAAATGCAATTGAGGTTGAAAATACTCGCAAAATGCAACTTAGATCGAAAAGACTTACAGAATGCAACGTAGATTGAAAATACCTACAAAATGGAGTGTAGATGCCAAAAATTCGCTAAAAGGAATTTAGATACACGGGGAGCCAATTAACAAAAACAGTGCGGGGATCTTAAAGACAAAAGGAAATATAATGAAAAGAAAAAGAAGACTGATCCCTAGAAGAATGAGGGATCAGGAAAGATGAGAGAAGGGCCAATTAAGGCGGGAAAGTGAAAGACTCCCTAGGCCTCGGATACCCTAATACCGTCGGGGTCGGAAAATAACGAGAGTTCACCGAGGGAGGTCGACAGGAAAGAAGACGGAGAGGAGCCCGGCACAAGTAAGTGGACGCAATGCCGGACTCAGCTGGGGTCCCGTGGTCGCCAACCCACGTCCCACTAGATGGGAGGTAATATCTACTCTGATTCAACAAGAATGATTATACTAGAGGAGCTGTACTGTAATTTTCCGTACGCAGTCATTGTTTGGTATCACCATATTTTATGCGCATTTACCTTTTTACGTGTACCAGCAAACCACGTTTGTTCCCTAAACCAGCAGTGTCAAAGGGATGACAAAATCTGATGATTATTACTAATCAATATCTGCATTAGTGAAGAATTGTGGTGCGTGGAATATTTCACATGGAATTCAAACGTGTGGAAATATTTATTTTAACATTTAGAATACCCTCTGTTCCGCATCTTGGATAGCCAGCGATTGGGGCGAAAGTATTGTTTATTGCAACCATCACCTGATACAGTGATACTTTAATAGCCTAACACAAAAATCTTCCCCAGTAAGATTGATAAATCACAATATACATTTAAAAATAAGTTTCAGAACCTACAAATAATTTAAATGGTTTTAAATGTTATAAAAAAAAGCAAAGCCAACTCCGTACAGGCCTTGTAGGCCCTGGGAGTAGTGGAAGGTAGAGGCTTCCACTTTTTGTGACATCGGCGCTATATTGGATGGAGTTGTCAGCCCCATGCCCGGCCGCCTTTGCTCCCAGGCATTACCCTGGTACTCATTTCTGGTGGAGGGTGTGTGAACCCCAGGGCTATTTGCGTTTCCGAAAGTGGTAGTTTTGTTTCTAAAATCCACTACCTGGGTGGGGATCGAACCCACTCCCTTTCAGTTAGAAGCTCAGCGCCTCTACCGACTGCGCCACGCAGCCCCCTTTTAAATGTTATAAACGATTATCGAAAACACTAATAATAGCTATTAATTATGTACTACCTTAATCTTATACTACAGTATAATATTCTAATTGATACAGAGAGGCTAACCTAGACTTTATTTGAGTTTTGTAGTTTAGGATATCATCTCATGTACCCTTATATTTGTCTCGCATGCATCTTTGTGGTGTTTCTCATCTGTCGCTTTCCGATCCCATATTCCCGTGATAACATTAAAAAGTGTCGTTGATTTACCTGGCTTCCTCCATTCCCTATTTAGTCATGTTTTAAAAGTGAGATAGTCATTTTCGCTTTCTAAGCTGTTTATTTATCTACAAATGTTGCTGTTATTATTTTGGTTTCATTGCATTTTCTGTTCATGTACGCTGCACCCTTAACCTTTCCATAAAAATACGAAGGCATTTCTCTCATTGCTTTGTTCTTATACACAGACCCATTAACCACCAAATAATCCCTCTCATATCTCTTTTCGTTAGACCTCCAAGGCTTTATATTTGTACCTCCCTCCCGGGAGACATTTGGTGTAATTGATAAGGTTCCCTTTCATCAAGGTTCAAACCTTTAACAAGCTCTTTTTTTTAAGAATGTCTTCATGCACCTTATCATCGCAAGTGTTTGTTACGAAAGTAGTTCATATTATGCTTTGATTAATCTCAAAAGAAAAGTATCTAGAATTTTGGCTTATTTTTTAAATGTATGTATTTAATTTTATTGTATTTTATTTAACTCAGATTCTAAAGAGAAAGCTGTCCATAAATGATTGGGGAGTTCGGCAAGCGTACTAGATATCGTCAGAATGTGGACACATTTCCAGTGCTATTATTAGAGTTCCCCTATCCCTGCTAGAATATTCTAGTTGTGACAATTTTGAAAAATCATTCAAGAAGTCTAGGGGGGATTGAACTTCACTTCTTTCACTACACTTCTAGACAATCATTATGTAATTACCCTTTACCATTTCTTGATGAATACCTTACATTTGCATTTGTCTATTGGCACAGGCTAGAGTACAATAATGATTTTCACCGATGTCTCAGTCCCGCTCATGGCTGTGATTGTATGGAAGCTCCTGAGGTATAAGTGGTGTTGATTGATGGCCTTCAGGGCACAACCAGTGCCTGTGGATGTTGAGAAAGGAGTAGGTCTAGTACTGCTGTACTAGCTCAGTGAGGAAAGCAATTACAAACTACCTCACTCCTCACCTTGCCTAGTACGCCTCAATATAACACTCCCTTGGGTACCTACGGTGGTACTTTTTGAGGATCCGACCAGCCTCCGAGCTGACTACCCAACAGTCTGACACTACAGATGTTGATTATCGATTCAAACTTCTGCTCAATTCTTTATTCCCACATAGGACCATCATAAACAACGTACCTAGTACAATCGCTCTTAATTGCTAAGAAGCACAGCAAGCCAAAGACCATCTATATCAAAGTTGTTGCATCAATTTTCTACTTTTCGGAGCCGTGCAATAGCATGGAATATTCCGGCTGACTCTGGACCAAGAGGCCCGTATCCGTAAAAGCCTTAAGAGAACGTCACTTTGATTTCTGAAATTTGAAGAATAATGTCGGAATGTTGCGGTGTTGTTTTCTTGCTAATTGCCATGACAGCGACTGATGCCGTGATTAACAGTGCCCTCTTGTTGTGTGTCTTCCCACCAGTAATTAAGTGGATAATTCTTCACTCCCAAGGCTTAAAGTTAATCTGGCATCGTTGTAGTGATGAAGTGGAGCATAAAACTTGGTGTTGTGTTTGTAACCGAACAGGATGGGGTCGTAGAAATACTCTGCGTTTACTCTAGCATAACGAATCTTAAAATACTTACGCCGTGTCATTTATTTTAAAATGTGTGGCATTTCTCTCTAGCGTGTAGTGGTTTGCCTTCCTCGAAACATAACATACACTGTGTAGTTCACCGTTGTGGGAACTCTGAATGTCTGGTAATGTACTGTGTGTTGGTAAATTCCGTGGATTGCAGATCCGTATTCGAAGCTCTTTTTATCCCCTCTCGAGTTGTGTATGATAGCTTTGAAAACATATCTTCTGTGTTGGCGTGGGTATTACACCCTTCACCCTGAATTCACTCACAGATTACACACCATTAAAACTGATTAATTAGTTTAATAATTAATATCAATATGAATAAATTGGTATGGTTATCATTAAAATAATGTTTTAAAGTCTTACTGCAATGAACGCGGAGGTTACGAGACTACAGGACCACATTAAACTTTTATTTGACATCTCTTATAAATCCAACAAAATATAAATATAACTAATAATAATAATAATACAATAATAATTGCACAAGCACGTGGAGAAGATCAGTGACACGATGCGAAAAAGGAGGATTGCCTTTTATAGCCACGTGACACGAATGAGCCCAGGCAGGATATCAAAACGGATATTAACGTACTTTCAGGATAAGAAAACCAAAGGGGCATGGTTCACGGAAGTTGAGACAGATCTGCGTGAAATGGAAATTTCCCCTAAAGATATCCAGGAGCGTGTTCCACTTCGGGAAAAACTACGTACGCACAAAGGTTTCCAGGAAAACCCGAAGCTGAAGACAGGGAAGGCGTGGTCCCAAAGAGAGACAAGAACAACACCGGAGACGAATGCGGGAACACTGGGCGGTAGTTAGAGCTCGGAAGAAGAGACAGTTGAACTGACGTGGTCCTTAGTTGGCCGAATCGAAGAAAGAAGAAGAAGAATACTAATAATAATACGGGTGTACATGCCTCACAGCAGCTGGTATTTTTAGAGACGTCAAGGTGCTGGAATGTTTGCCCTAGTAGAGCATTTTTCAGGGCCCATTAAATAATTTTGACGGGTGGCCTCTAAACCCCTTTCGTGTTGGCGCTTGTGGATGACCGACGTGTCGTGATGAGAAGGAAATGAATGACGTTATTTAATACAAATACCCAATTCCGAGGCAAGGGGAATTAACCATTTGAAATTAAATCCCCACGGTCCGGCCGGGAAGCGAACCCGGGGACCCTTCTGCCAAAGTCTTATCATCTTAACCAGCCACGGGGCTGGACAGTAAATCTACTGATGTGGGAGTTCTTGACTCTTATCACCCTTTATAATAAATGCCAACCAACTGTGGACACACTAAGCAAGTTTCTCAGTTTCATTGCGCCGGAGGCAACCCACGTATTTGTTAATACTAATAATAATAAATATAAGCCTGCTGGCCTCCAACCGGAGGAGAACGTTTTGAGTATTTCATGAGCTCGAGAACATTCAGGCAGTCCCACACAATTGAAATTCACATTATATTGCCATGGGAGCAAGAATTCCGTACGTTGGAAACGTATATATTAAGTTGTCGATTCGCTTTCCTTTCCCATTTGAATGACGCGCGTCGGCAGCCGTTGTGAACTACAAAGGTGGTCATACTGGCTAAGTAGAGCTTGTAGGTTCAATTATGTTTGGCATGGCGAATATGGTCACAAATCCTCTGTGATCATGGTTTGTATCCAGTAATTCTCTGAACGGTCGTAAGATGTCATCAGATGGCATCATGTTTCGCTGTAGTCCTTGAATGAAGGCTTCTATCTATAATTACTAAATAGATTTGTACTTACAATTAGCCCAGTTACTACTAATTAAGTCTTTCAAGTACTGTATGTTTGCAACCCTTGAATAGGGCATGAATGAAATAAACATTGGCTTTCACGTACGCTGACAAGCAAGATATCACAGCAAGAGCTTATGTTTCTTCGGAAAAGTTACCGTACTGTGAGAACAGGTGAGAGAACTTACTCGTAGATGACGGTTAAGCCGCATGAAGAGCCACGCCTGTTGACCTGTCTCTTATCTCGCTCTTCTTCCACCACCCTAAACAATTTATGGCTCTTGCAGTTAAGTACTATGAATGCCAATCTTCCCCTTTTCTGCCCAGCTGCCTTCAGTAATGTGGGGTTTCAACGGTCCTCAGTGTGATTTCCGGTTCGGCCAAGAAATTTACAGTAATTCTGGTCTCAGGACATTGTGTGGACAACTGATAAAAGGTAGGTTTGATTCCCACCGCAGCCAACATGGAAGTAGTTAACCGTAGTTTACCGTTTTGGGTATATGCCGGGGTGTTATTTAACTTAATGCAACGGTCGTCACCTTCCTAATCTCAGGTCCAGTAACAAACTCATACAGTTTATCAGACAGATTGCAAGTAATGAGCTGATGTCCCAAGCCCCTAAATGCATCAAGACAACTTATCTCCTGTCCCTGAAATGTTTTTCTACCTCACTGTTGGGATGTTAACAGCCAGAGCGGTAATTGGTATCACCATGAAACCTTTATTCATGGCGACTGTAAGGAGTGGCGGCTGCAACATTGTGCAGGGTGTAGCTCCCTGTGAAAATGTCTTAAGGCTAAATGTCCCGTTTTTTAGTTTGTAATTCTGACACCACGTAGCAGCACCAAAGTGAGACAATTTCTTTTTTCAGTTTTCTCTTGAACGAAAGCTCGTATTTGCGATCTGAAAACCACTGTGTATACTAGACTGCAATTGAATTGATATTAATTCGATGCATTTTCCAAAATGTGAAAAACAAAAAAGTTACTAACAGTTTTCATAACTCTGCCTAAAATATGAAAAATACCTGGTAATACGAAGACGGAGATTTATTTCCTGATTCCAGTGCATTTTTCAGAATTAAAATCGGGTGAATGGAATCGGCAGCATTAGTTTGGGAATGTTTTGAAAAGGGTGGTAGGAGGCGCGGCTTCACAAGATCTCTTGCGCAAGGAAAATGATGAACACGCTGACAGGGTGGAGGGAGAAGGGAACAATTTGACGAGAGGAAGGAGTTGTCTTGCTCTTGTCATAAATATTATAGTTCGGCAAGTTACATGTACAAGTGCCTAGTCGTGGAACAATATCTGAGCAATAAAATTATACTGTAGTAGTGTCACAATATGTAACGTTGACACACTGTGTTTGTACAGATTCATTTCTTACTTCCTCAAACATTCTTGTTGATAATAATACATTGTAGGGGCTTGGGACATCTTAGTCATCAGTCCCTTTGGCTGGCTGCGTGGCTCAACGGTAACGTTCTCGCTTGCTGTGCCCGAGGTTGAAGGATTGAATCCTGGTGCAGCCAGTTGGCATTTGAGGGTGCGCGAATGCGAGGGAGCCGTGTCATTAGATTTACTGGCACGTTAAAGATCCCCTTCGGGGCAAAATTCCGGCACCCCGGCGTCTATAAAAGCCACAGTAGTTAAAAGGGACGTAAAACTAATAACGTTATTATTATTATTATTTATTTATTTATTTATTTATTTAGTATGTTTCGACCCATACAGGATCACATAAAGCAAGTTATGTTCTGTTGCTGTTATTTTTCTTGTTCTTCCAGAATTCTTTCATCACGTCGCTATGTTTAGTTCGACGTTCGTCAGTCCATTTTCCCCTAGGTCTGCTGGGCTTATCTTCTGATGCAGCTTCCCAAGTGTAGATCTTATGTCTGAAAGTTTTGCGGTCTTCGATATCTGTGGGTGTGATGTTGGCGTTATTGAGATCAGTTTGGACTTGTTTAATTATTATTAATATTATTATTATCATCAGTCCCGTGTAGTTGATTATGTGTGTAAATGTATTAGAGTCAGGGATGGGGCAGGTGCCCTGAAACTTCACATACGGTACTATCTCTGCATTTAACTGGAGGGATTGTGGAAAAGCCGGTGAAAATACACTCAGGATAGATGCTGACAGCGCTGGATTCCCTTCTAGGAAACTGTTTTAGAGTTATTTGAGGATGAACTCCCGAACAAAAAACATATTGTTCCGATATTAGTAATACTTTGTAGGGCATAATTCTTACCGCACAGAGCAGCGACTGATTTAACTCGATGCGAAAGTCAATACTGTATAGAAAGATATGACTGGTTTGTAGTTAGCACGTTCTTGATATTTTAGAAAAAAGATGGACAAGATATGTTCGTGTTCAGGTTTATTGGGAATATCTGTTCTAAATTCCATCCGATGCGGACGTCCAACTCTAGGTATCGTCTTCTAGACATAACAAACAAGACCACAAACCGTAAAAAATTATTGTCAATGGAGCCAGCTCTTATCGATTTATAAGGGGCCAAATGCGCACGCACATAGACCTACATACATACATACATACATACATACATACATTTATCTTGGTGATTCGTATGGGTCTTTGGTTCTTTTGACTCTGATTCCCTTTTTTCGTGAGATCTGAAACGACTCCGTGAGGCCAATCACTATAACTTACTTCAATTTTCATGGAAGTAATAATAAAAGTTCATTTCTGTAGGATATTTTATTACAATAAACAAATTATGAAAATGCATACCAAGGGCAAAATTATTATGTACATAATAGAATTAAAGTTCCTAAGTTATTCTCAACTGCCTATTGTTAGCACAGGCGTTACTGCGTACTATAAACTAAACTATACCTAATTATTTCCTGTTCTTGAAACAATGCTTCAATTTTTTCCATATCAAAGATAACGTTTCATGATTTACACACACTAATCAGTATTTTACTTCACCTCAGGTTCTCTTATATCCATTGATCTTGTCATCCTGGGATCAATGATCTCATGCAACAAGATTTTCTCGTAGCAGAATGTCAGTTAGATAAGCATTTTTTGTCTCCAGAACTTTTCGCCCCTCTTTATTGTTTCTATGTGAATGTCCTTAGGCGTCCATACCACAAAATAACATATTTCCCGCTATGTTATTTCCAACTTGTCCTGGTTCTGGAAATAAAAATCATGTGAGTGTTAGAGAGTTATCAATCTGTTCTCTTCTGAATGGCACTGTTCTTGACATTCTTTAGGCTTTTTGTTTTCGCTTACTTTCTGACAAACAAAATCCTTTTAGCTTTTTGTAGGCTTCCAGTATGGTCATATTCCGTGCAGAATAAGAGCAATTGACTTCGACTATAGCAACATCTCCTGTTAATCCGTCTGGGGAGGCACCTAAAAACCCATAAGTTTTATGTACGAAAAGACCACATTCTTCGACTTTTTTACTGATTTCTCATCTAAACTTCGTTTTGCAATTCGCTCATTATCACAGTCATACTGCATTGCTTTTGAGTGAAATTTGCCGTACAGAATGTTTTTTGCTACTGGAGCCCATTTCGAAGTAGGTTTCCCCTTGCATACATATCCAAAATTGGATGCCGTAAGTCTGTCCTTTCTAGCTGTGTGCCACTCTTCATTTTCCCTTTAGCCACTTGTTTCCTTTTCCAGTTTTTGTATATGGCCTTCACTAAGCGTAAGTTGCTTGATCTTATCAACAGTACCTCGTCGAAATCCAACTGCATTGATCGGTTTCCATAATTACGTGAGACAGTACGTATCATTTCATTAGACTGTTGTTGGGAAAGTTTTTTTTTCCCTTCTCGCGACGGAAATAAACTTTTTCGGAAAGCTGCTCTTCTTCTCTTTCTGCAGAGTGCAGTGTCCTTCACTATTGTGGCATTTTTTTTCTTAACTGATTTCATTGTTTTATAGTGCCAGGATGGCCCACACTGAAAGACCAGCCCGGCAGCTTTGGTTCTATGAGTGGAGGAACCTCGTTTCCCTCGATTGATCTGCTTACCTCCAGTGAATTTGCAACAAGGGACATATAATTTTCGGCAGCATTGCTGGTGGTGTTTGATACTAGCTGGGAACTTTTTGCAATTAGGGGCTGCAAGCAATAACGCATAAGTTTGGTTGCAGTTAGCTGTTTGTCTTCACCTTGCCCGCTGGTAGTTAAAAAGTACTGTTTGCAGTCTTTATGGATCCCAATCCAATCCAGTATTTCCGGAAACCATTTTTCCATTTTCACAATCGCTACGCCTTCATTTTCCCACACAGCGCATTGTTTTCATTTGAAGTCAAACTTGCTTCTCTGAAAAAAAAAAAAAAAAAAAAAAAAAAAACACTGAATAGTTCGTGATTTTGTACTCCTACACTTATGTATTAGAAGTAAAAAACAAACTACACCCGTGGCGCGACAGTCCATGAAGGGCCTAGGCCTACCAAGCAACAGCTGTGCTCTTCAGCCATGTAGCCTGCAGATTGCGGGGTGACGTTTAGTCATCCAACTTGTACAGGTAAAATATAAGTGAAATCATAACTGTTCAGTGCATCACCGATTCTCTAATGCAAGCGTAATGAAGTATGTAATTTCAAATATATACGAGGAAAAAAACTTACGGGTGTGTAGAGGTGGTTCTTTTTAGGGCCTGGCTTCCTTTTCTTGGTACTTGGTCGCAATCTCCCCTGCGATTTAGTGGAACGCCCTTGAATAGGTTTTGGTGGTGGCTCCATTTTTCAACAAAAACGAAAAAATAACTCCACGTGATTACCGTAATGCTCTCCACCAGTCGTAGCCTACCTATATGTACATGTATCTATTCGACCAGAAATACTGTCCAAAAATGAAGTGCCGAAAATGGAACACCCAACGGGCATAACAAATAATACTGTTGCAGGTAAAATAAATTAAACAAAAAGTAATTAATGAGATCGATGAACTAAAAACAAGAAGGCGTAACTAGGAATTGGGAAAATATCAAATGATCACTCAGAAATATTCAGACCTTGACAATTATTCAGAACTAACCAGCACAGTCAATCGCTACATTGGACTAGATGCTCGGGAATTCCATACCGTCTGGCAAGGTTGTGGCTCTCTCAAATCACTCGACCTCCGCTCCCCTCCTCTCCCCCCAACCCTCCCCCAACCCGCATCCATGACCTTGTTCTACTGCCGCGCTTTGTTGCAAATACAGTTACACTTTTATTCACAAACTTCCCAAAGTGATCCCGACGAATCTATTCAACCGATTTAGGTTTTCGATGCGGCTTTGGAATCAGTGAGTAAAACTCAACTTTCGTATTACCCGTTTTCTTTCGAATTTTAATCAGATATTTGAGAAACAAACAGCAACTTTTCTGTTTTTGAAATTAAAAAGTAAGCAATGAATTAATATCAATTCTACTACTAGACAGAGTACATAGCAGATTTCAGATCGCAGATCGGAGCTCCCCTTCGATACAAAAATAAATAAATAAATAAATAAATTCAGCTTTGCTTGTGCTGCCATCTGTTGAAATAGATTCTTACCAAAGTGTCGGGACATTTAGCCTTAAAGTTCATTTTCATGTGTCGACATTTAAGACCTTTTGTCCACATCGGGTTGGGCAGTCGTGATTAGTCTTCGGGGAACGAATGGACGAGAGTGAGTTAATGTCTTGATAGGTTTTGCTAAAACACTATCATTACCCACATATATTGTATCCGTGGGCCACAATTGCTGATTGTGGGGTGGGACCCCATGGGTGTTCAATTAAAACACCCTGCTATGGCCTTTCGGCTACAATTCATATATAATAAATAATTGCTGACGAACCGCGATAATTCTTTCGCTCAAATGAAAGAAATAATGTTTTACTACGGCCAGTGTTGATTAAATTACAATAATACAATATCAACTGAATTCTGATAATGTGAGACCATTTGAAAAAAGGAAGCTTGTAGTTTAACGTGACCGTTAATCTTGAGATCATGAGCCACGGGACCTCCTTTTTACGTGGAATCCGAACCACAGGACATGGCATTTCACTTCGAAAATCTCACATGCATTGGCCGGGAATCGAACCCGGACCGCCTTGGTGAGAGGCATACAGCTAGACCGCTGAGCCACCACGCCCAGACCATTTGAGCTTTCACCACAAAATTTCTAACAAGTTGCTTCAACCCGAAATTGTTCAGCATACTGAACTGAATCTACCTCAGCGGATATATAGCTTGGCGGATGACATTCATTTGTTTTATGAATTATGGTCGTGGTGGTGCAGTGGTCAAGCTGCTTGCCTCTCACATTCCCGGTCAATGTATGTGAGATTTTCGAAGAAAAATAGCACGTCCTGTGGTTCGGATTTCACATAAAAATGGAGGTCCCGTGGCTCATGATCCCGAAATTAACGGTCACGTAAAACGGAAGGCTTTTGTTTTATGAATTGATAGTGTATTACCGTAATTTTAGGCAATATCAGCAGTGGCATTGCATTGTGTGATTCACTGTATAAAAGGAAACACCGCGAATCGTGTATACTTACGGCCGATATGGCAGTTTGGATACAGTATTCATTGGGGATATACACACATCAAAAAAAGGTTTGCATCACCTCGGTTCCAAGAGTTCCGGAACCGTTAAATACAAAGGGAATAGAGATCAACACAAACAACATTTCAGCTCGTTTTATTGCTCATGAGACCCACACATTGCATGTTGTACCATCATACAGCTAGACTTTCAGCATTTGTGGTCCAGATTGCAGTACACACCACTACCTCTAATACCCAGTAGCACGTCCTCTTGCATTGATGCATGCCTGTATTCGCCGTGGCATACTATCCACAAGTTCATCAAGACACTGTTGGTCCAAATTGTCCCACTCCTCAACGACAATTCGGCGTAAATCTCTCAGAGTGGTTGGTGGGTCAAGACGTCCATAAACAGCCCTTTTCAACATATCCCAGGCATGTTCGATAGGGTTCATGTCTGGCGAACATGCTGGCCACTGTAGTCGAGCGATGTCGTTATCTTGAAGGAACGCATTCACAAGATGTGCACGATGAGGTCGAGAATTGTCGTCCATGAAGACAAATGCCTCTCCAATATTCTGCCGATATGGTTGCACTATGGGTCGGAGGATGTCATTCAGGTATCGTAAAGCCGTTTCGGAGCCTTCCATGACCACCAGTGGCGTACGTCGGCCCCACATAATGCCACCCCAAAACATCAGGGAACCACCACCTTGCTGCACTCGCTGGACAGTGTGTCTAAGACGTTCAGCCTGACCAGGGTGCCTCCAAACACGTCTCCGACGATTGTCTGGTTGAAGGCATATGCGACACTCATCGGTGAAGAGAACGTGATGCCAATTCCGTGGGGTCCATTCAGCATGTTGTTGGGCCCATCTGTACCGCGCTGCATGGTGTCGGGGTTGCAAAGCTGGACCTCGCCATGGACGTCGGGAGTGAAGTTGCGCATCATGCAGCCTATTGCGCACAGTTTGAGTTGAAACACGACGTCCTGTGGCTGAACGAAACGCATTATTCAACATGGTGGCATTGCTGTCAGGGTTCCTCCGAGCGGCAATCCGTAAGTAGCGGTCATCCACTACAGTAGTAGCCCTTGGGCGGCCTGAGCGAGGCCTGTCATCGACAGTTCCTGTATCTCTGTACCTCCTCCATGTCCGAACAACATCGCTTTGGTTCACTCTGAGACGCCTGGAAACTTCCCTTGTTGAGAGCCCTTCTTGACACAAAGTAACAATGCGGACGCGATCGAACTGCGGTATTGACCTTCTAGGCATGGTAGAACTACAGACAACATGAGCAGCGTACCTTCGTCCTGGTGGAATGACTGGAACTGATCGGCTGTCGTACCCCCTCCGTCTAATAGGCCCTGCTCATGCATGGTGGTTTACATCTTTGAGCAGTTTTAGTGACATCTATGAACAGTCAAAGAGACTGTATCTTGGATACAATATACACAGTCAACGTCTATATGCCGGAGATCTGGGAACCGAGGTGATGCAAAACTTTTTTTGATGTGTGTAGTATCTGCTGCCATGCGCAGAGACCTTTTAGATAAAAGGTACTCAGTTGTCCTGTGGGCAATATAGTGGTGCTCTAGGTTTTGCCGTTGTTGGCAGATCGTTCACTCCGATTGAGAGCTTTGTTTGTGGTCCCTGTTTGACTAATTTGAGGTAAATGTTACTGAATTCTGTGCTTTGCTTATAAAATCTCACATTGCGTGTCTTTTGTTACCTCGGAGCAATTTCAGCCTAAAGTCATATTTCCTGTCTAAATATAAACCAATATGCTCGTCGTAACTTGCAAGTGTCGTCACCGTGCCTCGAGTTTAAAACTTAATGCATAAACTGCACCTCATAACTTGTGAACCTCGACCCCTTGAGTAGTTTTGAGTGAACTTCATGACTGTAAAAATTAACGAGATTACAGAAATACACTCCGCACCTCTCCGTGGCGAGACTTGTAATGTGTTTCTCAGAAGAATGTTAAGCTGTAAACTCGCTAGTTATTGTCTTGAATCTCCAGTTTTACGTGCAATCCAAACCACAGTAACGTAACTTTTCATCCCATGTGCACTGACTAGAAGTGCCCGTTTTCTCGCCACTTCAAATGATTACTTCTCTTCTGAGCTACCTTTTGTATTGGTTCCTTGTGCGCTTGAATACGCTAATCACCTAACTCCCAACAAGAAGTGGACTGGCATTTAGTTACTGTATTCCGAGAGAGAGTGAGAGGTGATCTGAATATTTACTTCAGAATTATGCTTAATTAGTAATTAAAATTGCCAGTATTATTATTATAAAACGGAAAGGTGTATGTTTCACAAAACTCAAGCTCTTAAACCAGAGGGAGTTAGAAGGTGCGGTTTGTGCTAATATTTTCCAAATCATCTCAATAGTACAAGACAAGTCTTGCATTTCTTGAGGCGCTCACAAGTAAACGTTCGGAACAAATGAGCATTCAAAAGAAAGAAAATTACCTGCGGCAGTGACGAATTACACTCTGATATCATAAATATCGACAATTTATTTACAAAAGTGCGTTTAAACAAATAAACAAATAAATAATGCCCCTGCGAGATCTGCGTCGCATCGAACGTGCATGGCTGTAAAGCCGGGCGGGTGGTTGAACACATGAGAAATTTCTCGCACAGACCCTTCAGTTACAGTATTATTTTTATTCCTTTTTATCGTTTGTATACTTCCCCACTTTAGAAGTTGAGGTACTATCATTGAGAGCATTTTACAGAAAGTTGACAATCTCTATAAATAAAAGTAAGCTTTATCGTGTTGGAAGCCATTTTCAGTTTTTTCTTATAATCGAAATGTAATGCTTTTCGGTCGATCAACATGATTTTACCCAATTGTAATGGGGTTTTACCTAATCCTGTAAAAATACACGAGATTAAGAAAGTCACTTGGCTGACCAGTTTCGATCGTCAAGCGTTCATTCACCACTTACAATATATTAATTAAAATAAACTCATATAACTAACAAATCTTGACAAGCTGCGCAAGTTGCTGCAACTAAATAAATGTACATATTGTAAATACCATCACCCAAATACTTGTAGACATAGATTTAATAGCCTAAGTGTAAAGGATCTGATGATGATCGCCTGACGGTCGAAACTAGGCTATTTCCCTAGAAGATTTCCTTGGAGTGTATTCCACCCTTCAGTCCCAAGTAAAGGAAGCTACAGGTTACGGCGATGATGAACTTGTTGCTGACGTTCTTTGCGTGAAGATCTTGGGAAATTGCTCAAATAAGTTTCTGTTAACACTTTAGTTTCCTACAATTGTAGACACCGAAAGAGGTTTCTCAGCTTACTCTAACATTGTCACAACTAACTGGGCAAATCATCTCCCTGTAAGTACCGAAACAGTGTGTTTATTTCTCGGGCACAATATTTTTTACAAAACTCCTTGATATTGTATATTATTTTGTAATAACTATTCATTTTAATCTTCAGTCCATATTAGCTAGACATATCAATTTCCTTAAGTTTGAATCAGCTTATTTTAACGATGTATATTCTTCTGTTACTCTATGGCCTACAACTTAAAAAAAAAAGAGTAATGAATGAGGTGAAAAATGTATTCATTGTTGAGTTACTTAAAATCAGGAAATTCCAGAGTGGCTTGTTTTATTTTTGTGGTTTCTGTATAAAATTGTAAATGTCAAATAGTCACCGCTATGGACCAATTTATTTTATCATAAAATAGGGTCCCTAGATGCATGAATGGCAGTTTCCAGAATGATCCTCAATCTTTACCTTTCGCAGATCACGCCGATCATATTTTTGTTACCTCTTCCGTACAAATATTCAGAATAAGATAGTTACCACGGGTCTGGAGAAAGAAGGTGCGCTTTCCAGAACACCTTGAGCACCCCCAGTTCCTGGATTCTGGCCATATCCACAAGTGGCTGGCCATATCGACGTACAGAATTGATTTCCGCTGTGATATGAGGTTAAAAGGAGTTTGATGCCCTTCGTTATCAGTCGAGCCAATGCATTGTAATTCGTAATCCAACTTGTTTGATCAGCCAACGGCTGATTCTCATGTTAGCTTTGGAGACTTGACATCTATCGGGGTATATATTATCGAAAGGGGTTGGAAAACTACTACTACACAACGTTGATTTCAGAACACTGACGCCATGGGAGTCGATGGTATTTATGGTGTTTGTGCAGCTTACTCCTTAGACGTGATACTAACGCCAAGAATACCTATAGTAGTAACAGCATTTCAACCTCTTTGGATTTCTTTATAACCTTGCATTATCAACGCATTTTGTCGTTACTTTGTTTACAGAGAGAACATCGAGTTTATGTTTCTGAATATAAATGCACGATAACGTTGCTCATAATTTAAATACTGCTCTCGAGGATTTAAAGGATTTAAACTACTAATTCCATTTTATTCGTGAAGTCTTCACTATGTATGCAGCTCGTACTTCTGAAATCCTCTAGATAGATCATATCAAAAGACACTCGTTACATTACTTATGATCATGGTTGTTGATTGTATTATCGAATATAGCAGTTTCTATAATGTTTCTTCAAGCTTGTGCGAGGCATTGAAATAAATGCACACAGGAAGACGATATATTGCTACTCGTATTACGGTAATTTTAGCGCCGTCAACAACGCTCATTGTAAGTCAAAAGACGCACTCATTCGTAGAGTAATAGCTTACTTCAATAATCAAGAAGTCATCGTGCACTCAACCTCTGAATCCAGATCTCGCGACTGTTACTACCAAGCACAATTCGGCCATTTAGTCTTGAATCAGAAATCTCAAAGTGAATCTCACTGACAAACATGTCTTTCAGATCGAAAACGTCATATTTACTCCGAAAAATAGCACTAAAATAAGTCCATACTTAGATTTGATGCGATGAAATTATATGTGCACTGCTCACAAAAATTAGAGGGACAGCATTTGAAACACCTGCATTATTTTGTCAGGTATGGGTGGAGCGAAACAGCCATGTTATCTGAGAAATGAAACCTTTATTTAACGGAAATGTACATATCCTGTGCACGTCTTAGTACACATGTTGGTGCAATGACTAGAAATACACCACAAAGCCGTCAACCAAAGTGGAAAGTTCTTCCATGAATGCACAAAGCGCACAAAAAGAAACAGTTCAATATCTGGTAGGCCATCCATGTGCCCATATAACTGTCTCACATCTTCGTAGCATGCTCCTGACAAGTCTGCGAACAGTTTCTTGTGGAATAATGCCCCACTCCTCCACAAGGGTCTCTGCAAGTTGTTCCAGAGTCTGAGATGCTACAGGACGGTCCCGAAGTTCTCTGTCCAGCATATCCCATGTATGCTCAATGGGATTGAGGTCAGGACTCAACGCAGGCCAGTCGAATATTTGAGTCGCGAAGTCCTGTCGAGTTTCCATGGTGGCTGCTGCTGAATGCGCTCTCGCATTGTCTTGTTGCAGGATAAATTGGAGACTCATATTAACTGCAATGGGCATAACATGATCTAGTACAATCTCGTTGATGTACCTCTGAGCATTAAATCGGCCTCTGATTATCTGAAGATCTGATCGGCCATCAATTGTGATGCCCCACCCCAGACCATGACAGAGCCGCGGCCAAAGCTGTCCCTTTCATGAACTGCTGCTTCATAATAATGTTCACCACCACGACGATAGACACGTCTACGTCCGTCGCACCGTGTTAGACGAAAGCGGGACTCGTCCGTAAACATTACATTGCGCCGGTGACGCAGCTGCCAGCAAATTGAAGTATCTCTCTCTTGTGCCGAGCAGTTAATCGAGGGACCTGATGAGGTCGTCTTGGTCTTGAACCTGCCTCTCAGAGTCTGTTGCGTATTGTTTGGTCACTGACACAGCTACCACTTGCTGCTCTTAGATCATTTTGCAGGTCCCGGGTGGTCGTCGAACGCCGGTGGAGAGAACAATTCACCACATATCGGTCGTCTCTGGCCAATGTTTTTCGTTTTCTCCCTTGCCCTGGCTTTCGTCCGGATTAGTACTATGAACTTACCGAGTTTCATTGGAATCGCTCCAGCCGTTAAGATTATATTAGGGACACACACACACACAAATCACACACACACGCACACAACAGACAGACACACGGACAAAAGGTGATCTCATAAGCCTATTTTTCCATAAATGAAAATAGGCTAAAAAACTATTTGCGATCAACGATGGCGCAGGAGCGTCTGAACGGTTTGGCTACTCTGTCAATTGAATGTGAGACGGCCAAAAAATTAGAAATGAACGATTTAATGAGCACTTTTGCCCTAGCAAAGGCCCACAAAGCGCCTTTTACATAAATAAAAAGCTCTAAATACTAAACATAAAACGGATTTTTTTAATAAAAAAAATAAAAGCCTGCCTTGTAAACCATGTTATTTCTCGAACAAAGGGGCCGTTCAATTGATATTTATCGGTGGAAGTAGACTTATAGTACTTTTAGTAGTTTAGTTTATGAAAAACTGTATAGCCGAAGAAATGTTGAAATATGTAAACGTGATTGCGTATTATTATTAATGAAGTGCGTTTGGGTAAGAAATTACATCAAGCACATGCTTGGTTTTCCATAATATATTATTCATGCCCAAAAAAAATCATCTGTGTTAGCTCATTATGTCAGGTTTCCATTGATATAGCTTGTTGCTTTTATCTGATCAGGTGCTTCCTGTATCCAATTTTATGCTTAGGCCTATCCTATTTGTTGAGGTTTGTTTAGAAACTAGAAATGTAATAAAATGAGTTTTAACTAGCCTAAAATTGTAATTTCTTTTAAAACATCTCTCTCCGTACAACACATCCACTTACAGTCTAACGCTATCAGTGAGAGAGAGAAGACATTGAGTGACGAGGAGAGGTAGGGGAGGAAGTAGGTGGTAAGTGACGGGTAGACAGATCACTGAAACACAAATGCAGCGGCTGTCCAACGGTGATAGTGCTGCCATCTCTTGCCTTGCGATTGACGGCGGTGGTGATCGCACAGCCTTAAAATTGCGACATTTCTTGTTCAACATAACTAACTTGCACAGAAATGTAACATGTGGCATTATTTTATTTCCCCGCTCACAAATCGAAGCAGTCTTAATTACTAAAACGCATGATGTTAAACTACACCATTTCAGTTATTGAAATAAAAATACGTTCCCACATTTTTATGTCAGTAACGTATCAACCTTAATTGTGAAAAAAAAAATAGTGGGGATACAATAGAAAACTAGTCATGACTTATGTGTACAATTTTTTAAAAGTTTGAGAATTCCAGCTGTAGTAGATGCGCGACAAATTAAAGTATATGATGTAATCTCTAGGCATCGACTTAGATGCAAATGTAAATTTCCATACATTCTTCAAACCATGAATGAGTTTCGTTAGTTAGCTCCACTTGAACGTTAATTGCAGCTACGCATAGGCTAAGCTACGACGCGCATCAATTTGAATGACTGCACCAGTCTTCTCCAAAGACCTCACGCCTTTATTATTTCTTTATAGGCTAAGGTACTTCGAGGTTTACGTATTCAAAGTTACGAAAATAGTGTATGGATATCACATAAATTGCTGCTGATTGAAATATGAAGTGAGGATATTATGCACTGTTAACGCACATGTTTCCGGAGAAACTTTATTTCTGTAAGTTCAGGGATGTCTTCTCTGTTCTATGCTTGTTGGTGAGTCACTAAGGACGTGTTTATCATTTGACCCCGCTGCACTCATTCTATTGCTAGGAGAAGGGATAACAGAAGAAGCTATTGATGCGTTCAAGCAAGACGTAATTATGAATATTTGTATTTAGACCGCTGTATTTTTCTTGTTTATTTTTGGATTCCTTTCTTCTGACGGAACGACGCGTAAAGAAACGAGGTTAGTCAAGGGATCTTTTGAGAGTGTATCTCTGATTCCTGTCTTTATTCAACGTAACCCCCTGCGCAGTCACCAAAATAGCGCAGGTTACCAGCCACATTTTCGACCTCGATTACATGGGTCAAGATGTCTTTAGCCCCTACACAAAGCAACAGTAACAGACACAACCGTGGCATCTTCATTTGGGAATGTTTTTGTAGAGCAAGATGTTAATATTACATAGGCTTTTACAGTATGAACCATTTAAGTTGATGCGTAATATATCTTTAAAAGATCAATGAAATGATAACAGTGAACGACAAAAATAAAGGGAATATCAAAGTATGGTATGTATGTTTTATTATGATGACGTATTCGAGGTAACGTCTTGTAGATAAGGGTAATATTTTTATAGGTGAATCCATCCTTTTCATTACTTATTGTTATTCTTAGTCCACAACAAACATTTGAATGATTCGTTTTTCAATATAGTGTGAAATTTCCCAAATATTGGAAACCTGTATAGTAGTCCATAAATGTAATTAATTTCGTAACCATCTCAATTTGTATAATCTGTCTAGACAAGAACCTTAAGGGTGCGTGATGGCTCAGTGGTCAAGCTGCTTGCCTCCCACCAAAACGGACCGGGCTCGATTTCTGGTTAATGCGTGTGATAAAATATCACGTTCGGCGATTCGTATTCTACGTAAATGGGGGGGGGCTTACGACCTCAGTCATATAAAACTACAAGCTTCCTTCCTTCCTTCCATTAAGAAACATATAGACTATTTCATTATTCATTGTTATTCCTAGTACCCAACAAACTTTTAAATGATTAATTTCTCCGTGTAGTATGAAGTTTCACAGATATTGGACATTTCCAGATAAGCGTTACAAATGTTGGATGTGATACCCTTCCGTTTCAATGCCCCTTCTAAACGACGATTTTCGCTGTACCCGAAATACCTGTTGGAATCCCTCGATGACAGCTGGATCATAGAACCTGAAAATCCCCGGCTATAAAAACCCACAGATCCTACCAACAAGTAGAGCAGTAAAAAGGATAACCAGTAATCCTAACAGGTTGTATTAAGAATGACCATAGCTACAAGAAAATAAACTAGCTCAAATTTCACGAGATTCCTCCAAAAAGGACTATCTCTAAGGGTGGAGTATCCTGGAAATACCTAGCTATGGCCTTCTTAACACAACCTCCCATCACTTTGCTAAAGCATCACGCAATAAAGTTTTAAAATGGATAACAAAATTTTATTCAAGTAAGAAACAAGACAAAATTTGAAAGCACTGTTGTCAATACGACCAAAGAAAATTCCATGAAAATGAATTAGAATGAAGAAATCCGCTGGATCATCTCAAAAGTTGAGTGTCCACTATTGGAAACTCGTTCCAATTCGAAGCAAAAATAGTTTAACATAATCCCTGAATAATAAAATTGCACTGTATATCTAACAACATATAGTATAACCTCTGTGATCATTCGCATAATAAATTCCATTAAAATTTAATCAGTATCAAAAGTGGCGGTTAACTAGAACTGTGGCGTTAATTTATATTATATACAGTAGATTACAAGCTCTATACAAATTCATTTTAGGACACACTGTGTCGTTCCTGAAATACTGAGATCAAATACAGCATTCGCTTCTGTGTGGTAATTAATTGTGGTATTTCTCTTAATTCTGGATAAATTTCGCCAAGCGATCAAGCTGAGCGAAATGTCAGCTCATAAACATATTTCAAATAAATAATTATCATGGTCTCAACAATTGTATAGACATTGATAAACGAGACTGTAGAAATATTATTCTATTTCACCATACAACTTATCCAAGCATTGCTTTAGAATAGCTTATAGTCAAGACGAATGTATTAGATAGACCTGACAAACAGCTGATTATGTCTCAACGGACATCTAATAATACGAACCACCATTGATTGAAATACACCGAACAGCTGGTGTAAGACTATAACAAGTCTAAAATACAAACAGATGCTTCACTAAGCATTACACCCAAAAGAATCAGCATTATCACTAAATATGCTTAATATACACCACTGTGCTCCTAAATTAGGTTCTCATAACCTTAATACATCTTGTTTATCATTCATGTCGATCTAGCAACATACCTATATTCGTGCTTGAGACATAAAATGTATACTGTTGCACGTTGTTCATCAATATGATTTACAAAATATATATATCAAACACCTACGAATCTTGCCTTACAAAAATTATTTACTATTACACCATTGTTATCATTTAAATCATAGACTTAAAGTCTATACCTCCTGGGATACATTTACTCAGAAACTTGGAGGTCTTTCTAAATGCTGTGGTAATAATCCTCACACTATTGCATCAAAAGCAATTATTTACTTTATATTAATGAATACTCATGTCTCAGCATGATATCACAAAACTGCAACTGTTCCTCCAGAATGAGGTTACACGAAAAAGTTAAGATCAATGTTCCCCTAAATCGAGATCGCCCCTGACCTAAGTGAACTCGGAAGTATCAGTAGACCGTTCCTACAACATGAATGCAGGTCAACATCTAAGGCTGAACCACTGACAATTCATTAGGAAGGTGTACCAATAAATCTCTGTACACTAAAGCTAAGTGCTCTCTGTTAATGAAAGAGAAAAATATCAATCAAAACGATCAAGACGTCTGGACCCAAAATCTTCCCAATATCAAATAGATGAGCGGAATGACTTAGAGTAGTCTATCATTTAGGATTTTAGGTACTACAGAATTCATGAATATGGCTCTATTGAGTGTGATTCGGATAAGTATTAACATATTTTTGTACTTAGAAGTAAGGAAAAAAATAGGTAAAATTTAAGAATCCGGTGTCTACTAATTATTCATAAATAGGCTATTGCCATCCCATTGTTAGGTATCGGAATAATCGTGAGTCCAATTGCGTTTCTCACCCCTTTTCTTTTGTTCTTGGAACGGTTCTTTTTACACCCCCCCCCCTCCCCCCCGGCACGCTATATACGATGTTTTGTCCTGAGAGAACCTGAGTTACCTATTTTTTCATAAACGCTGATGTTTTTGGAAAAGTTTACACATGAAACTAGAAATGTATATATTTGAAAGAATACTGCTGGTTTTATATGCCAAGCAGTGTACACAAGATTTTGTGCAACTGCAAGCTTGTTATTGCCTTTTATATTCTTCCATTTGGCCCAACTTTCATAAGAAGCTTAAGAAGCAAGGAACCAAGATAGTAGAAGAGAGCGGGAACATTTCACACTAAAAACTTGACCGGTCCGCTCGATGCCAGCCCTTCTCACCAGTCGATATCTTCTGATCAGTTTGTAGTCAACTTGATGAATATACGTAAGAGAAAACACAAGCAAATTTCACAGGTTGTTCTGTCAGCTCCTATTTTAGATTCATGCCCTTTTCTATGCATAAGTGTTTCAGATTATTTCCATGAATATCAGTTTTTAACAAATATAATATGATTTAAGTATTTTGTCATTGTATAAAAAAATGTAAAATCTTAACTCAAATATGGGAGAAAATGAATTTATAACTAATTGTGCTTTGTATAAAATATTATTCACACTAATTTTCTATTTAAAAAGTTCTTTTTCTTTGTAATTTTGTAAAATAGTTACAAGAAATCAATACATAACCAAGCTATGTTTTTATATTAAAACTTAATTGCTATTAATTAATTCAAAGGTTAATTAAATGATTCAGGTGGCTTAGGGCATATTGGAAAAGTCCAAAATATTCCAACCAATAATTAAATCCCACTAGAATTTTGAAATATCACACAGTATGCTGGCATGCCGGATTTTTGGTCATTAGAGGATCTTTAATGTGCCACCAACGCTACTGATACGGGTTTCTCACCAACTGCGCCGGGATTCGATCCTGCAACTTGGCACACGGCAAACGCCTCGCAACTGGTAAAAAGTGAACTCCGTGAAGAAACTTCGTTCAAGAATTGTGTTGTATTTTCATGCCCGGTAATTATTTCAAATTCAGCATTGAATTATTCTGTGAGAGCCGTGACGGTCTAAGGTCTGATGAAAGGGTTCAAATGGCTGGGAACCACTACTCCAGGTCCTCAACAGTTAAAATGATCCATAAGATTATTCTTGTTGATGGTGCATAGCGAGTAATGCACAGTAGTAGGTTGTGCAGATGTGAATATCGATACCGTGTAGCGAGGCGTTCTCCCCTTCTGCTTGAGTCACTCGCTGCAGTCTCTTGAGGGAGGGGAATTACATCCTGTCGATTGCAATTTTAACCTCTGCTTTCTCCGCCGATCCTCGCAGCCTCGCGGGGGGAGTGCAGTGTCATCACAAAGAGTAATGATCTCTTTGATTTCTCATATAGCAAAAGGGTCTCCACTTACAAGAAGACGACCCGAGATGAAAGTGTACGTGTAGTGGTTTGGAACGTCATTAACGCTTAGATTTTTGGGACATTGAATCTTTTTTTTGAAACTGGCGCATGCCAAGTACTCAACTTGATCAGGGGGAATTGAAGGTGATTGCTTGTGACCAGGTAGGCCTGGTGCAGGTATTTCGAGCTGTCGCGCATACAGTAGGTGATCTGCGCGTCGTGATAATGATAAAATTACTAGGGCCGTTAAGATCCTACGACCTGACTGAGAATCGAACTCGTGCCCTCTCACTGACCAAAGTCTATCTCTCTATCCATGAAGTATTTGGAGATGAGATGAGGCCGTATATTGCATTGCGTACGAAAACTTGAGTACTTCTCGTTATTCTCGCGACCTTGGGGTAGATTAAGAATGCAATATTCCACTAAGAAAAATGTTTTATCATACATTTCAGAAAGTAGACATGGGATAATGAGCTTAAATAATCGATGTCTATAGAAGCACACACGAGATATTTCAATCATTGAATAATAATAATAATGATGGCAGGTAGGAGGAACCAAATTGGAGCAGGTGTACCATTTTAAGTACTTAGGTTGTGTATTCTCTAAGGATTGTATTATGGGAAAAGAGATACTGTAGTCAAGGTGCAGAAAAGCCAATGCAGTGAGCTCTAAGTTGCGATCCATAGTGTTCTGCAAGAAAGAAGATGTGTAGCGACGAGGCTCTCCGTACATCGCTCAGTATTTAGACCGACCTTGCTGTTTGGATGTGAGAGTTGTGTGGATTCAGGATATCCGATACGAGGGTAGCATGAATGATTGCTGGGACAAACAGATGGGAGCAATGGCAGGAAGGTACTCGTAATGAAAAGATAAAGGCTAAGTTAGAAATTAGCACGCTTGATAGGCTAGAGCTGAGCCGACTCAGATTGTGGGGTTATGTGTGATGAGTAGAGACGAGAATTATAGGCACTAAAAACAGTTAAAATAGGCAGGCATATAGGCTCTTAAAACAGCAAAAATAGGCATGTAAATAGGCACTAACGTGTAAAATAGGCAACAAAATAGGCATGAAAAAACTTATTTTAATTTAATAACATATTTAATTACTATAAAAAGAATTAACAATAAGCAACTTATAATTTAATAACATACTTATCTTATATATAAAAGTAAAAGTCTGTGTATAGGCCATAGAGTCATGTACCATTAAAGAAAAATTATTGCGTAGGTTTATTATTCAAACTTTCACTTCGATCGCATGATTACGACACAAGAAATAAAAATTTAATTTTCGAAATTCGCACAGTCGCCATCTTGAGGTTATGTAAATAATTGAACTAAATTTTCACTCCCAGCTGGACCACATCCCTCCTGGCTGCTTTAAACTGCCTGTCCATTCAATACAAGATAGGTTACAGCACCAATCCACTGTGATCGCCGCGGCATTTTCACTGCCAGCTGGATCGCATCCCTCCTGTCTGCTTTAAACTGCCTGCCCATTCAACACTCAGGCGCTAACAGGATATACTGTATATTAATTCACAGTTAGATTGCAGCACCAACCTAACGCGGCTTTTGAAGGGGACGATACCTGAAACGAAGAGTTTTTAACTTTAGAGGCTTAATATCGAGATTGAAACAAGTAGTTCCGTGAAGAACTATACAGCCTATTTTCATATATCCTACTTATGTTAACTGCCACTATCATCATACAAAATTTCAGTTTGATTGCTGTAGCCTAATAGATTCGTAGATATTGAGAACCGACTAAATATTTCGGATGGACGCCATGTTGGATTTTATATATGTAGGTCCTAAAGTTATGTACTGTTACATGAAGATTATTGTGTACGTGTAGCATTCAAACTTCAATCGCATGATTAGGACACAAGAAGTAAAAAAGAGATTTCAAAATTTCGCACAGCTGCCATCTTGTGGTTATGGAAACAATTGAAATAAATTAGATGCCAGTGGATTAACATTCGTATAAGGATTTACTGTACCAAGTTTCACTGCACTCGGATGGTTAAATTGCGAGAAACGTTCATGTGAATATTTATACTTCGCGTCGCCGCCATGTTGGATTTTTGATCACCAGGTTATTTAAAGTCCTATAGGCGAACTTAAGTTCATAGCCCCTATGAACATTAAAAAAATTCAGTTTGATTGCTATAATAGATTCGTAGATATTCAGAGCCGTCTAAATATTTCGGATGGTCGCCATGTTGGATTGTTATATGTATAGGCCATAGAGTCATGTACCATTAAAGAAAAATTATTGCGTAGGTTTATTATTCAAACTTTCACTTCGATCGCATGATTACGACACAAGAAATAAAAATTTAATTTTCGAAATTCGCACAGCCGCCATCTTGAGGTTATGTAAATAATTGAACTAAATTAGATACCAGTGCATTACAATATGTATAAACATTTCCTGTAGCAGATTTCATTGCGTTTGGAACATTAAATCGCGAGAAAGGTCTATTTAAAATTTTCAAATTCGCTTGACCGCCATGTTCGTTTTGTAGTTAACCGGTTTTTGAAAGTCTTATAGATGAATTTTCAGTAGTGCCCTTTATCTCCGTACAATATTTCAGGGTGATACCGCTAATAGTTTCAGAGATATAGAATGCCGGTGAAATAATTCGCACATCCGCCATCTTGTGGTTATGTAAACAATTGAACGAAGTTAGATGTCGGTGCATTACAATGTGTATAAAGATATACTGTACCAAGTTTTATTGCGTTTGGTTGGTTAAATCGCGAGAAACGTCTATTTTAAAGTCGCAAATTCGCGTGGCCGCCATGTTGGTTTTGTACTTACCAGGTTTTCAAAAGTCACATAGGTGAACTTCTCGTAGTTCCCTTTATCACCGTAATAAATTCCAGTGTGATATCGGGGATAGTTTCGGAGATATTGAATGGTGGTGAAATATTTCGCACAGCCGCCATGTTGGATTGGTGAGACGTAACAAAATTTGAAGGGCACGGTCGGGGTCGCCCGAAATAGTGCTATGAACTTACCGAGTTTCATTGAAATCGCTCCAGCCGTTTAGATTTTATTAGGGGGGGGGGCACTCACACACCTCACACACACACGCACACACACGGACAAAAGGTGATCTCATAAGCCTATTTTTTTTTCAAAATTGAAAATAGGCTAAAAACGCGAAAACATGGCACTATGTTAGTTCTTTAGTAATTCAATCAATATAAAGTTTATGATATTAATTCACACACATACTAACGGGTAAATTTTCAATAAAAATAAAGCGAAATACAAAACGAAGGGTTGTTAAGTATGGAGGCTTAATATCGAGATCCCAGGCGCTATTTCTGGTGAATTCCGAGAATTCCCATTCTTGTTCGTGGGGTAGTAAACACATATTGAGAAATGTGAATATCATTCTGTCGAGCACACCAGCTGCAATACTGTACTTTAAAATACAGTTTAAAGGCATCAAATAGGCAATTATACTCCAAATAGGCACAAACCCTTGAAATAGGCATTTATAGGCACAATAAAACCAACGATATCTAGCCTAAAAGAATCTAAAACGGATTTATATCTCGAAAGCCTACGTTTCTAAACACAGGAATAAAATAGGCAAATAGGCAAATTCCCGTCTCTAGTGATGAGGATGGGGGAGAAGAGATTCAACTGAGAGGTTTATGATCTCTGCTATAGACGGTAAGGGAAGCAGAGGTAAACCTAGCAGGTGATGGTTAGATTCAGTGTTTAACGATTTTAACATGAAAGGCGTAGAGCAGAGGAGGCCACAGTGCTAACTGCCAAGAGGAGATCATGGAGGCTTCTCGTTCGTAATCAGAGGCTAGCAGACTAGACTGGACGCCGATAGGCGAAAACGTCCCATAAGGAAAGAAAGAGATTCATGTGTTATTGTATTTCGAGTTTCATTCCAAGTGGACTGGATTTGTATAATTTCTTGTCGGGGTTTAAGTAAATGTTTCACTACAGGTTTAATACCACTCCGGAATAGTATTATTTTGATTTGCTGAATTTAATTCTATTCCTGTTCCACAACGAAATTTTATAAAGAATACTTTCAGGTCATCCCTGCATTGGTATAATATGAGATTTCATTTGTCATTGCGTTGTTTTCTACCGTTCTGACACTTCAGTAACATTAACGCTAACCGCCGCACATATTGAGACTCCGGTCGGAAAGGGTTAGATTCCTGGCTCTGCCAAGAAATTTAATTCAGGTAGGCCTATGAAGATTGAAACTGGGTACACTCATCCTCGTTAGGAAAATAAACCCTACGGCGTAGCCGTGCTCGTTAAATTGTGCACCACGGCCATGAGGGCAGGTGTGGCAAGTCTGGAGATCGGAGGTTTGAATCCCGGCGCTGACAGCTACTATCCTTAGTGTATATTTTATCATTTCAAATGATCTTGTCGACTTCATCGTTATGCTTTGGTCTACCGTTATGCGTTACTGTTACGGCGTGTATGACGTCATCATTTGTTCAGTGCATATGCACAGATTCTGAGTTTACTCCTGGGGTCTGGCATTATGCGATACGAAGACGGCGAGTGCGTGACGTCATGCAGCCGAGTGCACCTCCCGCTCTCCGTTCCCCGCGCGGGAAGCCTAAGTTAATGAGTAATGGCGTCTGTTGAAAGAGCCCTCCTGAGCCTTTCTAACATGCGTAGCCTTTGTAGCATGCGTCATTTGAAATGATATAAAGTCTAGTCTCTCAGACTGACTGTATCTTTTTTGTCCGATTTTTTCCACACTCCCTCCAGGCAAATGCCGGGCTAGTACCTTACTTAAAGTCCTACCTCATCCCTGTCTCTAATACAGTAACACGCACTCCTACAGCCATCTCGTAAACACAGGTTATCAAAAAAGTGCCACACACACTCGTCTACAACGGGGCTGATGACAAAGATTTTCCAAACCCCTAGAAACAAAACAAAAAACAAAAGAAAGAAGAGGTGGGTTCGATTCCCACCTCAGTGATCCTGGAAGTGGGTTTCCTTGGTTTCCCACTACTACTTTGGGGAAATAAAGGGATTGTTTGTAACTTAAGGCTACAGCCACCTCCTTCCCAATTCTACCGTCAATTACAAATACTCACTCTTCTACAGACACTACAATACAATTTCTACACTCACCCAGGTAACGGGGCTGCTAGCCACGATGTCTAAGCCCAGTAAATGAAACAACGACGACGTTACTGCACTCGTTTCAAGAGTGTTTATTCATGTATCTCGTAATTTGTGCGTGAGTTCGAAATCCGCCTGAAATGGGACTCTTTTAACCCGTTTAGTGCTTTGCCCGTCTATAATCGGTGTAGAAGAGCGTTTTTTTTTCTTTTCTTTCCATCATATTACCCATTCGCTTTTGAGTGCCGAGTCGATCTCTGGTATGTTCTGCCATCTGTTGGGCATTATGTAGTAGGCCTACTACTTGAGTTAGAACTTTTGCTTCCGGAAGTAACTAACACAGCATTTTGTAGACGTCTGTCCTCTATAGCTGGAGTTCATCTGTGACGTAAACAAGCACGGAAGAATTACAAGCAAATTCTTCACGCCATGTTTTGATTTCGGATCACAGAATTTCAATTTTTGTACTAGTAAGGAGCAACAAGTATTAGTTGCCTACTGATTTTAGGGAATCATATTATCTTGGGTCCTTTACCTAGTATGGAGATGATGCAAGCATGGGCACACACAAAAAATTCGAATCGTCTCAAAATGAAAATTAATATAAGCGTAGGTTTTTGAATTTACGCTTAGATTAAAAAAGAACCAAAACCTATAAGCATTTTAACCTCCTCCCTCCCCTGATAAGTTGAAAGCTACGACCTCTACAATTTAAAAAAAAGCAAATGAAAAATCTCAGCACTGAGGTAGCAAATAGCTTATTGGGTAACTCAGCACTTAAAAGGTTAATACTTTCCGTCATGTTTGTGATTTAATGTTCTGTCTTTACGAAGCGTGAACATTGAGATGGCCAAGAATAGGCCAGCGACGTGATCACCCTCCTCTTGGATTGTTTAGGCATTAAGTCGAGAAGTTTTATTGGAGGCCAATAAAAGCTCGCAAGCGAACACAAGAAGCACACGTTTTTCAGTTATTATGAAAGTAGCATTTGATTTGCTCTATTCTTTAGCCGTAAAATTGCATGCTTGTTTTTAACCAAAACTGTTGTGTGACCTTTATCGACCGAAGTATAGTTCTCTAAATAAGAGTGGTTGACTCGTTTATACTTCAAGGTCTTGAAAGGGTATATATTTTTTTTATTTCGGTATGAATCTCTCAGCAAGTCACTGGACATGTATGGTACCGTACAGAGTCGACGTAACATGCTATTATCATCCTCTGTTTTTCGGCTATTCTGTTTCTTTGAAGGATCATTGGACTGAGAGGTTGCAGTTGGTTAAGACTTGTCTTCAAAACTCAAGATAGTGGGTTCGATTCCAACTCAGTCCGATAGCATTTAAAGGTGTTTAAATGCGACAGTCTCATGTTAGTAGATTCACTGGCACCTGGTAGGTGCAATATGAAGAGTGGAGGAGGTGTCGCATAGCTATTTGTGGGCAAAGTATGATTTACAGTAGGCTACAGCTGTTATTTCGTATATCTACTTAAATATACGACGCCTGTTGTATTCTTTTGATAAAACCATTTATTTCACAAAAATATTAGTAACTGCGTGAGAAAATAGTTACGGATTTAATTACGACCCTCAAACTTCAGAAATTTCACATTCTGTAGCTCCGTTTATTACATATATTAATCATTCATTTTCATGAATTAAGAAGGGAAATGGACGGAAAAGACTGTTTTGTTCAGTTATCCTTCCAGTCCATGGATGATTCGTGCTGACATCGGCTCTGATCTGTGCCACAGATGTTGTTTGTGGTCTGCGATGCGTCTGTCATGCCGTGCATTCGTACGTATCTGCTGTCCAGAAGCGAAGTGGCGGGTCCTGTGTACACCAGTATTAGTGCGTGAAACGTTAATCCAATTCCTTCAGTTAAACAAGGTTTCATCCTGGAACACCACACCCTTGATCTGATTTCGAACCACTTAACTTTGGCTCCAAAGTTATACCATGGTGTACATCAAAGCATTCAAGGATGTCGGCAATGATTGTTGATTTAGAGGGCGGGACATTGTGGTCGTCTGCCTCAAAGGCTGTTGCTATAAGGCAAAGTAAAACATGTTTATGCTGATCATAAACTAATTCTTACATATAACGTAATGTAATAATAATGTTATTGGTTTTACGTCCCTTTTAACTACACTGGCTTTTAGAGACGCCGGGGTGCAGGAAATTTGCCCCGAAGGGGATCTTTAACATGCCAGTAAATGTACTGACACGGCTCCCTCGCATTTGCGCACCCTCAAATGCCAGCTGACTGCGCCAGGTTTCGAACCTGCAACCTTGGGCTCAGCAAGCGAGAACGTTACCCCTGAGCCACGCAGCCAGACTATAACGTAATGTAATGGAGCCCATGTGTGGCTACTTTCCTACGTAGCAGCTATTCGAATCCTGCTCGTAGTGTGGACGACATCGTGGTTATTTAGTTCCATATACTTCCGTGGAAGTCGCAGATGTTGTGTGGCTTAGGGGTAACAATCTGTCCCGCTGATCCCAAGATAGCGGGATCTAATCCCAGCGCAGTCAGTTGGCATTTGAGGGTGCACAAATGCGTGGGAGCCGTGTCAGTAGATTTACTGGCACGTTAAAGATCCCCTTAGGGAATACATTCCGTGACTCTGGCGTCCCTGAAAGCAGCAGTAGTTGAAATGGACGTAATAATAATGTTATTGGCTTTACGTCCCTTTTAACTACTCTGGCTATTAGAGACGCCGGGATGCCGGAATTTTGCCCAGAAGGGGTTCTTTAACGTGCCAGTAAATCTACTGACACGGCTCCCACGCATTTGTGCACCCTCAAATGCCAACTGATTGCGCCAGGATACGAACCTGCCACCTTGTGCCCTGCAAGCGAGAGAAAATGGACGTAAAACCAATAACATTATTATTATCATCATTTTAGGGGCATGGGATAACAGTGATCATTAGCCCCGTGAAATTAGGTGTTTGTTGAAATTGTGTGATAACTTAGTTTTTCTGTGATTGTTGTAGTAGAGTGTGAGGTGAGTGAGTGAGGGTGGGAGAGAGAGAGAGGGGGAGTTTGTGTCTGTGTGTTGTATTTAATTTTAAGAGACAATGATGGGGTAGGTACCCCGGGTCTTTAAGTAAGATAGATTACCTTCTGCTCCGAATCTCGGATAGTCAGAGATTGGGGAGAGAATATTGTTTATTGCATCACCTGATCATGTGATTATTGATTACAGCTAGCCTATTACAAAAATCCTGTTTTAAAAGGTGAAAGATGATGATAATAATAATGAATCACAACATAAATTTAAACAAATTGTTCCGTGAAAAATTTAATAGCTTATTTTCATATATCCTACGGTCTTTTCCAAATACAAAAAACTCTCCCGCCTTTTAAAGAATTTTCCATGTGATGTACTAAATAGCTTTTGGTTCACGACCTACAGTATGTCCTAAGCAACACCATTACATCGAGGAATTATGTGTTAGAATATGTAGCTTCCAGTGTCGGTAATTACGACACCACCTACGATATGGCATCTTTCTGTAACGAGTCAGGAGAGTTTCATTTAAGAAAAGTTCAGTGCATAGTTTCTATGATTTACGAAAACTAAGCTACATAATTTATTACCATTAGATTATGATTATTATAATAGCCTATCATACGGATCTTCTCTTCAATCGCTTGAATAGGGTACGAGAAATGTCAAAAATCATAAGGTTTTACAATTTCGAATTGTTGTCATCTAGATTTTTTTGAAAACAGTTGAACATTACTCAGAGCTTAGTATAAAGCTATCTAAAGATTCGCTGTGTAAGTGTCATTGCTCTCAGGTGATTAGATAGCCAGAAAAGTCATTTGAAATATTTGAAAAATTATTTGGCCGCCGTGTTGTTTTTGTATTACTAACGATAGTCTTCTACCACCATACGGAATTTCAGTTTGATTGCTTATATAGTTCCGGAGATATTTTACACCAGTGAAATGTGTTGGATTATTTTATCTATAGGCTGTAGAATTATATGTCAACCAATGAATATTATAATGGTGGTACATTAAACCAATCTAGATTTCTATCCCTTGTTTAGGACGCGAGAATTAAAAACATGATTTAAAAGATTTTGCACACTGGCATTTTTAAGTTCTCATAATAATTGAATTAAATTAAAAGTCAATGCCTTGTATGGAGATTAGCGCTCGGGCAAAACACGCGTACCGGCCCATGGTCCGACGAGGAAAACGTGCTCTCGCCGGAGAATATGACATTAGACCATTCACGACGCAGTTGTACTGGCAAACCTAGGTGTACACCCTCAGCTCATCAGGCCTATCATCTAACTTCTAAAGCTTTTGTAGTGCGTTTTATTGGTGTTTATATTACGATTCGCAGTTTGAATCACGTTATATTAGATTAGTTTTTTAAAGGGATTGTGAATTACGTATTAGCCTATGCAGTTATTTTTTTAGTTGGACAATATTTGTACATCAATTTAAACCTCAACACAGTGATCACGAGCTGATGATGACCGCTTGAAGGTCGAAACGCGTAATCCTAAGATACATGTAATTATTTCCAGGGGTGTTATTTACTTATCATTCATATATTATATACATAGATACCCGCCCAGTCATTGGGCAAATTCGTGTTGACCGACTGAAGAGTTACAACTGACAGTTTGAATAGGCAACACTGTCATAATACGCAATATAGCCTAATAATGTTCATTAAGGGAGTCTATATTATTCTCAATGTTCAGAAGGAAGATGATAGAGAGGAAATAAACATTACGTAGTGAAACATACACCTTAACATAATGTAAGTTGCTGAAACTAGAAAAATGATTCGGACACATTATATTTGATTAAATAATTATTCCTAAACACTATTACATGATTGGCCTAAGATGTTTGAGCATATACTACTATTTTGAAATAGTTTATCTGAGTCATCTTTCAGTAGCCAAATGGCATAACTTAATACAACCTACAACGCAACACCTTACTGAAGAACATTGATAAATTTTCACTTCAGGTGGACTACGTATGATATTATGACACTGACGTACTGTTTTGTTATTGCAGCGTGAGTTTGCAATCACGAAAGTGAACACAATGACTCCAAGTCAAACTCGTACAGCGGCGTCTTAAAGTCAAAGTATGTCGCCAAAGCATGATATACTTCGGTAAATGATCCCTTCTAATTACTCTTTAAATAAAAGAATCACTTTTCTGTTGGTCAACGCATTAAATTGGACGGAGAATAACAATTAATTATCATACTTAATAACCTGGAAGTATTAATTACACACGTTTTACACTCTTGATACACCTTTCATAATAAAGAGGTTTCCAGCTCGCAAATCAGAATTACATTTCTTTGCAGAACAGGAAATCGATCGCGGAACCTTTGCGACCAAAAGGCTGACAGGTGTTTGTTCGTTTGTTTAATTTACTTATTGAATTATTTATTTAATTAATTATAATTATTTAACTCATTGTTTGCTTATTTGTTTATTTATTTTATTTGTGTATTTATGTATTTACCTACACACACATACAAAGTAGATAATTGCAAATCTAAATAATAATAATAATAGTCTTCTAGAGATGGAGAGAGAGACCTAAAAAGTATTAAATAATGTTATCCCTCATTTTTCTGTTGTGAACTCTAAGTGTACGCGAGTCACATTTTGATGCGGAAAAGTTTATTAAAGTGTATAATGTATCCATGTTGTTTATTCCAGGTTAGTAAATAGACTAATGATGATAATTAGTTTATTCCCCGCTCAACCTAATTGGGCACATGGCTGTGTGGATTCTTTTATTAGATTACGAAGGCAACACTGAAGAAATGACTTCTAAAACTTACTCCGCTGCAACTCATCACAACACAGTTTATCAGACTAAATTCCACATATAATCACCCAAGTACACGTGGCTATATGACCACGATGCCCAAGTTCCTGAAATAAAACAACAACAAAACTGTTGTAACCTTATAATAAGAAAATAAGTAACACTATAACTTTGTAAAATATTGCATCAAAAGAAGCTCTCGTACATTTGTAGTTTCACGAAATAATACTGCTAGAGATATCAATATCTAATACATTTTAGTCCCTCCCTCCATCCTTAGAAAACCTCAGTTGCAAAGGTTCTGGGTTTTACTCCCGGTTCTATCAAGACATTTAATTCTGGTCTGAGGGCTGGAGTTCTTCATGAGGTAGAACTGTGAATAGGTGGGTTCGATTACCACCTTAGCCATTCAGACGTGGTGTTTTCGTGGCTTCCCAGCAAATGCTGGGATGGTAGCTAACTCCAGACCACGGTCACCTTCCTCCCAATTATAGCCTCAATTACAAATAGGTCTACACACACTACCAGAAAACTTAATAACACAAGTTATTAATTAAATTCTATACAACCCCCGAGTAGATGGATGATTATCATGATGTCTAGTTTCCCCGAATGAAACAATAACAGCCATCTTCTTTGCATAGAGGAGCGCTTCCCACGACCACAATGGGGAACTGCCACAAGTCGGGAGATCAGAAGTTGACAGCAGCTATGCTAAGTGTGCCTTTCTTCGTATTTTTCCACCACTCCAGGCAAATGGCGGGATAGTACCTTGTTTCAAGTCTTAAGGCACGTGCCTCATCCTCGACCCTAATAATTGCAGCTACACACACTAGTACTGTCACCACAGATTATCAGACAAATTCAACACACACCCAAGTACATGGAACTTATGACCAAAGATGTCTGAAGCCCCTAGAACTAATTATAGTACCAATAACTCATATCGCTAATTTGCTGCAACAGTGGCAACTCAGACTATGATGTTTGTTTAAATGATGTCACGGTTTTGACGCCATGTCGAATGTATTACTTTACTACAGAGATACCAACGCAACTAAGAAGAGGTCCGACTCGTAGTGGCCAGCATTCTGGGCTGTCATCGCGAAGGCCCGAATTCGATTCCCGGCTGTGCCAAGAAATTTAATTCTGGTCTGAGGGCTGGGACGGGGTACATTCAGTTTCGTGAGGTACTGAGAAGAAGCGGCTCGATTCCAACCTCAGCTATTCTGGAAGTGGTTTTCTGTGGTCTCCCACTTCTACTCCAGGCAAATGTCGGGATGGTACCTGACTTACGGCCACGGCCGCTTCCTACCCAAAATCCTACCTCCATTACAAATACTAGTGCATACATCACAGTGACACAGGTTATCAGACAAATTCTACACACACCAAGTACACAGGGCTACATGACCACGATGTCGCAAAGCACCTGAAAGAATCATCAACAACAGCAACAAGCAACTAACAGATTGCTCGCGTGACTGCCTTCAGTTGTTATGAGTAGGGCTAGGATTTTTAGGTGCTAAAAATCGGGAAAATATTTAAATTTTTGTATTAAAATACCTGAAATATGTGCCAAAAAAGTAAAAATATTTAATTATAATTTAGTTTATTAATGTGAATGAAATATATGCTATTCCTCACTGACTACTGAAGAATTACAATACACAACGAGATACATCTTCAGGTTGACCATCACAAATGACTGACGATCATCATGAAACACTTCTTCAGAAGGCTGAAACTGTGGCAATATGTTTCTTTCCCTTGAGGTGTTTTGTAACATGAGATCGCTGTTCAGCCTTGATTGCTTTCCCACATGGTTGGCAGAGCAGAACTCCCGCATTAGAGGTAAAATTATCTTTAAATTCTGCAATATACTGCTGCAGACGATAGCTTGTAGTTGGTTTCACATTAGGCGTCGTAGAACTGCCTTACACTTCACAGTGCCAGAAATGAATGCATGCGAATGACACTGGTTCCAGATAGCTGGGGGAGGGGGAGAGAGGTGTAGCACGTGGAGCAATGTGGCTATGGACAAGGAAATCCCCGGCGTCCACAGCGAGTGACATGGGGCGACAAGTTAAGAATGACACAGTTGCAAGCTGACATACGCTCTGCATGAAGATTAGATAGCTCACAGGTTCTTCCCCGTTGAAGTAACACAACAAAAATGAAATAACTGAGAGATCTAGCATACTGTTTTTTAAAAAATGTAAATATTTTGTATTTTATGTGCTAATAAGTGAAAAGCAAGAATGTATGTGTTTATAGAAAAAATGCTTAAAATATGTATTTACATAAAAAAATATGTATTTACCTAAAAATCCGAGCTCTAGTTAGGAGTGACCAAACTGAAATACCTATAGACACTGTGCGTAAATACATGTATTTGTTTGACAGTTCATAGGTTATAGACACTGTGCGTAAATACACGTATTTGTTTGACAGTTCATAGGTTGACAGTCATGCACCCAACATCGTCTTTTCTTCTTTGTGTTTTGCAAAGCAAGTAGGAGAAGGAGTTGTTCTTCGTCCGAGCTCGTACTCAATAACAATATGAAACAATACTTACTAGGAAATCGCAGTATTCTCCAGAGCAGGCATGTCCCGGGGAAATACCACTGTGGCAGTCATCTGCCACGCTAGTGCCACGGCCTTTCCTTGCAGGGGTGCCCAACCTTTTTTAACTGAAGGCCACATTGTTATTAGTAGGGGGACCTTGCGGGCCAATAACACTCCGGGGAGTTTGAGGGGTGTAGATTTTTTAAAAATATAGGTGCAATATGGTGAGTTTTGTGGCTGTCTGAGCTTAGTTTTCTTAGTATTGTTGTTATTTTCTATATGTATTTGTAGTGGATAAAAAAATAAAACACTAAATATAAATTTGTATATTTTTAATAAATCTCTTTAAAATAGAAGTACGATGATATCCAATACACTCATGCAACATGAATGACAAATAGTGAGTATTTATGTTCATTTGACACACTTAATAAACAAATTATGAAATAAAGTTCATGATAATTTAGTTTAGAGTGACTACTGGAACTTGTATCAAAGTTTTGGCAACAGGACGCGGGCCGGACAAAATAGTCTCGCGGGCCGTAAGTTGGCCAGTCCTGCCTTACAAGGGGAAGATACGATGCGTGGGTCACCGATTCGAACCATCTTTAGTACACGTGTAGGGCATGACCAGGCATAGGCCTATACCAGGTGCAAGTAGTAAGATGCGCTTCTCAGCCGTTTCCGAGTACTTAATTAATTGCAATTACAGTGCGGCGTCTATGTGCGTTGTACGCTAGTAAGAATCCAACGAGCGCGTGGTGCAGCGGTAAGAGCCCTGCTTCGTAAGCACGGGATCGCTGGTTCGAATCCCACCGGCGAGCCTTTGCAGCGTCGTCTTTTATATATATAACCATTGTCCATTTCCAACCAATACCCATAGCAAGAGTCACTGCTTACGGGGTGGCCTGATGGTTCACAGACGTGCAATGAACGGAACAGACTGGGCCTTCAACGTATAAATGTATATATATGATAGAATACAGCTGACCGTGTATAATACCAATGTATTTGCAATGCCGATACCGTACAGTATGTAATGTCACAAACGTTGACCCCCATACGATGATTTCAGAATTCCTTTTCCCGCTCACAAAACACTTTATTACAATTGACTGCAAAATGAACATTATTCACGACTCCTACAGTTGTACGAATTGCCTATATTTACAAAAAAAAAAAAAAAGACTCACCGATGGGATTCGATCCAGTGATCCAACGCTTACGAAGCAGGCCTCTTACCACTGTACCACGCGCTCCTTGGCTTCATGTTAACTACAGCGCACATAAACGCCGTACAGCAATTACGAATAATTTATAATTAATTTCTCAGAATCGGCTGAGAAGCGCACTTTACTACTTGCACCTGGTATACGCCTAGTCATGCCTTACAAGTGTACTAAAGATGGTTCGAATCGGTGACCCATGCATCGTATCTTCCCCTTGCCAGTGAATCGGGGGTTGTGTGGGGAAGGTGGGGATCGACGCATGGCTGCAGTAGTAGAGGTAGCGAGCTGGCGGCAGGACGGGCAAGTTGTGCGTGGCGTTGAATGGGACATTAGTAACCAATAATCAGTTGCTAGGCTTATAACAAATCCTTTGGATCATACTGCCTGCTTTATTGCTTTATAAAACTATTTACAACTATCAACAGGTCACATCTTTTCGTAGTTCGTGTTTTCGATTTCAATGCAACTAGATTTGCAATATTCGGTTGCATTGTGTTTGCCGAGTGAATTCTGAGTGTTGACCTCGACTTAAAATTATTCAAATTCATTAATGAAAATAGCTGCTCTTAAGCGTATTTTGTGCCAAACATATTGGTAAATCGCAGGGCGAGACTATGCATGCGGAGTTATCGTTTACTCGCGGCTTTGTAGAAACTGATAATATCGCCGTTAAAATGATAAAACCTGTCCTTTAAAATTGAGTCATAACGAAGGGGGCAAGTCCGTCTTCTCTTCTCTAGCAGGAGAAGGTTGTTGTTGTGGTTAATAGAAATGGATAACGGGAACACTACAATCTGATCTTTATTCTGTCTCACGAAGTGACAAGTCCAGTAGTAACAATAAAAACAAAATACAATCATAAATCGCAATCCATAGATTGCAACTCTCAAGAGTTGCAACGTCTCAATTCCCCACATCCTCCCCATCCTGGTCAACCTCCAGGGGGATGACCAGCTGAATGGGGCGGGATATTGTGGTTCCGGTAGGGGTACGAAGAACCACCGTCCTGACGACTGCATCTGTACCAACACGGAGCTCCTTAATGCGGACCTTTGCCCACATGTGCCTCGGCGTCTTGTCTTCCTGGAGAAGTGCCTTTCGCAGACACCACTTGGTGGTGCCTACCATCCTCTCCCCACATCCTCCCCACCAAGACGCCCTTGGAGAAATAAATCGCCAGGTGATGTTACGATGAGCGAAGTACTGATGAGTAGGAGGGGCTGTGAGAGAAGTCCAGATGGGCTTGAGTTCTCTGTTGGTCGCGTGAAACGTCTGAGCATTATCAGTATATACCGTGTGTGGTATCCCTCGTCTATCAACGAATCTCTGAACCTCCAGAAATGGGTTGAAGCGGGCTATTCTTGATTCATTTGGCAGAGCTACACCGTCTCTTAGAGCCAGATATTCTGCAGGGAAACACTCTTTTTGTACCGTTTGAATCCAATATTTGCGTGAGTTTTGAAGCTCTGGTGCTGTTAACTCCCCCAGAGAACCGTTCTTTTCTTCGAGCATGTTGCAAGAAACGAAGTATCCAATTATGCCAACGCACGCCTGTATCATGTGGTAAGAGTTCGTCCCATCCAATCCCTCTGCACCAGGTTTCTTGGAACAGTGTTTTCCCAATAATCGATACCGGTGTTAAAAGTCCCAAGGGGTCATGAAATCGGGAAGTAATTTGTAACAGTAATCTCTTACTAGCGGGTTCCTGCATGAGATTATCGGTGATATCATGGTCGTCTATGTAGAAAGTGTCAGTTTCAGTGGACCATTTCACTCCTAATACTTGCGTATTGGTCTCTAGTACCCGACCTTCAGACGTCCAGATGCACTTCAGTTGTTGAGAGTTGGTCGCCCATTTCGCCATGGGCATGTGAATTGTGTTCAGCAGTCCTTTGAGTTCATAATAAAGTTTGATCACTTGGTTCTCAGTTTCACCGCCGGTTACAAAGTCATCCATGTACGTACTACAATCTATAAGGGCGGCAGCATTTGAGAAGGCACAGTCATGGGTATTGCTGAGTTCCTTTAGTGTCGCTGAAAGTAAAAATGGACTGCAAGTTAGACCAAAGGGGATGCGAGCAAAACGGTATATTACGACTTCATCTGTTGTTTCGTACACCCCTTCGCCTTTGTCAATCACATCGTACCAGAAGAATCTGGTCAAGTCTCGATCCTTGGAGTCGAGTACAAGTTGTAAGAATGCCTGAGAGACATCACCAATGATGGCTACCGGGTAGCTTCTGAATCTGAGGAGAACAGAAAGTATCTCAGGCAGTAAATTTGGCCCCATTTCGAGGGCCTCGTTAAGGGACGGACCACCTCCTTGACGAGAAGATGCATCAAACACAATCCTCCATTTCGTTTTCCCAGATTTACACTTCTTAACTAAATGGTGAGGAAAGTAGAACGTATCACCAGTTGTTTCAGAAGGAGCATGTTCAACATGGCGTTTTATAATATAGTCCATCATCTGTGAATAATAAATCTCCTTCAAAGGTTCATTCGCCTCTAGTCTCTTTTGCAATGCGTTGAATCGTTTTACCGCATTAGCATGGTTGTTGGGCAAGATGATATCTGATTTTCTAGGAAGAGAGACCACACGCCGATGGTCTTCTATTCGGTAAGAATCATGAAATTCCTTAAGTATCGCAGAGTTTTTGGAACTGAAATATTTATCCTAACTTTCCCTGATTCCCATTGTTTCCAGATCCCAGAACTGTCTGAGTGTCTCATCTAAAGGTGAGGGTATCTGTTCAGAACGCATATGGTTTACCAGTGATGAATTCAAAGTGATGCCTGATCGATTTCCTGTCAATACCCATCCAAACATGGTTGGTATGAGTACCACGGAGGTAGAAATAGAAGCTTGTAGTTTAACGTGACCGTTAATCTTGAGATCATGAGCCACGGGACCTCCTATTTACGTGGAATCCGAACCACAGGACATGGCATTTCACTTCGAAAATCTCACATGCATTGACCGGGGATCGAACCCGGACCGCCTTGGTGAGAGGCATACAGCTAGACCGCTGAGCCACCACGCCCCCCGGAGGTAGAAATGCGCACTGGTGAAGTGTCCTTTACGATTTTCCAATAACAATCTCCTCCAATAAGTATTTCGATAGGCAAAGGTGGCTCTGATTCATTCTTTGGGTCAGCCAACTGTAGTTTTTGAGTGTGTGCTTACATATTAACGTCATCAGGAACGACCGGATGAGCTGAAAGGGCATGGATACTCTCAAATGCAGTGATATTTGTAGCCGAGTTTGTCCAGATGCTCTTTATGGAAAACTTAACAAGGTTACGTACACTCCGATTGGTTGGAGACGATTCAAAGGCGCCAATAGTTAAGTCTTGGCGGCCAATAACTTGATTTTCAGTTCGTTAACTAGAGACTCAAGGATAAAACTGGATTGACTTCCAGCATCCAGTATGCAACGCGTCTGTTTAGTTCGCCCATTGGGACCCGTAACCCAAACTCGCGCGGTCTACAGGTAAGTAAAGTCGGATGGAAGAGAATCTATCTTGTTAACGGACGTAATGGTTGCCGCTGCATTAGTAGATAAGATTCTACTGCAGACAGATCTGTGATGTGAGGCTTTGCAGGAAGAACAGAATGCCTTACCCTTTCGGTTGCAGTTCTTCACGGAGTGTCCACGGTTCAAGCATATAAAGCAGCGGTTCGTGTTCCTGAGTTTGGTAAGTCTATCGTTAACGTTAGAAACTGTCTTGCATTCTTGCCCCCAGTGTCCGCGGTATTAGCAAAAGACACAAAATGGTTCCGGCGCAACCTTCCTATTGGATTGTTTCTTATTTGAATCAACGTGCAGTGATGCTGTTGTGGGAACATGAGTCGAAGCAGATCTACGAATCTTGTGCGTCACCATAGCCCCATCTACTTCTTCTCCCAAGAATTCCATGAGCTTGAGAATATCGCCTTCTGAGATGTTTTCCCTCTTCGTCTGAATTATCCAACGACGACAAATAGCATCGGGAAACGTACTAAGTATTTTCGGAGCAAGAACTCTCCCGTAGCCTTTTACGTCTTCTCCCAGCGCACGAAGAGCTTGTATGTGTCGATGGCAATCGATGAACGTGTCATTGAGTACTTCAGGAGTAGCGAGCTGAATAGGTCTGATCCCCTCTAGGTAGTCTAAGTGCGCCTGTATTATTCTGTTTTTATCCCCATAGCGAGCTTGTAGAATCCGTTTCGTTTCCTCGTATGTATCTGCTATTACGGCAATTCCATCGACTAGCCGCTTCGGCTCAGCTTCCAAGTACCCGCGCAAAAATATGTGTTTATTTATGGTAGGAAGGAAAGGGTCTTTATCAACGGATGACTCGAATTGCTCCCAAAAACGTGGCCAAGTTGCGATGTCACCAGCGAAGCATTCTAGCTTAATTGGCGGGAGTCGAACTGAGTGTGAAGCCTGAATTGGAATAGTAGGTGTAGTTGGCAGTGATTCAGGGATACTTAAATTAGCAGCTGAATTTGACAATTTACTTGCAATTGTTCTCGATGCCCTTGTGATAGCGCGTTTCGCTGAGTCTATATATTCTTCACAACTCTGAACATCAGTATCGTATTCTGTATCCGATAGTAACTCATGTATAGAATCATCAAGCGTGGTTAAGTTAAGAGTTTCCTGTAGTCTATCTCGGTAGTGCTCCCAGTCTTCGAATGAAGTATTATCAGTGAAACTGTTAATTTCCGTAACAAAGCGTGTTGTATTTGCCCTCTGTCTGGTTCGCTTTCTTCTTAGATTGTGTAAAATTCCATCTGTTTGATCGTTATTGCTCATGTTGTACGTGTGTTCACGGAAGTGTGCAAGACAAGAGCTGTTAATCTGTTATCTGAAGTATCGAATGATTTTCGGTCAGGTGCTACTAGGATCGCTAGTGTCGACGCTTAGATTGTGCGTTAATTACTATGGTCAGTTTTATATTATCTATGGCCTGCGCTCCAAATTTATAATATCGATGCTTAGCACCAGTTGACATTACAATATGCACGAACGAAACATAATGTTATTACACACATACATAACCAAACAAGAAGTTATTAGGGCATTCAACAGTTATTCGGTTTACATATGTGTAGCTTTGTCACTTATCTGTAGTCGGTTGCGAAGTAGGAAACCTTCCGTCCAGAATAGTGTAATTGCAAGTCTTCCCTCAGTCTTGAGGTTCCGTAATGCAATTGCAGGGTAAAAACTTACGAGAGGCTTCAATTCCTGCAGTATAGGCCTAACCAGATTATTCCTTAAAATCACTTGATATCATGCGATATCCCGAGTGTTTACGGCACCAAATGTTGTGGTTAATAGAAATGGATAACGGGAACACTACAATCTGATCTTTATTCTGTCTCACGAAGTTACAAGTCCAGTAGTAACAATAAAAACAAAATACAATCATCAATCGCAATCCATAGATTGCAACTCTCAAGAGTTGCAACGTCTCAATTCCCCACAAAGGTAGTGCGAGGAGAAGCTGGCTCGAGTGGGGGTGGGGTGGGGATGAGTGGGGCATAATCTGGCACGGAGCGAATCTCGTGGTAAGCCGTGGTGCCAAAGCCACCAGTGGCATGGCTGGACAGGCCTGCTCTAGAAGGAAGCGACCAGACTGGACCGCTCACACAAAGGTATCGCGTCCTATATGATGTCCCCATATCGCAGGCCGTCGTGACAGACCGCTTTCTGTGTGGCCGAGCCTTAAGAAGAGTCTGTGCCCCTGAATAGTGGTGTTAAGAGACTTCAACAGTCTTCATGTAGCATTCTTAAGGAAACAAACCATTTGGCTATACTGAGAAGTTGTGTTTTTTGACTTACGATATTCGCTTTTCCCCCTGTCACCCTAGAACTGTGACGTGAACGTTCTTGATACCTGTATGAGAGCTGTGTTATGTATAGGGCTCGGATTTTTAGGTAAATAAATATTTTTTTATGTAAATACATATTTTAAGCATTTTTTCTATAAATACATAAATTTCTGCTTTTCGCTTATTAGCACATAAAAAGACATAATATTTACATGTTTTTAAAAATCAGTTCGCTAGATCTCTCAATTGTATTTCTGTTCTGTGTTACTTCAAGGGAGAAGAACCTGTGAGCTATCTAATCTTCATGTAGAGCATATGTCAGCTTGCAACTGTGTTATTCTTAACTTGTCGCCCCGTGTCACTCACTGTGGAAGCCGGGGATTTCCTTGTCCATAGCCATATTGCACCACGTGCTAGGCCTTCCCCTCCCCCACCTACCTGGAACCAGTGTCACTCACACGCAGTTCATTTCTGGCACTGAAGTGTAAGGCAGTTCTACGATGCCTAAAGTAAAAACAACTACAAGTTATCCTCTGCACAGTATGTTGCAGAATTTAAAGATAATTTTACTTCTGATGGGGGCGTTCTGTTCTGCCAACCATGTGGGAAAGCTTTCAAAGCTGAAGAGCGATCTCCAATTACACAACACCTTAAGAGCAAGAAACATATTGCCGCAGTTTCGCGCCTTCAAAAGATGTGTTTCGCGATAATCGTCGGCCATTTGTGATGGACAACATGAAGATGTATCTCGTTGTGTATTGTAATGCTTCAGCAGTCAGTGAGACATAACATAAATTGCATTCGTGAGTGCAGCATATTGTTTATATTCACATTAATAAACTAAATTATAATTAAATATTTTTTACTTTTTGTCACATATTTCAGATATTTTTAATACGTAAAAAATAAATATTTTCCCGATTTTTAGCACCTAAATATCCGAGCCTTAGATGTACACGAGTTCGAGAAATAGTGACAAACTCATTTAAAATCCATTATTAAATATTTGCATAGTTTGCGTTACAAAATTGGCAGTGGTTATTTCCCTGTGCCTAAAAATGACGACGTATTTTTCCGGATTTCATTTCGTTATACCAGTTTTATGTTTCCTCTCATTCTGTGCTCCCAGCAAGCAATGTCTTGTGCTCGCCTTGCATTCCAGCACTTCCCCCACTTTGGCCGGCCTGGTGGTCGAATGCGCCCCTCCCCTCTCCATCTCATCCCATCCCAGCCCACCCCTCCTCGCTGAGTAGCTGGCTCATGTGCGTGGTCCCGTGGTCCCCTCGCTCAAGTTTGTCAAGCATGAGAGCCTTCTAAGCGAGCCGTGCGAGAAGTTATCGCAGATTATTCCGCCCGGTCGTCAAGCCTAACCAATTACTTGCACCATTTCAAAAGCTTTTAAACTTCCATCTGGGAGTCTACACCAGCTAATTTGCAAATTCGTTTGGTGGTGTTCTGGAACTGGCACATAAGCTATTAAAACGTCTGGCTCTTTAAATTACGTTATGATCTGCATTGATTTTGTATTGTGCGGTGATTTATGTCCCGTGGGGACAAGCTGTCAATAAACAAAGATGGTCACATGATGCATTTTATTTTAATAGCGTGGTGGTCTTCGTACTTTTTGAATACTTGCATTTTTTGATTGAGAAACTGGCGATCAATTCTGTCTGATATTCAATGAATACGATATTTCAGTCTTTTTTGTTTTCTTTTCACGAGTCTCCGTGCAACTAAAAAGTAAGGCAAAGAAACTCAAACTACATTTCCGGTTTCCTTCTATTACTAACAGAGTGCTACGTTCACATTGCCCCATTGTTTGATGTGTGTGTTTTTGTGACGCTGATGTGTTCTTTCTGTAACTTCCAAATATTCAATCTTCGATGAGCTGTAAGCGTACGGATGAAAATAATTATGAATAACGAATTCTGAGTGCCAAAATGATGACATGGGATGGTAACGAAAAGACAAATTTCCAGCTTCTATGTTGTTTTTATTAGGGCCTTGGGACATTTTTTTTGTCATCAGCCCCATGTACTCGTGTGTGTTGAAGTTATCTGATAACCTGTGTCACTGTGCTGACTGTAGTAGTGTGTGTCGCTGTAATTGATATTTGCATATTTTTTCTGATTCATATTTCATGGCAATTGTTCTTAAAAAAACCTTTAGTTTTGTGAACGTTACGATTGGTTTAGTACAGTTTTATTAGGTTATACCATTTTCAATTATCTTAAATCATTGCTAGGCATTGGCAATGGTTTCTATCTGCTCCAGTTTAAGTCAAGCTGGCGTATGATATCGAGGGAAACACGTCAGTCCGTGCGCACCAACTCGCCAGACGATTGCAGATGTGCATCACGGTTGATGGTGACGTGTTCGAGCTCATGCTTAAATAGTGGCTACACATCCAATCGCCAGTAAGTAACGAATCGAGTTCGTGCAAAACTAGCATCACTATTCCATTTCCAGAAGCAACGGTACTACGCGTACAGATTTCTGGAACCTTTCCTATTTATTACCGTTGAAAATACGTATTCACAGTACGTACAGTATGCAAAATTCACCTGTAGCCAGTGGTCGAACTGGGTCCATATGGCATACAGGCGCAACAGACATCAAATTAAGGCATCAAAAAAATAAGCATTTTAAATAAATCTCTTCAGTGAAACTGTATGCCTTACTTCGGCAGTAATTTATCCTCAACATCTCATCTCACAAATTGTTAAACGTGGGTTGCCTAGAATGTCTCCGTTTTTCTTCTTGGAATATCTTTATTTTTCAAGTGACCTAACCATTCATTTGTCCTCCTTCAACGCATTTAATTATAACGATAGGCTAATAACCTCGATGTTCCACCCTTAAATTAACAACCACACGCACCCTCACCAGAAGGATTTTGTACAGTGCCTCACAAATGATGCATGGTATTTTATCTCTCAGCACATCTGTGTTTGTGTTAAGCCATCTCTTCCGGTTTATTCGAACATGCGTTGTTTATCATCAACAAGTAAACCAAGCGTGGTAGTTTAACGCAAGAGTAGATGTGTCTGATAGAACCTTAAATATACTATGAACTCAACCAATTTTTGAACGACTGTATATTTCCCTGCGATGTGTAAGTGCTTCAAAAGAAGGGAAATAGAACAATTCTCCTAAAAATAAAAATACCTGACTCCTTTTGTCTTAAGACTGGTATTACACTATCAAATAAATTTGTCAAATAAATTTTATGAAATATTTTATAAAACTGAACTTTTATAAAAGCTATACAAAGCAATAACCACACCATTATATTACATCAAATATTTAATCATAGTTTAGTAAAATGGATGAAGGACAGTTTCTTGTTCACTTAACTGTTTTACGGTAGTTGAAATTCTGTAGTGGCAATGCCCGTACAGTAGGCTATATAGAAGAAACGGAAAGATAAACTTCTACGGGTTAAGCCCTAGGTCGCTCATGTGGCAAGAAGGCTACAGTATTTACATGAGTAAAAGCTTGGTGAGCGAGCCGCGGTACGAGGACTAGAATGAAAATCCACAGCCTGCTTCCAGTCTCCGACCGGGTCAGGAATGGAATGAATGGAGCCCCTATCTAGCGGCGAGGATATGAACTGTGCCGGCTGCCGAGGCCTGACGCACTCCTCTGGGGCAATGATTAAATGAATGACAGATGAAATGAAATGATAGTGGAGAGTGTTGCTGGAATGAAATTTTGACAGGGAAAACCGGAGTACCCGGAGAAAAACCTGTCTGCCTCCGTTTTGTCCAGCACAGATCTCACTTGGAGTGACCGGGATTTGAACCACGGATCCAGCGGTGAGAGGCCGGCGTGCTGCCGCCTAAGCCACGGAGGCTTCGAGGACTAGAATAATTACATTAATATTAAATTATTAATAATAATAATCAATTAAATGAATGACGATGACGTTCCAAACAACCACTGCCCGAGTAAAGAAAGTTGAAATATACGAAGTAAAAAAAAAGTGAGCAATACGTAGGGTTCGATCCCTGGCACTGTCGTACAAGAGTCGAGCACTCGACACATTCCGCCAACTTCACTCTTGCTTACTATGTTTGGTTACATATTTTACCTACCGGTTAAGATACAGTGCTTATTCACACTGTCTTGTAATAAGTGAAATGGACGGATTCGAATACAAATATTATAACATAATATACACTACCGTTCGCGTATTTTTTTCAGACTATTTAACTATTTAATTATTCTTCATATTCTGAAATGGGCGCCCTTCATGTACCGCGCTTATAGCCTCTGCTATTTTTGCCTACACTTTCTACCTTTTATTTATGTTTTTACACATATTATGCCATGTATTATGGGGGCGTGGTGGCGCAGCGGTCAAGCTGTTGGCCTCTCAACAATGTGGACCGGGTTCGATTCCCGGTCAATACATGTGAGATTTTCGAAGTGAAATGCCATGCCCTGTGGTTCGGATTCCACGTAAAAAGGAGGTCCCGTCGCTCATGATGACATGATTAACGGTCACGTAAAACTAAAAGCTTCCTTTTCTACCATGTATTATGTAACAATTCATACATTTCACACTCTGATATGAGTGCCCTTTTCGTGGTAATATTCCAGCTGTTACGATCCGCCATTTTGGTTTGAATCTTTTATCAAAGATAGCATGATGCTCATACCTTTTATAAAAGTAATTTTATAGCACCACCTTTTATAAAAGATTTCCCCATTACACTGTCATATCTTTTATAAAAGTTAGCCTATTTTATCAACGATCTTTGACAAATTTCTTTGATAGTGTAATACCGGCCTTAACAGTGATGTATGCTAGCATACAAGCAATAATTTATTTGCAATTCAATCCCTGCCTGTTGCTATGGTAGGCCTACATCGATTTTATGTTGACTAAGGACGACCAAAGAACCCAACAATAACGTTCTCCGTTACTTTCTGTATCCGTTATTTCCAATGACCATTTCATTCATCGGATTTTGAAGATTATTTAATTTTGTGCACAGACTTATGAAAAAAGAAATCACTTGAAGTATTGCAATTCAACTGTTATCTCGTCTATTTCCGATTCAATGTCAGTGAAACGAAGTCTTTGTAGCTCGAGAATGTACATATCTCACTTGTCAGTCCTCTCAAGATAAGAGCGAGGTATGAGTGCTTGTCAACAAGAAATGGGGTAGCTCATGCAAAAAAAATCATGCGCTCTACATTATAGCGGCTAGCGTATCGCTTTCTGTCTAATGCATACACATATGAAAGGCGTTAATATCTCAAACAATACTCGTCGGATTTGCAAAATAAGCATATCACTGAACCTGTCCCTCGTTACTTAGGTGTTCTGTTGCATGAAATTAGTATAATCCTTTTTAAATACATGTAACAAAGTGTCTGCTGGTTTCTCTGTAAATGCGTACATGATGAAGACAAAATGGACAGTGTTTCATGAGCCTCTTGATGCAATTTAAGGATTTGAAAACGGAATGTCCATATCTTCAACGGATCAGTAGATATTTGATTCAACGGATCAGTAGATATTTGAGGTGGCATCTTAGCTGAATATAAACCTGTATCAGTATTGGGGAGTGACGCGTTACTTGTAGTTGCTGTTTGAGTTTTCAGTCTTTTGACTGGTTTGATGCACCCCTCCACGCCTCCCTGTCATGAGCTAATCGTTTCATCTCTTCGTAGCTACTAAGTCCTACATCCGTGGCAACCTGTTTAACGCAGAGGTGACCAAACAGCATGCCTGGCACGCTGGCTTCACGCTGGCGTGTTTCTGGTGCGTACGACCTTAAAGCGATAGTGGAGAAAGAATATATGGCTGTCCATCTCGCTCTCTTTCCCGTCTCTCTCCCTCTCGTGCTGTCTTCAGCCCTTCACTGTGTCCAACGTCAAACTGTCGCGCACCGGTGTCCCTTATCTTGCTAGCTGTAGTGTCACTTGACATTATTTGGTCGCGGCGATATGTAGCGTAACGTTTGACTACTGTATGGCTGGTTTTGTTGTTGTTCAGATAGCAAGAATTTACAAAAGTGTGGTCTGCTTTTTATTTGTTCGTCAAACCATTTGCAATGTAATCACTTCAGGATATTTTTAACTCGGTGAAAAATCTGTCTGATTTCTATTCAAAATATCCGCCTCGTTGCTTAGTGGCTAGCACTCTTGGCTGTCACACTGGAGGCTCACGTTCGATTCTCGGCTCTGCAAAGGAATTTAATTCTGGTCTGAGGACTGAAACGGGGCATAGGCCACCTCAGCCTCGTGCGGCAAAAGTGAGAAGAGGCGGGTTCGATTCCCACAGCGACTGTCTTGGAAATGGTTTTCCGTGGTTTCCCACTTCTACTCCAGGTGAATGGTGGGTTGATTCCTAACTTAAGGCCACAGCCGCCTCCTTCCTCATTTGAATTACAAATAGACACAATTATACAGCCATCACAATAACACAGGTTATCATACACATTTTACACACACACAACCAAGTATACAGGACTACATGACCACGGTGTCGCAAAGCCCCTAAATGAATCATCATCAACAACATCTATTCAAAATTACTACAGAATGAATATCCGAATTTGCACAGGCAGGCCGCTCTAGTGATATCTATGTTTTGAGCAACGTATGTCCGCGAAACGCTTTTATCTGCATTGAAACTTACAAATTCACGGCATCGCGCTCTGATGTCTGACAACCTTCGAAACAGCCTCCGGAAAAATGAGCATATTGTAAATATGAAAACAAATTGAAAACCAGGAAAATAAAAATGTGACCAAAATTGCAATGTCTTAAATGACTTCCATGATACCTTATCAATATTTCTGACAGTTTTAAATAATGCTAAGCAAGTAAACTTCAAGTACCGGCACGCGGAGAAACTCGCGAAACACAATATACAGTTCACGCCACGGTTTTTGGCCGGGGAGCCCCAATTTCACAGAGCACATGTGGCGAACCTCATGGTTGTGTAATTAATATGTGAGTTGCTTTCCGCGTGACTGAAAACTAACGTATCAATTGCACATGCCTGAGGCTCGCAGACTGACCTCTTCTACGACTGTGAAACCGTGGCGTAACTCTACATGTGTCGGACAACCAACGCATTGGACGAACAGTTTGTTTACAATACGTCCGGTATGGAGGCGATCCCAACTTGACTCGGCCCGACGCGCCGGCAGTCTGGGTCAGGCAGCCCAGCCAAGAGAGGCAGAAGCCAGCCTGCCGGCGTCCGGCGCAGCGTAGCTTGTACGCTGAGCGTGCTTAGACTGGCCGCCCCTGGTTTAACATATTCTAACCTTGGTCTACCCCTACAGTTCTTTTCCTCGACCCTTCTTACCATAACTAAGCTTGCTATTCCTGGGTGTCTTAGTATTGTACAGGGTGTTCCGAAAGTGGGCGTATTCCCCTCCCCCCCCCTTTTTATTTTCAACATTATGATAGTTATGGTTGAATCTTTGTTATACACAGTTACCTTGAAGTCTAAAGAGTCATACACATCGGTATGAGCACCATTCTTGTCGTAACACAGCTGAATTCTGCGCCATGTTCTCGCAGATGTTTTGCGGAGATACTCCGGAGTCACGAGGGTGAAGGTGTGTTCCACAGGTGCTCGTAATTCCTGGGTTGTGTGATATCGAGTGTTTCTTACTTCTTGCGTTATGAAACCCCAGAGAGTATTGTCTGGTGTCGTCAGATCGGGACTTCTTGGAGGCCAGGCAAAGGGAGCTGGTAAGATGCAGAACTTCTTCCAACCCACCGGCCATGAAAGGTCTGATTCAGGTAATTGCGCACGTGAATCGCGAAGTGTCCTGGTGCTCCATCCTTTTGTAAGATAACAGTGTCTTCGGTACAATTTTTCTTGCAATTGTGGCACCAACCACTCATTAAGCATCTCCTGGTAAGAATGTCCATTAGCATTGCCTTCGAAGAAAAAAGGCCGGCCGGTGGATTGAAAGAAGTTCTGCATCTTCACCAGTTCCCTTTGCCTGGCCTCCATGAAGTCCCGATCTGACGACACCAACAAGTAATGCACTATCAACATAGATAAACAATGCACGACAGTGACCCTACTGTCCTTCGAAATAGTCCCCTCCCGTAACTATGCAATGCTGAGATCGGCGATACATGTCCTGGAAACTTTGCAAGAAGGCGTCCTTTGGGATGTTCAATAGGCTCGTCACGTTGCGTTCAGTGAGTCAAGTCAGAACGGTCGACCTGGCGACACACAACGCAACGTGTGAGATCTGTTTGACACAGTGCTTGTTTAGAAGGATGAATTTATGCAACCTACCATGCACACCTGTTCGGCGGGTTTCAGTGAGATGCAACCTGCCATGCACACCTGTTTGGCAGGTGGCAGTGAGAAGGGCGAATGTTCTGTGGAATGAATGGTTTATCTGAAAACCATCGTCACTGGCGACGAGACCTGGTGTCTGAGGTACGACCCCGAAGTCAAGCGTCAAAGTATGGAGTGGCGGGGTCCAGGTTCAGGGTCACCGAAAAGCCCTGAAGGGCCATAGGTTTTCGAACATTTCGGACATCCACCGTAATGTGACGACCCAACTGAAGGCTATCCCTAAAGAGTTTCCAGGACTTGTACAGACATTCTCAGAAGTGCATAACCATCCACGGGGATTACTTCGAAGGACAGTAACTGCTGTTTCAGGTAAGCCAACAATCCGTTCGTAATATAGACCCATTCACGAACTTTTCGGTCACGTGACGAGCCTTTTGAACATCATCCCAAAGGACGCCTTCTTGCAAAGTTTCCAGGACATGTATCGCCGATCTCAGCATTGCATAGTTACGGGAGGGGACTATGTCGTGCATTGTTTATCTATGTTGATAGTACAGGACTATTCACCGAACTTTATTGTCCCAGGTTGTATATATTTGTGTAAATGTAATTCATAAACATCGTACACTATATTAAGACTGAGCAGGATCTGAGGATGAACGCGTGACGTTCGAGACATGTCATCCAATTAAGTACTGTATGTATTTGTACATAAAAGCGTGTCAGTTTGTAGGGTATGCCTGCCAAGTTTTCCGGTTTTCCCGGAAGATTTCCGGATTTTTGGGGCGTTTTCGGCTTGTCCGGATGAACATAGTTTCTTCCGGATTTTTCAACTCCCTGGCTTGTTTCCGTTCTCTGCATCCAAATCTCATTTAAGTTTTGATTTTCGATAATAGCTGCTATTCTGAGATGCGAGTGTTTGAAAGTCGACCGATAAGGTTATTGATAATCCCGTCTCGCAGATTATCGCTGCGCTTTTGTCATTAATTCCATGCGTTTGGCATACGCTTAAAGTCGATCGAATTGTCCATCAAGAATCACATCTCGCAGATTATCGCTGCATTTAGAATAATCTTTGTGCTTCGAATGTTTGTTAACGGGAAAGCTTTATTTATGCTTGGTTTTAAGCGGTGTTTGCTGTAGTTCTGGTATTCGTGCAATTGCGGGACGAATGTTTGTGCGATCTAATGTTTTCATGATGAATTCAAGTAAGAAACGATATCATTAGTCTTTCAGGGAGGCATATTCTGCAGAATTTCCTTGTATTAAGCGATCACGGAAAGGTGAAACCTTGCGACGCATATATGCGTTAAAATGTTGCGCATTGGGATCTTCTGGATTTCTGTTTCTGAAAGTAGGCAGGTGTGCGGTATGTAAATACTTATCCCCGGAGCCTTGAGGATATTTGGGGGGATTTTCGGCAATTTTGGTAATTGGGGGAATTTTGGAGTTTTTAGGAAATCTGGGTAAATTTGAGGGATTTGAGGTAGTTTGGGGGATTTCAGGAAATCTGGGTAAATTTGTGAATTTTAGGGAATTTGGGGAAATCTGGTGAATTTGGATGGTTTTAGGGAAGTTTGGGGTAAATTTGGGGAAATTCGGGGATATTTAGTGGAGTTCTGTGGGCGTGGGAAATCTGCAGGGCTTAGTATTATTACTTTTTGTTATTTTTTGAATTATTAGTAATTTTTATTATTATTATTATTATTATTATTATTATTAGACTATTATTAATTTTTATTATTATTAGTCTATTATTGGAGGTGGGATATGGGTATGGGGGAAGGTGGGCCGCCATCTTGGAATTCACAGAGTGGGGAATGCACGGAGCTGCCCAAAATCCGTCCGAACCGCCACTAGCTCACTACTGCTTTTTTCTGCTTTTCTGCTGCGCCAACAATCCAAGATTCACTTTCATAGAGTGCAACTCTCCAGACAAAGGCTTTCAAAAATGACTTTCTAATACCTAAATCTATATTTGATGTCAACGTTCTTCTTTTCTGTAGAAATGTTTTCCTTGCCTTAGCCAACCTACTTTTTATATCTCTTTGCTTCGTCCATCACTGGTTATTTTGCTTCCTAAGTAGCAGAAGTCTCCTACTTTGGCATTTCACCTGTTAAAGGAAGGAAGCTTGTAGTTTTACGTGATCGTTAATCTCGCGATCAGTATGCCTTCCTTCGGAGGGGAAGTAAAGCCAGCGGTCCCATGTCATAGATTTATGGCATGTTAAAGAACCTTCCACTAATTACACCTGTGTGAAGCTAAAATTGTGTAGATTAAGAATGTAAACAACGCTCTTGGTAGGTTCCTACGTTCGTTGCCAAGAGCCGACTGCGGTGGCGTCTGGTAGCTAAGTTCTGAACTATTAGTCGTTGACGGTGGCGTTTGACGGCAAAAGTAGGAACTATTTGAAACATTCAAAAAGTCTGCAGTCCTTACTTGAATTAAAAGACAGATAACACACACTAATACAGTCATCACAATTAACACCGGTTATCAGACAGATTCTACACGCACCCAAAGTACACGGGGCTACATGACCGCATTGTCGCAGCCCCTAAACTTAAGAACCAACCAACAAATCTCGAGATCATGAGCCACGGGACCTCCTTTTTACGTGGAATCCGAACCACAAGACATGCCATTTCACTTGGAAAATCTCACATGCATTGACCGGGAATCCAACCCGGTCCACTTTGGTGAGAGGCAAACAGCTTGACCGTTGCGCCACCACGCCCGCTCACCTGTTAATGTGGCGTCAGTAGGGGTTTCTGATTTCTTTCGGCTGCATTCCATTATTCTTGTTTTACATTTATTGATTTTCATCATGAATTCCTTCCTCAAGACGGAGCCCATACCATTAAAACCTCATTCCCCTGGTGAATCAGCTAAGATGACGATGTCATCAGCAAATCTCAGAGTTGAAATTATTTCTCCTTGAATCTTTACTCTTACTTAGAATTTTTCTCCAATTTCCTTCATTGCTTGTTCAGTGTAGGCCTATATATAGAAAAGTATGGGTGATAAGTTACAGCCTTGCCTTACATCTTTTCTGAATACCAGCTTCATTCTCTCTCTCTCTCTCTCTTCTCATGTCCTTCGGCTCGAATAACGGCTGTCTGGTTTCTGTATGGATTGTAGATCACCCTCCTATTTCTGTACTTTGTTCCAATCCTTTTTAAAATGTCAAATTACTTACTCCAATCAACGTTATCAAAAGCCTTTTCTACGTCTACAAATGCCATGAACGTTCTCTTATTTTTCCTTTTTAACCTTCCAAGATCAGCTTAGGACTTACTAGTAACAGTTACTTTTACGGTAACGAGCGGGTAACGACGTTACTTTTTATAATAAGTAACTTTAAGAGAAACTAAGTAACGAAAATGCTCGTTTTTTTTCAGTTGTCAATAATAACTCGTGGGGATGGAACCAACATCTTTCTCATTATGACTCGGTTCATCTCTATATTCAACACAAACAATAACCTTAAATGAACCCTGTGATGCATTTCCGGCATGTCTAAAACATCTGTAAGAGATTAGGCCCGACCCTCACTCAGAGTTTATTAACCATTCTCGAGTATCACAAAACGTCTCAAATAGCTCCTGTAGCAGCTATATTTCGGACATAATTCTCCAATCAAATTCAACTAGAGAGTCTTGAGTTCACAAAGTAACATTTTGTTTCTTCCAACCTGTTTAAAAGGTAGGGGGAGGAATTGGAACCAAACCTCTCTTCACTTTTATGATGTACCCCAAGTGTCTCGTTTAAATCACCCGTGAGGTATTACTTCTTTGGTGAGATTGAAGTTACAACGTGCTTGTGTCTAGAGTTATGCAATTTTTAAGGAGCAAAAGGAAGAGAAATTGGTACCTTGGCTGTCATACGTCTGTATATTTACTTTCTTAAAATCGGATGTGAAGTGTGGTCAGGTAGATAAATAATACAGAGCAGTTCGCAATGAACTTCAAGGAGCATATGCAGGTATGTCATTGGTAATTCGATAGCTGGATATTATTATTATTATTATTATTATTATTACCGACAGTAGTGGCTACGCTGGCTAAAGCGCAGCATTGGGTCATTCGGCCAAGCTCTCTGCTGACTCGGTAGACGCGTGGGTTCGAGCCCCACCGTCGGCCGTCCTTGAAATGGTTTTCTGTGGTTTCCCATTTTCAACACCAGGCAAATGCTGGGACGGTACCTTCTGACAGGCCACGGCCGCTTCCTTCCACATCCTTGCCCAGTTTCATTCACCATCATTCATTTCATCTCCCATTAACTCCTCTCATGAGGTTGGCGTCAAGAAGGGCATCCGGCCGTAAAAACCATCGCCACAAAAACTTACATCGCATCTCATCCCCGACCCCGTTTGAAAAACGGGAATAATAAGGGGTAGCCATACATTATTATTATTATTATTATTATAGTAGTGGTAGTAGTAGTAGCTATGGTTGCAAAATATTTTATAGTTTAACTGCATACTATTTATTCACTTGGCATGAATTCAATTATTTTTAAGGTATGAGATGTGCTACCACACGACACAAGGGCCAGGTTGTTCTAGCGTTGTAGTGATAGTTTTGTTTTGCGCTAGTTCATTTTGTTTCTCCATATTACTGGAGTCCACTATTCCATTCGAATGAAGCAAATTATAGTAGGGAGGGAAATGTTATTTAGCAACTCCTTTTTTTATACAAACGAAACGAAAAAGTAACGATTCGTTACTTCGATCAAACTGTATTTTGAAGAGTAACTTGCCCAACCCTGCCCTGTATATACTTATACAGTATATCGGAAGAGATCACCAAATATTTTCTCGATTTCACATTTTTGTGAAATGTATTTTCTGTCAGATTATTTTCTCTTCGGTTCTATTCTTTATTTACATAATGATCATTATCATGCTAATATAATTTTGTTATTTGAGCACGTTTAAGACTTGTTCCTTCACCTTGAAAGCTATGTTGGCCCAGACAATCAGTCCCACGCTTTCCAAGTTACTTTCATCTTGCCTTCGGCGTGGCTTTCTCTCACCTGACACACAGGTCGCAGTTCCATGACCTGTCCTCAATAGGAGAATGGCCGCAGAATTTAATGTGTACACAAATTACTGCATCTGAATGATTGTAAACTCACCACCGTAGATGTCAAGAGAACATCATCAATGTCAAGCATCCCAATCTCCGGGGAACTTTGCATACATGTTAGCCATGTCACATGGAAAACATTTTCATGCCAAAATATATTTTTATCATCCCCCCTAGACAGGACGAAGTTGCACGTATCCGAATATTGAATTGAGACTTGCATCAGCCCTGGTGGGTTCATATATCGTCCCAACCAATCACACTACCTAACCAACTCATCCGAATAGGCTGTCTTCGGTCAGAGGATCTATGGTATATTATGAGGAAGTAGTTGCAGCAGTGCGATTGGTCGGAGAGGACATAACTTAGAGTGCGACCAAACTTTCCATAATGAAAGATACAGTATACAATTCCGCCCTCTCTAGGGATGGTCCTAACGAACGTCCGGATGAAATACTATCGCAGATGTTTTCCATGTGACCTGAAATGTTCTACTGAGTTCGGGAGCTTGGCATTCGCGATCTTCCCTTGTGAGTGCGTTATGTACCACGTTGTAGACTACTTATTTTTTGAAGAGCCAAGGTTCGATTCCCGGCGCAAAAGGTAGCAATCTTGAATGTGGTTCTTCCCGTGTATTTCCTCACCCATTCCAAGCAAATGTCGGGATGCAGGGTTGAGTTAGTTACTTTTCTAAAGTAAGTAACTTACCTTACAGTTACCGTTACTTGCTTAAATAGTAACGACGTTTGTGTTACAGTTACAATTGTCGAAGTAACAAATCGTTACTTTATCGTTACCTTTGTGTAAAATAATATAGTTGCTTAAACATATTCCCCGCTAGTATAATTTACTTGGTTCGAATGGAATAGTGGATTACAGCAATATGGAAAAAACAAATTGTACTATCACGAAACAAAACTAGGCTACAACAGCCTGGCGCTCGTCGTGTGAGCATCCCTCATGCCTTAAGAATATTTCATTTCATGAAAAGTGAATAGAATGCAGTTAAACTATAAAATATTTTCTTCCCAGTGCCGATGTCTTACATACATGTGCTTCTTTACGTTCGTTGCGGAACTGCGACTGGTGTTTTTTTTTAAATCTTTGCACACTTTAAATTTAAAGGTGTCATTCTTCCCATCCAATTAAAAAAATACCGGCATATGACGACCAAGGCATCACTTTCTCTTCTTTCCGCTCCATAACAGTGGCACAACTCTGGACTCAAACTTGTTTTAACTTCAGTCTCACCAGCTAAGTAATACGTCACTAATGATTTTAACAGGATATTTGGCGTACATCATAGAAGTGACAGAGCTTTGGCTCAATCCCTCCCTCTCCCCAAACCTTTTAAACGGGTCGAGAGCAAGTAATAAAATGTTGCTTTTGTGTTCTCAGGCTCTCTAGTAGAAAATCTGTTTCTCAGAATTGAATGGAGAATTATGTTTGAAATATAGCTGCTACGGGAGCTATTTCTTTTATCTTTTATACATGGGCCGGAAATGCATCAAAGAAGATTGTGGGAAGTTTTCTATTCCTAGGCCACCAAGAAAATGGTCTACATAGACATGTCAAAAATAGAGAGCACCAGTGCGGGCGTACGTTAAGGAAATAGATAGGCGCAGGTACTCGAACCTTTAAAATGCATCATAAATTCATGGTTCGTAAAGGTTATTGTTTGTGTTCAAGATGGAGATGCAACTGTTCATAATCGTATGTTGTTGGTTCTATTCCCACGGGCTATTGATAACTGATTGCGGAATCTTGAAAACGTAACGAGAATTCTCGTTACTTCCTTACTCTCAAAAGTAACGGTGTTACTGTTATAGTTAGCCTACTTAAATTGAAAAGTTACGTCGTTACACTGCAATGCCACAAAGCACCAGCGGTAGATGATTTCAGCCAGAAGTAGCCTATACTGGGAAAGCAGTGATGAAATAGTTGCATAGGATAAACATATTGGCATGGGATTTAGGACAGATTCCCTCTGACTGGAAAAAACAGTAATCGCCCCAATTTATAAGCAAGGTAACAGGAACGATTGTAACAATTATAGAAGCATTTCATTGGTAAGTATTCTGGGTAAAGTGTACTCGGGAATTGTAGAAAGGAACGTTCGATCAATGACCGACAGTAAGATGGATAAGAACCAGTGTAGATTTAGACCACAACGAGGATGTCAAGATCAAGAGTTTTTACTATGCACCAAGTTATTGAGAAATACTATGAGAGGAATATACACTTGTCGTTTTGTTTTGTAGATGTAGAGAAGGCGTACGGTCGAGTACCAAGCGAAAAGACGCTGAGCATTCATTCTGAGGGATTATGGTATCTAGGGAAGGCTGCTACAGGCAATCAAATGTCTCTATATTGATAATCACTCTGCAGTGAGAGTTGATGGTAGACCCTAAGTTCTTGGTGTAAAGTTGTTAGAAGAAGAGGTTAGACTGTAATCTTGCACCGGTACTCTTTATTTTATATACGTTATGATCGATTTGCTGAAGGGGATAATCTGTCTTTGTGGGATTCGGTTAGGTGGAAATCAGGTAAAGAGTCGGGCTTATACTGATCTCGTTATAATGACAGACTCTGTCGAGAGCTTACAAGCTAACAAGTTAAAACTTGAACATAAATGTAGGGTATATGGTATGACAATTAGCATTTAAACGACGAAGGTTATGTTGGTAGGGAAGAAACACAAGAAACTAGGATACCAGGTAAGGAACTAGTGTAAATTAGAGAGTAGAGTGTAAATTAGAGTGTAAATTCTAAGTGCTTGGGCTGTATATTCTCCCAGGATGGTAGTATAGTGAAAGAGAGTCAAGATACAGAAAAGTAAATGCAGTGAATTCTCAGTTCCGATCTACTGTATTCTACAAGAAAGAAGTCATGTAGCGATGAAATTATCCCTATATCGTTCAGTATTCAGACCGACCATTCCGTGTGGAAGTGAAAGCTGGGTAGATTCAGGATATCTGATACATAGGCTGGAGGTAACTTATATGATGGTACGAATGATTGCTGGGGCAAATAGATGGGAGCAATGGCAGGAGGGTACTCGTAATGAAGAGATTAAGGCTAAGTTAGAAATGAACACGTTAGTTGAAGCTGTTCGTCAGAGCCAGCTCAGATGGTGGGGTCATGTGATGGGAATGGGGGAGGAAAGATTACATAAGGGGTTAATGAGTTCGGCTATAGAGGTTAAGATAAGCAAAGATAGACCTAGGATGCAATGCCTAGATTCAGTGTTAATCGATTTCAAAGTGAGAGGTGTGGAAGCTGAGGAGACCGCTACACTAACTGCTATTCGGAGATCATGGATAGGACTCGCTCGCAAACTGAGTGCTGGACCCTGAAAGGCAAAACAGTCTCGAGTGGAAAATCGATGGATGGATGGATGAATGAAGAAATGAACGGTTTTATGTTATTCATACGACAAGTAGGGCAGTTTTGTACAGTACTGTTAAGTTTAGGAATAGAAACGGGAAGGTAACCCAGAAATATATCATAATGCACCACCACAGTTTTTGATAAGAATGAGAGGAAATCAAGGGCTCAGGAAGTGATTATCCCATATCTGCTGAAGCAGGGTTTGGGGGGTTATTATTTTCCAGCCAGTAAGCTGGTACAACCATTTCCGCTCGTAATGCAGGCGAGTGAGTGAGTGATTCCGAGCCTTGCATCTGAACAGGACAGACGTCGCTGCTCCGAGCTCCGCACAAACTGATGCCAAATCGATGATCCATCTTCCACGCCGCTACATCATCGAAACCACCGATACCTCAGCCAACCTATAACCCTCTACCCATCCCCAAATTCAAGCCAAATATCTCCTTCTCTACCAACCGTTAACCATTGTTACAACCAAGCCATTGTAGTCATTGTCGCTTCCCCACCTACCGCACCAGTCCACGTCAAGAAAATCCTATCACCCTCGAGTTACAGCCAAACAAAACTCTTCCCTCCAACCCTGCAGCAACCAAATAATTAATTAATTTATTAATGAATTATTTAAATCTCTTACTTTCGCCTGCGCGCACACTGTCACGGCTACATCCGATCAACTGTTTAACCTTGTGCGACAGGCATTAACTTCTTGAGCGAGCCAAACTTTTTCCCCAAGGGTCTGTGAAAACATTTGACCCCTTCATTCATTTCCATTAAAACCAGCACTCCAAATCACTCACAACATGGACTCCAACTCACTCACCCTGTGGGACGATTTATGCGCCGTGAATGCAGGACCTTCGAACCCTATATACACCTGCAGTTCACCACCTCCAACACCTTGCCATGGCACCTTTCCAAACTTTGATTTTGGTCAGCCGCTATGGTATGAGTCACCCACTCGCCGGTCCCCCAAGAGCACGCTGATTGTGATCCGCCCACCTCATAATAACACCTACATGAGTTCACTTAGAGGAGCAATAATCAGTGTGCTCACACCTATTGCGAAGTTCATCACTCAGATTGAGGAACTTCGCAATCATCACATAGCCATCACACCTACAAACAACATTCGTCTTAACACAATCAAGAGAGCGCTCTTGAGTCACCCGGCCATTCCCTCATTCACACGGATCCCCTTTCTTGAAACCACATTCGACACAGCTCAATCGCAAACAGAAAACACTCACGAGTACAAACAGGAGGACACAACGACCAAAATCCCTGTTCCGCCACCCTTGCCGCCTACTCTCAAATACTCAAAGGCTTCCCAAACAACACCACCTGAACTCTTCCACGAACAGTCACAAACAGAGCCAGACATTAAGGAAACATGGACCCAAACTCATCTCGCTCACATCAGACCCAAACGTAAACATAAATGCACACAATTCACCAGCCCTAACAGCTATAAAATTATACTCAAGCCTACAGACAGCAAACAAAGTTCAGGTCCAACAATACAAGAACACGAAGGCTCACAAACATCTCACGACACATCTCCCCCTCAGGCAAAATTCCCTCCATCAGAGAACGATGCCTCACCTGACAATTTCCCTCCCTTAAACACAGTAAAATCAAAACCCTGTCCAAAAACACGAGCGACTCGTCGCCCTCCTCCCAAACCACACACTACACTCACGATCCAGTGTTTCAACTGCCAGCGATTGGGACATGATGCTGCTAGTTGCCCCCACGAGGCGCGATGCAATCGGTGTGGAGGTAGTCATCACCACGCCGCTTGTAGCGTAGCCAGAGACAAACCTAGGTGCGTCAACTGTGGTGGTGCGCATGCGGCCTCATATCTAGGTTGCAAATACATAAAAACAGCCATAAGAAGGAGGCAGTTGAAACTCAGACAACGCCAACACGCTAACATTCCATCCCTCATGTCCCTCAAAGTCCATCCGCCCCCAACACATACAAATTCAGCCCTTACACAGCTACTACAGCTCCTCTCCCAACTCTCAGCCATCCCACTTCCATAGACACTCAGCCACAAACCGAACACAGGACTCCGGGATCGCTAGGTACCTGCTTGGGGACTGGGCCCGAACCCGGTCGCCTGGGATGGAGCTTGGCGGAACGGAAAACACAATACAGCCCAGATTTTACATATCACAACAAACAATAACTTCAAACAGTATTCCCCAACCCAAAATCGTTCTCAAAAACAATATTACAGTTTACAAGTACACTCGAAGGCTATCTGACAGTTTCCGCAGTCGAACACAGGACCTGTCGGCTCGTGGCGGGCCTGCCTGGGGATTAGGCGAAAGCCTATCCATTGGGGTGGCGCGCCGCGGGCTGGCGGGTCATTCCTTAGTTCATACACACCCTAATTAATTTTTTCCGAAACCCAAAATTTAATTTATTAACTTCGATTATGCTTGAAATTTAACTTTTAACACGTTTCAGAAACACAAAAATTTACATATTCCCTTAAAAACAGCTCAGAGACTGCGGAACTCGGATAGCCAATCACAGGCCTGGATTACAACGTCCGACTAACTTTTTCAACCAAATATCAATATATCCGAACAAAACCTACTCTACATTATAGCTACACTTCCAAAATACACTTTTCGAAAAAAAAAAAAAAAAACCATCAGGAACACCAAAAACGGACCAAAACCAATTCACCAATCACAGCACAGTATAGACGCCCGCTCAGCCGGCATATTCGAATACAGCCAATCACAGCCCAGTAAACTCACAGCCCTTACAAATCATTCGTAAACCCATTAATTCATCATTATTCCCAAATAGCGAGGCTTATATATTACTATTATTTATTTTTTAAACAAATAAACCTACTACAGGTCTTTTCAACAATTTCATACTATCAAACGCCAACCCACTAGAGGTCTGTCTTCCTTCCTTAAGCTAAAACGTAACTTTTCAAATCATTTGATTATTATTATTATTACTAAGCTGAAGCTATTGCAACGCCGGCCATGGCGCACGTTCTACATATAAAGCCAGAACACCAGGCTAGTAACTAAAGAGCTCGACTGCTATGACAACTGTTTATTCCCCGAAAACTAAAATTAAATTAACAAATCCTTTATTTTATTCCACCTTATACCAAACAATTTCTTTTTAAACCATCCCAATCTTATACACGCGCCGCCGAAGCGATTGTCGGCCGCTTCGCGGCCGACACATCGCTTGCGGCGGTAAAACTATATTTTTAATTTTAAACAATCTTCAACTCATAAATTAAATTCAAAATTACGTCCCTAAAATAAAATACACCAGGCAGAGTAGCGCATAGACGCAACGGTACCTGGTCCCCTAGCGCCGCTGGCCTGCTCGCTTCGCTCGCAGCCAGCGGCTTCAAAACCGATTAGCAGCATCGTAATGCAGGCAGTTAGTTACAGATGTGCTGAAGTTTGTCCTAGTTCCTTGCAGTGAGCACCCATAAACACTTATAATTATTCAGCTGCGACCTGGATGCATTCTAACATTTAGAATATGTTGGTCTGATTGCAATCTCTGCATAATAAGCGATTTCGTTCATAACCATAGATTCCATCTAGAATATAAATTTGTTTTGTTAGTCGTGTTTGGAAATAGTATTAATATTAATAATGAACGATCTCATACAGGGTTCCCAGCGACCTGGAAAGTCAGGGATTGTCAGGGAGTTACAAAATTGTCAGGGATAGACAGGGTAGCCTTATAAAAACTGGCGTGTGTGAAGGAAAGTCCGGGAAGTTGACTCAAATTTGTTACCTGTTATCATTACCAACATTGTGTGTTCATTAGTAATTTTAATAGTAATACTTTCATTATTCATGTATAATTAATATGTATTAACGTTTATTATTATCTGGCAGATCATTATTAAATTCGATGTACTTTACTCTTCAAAATGTTGTATTTCCTATTTGAGTAACAAATAGTATGTACAGGTTTGTGTTGAACAGCTAATGGGGTTGGAGGTGGCTGTTAAAATTGCGCAAATGCCAAATTCTTGTCAGGGAAATAGAATAATTTGGTCAGGGAAAGTTAGGGAAATGTCAGGGAAATTAGTTCGACTTTCTGGCTGGGAACCCTGCCATAGAATAATATTAAATATCAATATCAGTACCTTACTGCATATTTTGCTTGTGATAATGTTCTGTTCTAATTACATAGCATGAGGTCCATAGTCTGTTATATTCAAAGGCTTATTGTTTTGACTACTGTCATGGATTAAATGAACACGAGGTTTAAATCCCACAATCGCGTGGATTTTTCCTTGAACATGGTATTCCGTGGTTACCATTCTAGTTCCGGCAAACGCTGTGATAGTTCATTTCTCATGTACCACGGCTGATCGCTCTTCCCAATACATGTCTAAATTACTGTCTCTGCGGCCCCAGCTCAGAGGTTGCTAGGTCACTGGAAATGGAAGCGGGAACGGTGAGTCAACAAGGGAATTCTGGAGAATGTTTATGCATATACTACCACAGTATAGGCATTAGTCACTTGGATATGCAGTTCCTGGAAGCAGCTATTTTGTCGGTTCGAAAGAAAAATTATGTACTGTATTCTGAGAGTCGTGGAGTAACTTATTACTAACATACTGTAATTCTAAATTGCAATGCTGTGGCCTAAAGCACACGTTTTGCTTTCACAGCAAACCAGGCACTACGTTTTTGCGTAGTATAGTAGCCTACATTCCTTCATAATCACCGACGTTTTCACTCGGTACCACATTCTTGTCAGGTCTTCAGAACTGTCACGTGGACGGTGCATAGCGCTTTTGAGAAACAATGCCGTGTAACTGACCTTGGTCGGCATCCTTTCTTAATCCTTAAGGTAGGTCGTTAAGGCTCAGTTTCGTTTTGCGCTGTATTGTAACTATTCTGTGTAAGTAATAATAGACTACGAAATTACAGCACATTATATTCAGCCAACATAGAAGTCGGGCACTGAGCAGACGAAGCTTGTTGGCTATAGTGGCGGATGGCGTATAATTTCTCCGGGTGTTGCACTATTGTCACTGAGGAGGAGGAGGAGGAGGGGGGGGGGGGGGTAGTAGTGTAAAGGTCTGCTTAATATCAGAGAAGACGGTAAGTCTGATGTAGCTTATTCGTCATGAATGCTGTAGTCCAGAAAACACCACATTCACCTCGGATCTGAATGGATTATATTTGAACTAGCAAGGTTATGTTAGTAGGGAAGAAACACAAGAAACTAGGATACCAGGTAGGAGGAACTACTGTAAATTGAAGGTGGACCATATTTTAAGTGCTTGGGTCGTATATTCTCCTAGGATGGTAGTATAGTGAAAGAGAGTCAAGATACAGAAAAGTAAATGCAGTGAGTTCTCAGTTCCGATCCACTGTATTCTGCAAGAAAGAAGTCATGTAGCGATGAAATTATCCTTACATTGTTCAGTATTCAGACCGACCATTCTGTATGGAAGTGAAAGCTGGGTAGATTCAGGATATCTGATAAGCTGGAGGTAACTTATATGATGGTACGAATGATTGTTGGGGTGTCTTTAACGGTTTACCCAGCGTAATCTTTAAAGTGGCACAGATCGCAGGTCCCAGACGTAATTCAGAAAAGCCGAGGTGAACAGTGAAACTCCAAACACATGTAGCCTATACTGTTCTCTGAAGTCTTAACTCGACACGACTCGACAGTTTGATGCTGGCCTATACTGGGTTGATAGGCTCGTTCCGAAGCTAAAATTTGAATTTCCACTGAATGGAGATTGTTGGAAGAAATGAAAACGTAAGACCATTTATAGTGGGCGATGTATTAAAGATAGAGATATGCTGTCCCGGACTTTTGTAGAACTTTTCATGCTGAACATTCTTACACTCGTAGTATATGGATATTTTTAACGGTTTACCCAGCATGGACGGCAGGTTTTTCATTGACTCGATTCACTGAAATCGTTACTGCTCAGATTTTTTTGGGCCATAATTGAATGTTTTTTTCTACAGAAACCCTCCTCGAGAAATCCTTTACAAAATGGTGAAAACCGCATCAAAATCCATCCAGTGGTTCTTGAGATTACCCGTTACATCCAAGAATCGGGGACTTGATTTTATATTATGTAGGGGTAACTTCACAGCTTAAGTTATACACGAGGGTGAGAAAGAACCGCAAGTGTCACACTCACGCGCAAACTACATTGCGAAACATTCGGCAATAGACGGAGCATCTCGGTTGTCTTCATCAGCCCCTATCTTGTTGCTATCAGTGGGCAACAACAGCCAAGCTAACAGTTGGGATAGGACTTAATCGCTCTAGCATCTCTGCCATACTCTCCTCCGCTTTCTCAATAAGTTCATAGTACTACAAGATTCCCTGAAGAATTAAAGAACAAAAACTATGACTTCCTATGCATGTAAGAGGATACCAATATGCATGGTTTTTTATTCCCAAAATATTATTATTTTTTATTGAAAGAATTATTCTTGCAACACTGCAGCCGTACTACCGGCCGCCACTGGTTGGCTGGCAAAGCTAGACGTTCACATCTGTTGCTGCGTATGAAATAAAGCAGCACCTTAAAGCAACTCTGGAGCAAAAGTGACGAGGGAAACCAAAGAACCGGAAGGAAACCTGTCTGCCTCCCAACACAACTTTCACTTGTAACTCTGGGCTCAGCATAGCTTTGAAAGGTTGTGGGGTAGTATAAGCAGCAGGCATGTGTTATAATATAAAAATATCCACTTTACAATACAAATTTTTATCACTACGATGTCCTTAGAAACTATGATAAATGTTTCGGCTCATTTTGAGCCTTCTTCAGTCAATAGCACTAATAAAATTCTCGTAAAACAGTCTAGGGTTGATCAGTGTGACCTCTCAATAAAATTTGTTAATTTTTATGATTTCAAATGTTCTTGTCGACTTCGTCGTTATGCTTGTGTCTAAAGTTATGCGTTACGGAGACGGAGACGTCATGCAGCCGCTCGGGAAGCCTAAGTAAATGGGTAATGGACGGCGAGTGCGTGACGTCATGCAGCCACGCGGGAAGCCTACGTTAATGGGTAATGGGGTCTGTTGAAAGAGTCCTGGGGCGTCGAGCGACCTGGGGCTTCGAAGCGAAAAGAATACAGGATGACTTCTAAAGAGGCGTACAAGATGTCAGATAACAATACAGAGTGACTCCTAAAGAGACATACAAGACGCCAGATAAGAATACAAGGTGACTCTTAAAGAGGTGTACAAGATGGCAGAGAAGAATACAGGGTGACTCCTAAAGAGGTGCACAAGATGTCAGACAAGAATACATGGTGACTCCTAAAGAGCTGTACAAGATGTCACACAAGAATACAGGGTGACTTCTAAAGAGATATACAAGATGCCATATAAGAATACAGGGTGCCTCCTAAAGAGGTGTGCAGGATGTCAGAGCAAAATACAGGGAGACACTTAACGAGGTGTACAGTATGTTAGATTCAATTCAAATACAGGGTGACCCTTAAAGAGGTTTGCAAGATATCAGATTCTAATAATGGGTGACCCTTAAAGAGTTAGAAAATATGTCAGACTCAAATACAGGGTGACCCTTAAAGAGGTGCCCGCGCGGGAAGCCTAAGTTAATGGGTAATTGAGTCTGTTGAAAGAGCCCTCCTGAGCCTTTCTAACATGTGTAGCACATGTAGCATGCGTCATTTGAAATGATATAACGTCTAGTCTTTCAGACTGAATGTATTTTTTTAAGATTTTCACATCGTCATGGCAATTAAAACATTGGACATAAAATTCTTAAAAAATTGAAAAACTATATAAAAATTCAAGTCATGGACTCATCGTCGTTGTTTTATAAAAAATTGTATTGTAAAGTGGATATTTTTATAATATATCATATTCAATACGGGGAAATTTAGAATTTAGACTAAAGTCACAGAGATTCATGTGTTATTACTTCAGTAACAAACACCTCACTAATCTTGCTCTCTGCCCGTATTATGATTTATTTAGTACAGTGGGTAGTCTTCCCCGGATAGCCGTCTTCAGTTGCTGAGACTGGGATCCGTAACACGAACGTCATGCACTAGGACTCCCCAGTCGCACTCGACGCTCCTGCAAGCACCTCGGGGCGTACCCGTGTGCGTTAAACAGTTCACCATGACCATGCTGAAGGTTCGAATCCCGGCGCTGATAACGTCTATCCACACTCCCTCCAGGCAAATGTCGGGATAGTAGACTGCCTTATTTCAAGCCCCGGGGCATCTACTCCATCCCCGACTCTCATAATTACAGTTACACACATTACTACAGCAACAACAGAAACACAGGTTACCAGACAAGTTGAACACACATCCTAGCATACGGGGCTGATGAGCAAGATGTCCAAAGTCCCTAAAACTAGTTAACAACTACTATAAATCATCAAAGTGAACTGTCATGGCGAGTATTTCATTTATGTTTACTTCTGGTGGCGGTTCTTACCATATAGAAAGAAGAAACTGCGTTCTACTTTGCTATTCCTTTATTTCGCCTGTTGTTTGATTATTGACAGTACGCGACTGGACTTGGAGAGTCCGAGCATTGCATGTGCACTTTGCAGACCGGCTTAACACCATTAGTCATCCGTAAAAAAACGCGTACTAAGGAATGCTTGTCAGTTTTCTCTTTCATTTGTAGTTCTAGTATGTAGAAATTTATGCATCAACAAGATGTTCCATAAAAATAAAAATAAAAGTCCCATTGATTTGGAATGAAGGCCAGTTGAATGCATCTGGTGATTAGGCTACTTCTTACATCATAGTGGTAGTACGCTGAAAAAAGTGGAAAAAAGTGGTATGTGCCTAAAGTCCATATTGAAAAGGAAGAATCGAGGAAAGCCCAATGGTGCCGTATACACGCCTGAAAATACGTTTTTCGCTCCTGAACGTTAGGTGACTGTTGCTATCGCGGCCGATCACATCTCGATCGAGATACTGACCCTTATATTGGTGCAAACTTACTCAAATCTGTCTGTAGCCCATCTTACAGGCAAAACTACTCACCAAATGGAGAGGCAACATTTCAGTGGAATTTGTAGCACCAGTGTAAGGACGCATTAGAGTTGTTTTGAACCGTGTAATTAACGTTCATGATGGTACAACGGGTGATGTTGACATTTGATCGGGTACGCACCACTGCTTTATGCCTGGAAGAATTGTCAACAAGATCAGTGTGATATCGTTCGAACATGGAACTGGTTAAGGAGGTAGTGGAGGTCCTACCCGTAGAGCCCATGCACATTTGGCAACAGAAGTCAATGGCCACTATATCTTATTTTTGGGTCGGAGGAGCCGCGGGTTACTTCGTTACTTCTTTGGGCACCCTTGGCGGCAACAGGACGTCGCCTGTCCACGCAGACCGTCAGAAGCAGGTTGTAGGGTGCCCATCGCTACTCCCTACAGCCATGACAGCTCGGGGTTTCTAGGGTTGCATCACATGGGGTTACCTTACACCTCTCGTGGTTGTTCAAGGCTCTCTTTGCTCAACAGGACAAGGGCGACATTCTTCCAATTGTGGAACCATATCGCCAGCAGTTTGGCGAGGACTTCATTTTAATGGAAGACAATTCTCGTTTACATAGTGTAGAACCTGTGAACACGTACTTTCAGCGTGCTGGTATCACCTGGCTCCAGTGGCCTTGCTGTTTCCCTGATATGAACCCCATTGAACTTGGCTGGGATCAGTTTAAACAAGATGTTGATGGACGTCCATATGAACTTAACAATCTGCAGGACATACGCTGAATCGGAATAAAGAATTGGAAAAATGTAACTTATACCAAAATTAGCTTGACAATCTTGTGAATGGAATGCCCACACAGGTTCAAGCATGTATCTGAGTAAGAGGACGTATTACCTTGATTAACGCCATCAAGGCTGGTATGCACCCTTCCAATGAGAAACCACGCCTGTGATCTTGTACGGAAATGTTGTCCTTTATGATATGCTAATCAGGAATGTGTGGAACTGTATTATACCTTCATGCCACACTTGCGCTGCTCCGAGTCGTGTACTACTGTGTATAATTCGTAGGTGATTCGTCAGTTGTTTTTTAAAGTGTGCATTTCGTTGACGTTTGATCCTCACACACGCGTCCTCTTGTTCTGGTTAGATTAACTTTCTCAATGCTTGGTCTCTTGTTATCTTTTTACTGTCGAAATATGAATAACGAAGACGTTTTGTTCGGGCATTGTGATTGGTCGGAATGTTTAAACGTCTCGTCAGTATCCAGTGAGCTACGGATTGATCTATTGACATGTGATGTATGCTGGTGGGTCCGTGCATTTTCCAGAACTACATTAGCAAGTTTCATCTCACTCCAACATAAGCAACGGCCCGTGTAATATTGGACTTCTCGAGTAAGTTAGTGACTGATTAAGGGCTATGTTTGTCCATTGCACATACTTCCCAAACAGGTTTTTCCCTTTTAAACAGATTGCCCCCCCCCCCCCCCCCTTCTATGTATTCCATAGCCTCACTTCATATCCGCCACATCGCGTTATGCCTCTCACTTGGGGTGTTTTTGTTCTGACCTAGTATTTTAGTACCGTAGTGTGAATAGCGGTGACTGATCTACAAAAGTGTGCTCGTTCAAATTAGGTGGGTTATTGTTCTTTGCTAGGCATATTTTTGATGGACTCTGTGAGGTTCTGGAATTTGCCTGCGAGTGCAGGATTTTCTCGATCTGTTTCGATTTGCGTGGGTTTGTGATTATTGTCCTACTTCACACATGCCTGAAAGTTTTCTATACTTAACACCGTTTCTCGTCCTTGTAATTAGTATAATATTTCCCACTGATCTTGTCATTCACAGCTGAATACTGACGTGAATTTCATACTTGTCGAACAATCAGATTGCCAGAACAAATCCTCCTCAATTTGTATATTTTGCCAATAAAATGATATCTAGAGAGGCCACGCATTAAGAAAGTTCATTTAATCAAACCAAATGGGCACCGACGTGAGGTTCCATGCAAGCAATACTGAAGTCTAGGACATACAGTAGCCTATATACATTAACAACACAGCGGGCCTTTGTCAGTTAGCGGCCAACATTTCAAGGAACAGAGCAGCTATCAACCGGGTAATATTAGTTGCATATTGCAGCAGTTCATAGACAATTATAACGTATTTTGTGTCCCCAGTTCTACTTTAGAACGCCTATCACTGTAACATATCATAGAAATAATAACCGCACATCCGTTGACTATAAACGGCAGGCCACGACTGTTTGTAAAGAATATTCTAAATAATTAAATAATAATAATCTTTAAAGGTTTACCCAGCGTAAGCTTAAAAGACGCACGGACGGCAGGTCCCAGACGCAATTCAGAAAAGCCGAGGTGAACAGCGAAACTCCAAACACATATACTCTTCCCCTGAAGTCTTAACTCAACTCGACTCGACAGTTGGATGCTGGCCGAAACTGGGGTGATAGGCTCGCTCGCTAGCTCGTGAACTCCCTCCGAAGCTAGTAATTTAAATTTCCACTGTATGGAAATGGTTGGAAGAAATGAAAACGTAAAAACAGTTATAGTAGGCGATGTATTAAAGATAGAGATATGCTGTCGCGGACGTTTTTGTAGAACTTTTCATGCTGAACAATTCTTACAGTCATGGTATACAGGGTGTCCCACTAACTCTGCGACCTCAAATATTATCGAAATGAAACAAGATGGGAAAAATCTACTTGCACAGGAATGTAGCCACGTCATGGGGTCACACAATGGGAGGATATGCACAATCCAGGAAATTATAACAATACCACTTTTAACGCAAAGTTACCTTTTTTTAAATGGAACATACATGTTTTTTTTCTAACAAAATCAATAGTAAACATACAATTATTGATAACAGAATTGGTTTCACTTCTCTAAACCTCGTACCTTCTGAAATAACTGAAGTTGTAGGTTACTAACCAACGACAGTGGAGTATCAATGTTTAGTGGGGTATCACTGGCAACCGTAATGTAGGTCCCTACTTTTATCAGGGAACACTAAACGAACAGCGATATGCATCATTTCTTCAAGACACGTTACCCCTTCTCATGGAGGACGTGGGATTGGAAACTCGTGTATCAATGTGGTTCCAGCATGATGGGTGCCCCGCACATTTCGTACGTGTTGCCAGAGATGTAATGGATGAGAAGTTTCCAAATCGGTGGATAGGACGTGGTGGTCCTGTGAGATGGCCAGCACGGTCCCTCGACTTGACGCCATTAGACTACTTTCTCTGGAGCGCATTGCAAGATAGTCTATCAGGAAGTCCCAACTACAATAGCGAATATGCAACAGCGTATTACTTCGGCGTGTGCGGAAATATCTGTGGAAACATTGGGATCAGTACAACGCTCTGTTGTTCACCGTCTACAAAAGTGCATTGATGCAAACTGTGGTCATATTGAACATCTGCTGAAGTGACACAGTTTCATCAGTTAAGATGTTACTGCTTACTTGTGAATGTCTCTTCCGTGCTGGATGTAATTTAAAAACATGACGTTTCTTTAAGCTATAGGCCACAAGTTTGTTTAGGAAATCGGTAATTGTACATTTTGAACTATGTGTACAGTTCTACACATTTGTTAAACTTGACAAACAGTGTCTCCATTGCCATCCTCTACAACGTTAGTTATTTCAGAAGTTATGGGGTTTAGAGATGTGAAACCAATTCTGTTATCATTAATTGTATGTTTACTCTTGATTTTGCTAGAAAAAACATGTACGTTCCATTAAAAAAAAAGGTAACTTTGCGTTGAAAGTGATATTGTTATAATTTCCTGGATTGTGCATATCCTCCCATTGTGTGACCCCCTGACGTGGCCACATTCCTGCGCAAGTAGATTTTTCAAATCTTGTTTCATTTCGATAATATTTGAGGTCGCAAAGGTTAGGTGGGACACCCTGTATAGATATTTATAACGGTTTACCCTGCCTAAGCTTAAAAGGGCCATAGACGGCATGTTTTTTCCGACTCGATTCACTGAAATCTACTGCTCGGCTTCCTTTGGTCATAAATGAATGTTTTTCTACAGAAACCTTCCTCGAGAAATCCTTTACAAATTGGTGAAAACCACATCAAAATCCATCCAGTGGTTCTCGAGATTAATCGTTACATTCAGGAATCGGGGACCTTGTTTCATACTACTGTATGTAGAGATTACATAGTACTTATATGTATAATTTCACACTTTTAACTTAATAAACCTAGGTTTGAAGATGTTAGTTCAACGAACGAAACATGTCATTCCCCTGATTATTTTGATTTGTGAAGTGTACAATTTTTAAGTGTTTTTGTATTTCAGATATTTGTGCAGTGTACCGGGTGAACCAGCTGCCTCTATTAATATTGTTTTATGCAGCCCAATTAGCGTTGTTATCAGGAAGGTCGATATTTCATTGCTCGCATCCCGAATGGTAGGCCTACTAATGATGCACTGCAAGCATATCCTGCAAACAATACTGAACCCTATTATTTTTCCTTCGATGTAACTACAGAATAATACGAGGTAAAAGCAATAGTTTTCCATGATGAGCAGGTCATCCGACCGTAAAATCTTGTCAGAAAACTCATTTATCTCATCATCGACCCCGTAGAAACAGGAATAATGAAGGGTGGAAATATTATTATTATTATTATTATTATTATTACCACCAATTTTCATCTGTTCTATATAATAATTTTATAGTTTGTCAAGATTATTAATTGTTATACTTTTTTTTGTTTGTTTCAGGTATGTGATGCCTTTCGTACAGATGTATCTCCAAGTATTGCGAGAATAAGGTAAAATAAGATCCTACAGAAAGTAAAGTAGCAATCATACCCGACACTGACGGGTTGGTTTATGAAACTTCGGACCGGAAAAAATCACTTGACACAGGGCTGTAAGAAATAAAATGTTCGAAAGTAAATTACAGCGCAATTCCAGTAGTAGGACTGAAATAAGTACACTAGTTATAAAAAATAAGACTACACTTTTCGTTGTTTTTGTTGTGTCATTTAGAGACTCTGAAAATCGTAGCCATCGGTGTTGTGTGTGGAAATTTTTTCGTAACCTGTATTACACCAAATGGCTTAATTTGAACCTGTGTTATTGTTTTGACTGTTGCAGGGAGTGTATAGTTGATATGGTTATTAAGATAATGTGCCATCCTAGAATTTTCCTGGAGTGAATGTTTAATAAAATGGGGTAAAGACGTTCAGGATAGCGGATGACAGCGCGGGATTCGAACCTCGAAAAATAAAAAAAGTTGTACAGGCTGAGTTAGTAACAACGTCAATTGCAAACATCTGCTGAACTATTGAAGACATAAATATTCTCTTTTCGCTCTGATGAATGGTAATAAGGGCCTCATTAAATAACGTTTAGTGTTAAATTGTAGCATTATTTATCTCTGAAATAATGGTTTCAACTTAAGTTTTTCAATTAGAAACACACCAACTTTTAAGAATTGGATTCTCACGATTGTATTCCTGACGAAGGGGGCTTTCAACTTTAAGGTATTGTATTGTGCAGTGAGTAAAAGTCACATAGAACACCTTTTGGTGTAGCGGCTAGTATTCTTGGCTGTTTCCCCGGAGGTCCTGGTTTGATTCCCGTCTCTGCCAAGATATTTAATTCTGATCTGAGGGCTGGAACGGGATAAACTGAGCTTCGTGAGGCAGAATTGAGAATAGAAGTGTTTTACCGTGGTCTACCATTTCTATTCCAGGCAAATTCTGGGATGGTCCCTAACTTGAAGCCACGGTCGTCTCCTTTGCCAAATAATAGCCTCGATTACAAATATGCACAATACTACAGACACCTTAGAGGTTATCAGAAAGAAACCAAATACACACTCAGGTACACGGGGATAAATGACCACGATGTCCAAGCCCCTAAATAAATTAATAACAACAACTTTAAATGTTGATATGTACTGTTGAGTTTGATTATAGGTAATCATTAGTCATTAACAGGCTACTGAGGTACATGAAACTGCATGCAAATGCCCAGAAAATGGAGCAAACATGTATACTGTATGCCAGTTGTGGGATTTGAATGTGCACATCTGAATATGGATAGAAACCTTATGATTTTGTCTTTTCTCTCCCCGCAGCCACAACATGTTCTGATAAGACACTGTTCACCTAGGTCATTTAGCAGTCTTCATTTCATTCGATTTATTTAGGTTCTTCGTAAAAATGTTCGAATATTCGTGGTTAAATGATTTGCCAAACAGGTTATCACGTTTATTTGCTATCGGTACTCAATAAGATGGACCAATGCATGCTCATCTTGCTGTAGTTGCTTTCGCGGATGAGAATCACGACTACACACACATTCACATCCCCATGATGGCCACAATGTTGCAAGCCCCTAAATGAAACAACGGAGCCATTTGGCCCCGTGTACTTGGGCGTGTGTAGAATTTGTCTTATAACATGCGTTATTGTGGTATCTGCATTAGTGTGTGTACATTTAGGGTGAGGATTGGGAAGGGGACGGCTGTGGCCTTCAGGAAGGAACCCTCTGGTCATTTGCCTGGAAAAGAAGTGGGAAACCACGGAAAGCCATTTTCAGGATGGAAGGAAGCTTGTAGTTTTACGTGACCGTGAATCTTGTGATTATCTGAACCACAGGACATGGCATTTCACTTCGAATATCTCACATGCATTGACCGGGAATCGAACCCAGTCCACCTTGGTGAGAGGCCAACAGCTTGACCGCTGCGCCACCACGCCCTTACTTTCAGGATGGATGAGATGGGAATCGAACTCGTCTCTTCCCAGTTTCGCCTCGCGAGGCTACGTGTACACCGTTCCAGCCCTCAGACCAGAATAAATTCTTCGCAGATCCTGGATTCGAACCCGAGCCATCAGGCCGACAGCCAAGAATGCTAGCTGCTACACCATTAGGTGGTCATGAAACAACAATGAACCAGGACGTGAATGAATGGAATTCAGGCTAGTATTGTAATGAATAGGGCTCGGATTTTTAGGTGCTAAAAATCAGGAAAATATTTATTTTTTATGTATGAAAAATACCTGAAATATGTGACAAAAAAGTAAAAATATTTAATTATAATTTAGTTTATTTATGTGAATATTAACAATATGCAGTATTCACGAATGCAATTTATTCAATGTCTCACTGACTGCTGAAGCATTGCAATACACAACGAGATACATCTTCAGGTTGTCCATCACAAATGACAGACGAATATTGCGAAACACCTCTTCTGACGGCGCGAAACTGCGGCAATATATTTCTTGCCCTTGAGGTGTTGTGTAACTTGAGATCGCTGTTCAGTCATGATTGCTTTCCCAAATGGTTGGCAGAACAGAATGCCCCTATCAGAAGTAAAATTATCTTAAAATTCTGCAACAGACGATAACTTGTAGTTGTTTTTACTTTAGGCATCGTAGAACTGCCTTACACTTCACAGTGCCAGAAATGAACTGCATGTGAGTGACACTGGTTCCATGTAGCTTGGGGGAGGGGGGAGGAGTCTAGCGCGTGGTGCAATATGGCTATGGACAAGGAAAACCACGGCTTGCACAGTAAGTGGCACGGGGAGACAAGTTACGAATAACACAGTTGAAAGCTAACATACTCTCTGTCGGAAGTTCTTCCCCGTTGAAGTAACACATATCAAAATTGCAATAAACTTAAAGATCTAGCATACTGTAATTTTTAAAAAATGTAAATATTATGTCTTTTTATGTTTAATAAGGGAAAAGCAGGAATTTATGTATTTATAGAAAAAAAGCTTAAAATATGTATTTATATTTAAAAAATATTTATTTACCTACAAATCCGAGCCCTAGTAATGAAATATGGAAGCTAAATAGTAATTCGTGGTTTAAATAAATGCCAGTCTTGCAAACCGGAATTATAATTAATTATTATTATTATTGCATTGGAGATAAAAAAATATCGTTGGTAAAGTTTTTTGCTGTTAAAGCATACCTTAATTGTATCATTCTTATTATTCTTGTAGCAAATGTTTAGCCAATTCTAAATAATTTCGTCCACAAGTCAAGTCGGTACATTATTACTCCCAGTTTATTAACTTATTATATGCATAACTCGCCAGTCAAGGTCATTGTTACGTAGGCGACGTTTTATCACCAAATTAAACGAATGGCAACCGAAGCTTGTTGTAGTAGGACGCGCTACCGTGTCACGAACTGTAATATTGGGAGGGCAGGGGGGAAGAGTAGCTATACAGAGGGTTTACCAGTGTCTCGGGTTCCATTTCAGGTTCTTCTAAGAAACCGTCCGTTGTAACTCTTCAGTCGGTCAACACGAATTTTTCCAAAGACTGCTCTGAGTACAATGTATATAATGCAGTAAAACCTGCCTATACCGGAAAGCTGGACAAACGAAAAAAATTCGGAACGGAGGTATTTCCTATGTGAAATGACACTGTAAACCGGAAAACTGCCTAACGCGGAAATGGAAAGAAATTCCGGTACCGTAGGCGTAAATAACCTGACTAAGACGGATTATCTTATCCATAATACAAATATATGTACTGTACAGTACTACATTTTGAGTGCGACTTTAGTTGCACCAAAGTTCTAGGAAACATAAACCACTGAAGACATTCAAAGTGCAGCTGATATGGCTGCCGAAACCGGCAGGTGTGAAGTCATGGAAGAAATGGACGACGATGACGATGAAGGCAACGAAAGGGAGCTAAAAATACACACTTTTGGAGAAGCACTATCTCTTGTGAGTGACCTTCAAGAATTTGCAGCTTCCAAGAAAGTTCCAGAACTCCTGGAGTTAATGCAGGATGCCAAGGAGATCATACAACGTTCTCTTGTAAAGAAGTCGCGACAATGCACTTTGAAAGACATGTGGAAACAAAGAAACGAGCAGAGAAACTGACATTTTTGTACGTAAGTTGAAAATACAGTGTAATATATGTGAACCTATTTACTTTTTATCATTTCAAATGATCTTGTCGACTTCGTCGTTATGCTTGAGACTAAAGTTATGCGTTACGGAGACGGAAGTGACGTCATGCAGCCGCGCGGGAAGTCACGTCATGCAGCCGCGCGGGAAGCGAGTGCGTGACGTCATGCAGCCACGCGGGAAGCAGAAGCTAATGGTTGATAGAGTCTGTTGAAAGAGTCCTGGGGCGTCGAGCGAAGCGAAAAGATTACAGGGTGACTTTTAAATAGGTGTACAAGATGCCAGATAACAATACAGGGTGACTCCTAAAGAGGTGTACAAGACGCCAGATAAGAATACAAGGTGACTCTTAAAGAGGTGTGCAAGATGGCAGAGAAGAATACAGGGTGACTCCTATAGAGGTGCACAAGATGTCAGTCAAGAATACAGGGTGACTCCTAAAGAGGTGTACAAGATGTCACACAAGAATACAGGGTGACTTCTAAAGAGATATACAAGATGCCATATAAGAATACAGGGTGCCTCCTAAAGAGGTGTGCAGGATGTCAGAGCAAAATACAGTACAAGATTCCAAATAGCAATACAGGGTGACTCATAAAGAGGTGTACAAGATGCCAGATAAGAATACGGGGTGACTCCTAAAGAGGTGTACAAGATGGCAGAGAAGTATACAGGGTGACTCCTAAAGAGGTGTACAAGATGTCACACAAGAATACAGGGTGACTTCTAAAGAGATATACAAGATGCCAGATAAGAATACAGGGTGCCTCCTAAAGAGGTGTGCAGAATATCAGAGCAAATTACAGGGTGACACTTAACGAGGTGTACAGTATGTTAGATTCAATTCAAATACTGGGTGACCCTTAAAGAGATATGCAAGATATCAGATTCAAATAATGGATGACTCTTAATGGGTTGTAAAAGATGTCAGACTCAAATGGGTGACCCCTAAAGAGGTGCCCGCGCGGGAAGCCTAAGTTAATTGGTAATGTAGTCTGTTGAACGAGTCCTGTGGCTTCGAGCGAAGCAAGAACCCCTCCTGAGCCTTTCTAACATGTGTAGCATGCGTCATTTGAAATGATGTAACGTCTAGTCTTTCAGACTGACTGTAATTTTTATTTACAGACCTATATTTTAAATTTTATTATTTCATTGTAATCCGATGCGATAATACAGTATTACTTGGTAGTGTATTTTGTCTTATATGCACTCAACCCTTTGTGAAACGGAAACCTGTGAGGACTGAAAAGTACGATTGCGTTCCACTTTAGGCAGGTTTTTATGTGAATATACACGTTAGGTAGCAACGGTTACGACCAATGGTTCTGCTGAGATAAGTAGCTACACTACATAATAGAATTCAAGTGCATGCTCTAATTTATGTATTTCATTGAATGGTTCTTATTTGTATACACTTGCATAATAGTCAAACGTTATTCACGAACTCTTATAAATAAAGCATACTAACCTGATATAACTAGATTCAAACTGCGAATCAAAATATAAACACCAATTGAATGCACTACAATGTTTGTGTAGTTAGATAACATTGTATATAAATTTAAACCTCAACCCTGTGATCATCATCTGATGACCGCTGTAAGGTCGAAAAGCGTAATCCTAAAAATTGCCCCATTATAACAGTGATCATGGTTTAATACAAGTATTTCTTTCCAGGAGTGTTATTTACTTATTATTCATACATTATATACATTGTCCACCGCCCAGTCTTGAGGAAAATTCGTGTTGACCGACTGAAGAGCTACAACTGACAGTTTGTATAGGCAACACTGAAAATATTGGCTTCTAAGAAATTGAATTCTAGTCTGAATGTGAGGTATGAAACTGAGAATAAGGCCTACTAAGAAGAGGCGTGTTCGATTCTTACCTCAGCCATCCTTGAAGTGGATTTCCGTGGTTTTTCACTTCTACTGGCGGTAAATGTCGGGATTATACCTAAATTAAGGCCACGGCCACCTCCATCCTAGTACTAACCCCAATTACATGTGCACAAACTAGTAGGGACACCACAATGAAACGCGTTATCAGACATATTCGCCACAATAAAGGCATCATTAATAATAATAATAATAATAATAATAATGATGATAATACACTGAAGAAAATGGAAATTGCAACACCCAGAAGGAGTGGTGCTACATTGCTGCAATTGAAAAGCTTGTAGTTTAACGTGACCGTTAATCTCGAGATCATGAGCCACGGGACCTCCTTTTTACGTGGAATCCGAACCACAGGACATGGCATTTCACTTCGAAAAATCTCACATGCATTGACCGGGAATCGAACCCGGACCGCCTTGGTGAGAGGCATACAGCTAGACCGCTGAGCCACCACGCCCCCTCTTGCTGCAATTGAACATGCAGGACGAGTGTTCGGTTGTGATTCGATGATTACACTTTCAGGTCTCTCTGACCGCAAGTTTGGACAAAAATCAATACAGGATGTGCCCACCACGAGCTGCAATACATTGATGAATTCGGCGAGGCATGGAGTCAATAAGGCCCTGGATCGCTTCTTGAGGAATTGTGGCCCATGCTTGCTGCACTGCATGGGTCAGTTGTTCCAGAGTTGTGGGTGGCTGAGGACGGTTGGCCAGTTGTCGACCCACCGTGTCCCACACTTGCTCAATAGGACCGAGGTCCGGGGATCTGGCGGGCCATTATAAGGTTGTGATGTCATGGAGATCTTCTTTGTAGATGCGTGCAGTGTGAACCCGGGCATTGTCCTGCTGAAACATCCCATTAGCAATGTTCGCCATCATAGGGACAACCACTGGATTGAGTACCTTATCAACGTACTGTCGAGCAGTCATAGTGCCCTCAACAAGCACTAATTGTGATTTCACATTAAAGCCAATAGCTCCCCAGACCATAATGCTTGATGTTGGCCCTGTGTGCCTCTCGACAATAAGGTCTGGGCGGCCCCTCTCCCCGGTACGTGGGCGCACACGATTCCAGCGATTACTGCGGGCAAGACAGAAGCGCGATTCATCACTAAAGACGACCCTATGCCATTCGTCGACCCACGTCGATCATTCTCGACACCATGCCAGTCTTACATGTCGCTGTTGTGGGGGTCAATGGAACACCTTCTGCAGGGACACGGAATCGTAAGCCAGCTGCACGCAGGCGATTACCAACTGTTTGTTGTGTAACGTGGGGTGCTACAGCTGCTTGAATTTGCGCTGCTGTTGCATGTGGTTCCATCCGGGCCATCCGAATGATGCGGCGATCCACTCTCACAGTTGTTTGTCGCGCTGGGCCTGTGCCAGGTCTACGAGTGTGGGTACCTTCATTTGACCACTGCTGCCATACACGTTGTACCATAAATGCCTGTCGGCCAACACGTGCAGCGACAGTCCTTAGCGATAATCCAGCCTAATTATCCGAGCCCTCTCAAACGGCGACAGTTGGTGATAGCGTGCTCTTCTCTGTCGTCGAGGCATGTTCGACGGGGAACACTTCACTGCACAGACTGCAAGTCAACTATGCTACACCAGAGTCCGTATACTGGAGTTGATTCCTCCGCGACCAATCACGTGGGGAGACCTGTAGCAACAATCCAATGGTTCTGAAACTTTGATCGTTTACATACCTACATGGCATCGTTCAATATCTTGAAAATCAACACAAACGACCAATGCCTTCATGGTGTTGAAATTTCCATTTTCTTCAGTGTAATTCAACAACGTATAGTGGGTCGATAAATGGCGTGTGACTTCCGTGGAAACCTGTTGCAGGTCTTTTGAGTTGACGCCCATGGGTGATCTAGGCGTTGTGATGACATGAATGATGAAGACGTCACAAACACAAAGATCCCGAACCAGGGGAACTAACTATAGGAAATGAAAATTCCCACAGTCCGGTCGAAATTCGAAGAATACCATGCTAACCACTTAGCCATGGGCCTGGACACTGCGACATGACGACCATGCACACGCTCCGAAATTAAAACAAGCAGCACTTTTTTAAAAACATTCTTTATGAAAGTGTAATAGGGTTCACGAAGACCAATTTTTGTGCCCACTGTACTGCTTCCCGAGATGTTTTCAAGGCCAAAACATACAACTCCCCTTCTCAATTAAATTAGTCGAAGGGCCCCTTTTTATTTTGCAAATATCCAAGGCTCCCGCGGGCCAAACGTAAAGTAGCTTCATGAACACAATACCTGAAGGAGGGGGGAGGTGGAGCTGCAAGAATAACCTGTATTTGGAACTTTCTATAGATTTATTTACTGATTGCTGGTAAAGTTTCGCTTTCAAAGGCTCTAGAATACGAAAAAAAAAAAAAAAAAAAAGAACCTGCGGCGTAGCCGTGCGCATTCACCACGACCACGAAAGAGAGTGTAGCAAGTCCGGAGATAAGAGATTCGAATCCCGGCGCTGACTGAGACTATCCTGAGTGTGGTTTTCCCCTGGTTTATTCCACAATCCCTCTAGTACCTTAATTCAAGCACCGGGGCACCTACCTCATTCCCGACCTAATAATTACAGTTATACACACGAGTACAGTCACCACAGAAACACAAGTTATCAGACAAATTGAACACACACCTAAGTGAACGGGACTGATCACCAAGTTTTCTCTAGCCGCTAAATCGAATTAACAACATAGATTAAACAAATTATCATCAAATTCTCTAGGTATAACAATTCTTCGGTGCTGGTGCGGATTTGCCCCCCCCCCCCCCCCCTTTGCTGAAGTCTAGTTGAAAATTAATTTAACAAATTTTACAGATACATATTAAGCATCCTAAGTAATAATAATGTTGTTGGTTTTACGTCCCTCTTAACAACTGCGGCTTTTAGAGACACCGGGGTGCCGGAATTTAGCTCCGAAGGGGATCTTTAACGTGCAAGTAAATCCACTGACACGGCTCCCTCGCATTTGCGCACCGTCTAATGCCAACTGACTGCGCCGGGATTCGATCCCACTATCTTGGGGTCAGCAGGCGAGATCGTTACCGCTGACCCACGCTAACAGTCAGCATCCTGTGAAAAGAGGCAGGTTTACACTTTCAAAAAAAACACATTTAGGCACAAATGGTGTGAGGTTTGCGCAGTTTTACAAGACCATGGTCTTTTCTGTTAGTTCTTTTCTGTTAGTTACTCTCAATCCTCCTTTTTGGAGTGGCATTCTTTAGGCGGGCCATCATGAACACCTCGGCGGGTCAGATGTGTCCCACAAGCTGCCTACTGGGAAGCCCTGACCCGATATGTTTCTGCGGTGGCACTGTTCACATTCCTGGTGTCCGCTACTCACATTTGATGGGTCAGTGTTGTTAACCTCAGCCGGCTAGGAAATGGGCGCCGCAAAGCCTGAAAGCACAATTCCACGGTTCCTCATAAATTCACTATAGTGAGTCAGCATTGAACAGCTTCTCATTTCTCCCTACCTGTATGTAAGGAAAGTGCTAAGATGGCTTGCTTGCGAAGAATAGCAATTGGTTCTTTTTTCTTTTCTTTTAACGACGGTCCGAGTACTTTATGAATGTACCACGTCAATGCGATTTGAGACGCCACTTCTCTTGTAGAAATATGGAGAGACTATTAAATTTGCAGAAACGAGTAATACGATATTTGTTCGTGTTGAGACAGCGATGATGATGATGATGTGATGATTATGATTATTATTGTTGTTTTAAGGGGGCGGAACAGCGAGGTCATCTGCCCCATGGGACAGAGAGAATCGTGCAGGGTTGCATTTTATAAGCATAATATTATAACGATATTTTCATTGTATATTTTTAAAGCTAGCTTGCTAGTAAGAAAAAATCAATATTAAGTTGTCACAGTCAAAAATGTCCAGTCATGAAACTAGAGGATAGAATAACTACTATCAAAAAGCGATAAATAAACAAAATGTAAAAATAGATCCTTTCAAAACGGAGCTATATACCTCTATAAATTACCAAACTACTTAAAATCTTTGACTGGACCTGGTTCAGAAAGTCACTCAAGGTATATCTAGCCCAGAAGTTGTTATACTGTATTCCATAAGTGAATTTTCATGAAGCATCTAAATGTTCAATGTTTGTAAATATGTCAATTTAAAAGTGAATATGCTGTGTAACATAACGACGTATCTAATTCTGTACGATCTGCAGGTTCTGGAAATAAAAGAGTACTATATTGTATTCTGTTGTCACCAGAAATCAAACCAAGAACTGGCGCCAAATAATACCGCTGAGGTTTATTGACATGTTGAGTAATGTTTCTAACACGTGAATTTTCTCTTCTACCGTGCGTAGTAAGGGGAGGATTGTTCAAAAGATTTACATAAATTCTGTTGGTATACTACTTTGGATTACGGAAGACACTGCCTGTGATGTACCTGCAAATTGTCTACACTTTCAGTCAGAAAGAAGATGCTGGAAAGGTTTCTCAATGCACAACCGTGTGTGTTACGTCATATGTTACGGCAGTACTCATGCATGTGTACGTTCACCCCCACTACCTCCTCATATTGCAGTGGCCACCAATCTTGGCTGAGGTCCGGGATCAGTTCCCGGCTCTGCCAACACATTTAATTCTGGTCAGAGGACTGGAACGGGTTGTACCCAGCCTCGTGAGGCAGAACTGAGAAGAGGTGGGTTCGATTCCCACCTCAGCTGTATTATTTGGCGCCAGGAGTGTTTTCCATCATTTCCCCACCTCTACTCCAGGCGAATGCCGAGATGGTACCAGACTTAAGGTCACGGCCGTCTCCTCACCAATCTGAACCCAACTTACAATTTCACATACGAATACAACCATCAAAATAACACAGGTTTCCAGACTAATCCCACGCACATATCCAAGCACATTGGGCTATATGACCAAGATGATGATTCAACAACAACAACAAACACTTCTACCCGTTATGATTCCCATTTCCACGTGGTCAGGGATGTGATGATATGGGTATCAACGTGAACGAAAGGTTTTATCATTTCAAATGATCTTGTCGACTTCGTCGTTATGCTCGAGTCTAAAGTCATGCGTTACGGAGACGGAAGTGACATCATGCAGCCGCGCAGGAAGCGAGTGCGTGACGTCATGCAGCCACGCGGGAAGCAGAAGCTAATGGTTAATGGAGTCTGTTGAAAGAGTCCTGGGGCGTCGAGCGACCTGGGGATTTGAGCGAAGCGAAAAGAATACAGGGTGACTCCTAAAGAGGTGTACAAGATGCCAGATAAGAATACAGGGTGACTCCTAAAGAGATATACAAGACGCCAGATAAGAATACAAGGTGACTCTTAATTAGGTTTACAAGATGGCAGATAAGAATACAGGGTGCCTCCTAAAGAGGTGTGCAGGATGTCAGAGCAAAATACAGTACAAGATGCCAGATAACAATACAGGGTGACTCCTGAAGATATATACAAGATGCCAGATAAGAATACAAGGTGACTCTTAAAGAGGTGTACAAGATGGCAGAGAAGAATACAGGGTGACTCCTAAAGAGGAGCTCAAGATGTCAGACAAGAATACAGGGTGACTCCTAAAGAGGAGCTCAAGATGTCAGACAAGAATACAGGGTGACTCCTAAAGAGGTGTACAAGATGTCACACAAGAATACAGGGTGACTTCTAAAGAGATATACAAGATGCCAGATAAGAATACAGGGTGCCTCCTAAAGAGGTGTGCAGGATGTCAGAGCAAATTACAGGGTGACACTTAACGATGTGTACAGTATGTTAGATTCAATTCAAATACAGGGTGGCCCTTAAAGAGGTTTGCAAGATATCAGATTCAAATAATGGGTGACTCTTAAAGTGTTGTAAAAGATGTCAGACTCAAATACAGGGTGACCCTTAAAGAGGTGCCCGCGCGGGAAGCCTAAGTTAATAGGTAATGGAGTCTGTTGAACGAGTCCTGGGGCTTCGAGCGAAGCGAGAAGCCCTCCTGAGCCTTTCTAACATGTGTAGCATTTGTAGCATGCATCATTTGAAATTATATAACGTCTAGTCTTTCAGATTGACTGTTTTTTTTAATTGACGCCAAGCTCTCCAGAGGTTGTAATTAGAAGTGAAATGAATAATAATGAATTAGGAGTTAGAAGTGGCCGTGGTCCATTATAAAGTGCCATACATAGGCTATTTATCGGGTATCAAGCACAATTCAGAAATAAATTTGTTAACATTTCCAATTCATTTTAATTCTCAACTGCTATACCGCCAGTGATCGCCTCGACTTACCCTATTTGGCCGTAGCTGCTAAGAACGAGAAATAAAAGTTAACTGGCACTGACCTGGTGCAAATCTTCGAAATTGACACTGCTTGGGTGAATTTAATGTCAACAATACTGAATACAGTAAGTTACCTCGAATTAGAATTAAATTCCCTGTCAGGGCCAGGAATCCAAACCTGATGTGATAGCCAACTTTGCTAACCATTACCACACGAGGTGCACATAACGTGAAATTGTTGTTGCTGTTAGGGGCTTTTAAATTTTAGCCATCAGTCCCATGTACTTGGATGTTCATATAATATTTCTGATAACCTGTGTTATTGTGGTGTCTGCATAGAGAGAGAGAGAGAGCATGTGTGTACTGTACTATAATTGGGGCTAGGGTTGGAGACAACCGTGGCCTTTAGTTGGGAACCATTGCAACATCTTCCTGGGGTAGTAATGGGAAGCTGTGAAATACCACTTTTTGGATGGCTGAGGTGTCAATCGAACGCACTTCTTTTCAGTTTTGCTTCACTTACCCTCAGACCAGAATTAATATTTTCAGTAGAGCCGATAATCGAAGCCATGGCCTTTGAGACCTGAGTCTCATACGTACTTCGTGACCACAGAAGGCGGCCGTGACCACAGAAGGCGGCTGTGAAGTTATTAATGTAGAACTAATCCATTACATGATCGTGAATTTCTGACCTTTAAACGAGAACTTTACTGCTGCTTTGGAAGTTCGTACACACTGGCCGTATGCTGCTGTGTTGGGCCACTTCCTAGTGTAGTGGCTAGCATTATTGGCTGTCGCCCCGGAGGCCCTGGTTTGATTCCCGCCTCTGCCATGAAATTTAATTCTGGTCTGAGGGCTGGAACGGGGTACACTCAACCTCGTGAGGCAAAACTGAGAAGAGGTGGGTTCGATTCCCACTTCAACCATACTGGAAGTGGTTTTTCGCGGTTTCCCACTTCTTCCAGGCAAATGCTGGGATGGTTCCTAACTTAAGACCACGGCCGCATCCTTCCCAAATCTCACCTGAATTACAAATGTACACACCAAAATAACACAGGTTATCAGACAAATTCAACACACGCCCAAGTACACGGGGCTAAATGACCTTGATGTCCAAGCCCATCAAATGAAGCAACAACAACAATAAGCTGCTGTGTTGTGGTCGGCTCTCTCGAATCTTCAAAGGTCAAACATACGCTTCTGATGTAAGCAATAAAATATCGCCAAGGCTACCATCAGAATACGTCACTTCCCTCAAACTCTCAAACCATTGTAAACCCACCAGTGTGCTTACCCGGCGCACGGCTTTTCACAGCGCTGCAAGATGTCCTGTGGCCATTTATCGTATTATTTCCGTATATAAGTACGCCTATATACGTGAGGACTTAAGGCACGTAATTGATCAGATATGATTTTTCTAACTACTTGTACAGTCATGCGCCGCGTGTTCTTAGCTATAAAAAAGGAAGGAAGATTGTAGTTTTACGTGACCGTGAATCTTGTGATTATGAGCCACGGGACCTCCTTTTTACGTGGAATCCGAACCACAGGACATGGCATTTCACTTCGAAAATCTCACATGCATTGACCGGGAATCGAACCCGGACCGCCTTGGTGAGAGGCATACAGCTAGACCGCTGAGCCACCACGCCCCCCTCTTAGCTATAAAAGCGATAATTCTTTGCAATCGTGGACACAGTATTTTTTCTTTCTATTTAACGGTGCTTCATCGCAGCAAACTTTGTATGTGTAAGGTTTTGTGCAGCCCAAGTACTTGAAATGGACCACCTGCTCCAATTAAGTGTCTCATACCCGGCGTTTCACATTCTTGCATAAGGATCGGTAAGGAGGCGGCTGTGGACTTAAGTTTGTAACCATTGTGGCATTTTCCTAAAGTAGGCTGGAAGTGGGAAACCACGAAAGAAACCACTTCCATGATGGCTGAGATAGTAATCGATCCCACTTCTCCCCAGTTTTGCTTGAGTCTGAGTGTGCCCCACCCCGTTCCAGCCCTATTACATTTCCTACCAGACCCTGGAATCAAACCCGTACCGCAGGGTTTACAGCCAAGTATGGTAGCCACTGCGCCACGAGGCGGACAGGGAAGCTAGTCCGCGTCATGGAAATGTGATCCTTACTATGGCTATTCCTTGTCACACTACTTGTGCCTCTACTATTAACCACATTATCGATGTCTTTGGTGTGCGTATTCATTTGATTGTAAAGGGAAATATCACCGAATTGAATATGACTCATGCGAGCAGTGGCCGAAGTTAGCGGTTGGTGAGGCATGCGGTTGGTGAAAGGTATATCCCAACCTTTAAATCGCATCCTTTTGCTGGGCGTTTTGTCCGTCACGACTTCGACATTCCTTCACTCGAATCAGAGCGCCGTAATAGGTGAATTGCGCAATTTACCTCAATATTTTAATTATGAAGTAGCCTGTTAACAATCTTGATCGCAGACCGCTTTTAACTGTGTGGTATAACCGATGTAGATGCTGTGAACTGTAAATACTGTATGTCTATGTACGTAAGTCTCCGAATGAGTTGTAAAATATTATATGTGAACACAGTACGGAAGCTGGCTGTCTGTCGCAACGGTATGTTCTCACCTGTTGTATAGAAGGTTGCGCAGTCGAATCCCGGTGCTGTCATTTGGTTTCAGGGTGCTTACATGCGATAGAGTTTCAGGACGTAATTCCGGCAACGCATCACCTCTAAAAGCTGCAGTAGTTCCAGGAACGTAAATAACATCACAATTTAAATTTTACACTCTTCGAAATTCGGTACCGACAGTAGTAGCTACGCCTGCTAACGCGCAGTTCTAGGCCATGGGACCTAAGTATCTGTGGACTCAGTAAACGTGGGTTCTAACCCCACTGTCAGCCGTCCTTGAAATGGTTTACCATGGTATCCCATTTTCAACCCCAGGCATACGCTGGGATGGTACCTTCTGACAGGCCATGGTCGTTTCCTTCCACATCCTTGTCCAGTTTCATTCATCTTCATTCAGTTCATGTCTCATTAATTCATCTCAGGTTGGCGTCAGGAAGAGCATCCGACCGTAAAAACCACCCGCCACGTCTCATCTCAGACCCCGTTGAAAATGGGAATAATGATGGACAGACATACATACACTCAGTAGCCAAAAGTCATGGGAAGGCACGGAATATGATGTTAATGACGATTTGCTCCTCCGCGAGCCCTCAATACGGTAGCAATACGGCGAGGCATCGACTCGACAAGAAATGGGTTCCTGACTCCCAACATTCAACTGGGCGGTGATGTGACTCACAGTAGCTCTTCGATCGCCCCGTATGGTTCTGCTGAGGCGACGTGATGTCCGTTCGTTAAACACCTGAGGTCGTCCCGTGCGGCGGTTTACGCGGATGGTAACATTATATCTGCGATATTGAAGATCCACCCTCGACACTGTTCACCTCGGAAACCCGAATTCGCGTGTAATCTCCGAAATGCTATGACCCATGCGCCTTGCGCCGATGATCATCCCACGTTCAAAGTCGGTTGACTCGCGACGTCACACGATCCCAAAGTAAGTTCACCACAATAATTGGCAATGATAGTTGCGATGGATTACAGGATAGAAGTGGTGCCTTAACCCACCGAAAAATAACTAGGCAGGCTGGCTACCGTTGCCGAGATACTCGACGGAACCCCCCCTACGCTAGTAAAATCAGCAGGCTGGAGCGATTAGCATTCGCCAAGGAACATGTCCACAACAAAGGTCTTTTGGGATTCAATAATATTTTGTGATGAAACCAACTTTAGAATATTTGGTTTTGATGGCTGAGTAATCGTGTGGTGAAACCTAAATCAACATAATTATACTAGGCTGTAAACTTCCACCAACAGTGAAGCAAATGTGAAGTGACTTTCAAGTTCGAAGCTGTGTGGGTACTACAGGCGTGGGAAACTTAATTGATGTGGAAGGAATCAAGGACAGGAGACAATATTTGGGTATGCCGTGAAGAGACATCTTCACGACCGTACCGTACCGTACTGTACTGGAAACTCTGCGAGACATATAGGTTATATTTGAACAGAACAATTACTCGTACAACCACACAGCATCACATATGAACCTTTATTTACTTGAAAATACCTATGTCTGATAACTACTTCCCCACAGATGGCACGTTTATGAGAGCAACTGAAGACTGTAGAAACACACCAGTCACCCAATATGTATCCTATGGCGCATGACGCCGCTATCTTATTTGTGTTTTTTCCACACTCTCTCAGGGATAGTACCTTATTTCAAGTCCGGGGCACCTACCATACCACCGACCCTAATAATTACAGTTACACACTACTGCAGCGATCACAGAAACACAGGTTATCAGACAAAATGAATACACACCCAAGTTCCCGGGGCTAATGACCAATATGCCCCAACGCTAATTAACAACAATAACAAAACAATATGGGTTAGCAATGTCATTCGTAAAATTATTTTAAGTCGTTCGGGGTAGCAGTTATAACATGAACATCTAGTAATATCCATAAAATAAACATAGATCATGCGGGATTTGTTCATAAAGCTGTATGCCATGAAGAGTACCTGGAGGGAGTGTGGAAATAACCACACTCATGATAGCAGCTGTCTGGGCTTGTTGCAACTCCCCATCGCGGCCGTGGTGCGCGATTTGACGCGCTCGGCTACGCCGCAGGGTCTTCATTTAAGGGTGTTCAAATGTGATATTTTCGTTATTTTTAGGATACATGCCTTAAATTGATACGTTATGCAATTATCTGCGTGACTTTTTTTAAAGAACCTTGGTAGCGAGATATTACGTGGTCTGTTATAACAACATGCGAACATTGTTGCAGGCTAACGAGGTCACTCCATTCTTATACCCGATTTAACTTCTGGTTTGCTGCAACGGTAACAGCAGACGGGATCTTTTTATTTAGCCGCTCAATTAGAGAAACACTTGATTGCAATCAAGGAATATGGCAGGCTATGAAGAGCAATCTCTTATTACCCGTTAATCGTGCTCGTGCGTTGAAGGTTAGATGAAAGGAGAGCGGAAAGAAACACCTGTGCAGCTTTCTCATAGGTAGCGTATCTGGTGGAATGGTGCGTTGGATTTCTGGCTGACACCTCACTGTCATGTTAATTAACACCTACTGTCGACCAAAATATTATGTGCATTCGAGTTTGAAGGTTGTTTGTGAAGTAACCTATAGGCCTACATAAAATCCAATAACTTAATCATTTTTGTCGTACTATTTTACGTTAGTTCATGTAGGTTTGGAACTTTTAATTTATATTTTTTTTTTTTTTATCGCAGTTGGAACACAAAAAGTGCCATTTTTTAAGCGTGTTTCAACCATGCGTCACATTTAAGAATGGTTATCTCAAAAACCCGTCATCAGATCGAATCCAAATTTTAACACAAAATACATTGGAATGTTGTATAACTGGTTTATTAATTTCAAAATTGTGTGTGTGTCCAAGAAACAAAGTTATCATTTTTTTAAGGTGACTTTTTCTCGGCTCGGGGTGGTTGAAAATGTAGTTCTTGGTCGCGTTCCAATCCGTATACACTGGTCAAAACAATTAGGGGATCATTTGAGATATCTAGGTTCTGACGTATTGTCATCGGCAGAATGGCCTAAAATGGTTCGACGTCTTTCTGTTGGTTCTACGGAGTGGATACAGCCACATTACGGCAACCGAGATAGTGGTAATAACAGAAAGTTGCTACAGAGGGGGTTCGTGGGGACGTGTGTTTACTCTACCAAACGAACGACACAAGCAGTTGGGTTCAGATGGTGAAGTGAGCAGGTAGTGCAATGCAACAACAACGTGACTTACCCGAAGGAATTGCATGGAGAGCTATAGGAAGGTTGGAAGCAGGACAGACACAGAGGGAGGTGGCTGCAGCTATTGGAGTGTCCCAAAGTGTAATTTTCAGGACCTGGACGCGATTTCAGACAACAGGAACCGTTAAAAGAAGGCCAGGCCAAGGTCGTCCACGGGTAACATCAGCAAGAGATGACCGTTATCTGCGGTTAACAGCCCGCCGAGACAGGAGGCTGAATGCAACTCAGCTGCAACGCACCCTCCAGGCGGCAACAGGACGCGCAATATCAACACAAACAGTCCGAAATCGCCTTCGGGAAAGTGGCCTCAACTCACGGAGGCCTATGGTGTGTGTCCCATTAAAACCACGCCACTGTTTAGCCCGCAGAAACTGGGCGGAGGAACATCAGGATTGGCGTCGTAACGAATGGCAACGGGTTCGGATCACAGATGAGTCTAGATTTTGTGTTCAGCCGGACAATCGTCGTTCCCTCGTTGGAGAGAACGTGGAACTCGGAACAATCCCACATATGTGCAGGAAACAGCACCATGTTATGGTGGTGGACGAATGGTGTGGGCTGGAGTCAGTATTGGTGGACGTACGGTTCTCTATGTCGTTCAGAATGGCGCTTTGACTGCTAGGAGGTATCGAGACGAGATCCTTCAACCGTTTGTTGTGCCCTACGCTGGTGCCATAGGTGATGGGTTCATTTTGGTGGATGATAACGCACGTCCCCATAGAGCTGCACTGGTGGACAACATGCTTGACGACGAGGGCATTGAACGAATGGAGTGGCCAGCTTGTTCGCCGGACTTAAACCCGATTGAGCATGTCTGGGATACACTTGGCAGACGCATTGCAGCCAGACCAGCACCTCCCACAACGGTTGCCGAGCTGGATATTGCATTCATGGAAGAATGGCCAAATATCCCTCAAGAGCTGATTGATAACCTCATACTGTCCATGCAATGCAGGTGTGCAACTGTCCTGGCCGTCCGAGGTGATCACACACAATATTAGAGGGCAAAGAGAATGACTTTTTCAGTATTATGGTAGCCCCATGGTGCCTCGCTCTAAGTAAACGCTATGTAAACCTCCAGTAAAGAGTTGAGACAGCACAATATCGTACTGTAGCACACACAAATTACAATTGTAACCGAACTCTGAATAAAAGACGATACCATATGTATCTTGTGTATGATGTCTCACCTGATCCCCTAATTGTTTTGACCAGTGTACATCAGAACGTTATGCTGAATGACTGTGAAACACGTAAATTAATTCACTTATTTTATATCGGTTTGTATTTGTACCGGGAAATAAGACATGGTTCACCAGCTAGCCGCTTCGGGGAAAGGTGTGCAGCGTTGCTGAGATGGAGCCACTGATCTCTATACATGGATCGCTGATGGCAGCTCTCCGCTGCACCAGAAAGTACGCCAGGTTGAGCGCGCGGTTCGCCATGTTGGCGTAACCATTCTCGAGCCCTCGATACTCTAGTCAATTTTAAATCGTAATTAATGGTGCCTTGGAACAAATAAAAATATAGAGATATGTTCACTCATAGCATAAGGGCATTGGGATCACTGACACGTCATTCCGAGGTCAGTAAATCTCCGGAATAGCAATAAAAATGAATGTATAATAACGGCTGACAAATATCAACTTAGGTGCAGAGTACACGGAATTAGCGATCAGTAACAGAGTAATGAGTAAAAAACAATTTCTGAAAACATTCTAGTAATGTATGGAGATGCATTCTTCAAATGATGTACCGGTACCTAAAAACGTAGCTCACTATACAGGCCTAGATTCGACATATCGTAATCGGTGCTTGGTAATGCTTGGCAACAACAGCAACAACTCCATAAACCCCTCCCCCTCACTTCTCTCCCTCTCACCAACACTTCCCCCAAGTAATCCCAGCACTCTACATCAAATACTACAGCTTTTAATCACGCTAGCAGCACAATAAACTTAATAATAACGGGAAGTAGATCAAAGCCAAAAATGCACTTTAAGCCAAACCAATTTCACTCCTCAGCTCCACATAAAACTTAACACAACTAAAAACCTACTCAAAATATACTCTCCCCATCGTTTTACAACTATTAAGCGAACTATTCGCACCCAGAACCGAAAAAACCTGAAATGGAATCAAATTAAAAACGCAATAGTCTAGCCCGATCACGTCTGCTTCAGCACCACCGCATATGTATATTTATCTTCAAAATGACTTCAAAATTACGGCTAAGTGACCTATCTGCCTGAGAAGTAAAGGTATTACCGGCTTGCCTGAGATGATGGGTCTTCAAACCGGTACTTAAAACTAAGATTTTACGCTTTAAATAACCAAATTCAGCCCATTTTACAACTACAAGAAATACAAAATATTTACTGCCAGTATAAATACATGTATAACATCAAACTACCAGTAACCAATCACAGAGCCGGATTCGCAATATTGCACCATGCGCTCGCTGCCATCTTGCTATACCTGTCATCGTCGATTCAGCTTACTGCTGCCTTAGCTACCAGCCATCCATGTATAGAGATCAGTGGATGGAGCCCATCACTTCCGAGCGAGGCACGCCATGACGCGTTATGGGCTACATCTCGGCAACGCTGTACAGCTTTCCCCGAAGCGGCTAGCTGGTGAACCATGTCTTATTTCCCGGTACAAATACAAACCGATATAAAATAAGTGAATTAATTTACGTGTTTCACAGTCATTCAGCATAACGTTTTGATGTATAAGGATTAGAACGCGACCAAGAACTACATTTTCGAACCACCCCGAGCCGAGAAAAAGTCACCTTATAAAAATGATAACAACTTTGTTTCTTGGACACACACAATTTTGAAATTAATAAACCAGTTATACAACATTCCAATGTATATTGTGTTAAAATTTGGATTCAATCTGATGACGAGTTTTTGAGATAATATATTCTTAAATGTGACGCATGGTTGAAACACGCTTAAAAACGGACACTTTTTGTGTTCCAACTGCGATAAAAAAATATTAAAATATAAATTAAAAATTCCAAACCTACATGAACTAACGTAAAATAGAACGTCAAAAATTATGATGTTATTGGATTTTATGTAGGTCTATTGGTTACTTCACAAACCACCTTCAAACTCGAGTGCACATAATATTTTGGTCGACAGTAGTCGTAATTATTCATATTTTGGACAGACTACATGCCTTAAAATTGGAAAAAAGAATATAATAAAAGATGGCGTATTTCCATTCATTTTTAGGTAAGTGATTGGGATATACTGATGTTTACTTCCACGGCCGGTTCAATAATCTTCATAACTGCGTTTTGGGTTGTTGGGCCGTGTAGAACGGTTATTGATATCTGAAAATTCTTCAATATTTACAAATACACACACAATAACACAGTTTATCACAGAAAAGTACACGGGGCTACATGCCTACGATGTCGCACAGCCCCTAAATAGGTAATAACAACAGTTTCTTCACCAAGCGTGACTGGCATTTTCAAAGATTTGTTCTGAACGGTTTGAAGTGGCGCTGGTCTGAGGTTTTGTTGTTGTTGTTTAATTTGAGGGTCTTGGACTTCATGGTTATTTAGCCCCGTGTATTTGAGTATGTGTGTGTATAGAATTTGTCTGGTAACCTGTGTTTTTGTGGTGTCTGCATTAGTGTGTGTATTTGTAACCCGGGTGAGGATTTGGAAGGAGGTGCCCGTGGCCTTATGTTGGGAACCATCCCGCCATTAGCCTTGAGTTGAAGAGGGAAACCTCGGAATACCACTTCCAGGACGGCTGAGGTGGTATCGAACCCGCCTCTTTTCAGTTTTGCCTCACGAGGCTGAGTATACCCCGTTCAAGCCGGAATTAATTTCTTGGCTGAGCCGGGAATCGAAACCGGGCCTCCGCGGTGACAACCAAGAGTGCTAGCCGCATTTTGTTATCAATTACGACCTATGTGTGTAACATGAAGCTTTCTTACTTCGGTAGCGCTCATCATCTCTCCACCTACGGTACCTGTCCCACTGTCGAACGCTATGTGTTGTTTCAACGAAGATAATTACTTGATTCCAAAACATTACCATTTATTGACGTTTTGTTTTGCGAAATAAAACAGTTCCTTCTGATTCAGTTCAGGAAGATAATACAGTACTGCGAGCAACGCTATCGTTGTTTACTACTCGGCACAACATGCTTTAAGATATTATAATGAGCGTGTGGCTTCCGGAGAGGCCGAGTGCAGGTCTTTGTAGTTGACGTCCGAGGGCGACCTGCGCGTCGTAATGAGGATGAAGTGATGATGATGACGTCACATACATCCAGTCCCCGAGCCGCGGGAATTAACTCCAGGAGACTAAAATCCCTGATGGTTCGGCCGGGAATCGAACCCGGGACACTTCGGGCCAAAGCCTAGCGCACTGACCATTTAGCCACGGAGCCGGACACATTGTCTGAACACGTGGGACCGTGATGGCGCAGCGGTCATGCTGGATGCTTTCTAGTTAAAAAAAAGGAAGGAAGCATGTTTACGTGGAATCCAAACCACCGGACGTGACATTTCACATGCATAACATGGATTCGAACCCGGTCCACCTTAGTGAGAAGCAAGCAGCTTCTGGTTAATGCATGTGGAGTATTCGAGGTGAACTATCACATCCGGTGGTTCGGATTTCCCGTAATTGGATGTTCCATAGCTTATGATCGCGAGATTAACGTTCAAGAAAAAGTACAGGCTTGCTTTCTTTCTTTCTTTCTTTCTTTCTTTCTTTCTTTCTTTCGACTAGACTGGGCTGTCACAAACATTGGAGCACTTGATTATAGACACTCCACATTGTTTGTCTATAGAAGTCTGCTTGCTCGATCGTCAACCTCTCGGCGTGCGTTTTCACAGAATTTGTTACTTTAGATTAGACTGTCGAACGAGATTTCCGGATACAAAATGTTGAGATTGTGAAATCTTACAAGTGCTGCATCGCACCCCTACTCCCAACCCCCTCAATCCCGTACAAGCAGTCCTGCCTAATAACTTCAAGAATACTATGTGCTCGGTACTCTAAAGCATTGCGTTGTATATTTTAAAAGTGAATCACTGTGGATTGCCTTTGTATATTAATGTCATTTCCTTTCTGAATTTATGTACGTGGATTCCATTTGTTTCCGTATTTTCTTGTTGTGGCTAAATCCCGCTCACGAGATATTGGCTGGCCTGGTAGTAATAACTTATCGCTGGCTATTTTTATGATACATAGAATATTCCAGCTTTGATTTTCACTTTTTACTTTGGTAAATATATTGCCTGCGCAAATTTATAAATCCCATTTTATTGGTTTGTTTTGCAAATTTAGTTCCTACGTCGTAATTTGGCTGGAGGTCGCGGCACCTGGGATCCCTTACAGCGGCGAGTAATGAACTACTGTATGAAAGCACTGCATAATGATGCGGGTGTCTCGCACCACTCTTCATATTTGAATGAAATGTAATTCCACAGAATTTTTCAGATGTAGTCACTCCAAGGGTAGTTAAGAATAGTTCCCTCTCCTCAATTTCTTCCTACTTGGAACATCGTTTATTTCTGGATGATGGTGATGATGATAGTAGTAGACTAATAATGTTTAGTGCAAGCTAAAAGTGCCTCTCACCTGAAGTACGTATATACAAAACAGAAAAATTCAAAATAGTTCTGATTAAAGGTTAAAGATTTTTAAAGTCACAATCTTTCTCTGGAGGTAAGTATAGTTGCTTTCCACCCAGATAGCTCGGTTCAACTTCCGGCTCTGCCTTCCAGGTGCACCGTTGATTAAGGCTTTGTTGCATAAATGTTAGGCATCCGTGGCGGGAGATTTAGAGGCAGGATAAAGATCCCCTTCATGGTGAAAATTCGTCACACGACGCACAGTGGGCCGGATTGCCGAAAACGTGATCCAAGTCTAAATCCTTGTCAAAGTGGTAAACAATTGGTATAATTAGGTTTTCAACCTTGATGATTAAAATTGATACTAAAATTGAAGAATTCGCAATGGCGGATCCAATATGGTGGACCAAATTTAAAAATGTTTAACAAACTTTATCGTTCATGATAAGCGTTTGGGCGTATTCTTAAAATTCGAAAATCATTAACTCACGATATAATAGCACAATTAACGCGAAATTTAGTGAGAGATGAGTACTGTACAAAAGACCTCACTACCATTATTCACGGTAATACGACACTGAATTTAGGGGGCAGCGGCCATCTTGTAATTATGAAATACACAAATAATTGTATGTAATTTAGAGATACAATATTTCAAATAAGCATTAATGTAGAAGCATTATGGGCTTTATATGCCAAAGGCAAAAGAACACCTCAGCCATATATTCAAGACGGTGGCGGAGCATACTATTAAAACTTCAAAATCAGTAACTCAGGATCCAATTGCGCAATTAACACGAAACTTGGTAAGACGGGAAAATCTAATAAGATACTTTGCATGAATCATAATGACTATCACACTGCATACAGCACGTAGCTGCCATCTTGAATATATAAGACATTAATATCGACAATCCACTATTTATTACAAGTACAATTACGAAACGCAGCAAATATGAAGTCTCACATAAAAAGAATTATCCAGCAGAAGGATAAATTATTCCATACATTCAGGATGGTGGGCGGGCGTACTTTTCTATGTTTCAATCAATTCCTCTGGATCAAAAAGCAGAATTAACCGAAACTTCGTAAACGGGGAGTCTTATGCAGGATCCAACACTTACGTTAATCACGATGACACTAAATTATACTCGTTGACAAGGACAAAGAGTTAATTATACCCATGCATTTAGGAGAGAAAGTAGGCTATATGTTCTTGATCTTATTACTATTGACCAGTTATGGGGCTGGTGCATAGCTCTTAAATCTCCTTACTGAAACATCGATCATCAAGCAATAATCTGCTATTTTGTGGGGCTAATTTATTTATTTATTTATTTATTTATTTATTTATTTATTTATTTTAGAAGTACCTACCATTGTGTGATGTAGAAGATAAAATGTACCCTTAATTGTGCACCTCTCTATGCATAGTTACATGTGATGATGGCCTCCTCTCTTATAAAATTCCAATCCGGAGGTAAACTAGTTCCCCGTTTGGATCTCCGGGTGGGGACTACTCGAGAGGGGGTTAACATCACAGAAGTGGCAAACAAGAAATCTGATATTCTACGGATCGAAGCGTGGAATGTTAGAAGTATGATAGGCAATGGAAGGTTATAAAACTTAGAAAGGGAAATGGATAGGTTGAGGTTGGATTTGGTTAGGATTCGTGAAATGCGCTCGCAGGAAGAACATGACTTTTGGCCAGGAGACTGTAGGATCATAAGCACTAAATCAAATAATGACCAAGCAGGAGTAGGTCTCATATTGATTAGGAAACTTGGAAAACGGGTAGAATATTATGAGCAATATAGTGAACGGATTATTGTAGCTAATATCAAAACAAAACCTAAGTGCACCACAGTGGTACAAGTCTATATGCCCACCAGTCAAGCTGATGATGTAGAAGAGATCTACGAAGAAATCGATGAAATTCTGAGGCATGTCAAGCGTGATGAAAATGTTATAGTAATAGGAGATTGTAATGCAGTGGTATGATAACGAACAGAAGGGAAGATAGTAGGAGAATCCGGATTAGGCGAATGGAATGACCGAGGAAGCAGGCTGATGGAATTCTGCACCGGGCATGAGTTGGCCATAGCTAACACCTTATCCAATAACCACAATAGAAGAATATACACATGGATGAGACCAGGAGATACAGGGCGTTACCAAATCAACTTCATCATGGTCAAGCAGAGATTTCGAAACCAGATTTTGGATTGCTAAACATATTCCGGCGCTGACATAACCTCTGAACGCAATTTGGTTGTTTGAAATGCAGACATAATAATAAAAAATAAAAATAAAAGTCAAAATCCTAGAAAATGGCTAATAGACAGACATAGAGAAGGACGTGAACAAACGATTCAAGAAGAGTATAAAGGAAGAACTAATGAAAAGCCCTGAACAAACTTCAATTGCAGAGGAATGGGCACTTTTGAAGAATGAAATAACAAAATCCGCAGAAGAAGACATTGGTAGGAATGAAAGAATAGGTAGAAAACTGTGAATCACGGAAGATATACTAGACGAAAGGCGGAAGCACAAGGATGTAAGAGATGAAAGGGGAAAAGCAAACTACAGACGTCTGAGAAATGAGGTTAACAAGAAGTGCAAGGAAGCAAAAGAAGAATGGTTACACGAGAAATGTCCAGGCATAGAAAATTGTCTGAAATTAGGAAAAGTAGATACAGCTTATCGAAGGATTAAGAGTACTTTTAGTTTTACGTGACCGTTAATCCTGCGATCATGAGCCACGGGACCTCCTTTTTACGTGGAATCCGAACCACAGGACATAGCAAGGTAAAGGAAAATGGAATTGCTGTAATATTAAGGACTCGGATGGAAAACCTCTAACAGATAGGGAAGAAAACGTTGAGGGATGGAAAGCTTACATGGAGTGTTTGTATAAGGAAATTGAGAATCATGCAATGGAAAGGGAAGAGGAAATTGATGAGGATGAGAAAGGTGATTTAATATTGAGATCAGTATTTGACAGAGCATTGGAAGACTCAAATAGGAAACAAAGCACCAGACATAGATGGTATACCGATTGAGTTGCTACGCTTCATAGATGATGATCAGGTTATATCACGTGGTGTGTAGGATTTATGAGTCAGGTAAGGAACCCTCTGATTTCAAGAAGAATGTTATCATCCCTATATCACCCGGTGAGTTAGCCGTGGTGGTTACGGCATGACTGATGGCAGTTGCTCACATCCGGGAGGCGAGGAGGTTCGAATCCCCCCGCCGGCAACCTTGAAGATGGTCTTCTGTGGTTTCCCATCTTCCTTCCAGGCAAATGCCGGGGTTGGTCCCTAACTATAGGCCACAGCCGCTACCTTCCAACTCCTCGTCCTTACATTCCAACTTCCCTCCTTCCCTCCCCAACGGTACTTGTAGCTCACCCATTGGGTGTCCGTCTCGAAGCAGCTACAAAAACTGGCGAGCCGAACATGTCCTCGGACACTCCCGGCACTAAAAGCCATACGCAAAAAAAAATCCCTATATCGAAGAAAACAGGAGCTGACAGTTGTGAAGATTACCGTACAGATCAGCTTGATCACTCATGCTTCAAAGATCCTGACTACAATAATTTACAAGAGAATGGAAAGACAGAAACAGAGTTGGGTCAAGATAAGTTTGGCTTCAGGAGAAACGTATGAACAACGGAAGCTGTACTAGGTCTTAGGCTGATTTTGGAAGGTAGAATAAGGAATGATAAGAGAACGTTCATGGCATGTGTAGACTTACAGGCTTTTGATAACGTTGATTGGAGTAAGTTATTTGACATTTTGGAAAACGATTGGAAAAAAGTACAGGGATAGGAGGGTGCTCTACAATCTATACATAGATTTGCTGATGACATCGTCATCTTAGCCGACATACAAGAGGATTTGAATGAGTTTTTAACTGGTATGGATTCTGTCTTGAGGAAGGACTTCATGATGAAAATTAATAAATGTAAAACAAAAATATTGGAATTCAGTCGAAATAAATCAGAAACTCCTAAGGATGTCGAATTGGCAGGTGAAAAGCTAAGGGTGACTTCTTCTACTTAGGAAGCAAAATAACCAGTGATGGACGAACCAAAAAGGATATAAAAAGAACGTTAGCACAGGCAAGGAAAGCATTCATACAGAAAAGGAATCTGTTTACATCAAATATAGATATAGGTATAACGAAGTTATTTTTGAAAGCCTTTGTCTGTAGCGTGACACTCTATGGAAAGTGAAACTTGGACTGTTGGAGCAGTAGAGAAGAGGTGAATTGAAGCGTTTGAGATGTGGTGTTACAGGAAAATGATGATCAAATGGGTAGATTGCAAATAAAGAGGTATTAAGACGATTGGGAGAGGAAGGATGTGTCTGGTGACTGCTTATGAAGATATAGGTTGGTAGGACACATACTAAGACACCCTGGAATTGCAATGTTAGATATGGAAGGGAGGGTCGAGGATAAGAACTGTAGGGGTAGACCAATGTTAGAATATGTTAAACAAATTGCTTCGGATGTAGTGTGTGGTAGCTATGTAGAGATGAAACGATTAGCTCAGGACAGGGACGCATGGAGAGCTGTATCAAACCAGTCAAAAGACTGAAGACTCAAACACACACACCCGTATTTAATGTCAGAGGGTGATGACTCCTATGTAAGCCTGACGGGCGTAAAATGAAGTTTTCTGGATGTCAGAGGAAATTCGCTCTAGGATGAAAGCAGTAATTACTCTGGGTTTGTGGCAAACTGTGTTTCATGGTTTCTCCGAACCTGAATATCCTACCTAACAAGAGCTGCTTTTGAAGTTGGAGCTGTGCATTTCATCGAAGCCGTACTCTAACAGCACTGCCTTTGATATGGATATTGCGAGTTAATTACAGAAGTGATAGCCACGAGGCATACACACTCAAACGATAGAAATATCAACAGTAGTGAAACGCTATTTTTTTTACGTATGGATGAAAAGGAAAGATAAAAAATCTCCACAGAATCATTGCCAGCTGCTAAATCCATCTCTGAACGTTGGCGACCTAGGAATGCAAACTGAGCCTGGACTAATGTCATGTATGGTGGCCTCTCCCCCCTCATTTTTCTGTCTGCATCACAGTGTTGTTAGTCGACCAATGAGTTCTCGTTCCAGAATATTATTACACATGTAAAGTCGAGGTATTCTAAGTCGTGGCCCTTATTGTGCTCAGGTGACTTGAAATACTCATCTCACCTGTTTGTACCCTGAGGTGAACTCATGGGACCATGTTTTAGTAAGGCTTGCTTCACTTGCACTTTCTAAACCTGCAAACAATATCTTGAGTAAGCCTCGGACCTATGGGAGTGACGCTATCTCACTCGTATGGTACATGGCGTAGTCACATCGTAGTTTGTGAACCGTAGGTAACGGCTGAGTGGCCTAATAAGTGGTCCTGATAGTCGGGATACCAGTCAGCATGGAATTGGAGTGGACATCTTGGATATACAGGGTCTTTCATATAAAATAAGAGCGCCAAGCGGCGGCTTTGTTAACCGAAGCTGCGATCACCTTGGCCGAGCTTGTGGCGCGCCAAGGCCCCATACTTTAAGCGTGTGAACTATTCTATATGATGCAGCGGCCTTGCTAGCGTGTGTGCAATGCTGAAATCTTACTTTAGTTAGTTAGTTAGTTAGTTAGTTATTGTTTATGAAACCGAAACTTCTACTTGTGCTAATTTTGTGAGTGATATATTCGGAGACCGTTCAAGGTTCTCGCCAATGTCATCTAGCTCATCCTCTGTTAAAACTGTTCGTGTGCGGGCATGTTTTTTTTATTGAGCACGAGCCAGTAGTGTCAAACTTATTTGCAATTACGTGAATCTGTGCTAGTGAAGGTGGCACTTCATCAGGAAATTGCTGAACAAATGCACCACGTACCCGCCGAGCCGACTCGTACTTATAATAAGTTTTACATAAAAAATACGATGTTGCAATGATAACTGGCTCACTATGTTAGCACTTGAGGTTTAGACTGACGACTGAGCACCTGCACGCTTATTGCAAGGTCAAGTTTGGTAATGTCAATCTGTTATTTTTATACAGTCCATCGGAACTTGAAGAAAAAAAACCAGCACTTGTATGTACTATGCGCGCGCTTTCAATAGTACAGCAGGGGGCCGTGGCGCGCCACAAGCTCGGCCAAAGTGACCGCAGCTTCGGTTAACAAAGCCGCCGCTTGGCGCTCTTATTTTATATAAAGGACCCTGTATTCGAAATCACGGCCCTCCTTGTTCTCAGTCGGCTAGGACTACTTAACTCACCTGTTTGTTCCCTGAGGTGAAACTCGTGGGGGCTAGCAGCCTGCTTCACTTGTACTTTCTACATCTGCTAACCATGTTTTGTGCAAGCCTCGGAACTGGAGTGACGGACTCCCACTCCCATCTGACAGATCAGGGACTTCTTGGAAGCGAACAGGCAATTGAACTGGTATTGGACAGGGTGCTAATAATATCTATGGGGTTTATGGAAGGAAGAAAGTAGAGCCAGCTGAGTCACAAGTAGGATGGGATTGGATATTTTAGGGATTAGTGAAGTCAGATAAAGGGAAGTAGAGAGGAGGGAGTAGGAGATTACGAGGCGTGTCTATCAGTTGTATAACGAGACAGGGCAAAGTGGAAGTACGAGGGAAGTTCCGAAAGTAATTTCGTCATTTCATTGCACGAGCAGATGGTACACCAGGTGACACAAACAATCGCCATAAGAATCCACACCCGTGGTTGGTTCAACGTCGGGAGGAGCGTCAGCGGAGGGGGAATGACGCATGCGCAGAGCACCGACGTAGAGAGAGGAGCAGCAGACCGGCGGCGTCCCCGATATCATTCGAGTACAACTCACGATGGCAGACAGACGTGTACTGACAACGTGGTCGCCAACGGAAGTGCGTGCTGATATCCGGTATGAATGTGCACGTGGGTCAACTGTGTCAGACATCCATGAACGCCTACAGACCGTGTAGGGCAGGCTGTTCCAAATCCATGAGTTTGAGTATGCGTACACGCGAGTACTCAGCAGTAATGCTTGGAGCACGGCTGGAGAGGGACTGGGGGTGATAGCCAATACATCACTGGGCGAAGGTCATAGCACAAGTCTATGCGTTCCTGCCAGTCTTGATGTATCCACCGCGAAGTGACGGCAGCCCCACCCAGCAGAGCTGTGTTGCATGTTGCAGGTTTACTCACGAAAGGCGGCGAGTACTCTGCTGCTCACGAGCGAGCTGTTCGGCTGGAACAGCCTGGTGTAGGGTGAAGCAATCATGTCCCGTCAAATGGTCTATCGCTTGTGTTGCATGTTCAGTGAAGGACGACAGAGTGTGGAGGATGAAGATCCAAGTGGGCGTCCCTCCACATCCACGAATGAAAACAGCATTGCTCGAGTACAGGACATTGTGTTAGCGGACAGGCTCATAACGGTAGCAGACGTGGCTTCCTCACTGCGTATTGGTCGTGCTCGGGCCCATCACATCGTCCATGATTTGTTGGGTTACGAAAAGTGTCCGCAAGATGGGTACCGATAAACCTGACCCCGAAACACAAGAGTGCAAGAATGGGCATCGATCACATGATGCGGTTCGCGTGAGAGGGAAATGAGTTCCTGTTCAGAATCATCACGGGCGATGATACATGGGTGCTCCACTTCATCCCCGAGACTAAGGCCGCTCCAATGATGTGTGCGACAATTCCTTGCATCGCAGGGTACCGATTTTTATCCGAGTGGTTTCTTCAAACTGATTGCACGCTACGGCAAGTGTCTCAATGTCTGTAGCGTCTAGCTCAAAAAATAGTGCAAGGTGTCTAGTTAATGATGCCAAAGAGTATGCTAGTTTGGCAATTAAGGGTCACTGGCAAAAAAAATGAAGAAATTTCCCTTGTAAGTCTGTATGTCAAGAGAACCTTAGAATGTAACATACAGGGTGTATACAAAGTCTTTCCGCAGTGACGTGAATTACGCTAGCACACTCACTCATCCGCATTCAAGTTGGCAAGGATCCCGCTAGCAGTCACTTCGCTTATGTTGTTGTAGGAAATGCACTAACAGACGAATTGAACAACCACTTTGTAGCACTGTTCTCACATTCAAGCATCTGGGTGAACAGCACAATATCTGACACAAACTAGAGGTAACGATTGCTGGGACAAACAGATGGGAGCAATGGCAGAATGGTTCTCATAATGAAGTGATAAAGGCTATGTTTGAACACGTTAGATGAAGCTATTCGTATTAGCAGACTCAGATTGTAGGGTCATGTGTAGAGAATGGGGGAGGAGAATTACCTAAAAGGTTAAGGGGATATGGAAAGGTTAAAATGGTCAAAATCAGCATTTTATATAGTTATTATTTTATTTTATTAATCTATTAAATCTGTCCTTTAAAATGATGTGTAGTACATTGTAGTTTAACCATTAGAAATTGCTATAATTTTAATTTACACTTGCGCTAATAATGGAGATAATCATCGGTAATGGCTGCGAAAACCATAACTCCTTGACTGTGAAGGCTAGGATGTAGGGACCTTTTGCAATCAATGCTGTGGTGTCTAGCCTGTACTAGTTTTGACTGTCTTTTGTGTATTCCATGACGTGAATTTCCATGGTTACTACTTAAGAGTGTTTTTTTAAATGAAATTTGAGCTAATTTATTGTGAATATTCAATAACTGAAGATCAAAATGCTGAGAAGTAATGGTATTGTTAAGAAGAGAATGCATATTGACTTTCCAAAGTAAAAGGAATGAGAGAGCAATATGGGCGATTCATTTTCATCTGCTATCGACAGAAAAAAAAAAACATCTCAGCATTTACTTTGTTTATGAGACTGGTGCAAATATCTAGAAGCTAAGGAACAAATTCCCTACTACCATTCCAGACACATGCGTCACCCTCTTGCCAGTATGGAGGAAAGAAAACCCATTTTTAGAGAACTCTCCAGCTTCTAGATGTTGGGGAAGTGTCTTCATGTCAAAATCCCAATGAATCGGTAAACAATGTTATGTGGTCTCACATCCCTAAAGGCACTTTTGTAGGCTTAAACACTAGGGTTTCGAGTTCTTGATGCAGTGACCAGTTTTAATGGAAAACCTTTAATGCGTATGGCAGGATTCAGGACTGAAAATTGAAAGGAAATATGAATGCCATGGAGGAGTTAAACCGAGAAAGAAAGAAAGAAAGAAAGAATAGCTCAGGAAGTGCAGAGAAAAGCAAGGGAATCTAGGGACAAGGCTAAATGGAAGTAAGTAGACCTGCATGATCACAGAAAGATCCAGATTCTCCTTCATATGAGGTTTTCTTCGTTTATTATAAAAAAAAGAAAAAGAAAAATGTATGTTCCTTTATCTAGGCGTCTGTTTATCGCAGAGCTGTGTAGCCTAATATTCGCCATAAATTTGACTCATAATGGTTAATATTTTAATGGAGAAGTTTTCTTGTTTAAAGTAAAACTGTTTGGATTTTTGATGTTTTTTTTTAAGAAAAAGTCATTATATATTTGACAGCAAATAATAATTATAATAATAATAATGACTCCCCTTAAGTGCAATATGAAAATCGCTTCATTATTATGTCAACGAAGGTTTGAATGAAATGTGACAGACATTTCATTATCATACCTTTATTAGATTCTGGAAAAAGGGAACATGAATTAAACAAATTTAACATTGGTAAGATAGGCGGTTCCGTATCACCTTAAGGAGTTCGGTTGTAGAGGGTAAGAGATGCATAGGTAGACCTAGGAGGCGATGGTTAGATTTAGTGTTGAACGATTTCAAAGTGAGAGGTTTAGAAGCAGAGGAGGCTACAGTGCCAACTGCTAATAGTGGATCAAGGTGGCGACTAGTTCGGAAACAGAGGCGTACAATCTAGCCTGGACGCTAAAAGGCAAATCATTCTCAATTAAGGGTATGTTAACAGGCCCGACGAGAGGGAAGTTTCTCTTAGTTATCCCGCAAAGATAGTAATTTATGCTACCTAAACTATGCTCTATATCATATGAGGTTAAAAATTGCTATGCCGATGGCCTTCTGTACCTGTTAATTGTTGTTTTTCAAATTAGTCTAGGTTTGTCTCCACGCAAGGAAACCATTATGTATGTAACTGTAAACTTCGTTGCCATGGGCTACTTTCTGGCGCAGAAAATCAGAGAAATTCCGGGTATCTTTACTCCACAAGAAACATATGTATGCATATTGTATTAAAACTGCTGAATATCACAAACGTTCGCCAGATTAAAATGTGCTATACCCAGAAATATTTCAAAAATATGTAAAATAAATTGATCTAATTTGTATTAGACTTGAAGCCTTCCCCAATCCGACCCACATAATTCATGATGATATGTTTAAGAAACATGATTCGCTTTGTGATAACCGCTGTTTATAACTCTATTCCTAGGCCATTGCCTTTATGTCCGTGCTAAGGTATGTGCCATGTGAGGAAAGAGAAACCAACGTTAAATGGTCAGATCCCGAACCCCAGATAAGTTTGGTGACCATCCTGAGTAGGATTTCCTTCCCACAGTTCTTAGTCATCTCATGTGCATGCTGGGATGGTATCATATTTGAAGTTCTGTGCTCCCGGTACGTATTGAGACTTTGAATCCAGAGGTTATGTGTTCAATTCCCGACTCTGCGAAGAAATTTAATTCTGATCCGAGGGTTGGAGTGGGGTGCATTCAGCCTCTTGGGACAAAACTAAAGAGTTGTGGGTTAGTTTCCTTTTCAGCTGTCCTAGAAGTGGTTATCCGCGCGTTCTAACTTCAACTCCATACACATGTTGGTTTGGTTTGTAACCTAGGTCCCGGCCGCCTGCTGCCAGATATTTGCCTCAATTACAGATATACACACAATACAACAGCAATCACATTGGCACAGGTTACCAAATAGATTCCATACACGCACACACCCAAGTAAAGGGGGGGCACATGATACGATGTTACACAACCTCTAAATGAATCAGCAACAATAAAAAACTACTAGTTATTGGATACGGACATAAAGTACACCCACAATATATTGACGGGGCTAGTAATCTTTATGTCCTAGCAGCCATAACATTATCATTGATTTACAGCGATGGACCACATACCGTATGTAACTGCCGGTGACTATTTAAACGTTAGTGACGGAACATAAACCAATACACATTCAGATTTAATGGTGTAAACATTCATTTTAAATGCCAGTAAATCGATCATGGCGTGTTCTCGTAGACCGCGAGGTCTGGTGGCGGTGTGGTACAAAGCTATCTGAAGAACTTAACTCCAGAAATAACCAACCATGTGTATGCTCTGCGATTGTCTTCAAAGAAACATTTTTAAATCTAGAAACAGGGTCATAATACATGAACTTAAACATGCCTATTTATTTTTCAACATCGGCGATCTCCTGGACGTCCTCAGAGCTAGTCTCTTAACAGGCTACTTGTACTATTTCTTCATAGAGGTAAGAAAAAAAACCACTAGCGCTCCATTATCTGTGGGCAGGTACCAGGGTAGACCAACGAAATGAGAGCAGATTATTTGTAGATAGCCCTTACATGTTGCTCCCTGGATAACTATTTGAACGAAGAATCATATTGCAAAGAGGCAGACCGCCCTTTAAAACAATAACCACCATCACAAATGTTAATCCACTGCCATCTAATTTATGTCAATTGTTTCCATAACCACAAGATGGCAGTTTGAATACTACACGTACACAATAATCTTCATGTAACAGTACATAACTCTAAGACCTACATACATACATACATAAAAATCCAACATGGCGACCATCTGAAATATTTAGTCGGTTCGCAATATCTACGAATATATTACAGCAATCAAACTGAAATTGTGTATGTTGATAGAGGCAATTAACATAAGTAGGATATATGAAAATAGGCTTTAGTTCTTCACGGAACTACTTGTTCATATATAGGCGTCCACCTCTAAATTTTAACTTTCTTCCAAATTTGTAATATTTTTTCTGTATTAGGAGGGGCAGATGACCTCGCTGTTCCGCCGCTTAAAACAGCAACAATCAATCATTAAATTCGGACAAGAACAAATAATTGTTTTTAATGTTCATTTTATTAAGACTTCGACCATATATCTACCCTTTATTATTTCCATTTCTACGGGGTCGTGTATGGAGCTTGATTAATTGGTAGATATATTTAGCGGCCGGATGCCCTTCCTAACGCCAACCACATGAAGGGCGTTAGTGAAACTGGGCAAGGAGCTGAAAAGAAGTGGACGTGGCCTGTTTAAAGCATTTTCCAGGAGATGAAAATGAGGAACCATGGAAAACCGTGTCGTTTGAGTTCGAAGATAGCCTGGCTCCCTGAGCTTGCGCAATTTTCTCAATAATTAGCGGGCGGAACAGGGACTACTCCTGGGCAATATCGTGGCTGATATTTAATGTATAAACTTTCCTTATTTTTGCAGTGAGTCAGTATTTCTCACAGCTAATGTATACAGTTAAGATATCAGTCCTTTGCTGTAGTTACATCATTTTCATAAGAATTTTTTCATTGTTTTCCACATACTTTTATGACGTAATTAATACAGTAGGCACAATTCATACAGTACACTACTTGGATCATGCTTTGTCATATTATAACTGACATCAAATTTTCAATAGCGCAAAAGATGTACGAGTGATAATTTAACTGTACAAGCCATGAAAATTGCTAATTTTAAAACATCACTACAAAAATTAGTAGCTTGCGTCGTCACAGTATCCTTTCGTAAGGTAAACAGAAAAATCAACGAGAGAGGTAGAGTTCAGCAACTCCAACTGAAACCCCGGAAAAAGAATGTGAACTACAAGCTCGCTGTCTTCTCTGTCACACTGGCTGACGGAGCTAGTGCTCACGCAGGTTCGCACTTCAAGTTGCTGAGCTCTACCGGTATATCAAAAGGTTCCAATTGCCAAGCTTCAATCTATGCCAAGGTTACAAAACGCACATAAAAATCAGTTTTCCTAGGTTTTCTTTGTCTAATAGGTGTTATTCCCCTAGGTTTTCTTTGTCTAATAGGTGTTATTCTCTCCGTATACGCTGTTGAATTAGTACATAAAACATATAAATAGAACGTGTTTTTTCGACTAAGCCATTATACAATTTAAAAGAAATCGTAGTAAACTATATGCATGCCACACACAAGGATGTACCGTTTAGTGGTATACGTGATTGCTCTTCCTGCTCTGTATGAATTTGATATTCTACTGTAGCCTACTGTATTTCCAAATGTCTTTTATCATATTGTAAGAACATAATTCAATAATTGTAAATTTACAGGTTGAACAAATGAGTAGGAATCGAAAGAAATGTCATAAAATGTGTACAGTCTTTCGGAATGTTGTAAAGTGCATTTTGTAACGATATTTGTAATAGTAAATAAAATAAATTAACGAAAGCACTGCACATCATTCCGTAAGTACACGTATAAGTTACTCGGTAATAAACAATCATTCATATCTCTGTTTAAATGTTATATTTTCCCCCCAACATAATCCCTTAAAATGTTAAATGATAAATACAGTAAGCATGGCAAAACTCAAGACTCTTGCTTAGTGTAGCTAACTATAATTACTTAGTTTTATAGTTAGAGTGTTATGTCTATCGTGAACGAAAATATATCAAATACATCAGGCACGCCCCAATGGGGGGATATAGCTCCCAAAAATGCCGGATTTGTCAGTTTCCCCTACGGAAAATTAATATCTGGGTACAACCCTGAAAGGAAAGAGTTCTGTATTGCTACTGGTGCAAGAACAAACTGCTTGTAAGTAGTAGCCACTATTCATGGCAGCTCTCAACCGATAACGCGGCTGAATTAATGCTGATCTCCGAAATAATGCATCCCGGCGCAGTTGGTTAAACGCGAAAGCTCCGTGTTAGCACACTTACTGGCGCTTTAAACAACACATCCAGGGTAACATTCCAATATCCCGGGATATCCAAAATCGCAATAGTTAAAAGGGGACCATAATAATAATATCCCAGAAAGCCGGATCCGCTGGGACATGTTTCTATGGCCTAGTGCTTGTTTTACCACAAACATTTCTGATCTTTGGTGGCGGACCACTCCTTCCCAAAAGGAGGATAGGACTTAGAAGGGCCAGGAGGGTTAAAGCTAGGGATAGGGGTGGGAATCTGTGATAAAATTCGTCCGTTATAAGATGGCCAACAATGTTCTTTATTGAAAGCATGGTTAATGTTGAAATCGTCACAACTGTACTGTATTTGTATAATGGATGTATCAGAAAATCGTACGATTTGCGCCAATACCAAGGCAATATATAAGGTGTAGAAAATAAAATACAAGAGAAGCCTTGACTCACAGAACTAGAATGTAGTTGGAGAGGGGGGGCATTTCTGGGAAGCAGAGTGATTAAATTTACATGTTCTTTTGACCTGGATTTCTCCCAAGGAAGAATTTGTCCAGGAAAGGAAGAATCCCTGCAGTCAAGCAATACTGATTCTGTTGTGGTCAGCCCTGTGCACTTGTGTGTGTTGGATTTGTCTGATATCCTGTGTTTCTCTAAGGTGGCTGTAGTAGTGTGTGCAACTGTTATTATTAAGGTAAGGGGTAGGTGTTCCGAACTTAAAATAAGGTACAATCTCAGAATTAGCCTATAAGGAGTGTCGAAACCCCCGAGGAAATCACACTCAGGCTACCACTGTTAGTGTGGGGTTTCAAACCACCGATCTCCGGATTTCTGTGACTCCCATCAAGTATTCATGGTGCGCAATTTAACGCGCACGGCGTAAATAATGATTCCCTTTCGAGCAAGCAAAGCTTAGAGTTAATCTAGTCGAAAAAACAAAAAGCATGGACATAAAATGCGAAGCGCGTACTGTGTTTACTTACTAGGTCTACTACTACTAATTATTTGCAACCAAGGTGGTGCGAAATGTTTAGTTATCAAGCATTAATAATAATAATAACAATAATAATAACACCTGGCAATACAGCCCACGAAGGACCTAGGCCTACCAAGCGACCGTTGCCCAGCCATTTGACCTGAAGATATTAAAGTGACGCGTGGTCAGTTCGTCGGGTTCACTCGGCCGTTAATCTTGGTTTTCGTGACCGGAACGCTGCCTCACTGTCATGCAGCTACTCATTTGTCCTCACGAGGCTGAGTGCACCCCGTTCCAGCCCAAACGTCTGCTTCTAAAATCCCTGATGGAGCCGGGAATCGCACCCGGGGCATCCGGGTGAGAGGCAGGCGCGCTACCCCATCACCACGGGGTATCAGGCATTAAACTCCTGACGAAACTAAAATATGACTTGTGAGCAACCTAGCTGGGTCGTAAAATGTAAACACCAGCGGCACAAGAGATCGAATACCGTGAGTATGTTGTTTACTTTTATCCGTTTTATCCACGGATTTTATATTCTGGTTGATGTCTGTATTTTGTACAGAACTGCCCGTGGGACTATTGTTACATTCCCTTTGAGACTAATACAGCTTTTTGTGTGGATGTGTAATCGGTCAGTCAATGCTTTCGACAGAAAGTATATTAACTATTAATTATCATCATCATCTTCCTAGCGTTTGTTCCGCTTTGGAGCAAGGTCCGCTAATTAACTATTAATTATATAAAAAATATACGAAATGTATTGACCAAATGATTGCACAACTGCAAATTTAGTTTACTGTTAATGGCCCTTTATTCATTAATTTAAAAGGAAATAAAAATAATATATCAATAGAACTACAATCGCATTTTTACAATGCGTGTTATATAAATTTCTTAGTGTAATTGGTTTGTGCAGAAACTAATCAAAGATAATAAATAATGTTATTGGTTTTACGTCCCTTTAGACTACTGTGGCTTTCAAAGACGCCGGGGTGCTGGAAATTTGTCCCGAAGGGGATCTTTTACGTGCCAGTAAATCTACTGGCACGACTCCCTTACATTTGCGCATCCTCGAATGCCAACTGACTGCGCCGGGATCCGATCCTGTTATCTTGGGGTCAGCAGGCGAGAAACCAGCCAATGAGTGAAACACTCTAGGATCTCTAAAAAAAAAGAAGCAGCGTTGGGTACAGAGTTGCTAAACGATGTAAATAAATCAGAGAAAGCAAGCACTGTTCATTCTAGCTTTGAGTTCTAATAAATACTAACTAAAGCCTCTCAAACGTGATCATACTGTTAGATGTGTCGTGTTACGTAGTGTACACTTTTCTTTTCCCAGTGAAATCAGAGCCTTGCTGGAGGGTTTTAGACAGTGGGGTTTTGTGACAGTCTCTTGACACTGATTCTGCACATTTCTGAAAACTATTTCGAAATAACAAGAAACCCCTGGTGTACCATATACAACATACCAGGAGAAAGTGTAATGCAACTTGCTTTTCACTTGTTCTGAGACATACTTCCATTAGTTTGTGATACAGGAATCAAAATTAAATGTCTTGGCATGTACGAGACTCGAAAAGTGGCTGAAATGGGGTCTAGACTCCGGAGGGAAACGGATTAGAGGGTGGGTTCAACTCCCATGTCTACTCCAGGCAAATGCCAGGATGATTCCTGACTTAAAGGCAGCGGCCATCTCCTTCCCAGTCATAGTCTCAACTACTACAATGAAACGAGTGAGTTCAATGGTGGAGAAGGAGAGTGTTGAACCATGACAAAGCTTCTCTGATAATCCTTAAGAATCCTCAAGGGATTCTTGTACCAGAGACATCGTATTCACCGACAGTCATATCCCTGTCAATGTAGGCTACTAAGTGCATCAGATGAAGAGGAAGACGAACCCACACGTAAGAAGTAAAATAGAAGAACGAAGAGCTGCTTTGGAAAGAACTCATCAAATGGTCCTCTGAAGCACCACCTGTTAATGTTCTTCGTGCTCACTGTATGGTGCCCATCTGTGCACGGTGTACGATTCGCATCTGTGAAAATGCGCTAAATGAAACTCGGAAGAAACTAATTTACAGTTGAAATTTTGTTGCTGTCTCCACCAATGTTGTTAATGAATCCTTTTCAAGCTGGATGATAAACCGTATGTTACATTAATACAACTAACATGGCACTAAACAATTTTATTTGACGAAGTGTTATCTTTAGATATTCTTGCTGGCTCGTAAAGATTATCATTTTTCATCAATTGTTGTGCATTCTGTGTCTTAATTTTCTTTTGATCTTAATTATAACAAATAGAACCAAGTATTTGATTACATGATTATAAAGACCGTTTTTGTTCTCTGAGCACTAAGAAACCAGTTTCTAGGTTAGGGTATGCATAATCCCCACTTCACCAACAGCGTGACTATGGCTTAAGATCGGTGGAGCCATTAAGGTGACAATCCCGTACATACTAACATACAGACCTACATAAATGACAAGCTACCTTCTTATCTGTGACTAACATATCCGTCGTTGACGGGATCATAGATTGAAAGAAGGCAGTTAATAGAGGACAATTTTGCCTTCTAAATCGCTAATCTCTATAAATAAACTGTCTGAACATTTGGAATTTTTGGCTAAAACTTTTGTATTAATCCCAGATAAATTTAACCCTCAGTTTGATTTTTGTCTGTTTACCTGTTTGTTATGGGCAGGCGTCAAAACTACTGGAGTGAATGGCCAGAATATTTGTATGTAAGTAGATGGTGCCCTTAAAATAAAACTAGGCTACATTTTTTTATGTAATAGAAAGGGGCACAGGAGTTATAATAAAAGGAAGCCTCAAATCCTGGCAGTAAGGAAATTGCGCAATCTGTATCCTTCTCTTGACATGGCAATGCCAGATGTGAGAACGTCTTGGTGATTCACTTGCTGATTTGAGAATATCGCGTGGTGACATGTCCTGACATGAATGTCACAACACGGTTCTAATTCATGTGCCTGAATGACACCTGAGGAAATCGCAAGGCATCTATGAATCACTTCATACCAATCATGGAGTGACGAAATTTAATTATTAACATTTCCATCAAATAATATTTATAATGCAATGAACCCTTACTGAGACAAATGCGAAAATCTGTCCAGGGAGATAAGACATTTGTACAATTTCGGATCACTTTCCTTTCCTCTCAGACGAACTGGCTTTGATGGGGCAGGTTCATGACTCTCGCCATCCGTCAGCAAACCATGACACCTGAAGGTGAGACAGATGTGATATCCCAATGGAACATCTTACTTCTTTCTATTTTTTTCTTTATGTCAGCTGGCGTGGGTCAGTTGTCAAGGGTTTGTCTGGAAACTGAACTCAAACTAGGCTGCTGGTTCAAATCCGGCCACGGGCATGTATGTGTATACTATCTCTAAATGTAAGCCTTTGCATTTCAATAATCTTTCCTCATCATTCCAAAACACATAAAATACATGAAAATACAAATTAAAGCCCAACAAATGTTCCTAAATAACCTTTATTTTTAGAATTTGCGTACCGGTACTGACTGATATTTTATTTCTCTCACGAGCTGTTTGTTTATTTTTGTCACGCCAAACGGTCTTTCTTTCAGTACCTAATTCTAATCAGAATAATATGCTGGGTAACTAGCCTAAGCTAACTCCTGTGATCAGTCTCCCAAGCGCTATTTTTGTTACCATTACAACGCAAACCCGTCAACGATGGGTACGAAGAGCTGGTAGTGGAATAAATTACACTAACACAGTGTTACTTGAAGAGTTAATTACCGGTACCTACTAACATTTGAATATATAGGCTAGCTAGAAATCAGTCTTTGCACATCCCTTGTTGAGAAAAACCCAAATGGAATAATTGCTGTGAAGAGAATCGATCATCCCTTCTCCTGGCAGATAGCGCGCGCGTGTGGATATATTCCACGGCTGGCTTGTTTGGGACACATGCTTATCAGAACGATGTGCGTCCCGCCTAGTCGCGGGAGTATTAAAGTGATATCCAGCCGGATTCGTCAAGATTAGTAATAGATATGAATAGGGCATTTGCCTTGCTGGCAGGATTTGAAGCTTCCACTTAACCCCCTCACCCTTTGAATATTACATCACATTATTTGTAGCCTAGTTTTATTTTAAGGTTGTCTTCTAGCCTAATTATTATAATTATTATTATTCATATGCCTTTTTCATTAATATTTGTATTAACATAATTAATTTACTCCCTATTTATCATCATTAAGACTTTTTTTGGCCTTTCCCAGTTAATTGGGGTCGCCGGAGCCAACCAGGCTCATTTTGGCTTTGGCCGGGGAATTAAGGCCGGATGCCCTTCCTGGCGGCACGTGAATTTTCTGGTGATAATTCCACCTCACTGTCACCGGGATTCGAACCCCGGCCGTCCGGGTGAAAGACGAGCAGCCAAGCCACTGCACTATCACGCTCCCTTATTTATCATAATTATTTTTGTATTTCAAAAATTGTCTCATATGTACTGGTACCATATTGGGTGGTTAAGTGTAAGAGAGGGCCATGAGCCCTAACTTCGCCACTACTGAAGATATAAAATAAAACAAATAAATAAAAATCATTCTCACGAATATTTATGTATTTCGCTCCAGTAGTTTTGACGCCAACCCACAACAAACAAACAAACAAACAAACAAACAGTCAAAAATAAAACCGAAGTTATATTTGGCCATTATACTCGTCATCCGTGATAAATGAATGAAAATCCACATCCTGCTTCCAGTCTCCGACCGGGTCAGGAATGGAATGAATGAAGCCCCCATCTAGCGGCGAGGATATGAACTGTGCCGGCTGCCGAGGCCTGACGCACTCCTACGGGGCAATGATTAAATGAATGACAGATGAAATGAAATGATTGTGGAGAGTGTTGCTGGAATGAAATTTTGACAGGGAAAACCGGAGTACCCGGGGAAAAACCTGTCTGCCTCCGTTTTGTCCAGCACAGATCTCACATGGAGTGACCGGGATTTGAACCACGGACCCAGCGGTGAGAGGCCAGCGTGCTGCCGCCTAAGCTACGGAGGCTTCATCCGTGATAAATACGAAGTTTTAATTAAAAAAAAACAAATGTTGAGACAGAAAGCTGACTTTATTTATAGAGACATCTAAAGTTGTCGAACACGTGTGGATGATTTGTTGACAAATAAGAATTGTTACCAAGAGGAACGTTCCCAACGTACCGGGTTCATGAAAAAATGACGCACCAGGAAGGCGTTGTCCGATTGTAAGGAAATTACGTATGCAAAGACATTCGGACCGAACATGCTACTGATTAAAGCTTCGTGTTCAATTAATGAATAGCGGGAGCTCCCGTGCATCAAAACTGCGCAAGCATCAGGTGTATATGAGGCGCGATTCTGAAGCGTATACTCCAAGTAGCTGTTGCATTTGACTGCGATATCTGAACGTCGGCTGCAAGAATGCCACGCCGAAGCATTTGTGCTCATTACGAGCAGATGTCAGAGTTTGAAAGAGGCCGTGCGATCGGATTGAAAGAAGCTGGTTGGTTGAATCAAGCTGTCGCTGGACATTTGGGTCGAAGTGATGTGGCGATCAGACGATGCTGGCAAGCGTGGGTCAGCAATGGCAGGCATCAGCGTCAGGACGGCAGTGGTCGACTGAGGGTCACAACGGCACGGGCAGACAGCGATTGTCAGAACAGTTGTCACAGCACCGGAGTAGTCGTTATCAACGATCCAGCGTGTGACCCGCCCACATGTGTCCACCATGACCATCATCAGACGCCTGAGCGACAGGAATTTGCGCTCGTGCCGCCCGTTACGCCGCTTACCACTCACGCCTATTCACCGTCAAGTCAGATTATAGTTGTGCCACGCTCGAGCACCGTGGAACTGCGCTGACTGGGGACGTATAGTCTTCAGTGACGAGTCCCGTTTCCAACGGTGCCCTGACGACAACCGCACACGTGTTTGGAGATGTCCAGGCCAGCGTGGTGATCCTGCCTTGACTATCGCACGCCACACAGTCCCACAAAAGCGGGCGATGGTCTGGGGTGCCATCTCCTTTGATAGCCGGACCCCTCTGGTAGTCATTCCTGGCACACTGACAGCTAGTCTTGTGTAGTTCGCGAACGAACTAGTTCGGAAGAGCGGGTCCCACAGACGAACTACCGAACTAGTTCCCTGATCCCTCGCTTGTTAGTTCGTTCGATCTTTTTCCGCTGACCGACTTGTAACAGCGGGAGAGCGCGGGTCCACCGTAGCTCGTCAGCTCGTCAAGTCATCACTCATTGCACAATCGCATGCGCTTTGTTTCGTTCAGTCAGTTCAGTTGATTGAGTGTATTTATTGTTAGTGGCAAGATTGTCAAGTTTTGGCGCGGTGATTGTTCAATGTTGGTTTATAATAATACCAGTATAACACACTACTAGTGCTAACACGCTAATACGAAATAACTACCTTATATTTGTAATGTAATACAGTGGCGGTTCATAAATTGAAGTTACTGATAGTTAACTGATTTAGATGTGGGGATAATTCCACAGTTTTATTTAACTTAGTCATTTTGGATTATTTGAAAATATGTCCACAATTATTTAGAAAATCGGCGAACTGGATTAACATTACCATTTGAATGAACTAGTTGATATTTATTTTTCTCGATACATGGTGACACAACTACTTTTACCTGTTTTTAAGAAATGAACATTATGACGATGATTCACAAAGAAAAGCGAACTTCTATGGACAAAAACTCGGAACTAAAAAAACCTATTCCTCCCATTCATGCCATAAAGATAATGTACCCAACGGTACAGAGCAGCCAAATAATGAATATCACGAAGCAAGTAAGATATGAAAATTGCGGGGGGTGTCTTATCATCACCTAGTGACAAGTAGGAAATGGAATCGGATGGTGACGCGCCGATATACGTGAAAAATGATGATGGTAATTGTTGTTTTAAGGGGCCTAACATCAAGGTTATCGCCCCACGCGAGAAAAAAATAAAGAGAATAATAAGTGTATGCTTGTACGAACACATCGTCCATACGGTTATTATTTTAGGAACGGTACCGGCATTTTACTAATGATGATCAGTGCGGGGCCCTGGGCGATATGATAAGGTGGGGCCCAACTCAATAGGAAATAAAAAAAAAACAATCAAATGGAAAATAGTTTTGTAATAATAATAAAATAAAGAGTGCCGGCCCCGTGGTGTTGGGGTAGCGCGCCTGCCTCTCACCCGGAGGCCCCGGGTTCGATCCCCGGCTCCGTCAGGGATTTTAAAAACTGACGTGAGGGTTGGAACGGGGTGCACTCAGCCTCGTGAGGACAATTGAGTAGCTGTCTGACAGTGAGACAGCGCCCCGATCACGAATACCAAGATTAACGGCCGAGGGGACCCGACGCGCTGATCACGCGTCACCCCAATATCTGCAGGCCAAATGGCTGGGCAGCGGTCGCTTGGTCGGCCTTAGCCCGTCAAGGGCTGTATAGTGCCAGGGGTTGAATAAAATAAAGAATAGTTACAATACTTTGAATACACTACAGTACATTTTTTTAATAATATGAAAGAAAGAAAGAAACCTTTAAGTCCCATTGAAGAAGATTATGTAAACTATGAAATATTAAAATGTTACTTCGCGACTTTTTCCCGGCTGAAGTCTTCTACACGGGCACGGGAGGTCATAGCTGCACTGATAAAAGAATATGAATTATAAATTAGTTCGAAAGTTTGAAAAGTACAATAAATTAATCAATTAAATTTAAAACAATCCATGGCGCGGGACCCCCGGACCGCGGGACCCTGGGCCCTCGCCCTCCTTGCCCTCCCCTAGATCCGCCCCTGATGATAAACAAATGACGACTTTTGGCTTTATAAACAATAGAAAGAGAAGTTTTCTCAGAAGGAAAGACATGGACCTTAATTAAAAGGATGGCCAACAATAGAGTGAGATGGAAGAAGTTTGTAGCTACCCTATGTTCCTACAAGGAATAAAAGGAAATAAGGAAGGAGTAAGGAATTTCACTAATGTTTCAATACTCATATTTTTGTATTTTTTAATCTTCGAATATCAGAATGTAAAACACATTAGTACACACGCAACATGTCAATATCTAATACACGAACTGTACGTGCAGCGAGCATAGTAACGTTAACAGGAGCCTACATTATTGCTTGAAACGAGAGCAATGTGAATGAGCAATCACTGGTGACGAGTAATCAGTGGTGACAGACTGCTATAACAAACAAAGAGCGCGTGCAGTGTCAGCAGCACGGCGAGCGAACGATCTGTCTTACAGGGAATTCGAGATGGGACCTAACGAACTAGAAGAGCGAACTAGTTCGCTAAGGAGCTGCGAACTAAACTGATCGCTCCCAGCCGCGAACTATTATGCGCAAGCCTACTGACAGCACAGCGGTATGTTGATAACATTATACGGCCGGTTGTGTTACCGTTCCTTCAGTGACATCCAGGCCTTACTTTCCAACAGGATAATGCCCGGCCGCACACGGCACGTGTTGCTATGAACTGTCTTCAAGCTTGCCCTACCCTTCCTTGGCCAGCTCGGTCGCCTGATCTCTCTCCCATAGAACACATTTGGGACGGAATGTCGCCGATTTAGCCCAACAGTTGGAGACCATAGGGCACAAAATTCTGCAGGACACCATCCGGGAACTTGATCAGTCCATGCCACGTCGAATGACAGCTTGCATCCAAGCCAGGGGTGGACCAACAGCTTATTGACGTCCTCACTTTGTAACGCTCTAACTGTGCAATAAATCATTCGATTGTTGTTCTGCACTTTTGATCGTTTGTTTTTCTATGTCTGCTTCTCACATCCACGGATTTTTATCGCATCGGACAATTCCTTCCTGGTGCGTCGTTTCTTGTTTGTACAGTGTGCATCTTAACTCCGAAAACGCACCCCTCGCCATGAGCCGCATGCACTGGGCTTTTCAAAAAAATTGGTCGAGCACGTATTTTCTCGTATGTTCTCTTAAGAGGGGCCTTTTGGCCCCGAGTTTAACATTTTTCGCTCAAGCAGTTTCGAAGATACACACACCGTTAAGGAATTTTTAAACCTCTATTTTCATCCCTAGAATTAAGCAGATCGAAAATTCCTGAAATGTGTTTCTCATCGATTTTATGAAAGAGCGTGCGTGTCAAGTTTCACGTTTGCAGCCCAGGCGGTTTCGGAAAGAACCCCTATTTTTCACCCCTTGGAATTCGTATTTTTTTCTAGTCCCGTCTGATCACATGCAAATAAACTTTCAAGAACCACCATGCAAGATGTTATATTACAAGGTTCACAAGTTTGAGATACGGTGATGAACGAGTGACATTCATGTTTTAAATACGGAGATCACATACGCTAAATCGTTTACCCGGACGTTAAAAAATCAACCTCTTTGGAATGTGGCAAACATTTCTTTCACACACGAGAATATCACCTTTTATGTTCGATGAGGCCACGTCGTTTTTATATAGTTACCATGCGTGCTAAATGCATTTCGCTTTCGATTCAAAAGTTAATTTCGGTCTGTGACTTAGTCATGTTGTGTGTCTAATACCCCATACTGTGTATCGTCATAAAACATAATATCCCTTTATTTCCCAAATAGAAGCCTCCGTGGCTTAGGCGGCAGCACGCCGGCCTCTCACCGCTGGGTCCGTGGTTCAAATCCCGGTCACTCCATGTGAGATCTGTGCTGGACAAAACGGAGGCAGACAGGTTTTTCTCCGGGTACTCCGGTTTTCCCTGTCAAAATTTCATTCCAGCAACACTCTCCACTATCATTTCATTTCATCTGTCATTCGTTTAATCATTGCCCCAGAGGAGTGCGTCAGGCCTCGGCAGCCGGCACAGTTCATATCCTCGCCGCTAGATGGGGGCTTCATTCATTCCATTCCTGACCCGGTCGGAGACTGGAAGCAGGCTGTGGATTTTCATTATTTCCCAAATACTATAATTGTTTACCCCTCACTGTAATCCATTTTACATATACCAGTTTGTACGTACAGTATGTCATTTGTTACTTCCTATCGAAGAGAACTAATAGGGTATCTCTGCAGCATTCTTTCAATTGATACACCAATCAGTCAGTGGCATGTGGTTCTGTTAAGTTCACAATTCCTTTTTAGCCTATTTTCATTTATGAAAAAATAGACATGAGATCAGCCTTTGTCCGTGTGTGTGTCCCCCCTAATAACATCTAAACGGCAGGAGCGATTTCAATGAAACTTGGTAAGATCATAGTACTATTTCGGCCGACGCCGACCGTGCCCTTCAAATGTTATTACGTCTCACCAATCCAACTTGGCGGCTGTGCGAAATATTTCACCGGCATTCTATATCTCCGAACCTATTACTCATATGACCCTGAAATTGTGTACGGTGATAAATGGCACTACTAGATGTTCACCTATGTGACTTTCAAAAACCTGTTTAACTTCAAAACGAACATGGCGGCCAAGCGAATTTGAAACATTTAAATATACTTTTCTCGCGATTTAATCATCCAAACGCAGTGAAACTTAGTACAGCAAATGACTATACAAATTGCAATGCACTGCCATCTAATTTAGTTCAATTTTTACGCAAACTCAAGATGGTGGCTGTGCGAAATTTTAAAATTAAGATTTTATTTCTTGTGTTCTAATCATGCGATTGAAATCAATGTTTGAATAATGAACGTACACAATAATCCTCATCTAATAGTACATAACTCTATTGCCTACATATATTAAAATCAACATGGCGACCGTCTGAAATATTTAGACGGTTCTCAATATCTATTAACCTATGACAGCAATCAACTTAATTTTTTATGTGTATAGAGGCTATAAACATAAGTTCACCTATGGGAGGTTCAATAACCTGGTGAGCACAAATCCAACAAGGTGGCGACGCGAAATTTAATCAAATGGACGTTTCTCGCGATTTAACTGAGTGCAGTGAAATTTGGTACGGTATATGCTTATATAAAATTTTAATCCACTGGCATCTAATTCATTCAAATTATTTTCATAACCACAAGATGGCGGCTGAGAGAAATTTTAAAAAATGTTTTATTTCTTGTGTCCTAATCATGCGATTGAAGTTTCAATAAAACACCTACACAATAATCTTCATGTAATAGTACATAACTCTAAGACACATATATATTTATAATACAAATTCAACTTGGCGACCATCCGAAATATTTAGACGGTTCTCAATATCTACGAATCTATCACGACAATCAAACTGAAATTGTGTATATTGATAGAGGTAATTAACGTAAGTAGGATATATGAAAATAGGCTATATAGTTCTTCACGGAACTAGCCTACTTGTTTAAATCTCGAATAGCGAAGTAAGAAATAAATAAAGAATTTTTTTTTTTAGAAGTCTCGCTCTTTCTTTTATCAATTCTATCTTAAAATTGCTTTGTTTGACATGAGCTTCCGAATGATGGAAAAGCTCAGTAAATCCCAATCTTTACGTAGACTAATAGTTATTGAATGATTGCGGAGCTCAAAATTTAATTTTATGTGACAGATTGGGAAACGCCACTTGCCGATGGTCCATGCACAGCACCTTCATGATTGTTCCCGAGTGATTACTCCAGGAAAATGCTGGGATGTAATTATATCAAGATCCCGAAGTATATTATTCCTATCCCATATCATTAACAATAGCACATGCCATACAGAGAGCATATTAGCACAAACTTATCAGGCAACAATCTTGCACACTGCGTAAGTCTGATACCGCGCTGTCCCTCGTTCTTTAGAGAGCAGCAAAAACAACAACACTACTCATTTCCAGCAGGTTATGTTAATTGTGTAGTTTGTGGCCATGGCTCGAATCCTATAATTTCAACCTGAAATGTAACGTATGTTGTTCGTAGCGCAATATCTCAGATACCAAAACCAGTCTACAATTTATATATATATATGTATGAGAGACCAACTCGTGGCGTAGCAACTAGCTTTCTTGACTTGTCTCCCTGGAGGTCCGGGTTCGATTCCTGGTTCTGCAAAGAAATTTAATTCTGGTCTGAGGGCTGAAACGAGGCTCACTCAGTCTTGTGAGTCAGAACTGAGTAGAGGTTCCATTCCCTCCTCAGCCAACCTGGAAATGGTTTTCCGTGGTTTACCACTTCCACTCCAGGCAGAATGCCGGGATGGTTCCTAACTTAAGGCCACGGCAGCCTCCTTCCCAATCCTCACCTGAGCTAACAAGTAGTTCCGCGAAGAACTAAATAGCATATTTTCATATATCCTACTTATGTTAATTGCCTCTATCAACATACAAAATTTCAGTTTGATTGCTGTAATAGATTCGTAGATATTGAGAGCCGTCTAAATATTTCATATGATTGCTTTGTTGGATTTTTATATATATATGTAGGCAATAGATTTATGTACTATCAGATGAAGATTATTGCGTAGGTTTGTTATTCAAACTTCAATCGTATGATTAGGACACAAGAAATAAAAACGAGATTTTAAAATTTCGCACAGCCGCCATCTTAAGGTTGTGATAACAATTGAAATAAATTAAATGTCAGTGCATTAAAATTTGTAAAAGCATTTACCGTACCAAATTTCACTGTGCCCGGATGGATAAATCGCGAGAATCATCCATTTAAATATTGAAAATCCGCGTCGCCGCCATGTTGAACTTAAGTTACTAACCTTTATCAACATACAAAATTTCAGTTTGAATGCTGTCATAGATTAGTAGATATTGAGAACCGTCTAAATATTTCGGATGGTCGCCATGTTGGATTTTTATGTGTAGGCAGTAGAGTTATGTACTATAAGATGACGATTATTGCGTAGTTTCGTTATTCAAACGATGACTTCGATCGCATGATTAGAACACAAGAAATAAAAACTTAATTTTTAAATTTCGCACAGCCGCCATCTTGAGGTTATGTAAATAATCGAACTAAATTAGATGTCAGGGCATTTCGATGAGTATAAACATTTGCTGTACCATGTTCCACAGTGCTCGGATGGTTAAATCGCGAGAAACGTCTATTTAAATGTCTCCACTTCGCTTGGCCGCCATGTACGTTATGTACTTAACAAGATTTTGGACGTCTCATAGGCGTACTTCTAGTTGAGTCCTCAATCACCGTGCAAAAGTTCAGGGTGATATCAGTAATAGTTTCGGAGACATAGAATGCTGGTGAAATATTTCGCACAGCCGCCATGTTGGATTGGTGTGACGTAATAAAATTTGAAGGGCACGGTACTTACACACACACACGAACGGAAGGTTATCTCTTAAGCCTATATTTTTGTTCATAAACGAAAATAGGCTTTAAATACACTCACTGCTACAAACACCACAATGACACAGGTTGTCATACAAAATAAGTCAATCTCTCTGTCTCTCTCTCCTATATATATATATAATATACAGTAAAAACATCCAAGTACAGGGGGATAAATGACCACGGTGTACAAGCCCCTGCAGTGAATCAACAAAAACAGCAGCAGCTTCATTCCCAAATAGGTTGCGGGAGAAAGTCATATACCTCGAAATAATTATAATTTTCGAAACGGAAGTGGTGTCAAAGTAGCCGGTATCCCATGCCTTTTAAATTTAAGAGATGTTATTCAAAGTATTATATTTGAATTGCAGCCAATATGCACTTTGAATTTGAGTGCTGGAATAATCTGTCATCTGCTTTGTCTTCTGCGAAAGGCAACGATGACGAGTGAACGCTTTTGTTTCTCATGCTACTTAAGCCTCTCCCCTGCAACGCGGTGGGATTTTCTTGATGTGTAGGTTTGTCCTCTGTGATATTTCCCCTTTTATACTTTTTATTTTACCCCTTCCTCTGAAGAGCTACTTATCCAAATTACACACAGACAAAGGCCTGTGTTGGCTTCCTGAAACACATACAGTACATACTAAACCAGCCTGAATTCTGACACAGCTTTCGACAGATAATGAACAGCTTTTATGAGGCATATGTAAAATGTTTCATTCTCCGTAATTTCTTATGTTGGTAGCATACGTTTAGTGAAATGATGATGTATTGCAATTATCTTGAACATACGAGGAAGATATATTTTCTAAGCAATGGGTTAACTTCGTATTTGTGACAAGGAGATGAAGGTGGTGGTGGTGGTGATAAATTTCTTCTCGAACAACTGCTGTGATTTTAGACACACTGATGTGTCTGAATTTTAAACTGAAAAAATTATTGGGCCAGAAAATATTCTGGCTCCCGCATTTATTGCATCCTCAAATGCCGACCTACACTAGTGTCCAAAAGTTAAGCATTAGTTACGAATAGACCGCAAATCGCTCGACATATTGTTACGGCTGTGAGTTTGTGTCATCGCTCGCCGCATGAGTCACAACTGCCCCAGGGCTGGGCTGTGCCCTGCCTCATGTATTGCGTGCGCCTTATGCAACAGGGCTACTAGGACAAAGGGATGATCCAGAATATTCGTGACTGAACCAGTGAGGAAATGTCGAGAAGCCGTGTGCCCTGGACGATTCTAGAATTCATTGAGTCACCAGCCTGCTATATAAGCGGCTTCAACAGTGAGGGGACCGAGTTTTCTGTGGGTGTGTGTTTCTGAGCGAGTGCGACAGAAGTGTGGTGACGAAGTGCCGTGCGAGTTACGAAATCCAGTGACATTGTTTCCCCAGCTTGTGGACAGCGAAACAGCGGGTAGCGGATTATCGTAAGTAACTGTATTTGTTATTCATGAGGAAGAGGTGCAGGTAGCTTCAGTCAAGGCCACCGGACTCATTAAGACGGTTTAACTTCTGTGGTTTGTTGACAAGTGAAAGGGGCAAGAGCGCTCAAGGAAGAGACTTGAGGAAACTGGAGTAAGGTTCTAATTGTTTGTATTTGCTGATGAGTAGTGTATCTTTCTGGCCACAATAAAGTTAATTATTTCTTTAAGCAGTAATTGGTGTTGTGCTTCCTACCCACCGTAATCCAGTTAACAAAAGTGCCACTAGGGGGGTAGCACGTAACAATATGCACCTACCAACCGTAAGTGTTCGCTCTGTATAGGAAAGGAGTATTCCTTGCTTTGACTAGCGGCGTAACCGCAAGGTAAACACAGCCAGTGCCTGCGCCCCATATTCCCTCAGTCGTGTTTGCCCTGTTATAGTATGCGGAGTGTAGTCTCGTGGTGAACGTGACAACATCATGGCACAGCGACGCCATTTGGACCCCGTTTTGCAGGGTAGAATACCCGGCCGCCTGGAAGCAGGCCAGACACAGACCGAAGTCGCCGTAACCTTGAATGTGCCACAAAGTGTCATTTCCAGGCTTTGAAGACGATTTCGAGACACGGGAGATGTTAGTCGTAGGCCAGTATCAGGTCGACCAAGAGTAACCACCCCACAGGAGGACTGATATCTGGCCTTAACCGCCCGACGAAATCGGAGTGCACCTGCAAGACAATATTTTTCGGCGGAGCTTGCAGCCGTATCAGGGGTTGCCGTTTCCCGGAAAACTGTGTACTGGAGGCTCAGAACAGCAGGGTTGTTTGCCAGACGTCCAGCGGGTGCGTGCTGCTCACTCCAGCATAGAGACGGGCCCATTTACTGTGCAACCGTCAACGTCGAAACTGGACCATGAATGAATGGAGTCATGTGCTCTCCGCAGATGAATCCCGCTTCAGTCTGCAGAACGATTCCTGTCACACATTAATCTGGGGAGAACCGGGTAGCCGATACAACCACAGGAACATCGTGGAACGGGACCAGTATGGTGGTGGTGGCGTCATGGTGTGGGGTGGCATCATGTTGAATGGCCGTACGGGCCTGCACTTCTTCATGGGTGGTCCGAGGAACACTGTGAACGCTCGAAGATACAGGGATGAGGTACTGAAACCACATGTCCGACTCTTCAGAGGCGCGGTTGGTCCAGACATCCTCATAATGGACGATAATGCCCGACCGCACCGCGCTGCTCTGATGGATGAATTTCTGGCTGGGGAAGACATTCATCGCATGGACTGGCCAGCGAGGTCTGCGGATCTGAATCCTATAGAACATGCCTGGGATGCATTGAGGAGGCGAATTGTATCCAGTTAGCCTCCACCAAGGACCCTCCAAGACCTTCGCATTGCCCTTTTGGAGGTATGGGATCGACTGCCACAAGAGCTCTTGGTCCATCTGATAGAGAGCATGCCACGTCGCTGCGAAGCATCTGTGGCCGCTAGGGGTAATCATACACCCTATTAACAGCATGTTTTGTTGTGGAAGACATTGCCAAGTTTTGTTTGTTGTTGACAAAGGTGTACTTTAGCTATCAGAACCTTTCTGACACTTTTTTTTTTGGACAAGTTGTGTGGCATATGGTGTGTGATTCAGCTTCCGTTTGTTCAGCAATTCGTCTGACATTCCTATCAGGCAGTATGGCCTCGTTTAGTGATTATGCTTAACTTTTGGACACGAGTGTAACATACCGGGCATCGATCCAACAAACTAGGGTGCAGGAAATGAGAACCTCACCAACTGCACCACGCAGCCAGACCGAGGAAAAATAAATGAATTAACCCACACCATGATATGAATTTAGACATTAGGGAATCCATCAAAATTGACAGTACCTAGGTAAGATAAACAGCTCGTCAAACCTAACTGACTTATAATTACAAATCAATTATCCACTATTCACATACAGTAGTCATTTACGTAGTGAACTGTGACTCGGAACCACTCATACTTGACAGTTAACGTAAATGGGACTTTGGCCAAAGATAGGTCAAATTATTATCTTAGTTCTTATTTTCTCAAATACAGTAGGCTACATGCACCTTGCGTGGTAATTATTAGACCTCAGAAGTTCATTGCACTGAAAAATGGCAATATTGCATAGAATTATGCACTAATGCCTTAAATATGCAATAAAACAAAATGTAACAAACATTAACAATTTGCCGCAAAACTCAATTCTAATTATTGCACCGTATACAAATATTCCGATAAATCGTAATTCATGGTTCCCCTTTCGTTAAGTAAGAATTAGGTACAGAAGTGCAAGAGTCTAATGACCAGGTTGACTCATGCCCCTAAGTAGAACAGCAACAAGATGATTTCCTAGTTGACGTCTCATTTGGAATTTAAACTACAATATTGGAACACATTCCCTTAACTTCTGTAGAACTGCTGGTTATGCACTGATGCTGTATTTCTGATATCAAAAGCAGTCCAATAAGATGCAATTCGTAAAGAAGCGCAGCTTGAACATGGTTATTACTCGTTATCTAAACCTTGTTTATGTTGGATAAACCCGGAATTTTTCACCGATTACATCAAGGAGCTTCCAAATATCTGTGTAGCAAACACAAAGTAAGAGGAACACGTCAAAAAATTCAGTTGCAGTTAATTTTTTTCAAGTGCACGTACAGTATAAACGTGTAAATACCACACACACACATATATACTGGGTTATTCACCTAAGATGTTACATGGAAATAACGTCTAAACCATTAAAGATATCGGTATTCTGTTTTCATATTCGTAAATGATACCCAGGGGCTTGTAACATAGTGTGCTACTTACGCTCATGGGGCGAGTTATAACCGAGATATTGATACTAACTCCATATTTTTAAATGGAATGGCACAAATTCATACAGTTGAGTGAAAGTTAAATGGCCGTACTATAATATTTTTTCTAACCACATTTATGAGCCATTTATGTGGAAACCAAAGTTGCAGTATATGGCAAGATAGTTACTTTATTTTTGGTGAGAAAAATAGCTTAGTTATCATTGAAATATGCGTGTTCTTATTATAATACCAAATTTCGTATGATGTGTTATATGAAAGTTGTACAGAGTGAGCAAATATGAGAAATTTAATATCATATTATTTTAATGCTGATAATGATGGGACAATTAACGACGCTACATGATTAATTCGAGATCATGATTAGACAGAAGGTATTACATATTTATGTTCAATTTTATGGAGGAATTACAATTCTGTTAAGAGTATTTGAAACGATACGGCGAATTATTTAATCTGAATTCAGTTCATGAATTATCTCAAGGGAGATAGGAAGCCATGATAGTTATGATCATCTGCTTGAGGAATGTGAATTTTATAATGTAGGCTATTAAGAATGTATGGTAAAAATTGAGTATTCTGAGCAGAAATATCAGATCGTCTAGATCAGGGGTTCCCAACATTTTATCAACTGCGTACCACTTGAAATGTTTAGAAATGTTGGTGTACCAACAGTCCTACTTTTTGTTTAGAAATATATATTTACTGTCGGAATAGTGACCAATGGCTTGTTTTATTTTAATGAAATTACTGCAAAAACGTCATATGTAATTATTAATGCACTTGTATTTCAGTTTTGACAACCCTCTATCAAGACAACAATAAATATATGTACTTTTTCTTCAATTTTTTTCTTGCTAATTTTTATATAAAAATTTAGAGAGATGTATATATATTAAAGACATTTTTGTAATAAAGGAAAAAAATAAAACGATTATTGCAAATTACAGATTTATTTATTATTCGTAGGTCTAAAAACATATAATTTTATATAATTAGTACAAAATTAAGCAAAAAAGCCCGGCAGACGGGCAGTAGAGTAAAGTCTACGCGGTCACGCACACAGAGGACCTTAATAGCATATCGCTCGTAATCGCTCGTACCACACACCTGAATCGTTCCCGCGTACCACCGGTTGGGAACCCCTGGTCTAGGTAATTCCACGATAATGATGAAAGTTGGTTATGAATAAAGAGTGAATTATGAAATTATATGGAACTACGATGAGATATTACAGTGTAATAAAATGTAGAAGTGGAGCATCATGTAAGGATGTCCCTGAGTCCTCTCCCTTAAAACAGTCACCAGCACTACATTAAAAAAATACTTCACTCCTAAGTAAAGAAGTCCGGTGAGTGTATGGTCATGTAGACTTAGGTGAGTATATAAAATAAATCAAGGCTAATTTAAGTTTTTTTATGAGTGATTTTTCACCTATCTACACCGTTTCACCGATCAGAACCTGATTTTGTATACTTACCCTTTGGAACCCGACGAGTAACACTGTTGACTTGAATTTCGTACAGCCCTTTTCAGTCCAGGCATTTAGGCCCTTTGGCACAAATCTACACCGTTAAACCAAATTTTACGTACTTGCCCTTTGGAACCCAACGAGTGTTGACTTGAAATGACAGCCCTCTCCAGTCCAGGCATATAGGACATTTGGCACAAATCTACACCGTTTCACCGATCAGAACCAAATTATATATACTTACCTCTTGGAAACATGCGAGTAGCACTGTCTACTTGAAATTTCGGACAGACCTCTCCATTCCCTGCATTTAGGCCCTTTGGCATATATCTACACCGATTCACCGATCTAAACCAAATTTTACGTGCCTACCCTTTGGAGCCCTGCGGGTAACACTGTCCTCCTGAAATTTCGGACAGACCTGTCCGTACCCTGCATTTAGGCCCATTGGCACAAATCTATACCATTTCTCCGATCTGAACAAAAAGTTAGGTTCTTACCCTTTGGAACCCTGCGGGTAATACTGTCGACTTGAAATTTCGGACAACCCTCTCCATTCCCTGCATTAAGGCCTTTTGCACAAATATGCACAGTTTCAACGATCTGAACCAAATGTTACGTACTTAGTCTTTGTAACCCAGTGGGTAGCACTGTCTGTTTGAAATTTCGGACAGCCCTCTCCATTCCCTGCATTTACGCCCTTTGGCCCAAATCTACACAGTTTTACCGAACTGAACCAAATTTTACGTACATACTTACCTTTCGAAACCCAGCAGGTAACATTGTCTACTTAAAATTTCGGATAGGCCTCTCCATTCCCTGCAATTAGGCCGTTTGCAAGAATGTCGAATTTGTCGAAGGACCAAACTAGGCTCATTTTAAGCCCTGCAATGCATAAAACAAAACTTCCGACTTAAAATTTGGCTCAGTTCGGTGAAATGGTGTAGCTTTGTATAAATAAGGCTCAAATTAAGCCTCGCAATGCGAGAAACAAAATACCGCACTTAAAATTTGGTCAGTTTGCTGAAACGGTGTGGATTTGTATACATAACAGGCAGACGAATGGGTCCGAAAACACGTTTTATGATTCTAAAACCAACTGTGTCGGTAGTATTTCGGTGTTGTAGTAGGGGTCCAGAGATCCTGTGAATTGAGGTTCTACTGTAAGATTATTTAAATGAGTCTATTGTTGGCTGGCAATGTGGGCTGAATCACGCCGCCCCTACCCGTGTTCTGCTGCAGAATTTCGAAAATTGTTACATCTTACGTTGCTTACAAATTGAAGACAATGGAAGTAATTTGTGCGAAAAGATTTCTTAGGCCCTTTAAATAGTTATCATCATGAAAGTATTAGGCCTGTGTATAAGTGCGATGGTGCTGGCGCAGTACATTGATGTTATTAGGCCTGTGTATAAGTGCGATGGTGTTGGCGCAGTACATTGATGTTATTAGGCCTGTGTATAAGTGCGATGGTGTTGGCGCAGTACATTGATGTTATTAGGCTTGTGTATAAGTGCGATGGTGTTGGCGCAGTACATTGATGTTATTAGGCCTGTGTATAAGTGCGATGGTGTTGGCGCAGTACATTGATGTTATTAGGCCTGTGTATAAGTGCGATGGTGTTGGCGCAGTACATTGATGTTATTAGGCCTGTGTATAAGTGCGATGGTGTTGGCGCAGTACATTGATGTTATTAGGCCTGTGTATAAGTGCGATGGTGTTGGCGCAGTACATTGATGTTATTAGGCCTGTGTATAAGTGCGATGGTGTTGGCGCAGTACATTGATGTTATTAGGCCTGTGTATAAGTGCGATGGTGTTGGCGCAGTACATTGATGTTATTAGGCCTGTGTATAAGTGCGATGGTGTTGGCGCAGTACATTGATGTTATTAGGCCTGTGTATAAGTGCGATGGTGTTGGCGCAGTACATTGATGTTATTAGATGCAATAAGTGTTCGTGGTTTGATGTACTTCGATCATTATCCTACAGCGCTCTATGGCGATGACACTATTGTTCCCTCAGGAGCTCGGGACAGCCAAAGTTTTCCGAAGTGCTCTGATTATTTCCCTACGGCGCTATGCGGTCAAAGACGACACTATTGCTCTGTACTTTTATAACAGCCAACGATATATAGGCAGCGTGTTTTATTTCAATTGATCTTGTCGACTTCATCGTTATGCTTTGGTCTACCGTTATGCGTTATGGTTACGGCGTGTATGACGTCATCGTGTTGTTCAGTGCCTATGCACCGAGTCTGAGTTTACTCCTGGGGTCTGGCGTTATGCGATACGGAGACGGCGAGTGCGTGACGTCATGCAGCAGAGTGCACCTCCCTCTCTCCGTTCCCCGCGCGGGATACCTAAGTTAATGGGTAATGGAGTCTGTTTAAAGAGCCCTCCTGAGCCTTTCTAACATGTGTAGCATTTGTAGTATGCGTCATTTGAAATGATATAAAGTCTAGTCTCTCAGACTGACTGACTGTCTTTTTTTAGCATATTTTTTTCTGTTTGTAAGTTTGAAGTGTCAGTTGAGTAGTAGCATTTATTATTATCCATAAAACAAATAAATAAATCCACCGGGCGAAGCCGTGTACTAATGCTAGTATATTAATAAAACATGTATTTGCGTGATCTTCCGAATTATTATTAGGTCTATTATTATTATTATTATTATTATTATTATTATTATTATTATTATTATACGAAAGTTTGATGTTTTTCAGTCGGTCAACACGATTGTACCCAAATGAGATGGGTTTCAGGATTATGGAATAACCCATTTCATTTGGGTACAGTCGTGTTGATCGACTGAATAGCATCAAACTTTCGTTTACTAAGGCAACACTGAATATGGCTTAAAACACCATAATATTATTATTATTATTATCATCATCATCGTTATTACCACGCTCGTTTTCTTAAGTGAACTCACGATCGACTGCCCCACAACAATGGCGTTATTGCACAAATTATATTCTTGAGTGAAAAGCAGCCAACTCAGCTGGGACTGGTGCTGGGGTATGCGAGTTAGTTGATGGTCGATGGGTATAGGATGGCACATTCCTGTGGTGCAGGTTATTGGAAGCTTGCAGTACACACGACATAGACTTTAGACTACGGTATATACGCTAAAGTTCACAGAAAATATTACCCCGAGGGTATTCCTAGAATCAGCGAGGAAATCGATAATGAACGAGTTGAGTTGACCGTACTCGCGAGCTCTCCAAACTTCCTGAATGGCTTGGACGTTTTCTTGTTTCTTCGTATGGCCCAAAAGAGCATTGATCGTGTTGAAAGTGCACCTTTCACTGCATCTGTAAATGCTCTTGAGTTTTAAAAACAAGTAGTTCCGTGAAGAGCTAAACAGTATTTATACTGGCCCTTTCTATCTCAGAAATCCCTTAAATCGAGTATCAATGTGATGGCCTACATATCACTACGATAGCTTCAGTAATTTGAAGGACCACCATCTTGTATACTGTAAGCAATTCAAATGCAATATGCAGTACGCTGTATTGTTTAGCTCAAAATATATATTTGTTAAAAGTTTCACTGCACGAGGTCGATTTGGTTACCAGATAGGGCATTTTCTTTTAATTCACGCGGCCACGATGTTGGTTCGATGCTTATAACGATTTCGAAACACATATGCGTGAACGTGTTTTATCTTCCTATATCGCAACACAAAATTCCAGGTGTGTAATACTTTCCGAGAAAGGGCACTAAACTTTTAAAAATTGTTGTGGCCTATATGTTGGTTTATTGCTTGTCACGATCTCGAAAGTCATATCTGTGAAGAGTTCCCAAGTTCTTCATCACGGCACAAAAGTTCAGGTTTATATCCCTAACAGATTCAAAGAAAATTAAATTAGATTTTTAATAATAGCGCGCCTGCCATGTTAGTGATACATATCTATGAATTTTTCTTATAATCTTGCATTGTTTTACTATATTCCAGGCTTAAAGGTCCCAAAAATCGAAGTTTGTTTGTTCTTTTTTTATTTCCCTGAGTTTTTATGTTTTTTTGTGTGTTCCAGATTGCTTCATGACGAAAGCGCACATACATGTAATTGTCTGTTTATCTGCCGGTTTGCATGATTATAACTTGAGAACGGCTTGGTGGATCAACGTAAAATTTTGTATCGTATCCATCATAGGCATGGCACCATCATTTATGTGCATTTCACCGTACCACACATTAAATGTGAACCCGTGGCGTAGCCGTGCACGTTAAATCGCTCACTTCGATAGCGATGGGGAGCTGCAGATAGTCCGGAGATCGAAGGTTCGAATACTGCCACTGAATGCGGCTATCCTGAGTGTAGTTTTCTCCCGTTTTATTACACTTCCCTCAAGCAAATGCTGGGATAGTAAGGGTTTACCTTATTTGAAATTTTGCGGTACCTACCTCATCCCGACCCTAAAAATGACAGCTACACACGCTGATATAGTCATCAGAAAAATTGGGCACACACCCACGTACAGGGGCTGATAACCAAGATGTCTCCAAGCCAGTAAAATTAATTCAGAGCAAAACATCATTAAAAGGGGCTAAGAGTAACCCTCTTCAAAATTACATATTAAAAAAAACTAATATACTGATCATTGCTGAAATTAAGCTGTCGACGCGAAACAACAACCAATGTTGGGAAGAATCGCAGAGCCAGGTTTTAAGGCTGAAGGAGGTTTAACCATACTCCACTTGTCTTACCTTGAGCCACACGTGGTGAGACGAAGTCTCTTGACAAATACACTTCCGAATTCATTCACTATGACGCCAAGCGAGTCTGTTATAGCATTTTTTATATTAGATTAATTTATAGTCTTATTGCGACTTTCACTGTAGATTTACATTATACAATACATACAATACATTGAATTGAATACACTATAAAATCATAAAATGAACACTAGAAATAAAGAAAAGTTCCACTACCATGAGTTGATCAATCAGATTTTGAAATAAAGTTCAGAGTCTTTGAAGAACTTACTGCGTTTTTTGAGCTGTGAAAGAGATGAGAAGGCCTCACATATCTTCTTGGGAATGCTGTTGTGCTGGCGCCAGTGGTTGTAGAGAGCACAGTCTGAGATTATGTACTGCACAGTCAGTACGCTGTTACATGTTGAGCAGATAGGGGGTTGTTTCTTCTCGAGAAGATAGCTGTGGGTGATGTTGGTATGACCTATTCTTATTCGTGATATTAGAACTTAATCTTGCCTGGAAAGTTTATGATGGAGATATTGTTCTGTGGTTCCTGATGTTATTTCATGGAGTTTACTGGTAGAAGTTCTAAGCCAATGATTCTTCCACTGTTGGAATACTTTTCTTTTGACGTACGAAATGATGTCAGTATGAGGTGTAGCCATTGTAGGATCACATAAAGGAAGAAGTGTGGCTTCTTTAGCTGCTTGATCGGCAGATTCATTGCCATGAATGCCTCTGTGAGAGGGTACCCACACAAATATGACTTGTTTACCTTGCTTCACCACTTTATGGAATATCAATTGAATTTCTTGTACAAGGACGTTTGTCGAAGATAGATTCTCTATTGCGTTTAATGCACTTCGTGAATCGGAGTAAATAATAAATGAGTTGTTGCAGCTGGCTGTATTCAAAATGTATTTCATGGCCTGTTTAAGAGCAAAGAGTTCATTAGAATAGACAGTGAAAGATTCAGGAAGTCGAAAAAGCATGGTATGGTTAGGATAAATTATCCCACAACCGTTTCTTTCATCATATTTCGAACCATCAGTATAAATAGCACTGTGCATTGGGTATCTATTGGAGATTTCAAGAAATAATCGATGGTACTGTGATCTGTCAGTTTGGTTTTTAACTAAGTTGTTCAGTTCGAAGTTGACTGTTGGTAAGGTAGTTGTCCACGGTGGGATATCAATAGAATGGTCTGAGAGTAGTATGGGAGGAATATTTAGGTTTAATTCTTCAAGGAACTTGGATATTCTGACATTGAAGGGCGAAGGTTGTCGTCTTGATTCAGTGTTTGTTCTTGTGTGGCTGTTAGTAGGGAAAAGACGACTTAATGCGTGATTTAGTCATAGTTGATACTTTGAGTGCATATGATAAACTTAGTTGTTTACGTTTAATTGCAAGAGGTGGTTCATTGGCTTCTATGTGCATACTGGTTACTGGACTGGTGCGGAGAGTTCCCAGAGCAATTCGAAGAGCAGCAGACTGGATAGAATCAAGGATCTTGAGGGAAGACGCTGTTGCAGAGTTGTATACTATACTGCCATAATCTAATTTGGCCCTAATAATTGATCTGTAAGTATTCATGAGCACTTGATAGTCTGCTCCCCAGTGTTTTGCTGCGAGACTCTTCATTATGTTAATCCGTCGTAGACACTCATCTTTGAGATTTTTCAGGTATGGAATCCAACTTAAAATCCTGGGAATTCTGTTTGATAGTAATTTAAGAGTTGATACTGTCTCAATTTTATGATTGTTTATGTTCAGCTCGGGATCTGGAACAGAGTGTTAGTTTATAGAGAATACTATGCATTTGGACTTTGTTTTGGAGAACTTGAATCCAGTAATCTTGGCCCATTGTTGAATATTTTCAAGTGATTCTTGAAGTAGTTGTTGAGTAGTTGAACTATTTCTTCCAGCACTGAATATGGTCAAATCATCGGCAAAAAGACAAGCCTTTACTGGCAAGTGGATGTTGGATACAATTCCGTTTATTGCGACCAGGAATAAAGTAACACTGATGACTGATCCTTGAGGGACTCCATTGTCGATTGTAACTTCCTGTGACAAAATGCCATTTGTCTTAACTTGAATTCTACGATCTTTGAGGAAGTTGTAGATGAAATAGAGCATATTTCCTGAAATGTTATATTCCATCAATGATTTAAGTACATCGTCTTTGAACACCATGTCATATGCCTTTTCAATATCTAGACTAACTGCTATGAGGTGATGGTTGTTTAGGAAAGCCTCCCGAATTTCAGATTCCAAACTTATGAGAGTATCGACAGTTGAACGTCCTTTACGAAACCCACTTTGTACATCACTAAAAAAGCGTATATGTTCAAGATGCCATCGTAATCTCCTATTAACAATTTTCTCCATTAATTTGCATATTGCATTTGTTAAAGCGATTGGACGGTAATTTTCTGCAATTGAATTATCCTTCGCTGGCTTGAGTATTGGAACAACAATGGCTCTGCGCCATTGATCAGGGAACGTCTGAGAGGTCCATATGTATTTGAAAATAGCCAGAAGATAATTTAATGCGTTTAGTGTGAGCTGTCTTAGGAACTCATAAGAGACCGTATCTGGGCCAGGGCTGGATTTGCCACATTTGTCAAGTTCAATAATCATGCCCTGTAATTGAAAAGGTTCATTTAAATTAGAATTGGAGTCAGAGAAGGTTCTTTTTAGATCAAGCGGTTCGCTGGTTTTCTTTATATGGAGAAAATTTTGGTCATAATTGTGGTCACTAGAAATCTCGGAGAAAGTGTTTTAGCTAATTTATCAGCAATGTTTTGAGGGTTGGTTTTGAAGGATCCATCATTCGGGTTTCTGAGAGAAGTAATGTGGAACTGGTTATATTTACCATTTACACGTTTGAGTTTATTCCATACTTCTTTTTGTGGAGTTTGAGTATTTAGTGAGGAAACAAATGTCAGCCACGAGTTCTAATTTCTTTTCGGGCGATTGCTCTACATTTCTGAAATTGGGTTTTATTTTCAGGAGTTGGTTTTCTCTTAAAGACGTAGAAAGCATGGTTTTTATTATTTTAGAGCTTCCTTACATGCGTCGTTCCACCAAGGTACTGTCTTCTTACACGGGTTTATCTTTATTTTCGGAACACTAAGGTTTGCAGATTTAACTATTGCTTCTGTAAAATCTGTAAAATCTTGAACAATATCATTGATGTGTTTGGAAGGTAAGTCATGTGGATGGGTTAGGCCAATTAAATGGTTGTTGACTATATGATTGAACTGCGTCCAATTTGCTTTATTTAAGTTCCATTTAAGGGTTTGGGGTATCGGGGCGCTGATTGAAGCGTTGTCGTTATTGATCAGTGTGGGGAAGTGGTCACTATTTCCTTGGAGCGTCGAATAGACAGACCAGTCAAAACCAGTTGCTATCTCCGGAGTGCAGATACTTAGGTCTATGCTCCTATAGGTTCCATGAGCAATATCGAAACGAGTTGGAGCAGTTGAATTCATTAGAATTAGGTCAAATTCATCTAGTATCTTTTCTATCTCCTTCCCTCTTGCATCGGTGTGATGACTGCCCCACAACGTGTTATGGCTGTTGAAGTTGCTTACTAGAATTAATGGTTTAGGTAGCTGACGGATACGATTTCGTAGATCATCTCCGTGAAATAGATAACTGTTTGGTATATAAATATTGCAGATACACAGAGAGGGAGGTAGATGCAATGAGACGGCTACAGCTTCCAAATTGGAGTTTAAAGAAATTTCTTTAAGGTACCGTATATATTGTTTTTGACATAGGTTCTGTTTGCATTAGTTCTGTTTTTATGATACACATTGTAAAGTCTTAGATTAGCAGCAAAATCGTTCCGAAAGTTGGTCTCTTGGAGACAGATAATTGGTGGTTGGTGTTTATTTATTATGAGTTGTAGGAATTCTAACTGGGATCGATAGCTGTTGATATTCCATTGGAGTAGTGTTGTTGCCATGAGTATGATATGGAATAGCAAAAGATCCATTAACATTATTATAGAGGGAGAGATTAGTCATCGCTAGAGTAGTCTAGAGTTACATTGTTATCCATTTGGTCTTCACATTGGTTGACAAACTTCAGTAATTTCTTCACTATCCGAGAGCTTCTGTTTTTAATGCTTTTATCGGTGTAGTAGGGGTATAGTTTCTGTAGGGCTTTAGTGAGTCCTATGTCTTGGGTGTAATTGAAAGCAATTGCCACCACGTCCTTGACACCTTGGGAATTTTCGAGAAAAGATTGGAGTTGTGTGTAACTGAGAGGAGCTAGTGATGGATCAGCTTCCAAAACCTGTTTCACAGGAAGGAGCATATCGCTGAGTGTTGGTTTTTGTGGTTCTTTCTTGGGGTTCTTAGAAGTGTGATTTGCCTTGTGATTCTCAATTTGTTCAGAAGAGTCGATTTTGGGTCTGTTGCTATTAGAAATATTTTGGTCAGTTCTTTCACTGCTGGCGAGTGACATTGGTCTTTTTAAATCCAGGGTAATGTCCAGTTGTTGAGGCAGGACATGTTTCACTATGTCCAGGCACTGTTCTTTCTATTGGAATTTCGGAGAGAGAAATACCATTACAATCTTGGTTTTGAGTTATGTTTAGGATAGCTGATGAAGTTTCATCATGTGCATTTGTTGGAGGAAGGTCGGAAGTACTGGTTGCATTTTTGGGGTTTATCTCTGTTTGTGGTTTCTCTCGTAGTTTAGGAAAATTGGAGAGGTTGGGTTTGTCAATTTCATGAATGTCGTGCTGAGAGGTTGGTGATCATTTGGAACTGAGTTGTTAGTAGGACAGTCTTTGGCCAAATGTCCCTCAGTTTTACAAATAAAGCAGGTGGGTGAGTCAGATGATAGGTAAATACAGTAGTTAGTGCCATCGTATTCAATTTGGAGAGATGCAGGGAGTTTATCGAAGTCTTCATTTTGGATGTACATTTGTCTTCGAAAGCTCAAAATATGAGAGAAACCTGGAATGGATAAGCCTGCTCTGATAGGGGTAATTTTAGACATTATTTTCACACCAATGTTTAACAATTTCTCTTCAATTACATAGTTGGGTATTACAGGACAAACGTTTGATAATATAATTCGCTTGTTTTTTGTTAAGAGTGGTCGTATTTCCAAAGATACATTGTTTATTAAGATCTTGGGGTTTGCTAATATTAATTCTTCAACAACTTTCTTGCTAGAAAGAAAAATGCATATTCGTGCATTCGATATTCGTGAAACAAAATGAATGTTGCTAGGGCTAGTGAGTTTTCCTACAGCTAGCACATAATCTTTGATACTGATTCCATCTTGAGATTCAATTACGATAGCTTGTTCTTTGGAGGGGAGAGATTGAGCTATAGCAGAATAGCTTGACCTTGGATTTGTTTCTTTGGTAGTTATTGTAGTTGTCATTTGGGTGCCAGATGTACTGTTGTTACAATCAGGGTTATTTACAGTATTATAATAATTCGTTGTTTGTTTTGGTACTTGGTGGGTTGATACGTCAGAAGTTTTATCATTCGTTGTGTTCGTTAAGAGACGCCGATCTCTATCAACAGAGGTGGCGGCCATGTTGGGATGATCAGAACAGAGTTTTAGGTTGTATATTTTCCACTTCACGTACGGTAAGGTTCACAAATATTAGGAATAATACTTACAAAAGTGTTGAGGGTATCTAGAATACTTTGATATACATGGGTTGGTTTTTTAGTTTTGGCACCTTAGTTATAACTGGATTAATAACTCACTTAGATGGATCCAAGTTTCACAGGCCCTCGATGTAGTCCCCACCGTTGCGTACAACGTGTTCCCAGCGATGCGGAAGTCATTGGATCCCGTTGACACTGCCCAATCTATTGATGGTACGAAGAGAGCGCTCGGCAGCCTGCTTAACGTCATTGTCATCTTCATCTTTGAGATGAGATCATGGTCGCAGGGACTGATGTCGGGAGAATATGGGGGGTGATAGAGGACCTCCCAGCCCCAGCGATGCCGACACAACGCCTGCTGTGTGTGCCCTAGCATTGTCCTGCAGAACGATGGGCGGTGTAACCATGTGGTGGCGCCGCACAGTGGTCCGGATCCGTAAAAAAGCGGACAAAAATAGATTTTTCAACTTTACATTAGAAAGGCCAAACCAACTCCCAAGTGAAGTATGTTAATCAGTGTACATTAATTTCACTTTTTCTTTGGAAATTGCTTCTGTGTTTCTCAGATATAATACTACAAAAGTGATACAACTCTTCGTTTCGGAATTCCGCGCTCCATTAAGTAAACTTTGAAATATCATTCTAACTTCAAAACGAAACTCGGGGTCTATAATACTGTATCTGTATGTAGTTTGTGATCTGATATATTTGATTATAGCATGATTTTCGATTTCAGATCACTTATAAGGACCGTTATACTTATTTTTATAGTGCTTTATTTTCTTCGAGAAAAATAAATGTTGCTTGACCTACAAAAAAATGTATACATATGTATACCATGAAACGTATGCAAGTTTTAAAATGAAGACTGGAGAATATATCCATAAAGGTTTCATCGCCAGAACCCGCCAGATGCGTGATTGAGAAGGGAGAGAACATTACTGCGCGTTCTGAGGATAAACACTCGCGCGAGATAAGGGCCAGTTGAGACATTTGTTTATGCTACGCAAGGGATATCTCGAGGCCATGAAACCAAAATAATCTTCAATCACGAGAAGTAATTGATTAGTAGTAGTTGTGTGTGTTGTGAAGAGTGAAAAATGAATTTTCGTTGTTAGTCGCAGTGAACTTATTAACAAGATTCGAGAGAACAAAAATCAGTCTCGCGCGCGTCAAGGAAAGTTTGTGGTAACATATCTCCTTAACAAATTCCAATTAAATGTTGACGACAGTGTAGAGAAAACAGTGTATAATAATATAAGAACCTTTTCTTTTTGCCGTATGTTGACCGGTGGAGAAAGTGTAACTTCTTAGAACATGGTTTTTTGAAGAAATATTCAGACTGGTTGAAAACAGAAATTGTGATATCAATTCCGAGCATTCCTGGCTCCGCAAAATCAGTAGATCGAGGTCGTCCTCCAAAAGAATTTCAGGAGCTAACGGAGAGAAGCAAAATAAGGAAAATTAAAGACCTAAGGAGAGTGCCACTTCATCAGAGCTTGCTTATGCGACGGTTATGAATTTAAGGGCAGAGGGAGACGATTCATCTGCCAAGCTAAAAAGAAGCTACCACGACTACACCAACAAGGGGCAAACGAATGGTGCGAATTTTTCAGAAATGAAAAATCTACATAAGTGGCACAAAAGCTCGCGACAATTTACAACTTGAGTTTGGAATTTCAGTTCCACACGCCCACTTTCGATTTTTTGAATGTCTCCTGCATATTTCGTACCGCCTGGGTTTTAAAAAGTGGAAAGTGAGCGTGAAAGATGGTAATCGAGACTCATTCGAAAGAAAGAAAAAATTGTGCAAGACTCATTCAGAACGAGATTAGGTCTTCTAGTTGATATTCCGAAGCCTGGATATGGAACAACCAGTGATGGCAACACTGTCCGAAGGTTTTTTGATCAACCTCAAGTAGCATCCGAAATAACAAGGGTAGACTGTGAGTTAATAACTCGTTTTGGAATAATTTTAAAAGCAATTTCCTCTGTTCATGAAATTAATAGTTCAGAGTTCAATTCCTACTGCTGCGAAACAGCAAGCTTATATGTACGGCTATATCCGTAGTGTTACATGCCTCTAACACTCCATAAAATACTTATCCATGGATCTTTCATTATAGAAGCAGCTATTTTGCCGATTGGAGAACTTTCAGAAGAGGTCTTAGAGTCTAGAAACCAAGACGTAAGAAAATATAGAGAAGACCATACCAGAAAATCCTCAAGAATTTCCAATAATTTTGACTTGTTCCATAGACTATTGCTAAGCTCTGATCCAGTAATCTCAAGCACGGGAAGTCTACCGATGAAGAAATGAAGACAGTTGCCTCAGGAGGTGGGTAATTTATTGTCAATACCCAAGGACGAGACGGAGCAGGAAGGGGAAGAAGAAGTCGACTCATCCGGATCAGAGGATGAATAAGTAATTTTATGTACTAAGACAAATTTACCTAATAGTAACATCTAATTTAAAGTTTTATACAAAAGTATTTCATTTCATTTAGCGGAAAGTATTTTTGTCCGCTTTTTTTCAAATCCGGACCACTGTGCGCCGTTTCCTTCTCAGAGCTCCTCGGAGATGGTCTTGCAGAAACGAACAATAGTACGCCGCATTAACGGTTTGCCCTCGGGGAACAGTATGGCAGCGCTTCCGTACCATTGAAGACGTTAAGCAGGCTGCCGAGCGCTCTCTTCGTACCATCAATAGATTGGGCAGTGTCAACGGGATCCAATGACTTCCGCATCGCTGGGAACACGTTGTACGCAACGGTGGGGACTACATCGAGGGCCTATGAAACTTGGAACCATCTAAGTGAGTTATTAATCCAGTTATAACTAAGGTGCCAAAACTAAAAAACCAACCCATGTACGATTCGCACTCCAATGTGATATCCAAAAACCTCTCCAAATGAGATGTAACTACGGCAGCAGGAACCTCATGAACATTGTCTAGTCACAGCATTGCTATAGCATTGCTTTTATCGAGAGCCTAGTGATTGCATTTGGTATCGCTGGGGATTATCTCACCCTGTGTAAAAGATGCACAAATGCCCTGTCCGGCTTCAACCATGACAACTCACGCTTGAGAGGTTATTTTTATCCCTGTAAAATACCATTTTCAGTTTATTTATCAGTAGGTATTTTGCAACCAAGTGACATTTTGGATTATCATTCCAAATATTCTAAGTACTGCACATTGTCCACGCTATAACTGTCGGTTGAGCTACTGTACGTCATTACTTCTAGGAAAGGTAGCCTATATCGACTGTACTAGCCTCAGCAAAAACATTTCTCAAATTGGCATACTGACAAAAGCTTGGCAAGCACTAATGAGTGTTCCGAGTGCATTAGGCTAATTCGGCCGTCAGATCTCCCGAGCCCAATATGGGGTAATGTCTTATGAATAGGAGTAAGGGAGTTGACGGCTCGAATTCTCAGAAATGCAACGGTCACTCACCGACAGAGATATAATGCGAATACTGTATATTGGGTAATCCTATAATGTGTACGAATGATTAACTAGTTTTATGACACTACATTCTTAAATCTCACTATTCTGCTCTCCGTAAGTTTCATGAAAACCACAGGCGCCAAAGATCAGAGGAATGAAGTCACGGTTGCTGGCGATGACTAATCTAAACTCGCAAGCCACACATGTGAGAATCTTGTGTACTGATACCAGTACAAGGGGTATGTAGTAAAACGACATTGTCATTAACGTTGAATCCCGTCTGGCCCAAGAGGCGTGTATGTGGTAGATAAGCGTTCAATAGTTCGGTAACAATCATAGCCTCCAGCCGAGCGTGTCGGCTTCCCCGCGATTATTCGTCCCTGAGTCGATTCCATATTGCATTGCTTCTACTTCTGTGTTATCCCTTGTGGACCATTCTCGTCCATTATACAGAGAGAAAGCGGGAAAATGTATTGAAGCGCTATGGTCTCTCTATAACAAAGTTATCTCACCCCAGCCGTATAGTTGATAGGACCAGCCATGGCGAGTGTCCTTGAAATAGATCTCAAAAAACCGGGGCGAAAAATCACAGCACAGCCGAAGAAAGTCGCCCTGGTCCCAGAGAGAAGCAATACACTCATGCCTCCTGGTCTCTTAATTTTCCATGCTTTAGCTCTCACGGCTTTGAGCGTAACAGGATCATCACAACTCGAAGATATGCTTGGTGCGTAAAGGGTCTTTACCCATGGAGGTCAGACAGACAGGGTTTTTATAGCCACGTGATCCAAGCAGTGTCCTTGTCAGTTAATACCATGGCGATCCGACAATTTTAAAATGTCAAAAATAATGGGTAAATTGAGGCCTTTTTCGTAATCTTGTGGCTTTCAGGTTTCTTTTTTCCGACCATGCAGGAAGTCACTTGATATTTGTGCCTTGGTGGATTCTAAATTTTTGAAATTTATTTATACTAAATTATTTTTTGTGGATCTTCATTTTCCATATGCTACATGATGATCTGAATACTTGATGATTTAAACATGCAATTTTATTATAGACAGCACATATTCGTATGTCCGAAAACCGGACTCGAATCGCCCAGTTCCAGAGCCTCACGCGCTTACCGACTGGCATTGAGGGATGTTTTCTTTGCCATCTGTGCTGCTGTGTTAGGCCGGTATTACACTATCAAAGAAATTTTATAAAACTGAACTTTTATAAAAGTTATATAAAGCAATAATCACACCATTACATTACATCAAATATTTTAATGTAGTTCAGCAAAATGGATGAAGGACAGTTCCTTGTTCACTTTACTGCATTACGGTAGTTTGAAATTTTATAGTGACAATATCGGTACCGGTATGTAAAAGAAACGGAATGGTAAACTAAACGTCTATGGGTTAAACCATGGTCGCCCACGTGACAACAAAGATATTTATACGAGTAAAATCATTGTGAACGAGCTGCAGTACCAGGACTTGAAAAATTACATTAATATTTAATTATTAATAATTATGATGAAATGAATGATGATTACGTTCGAAACAACCACTGCCTGAACAAAGAAAATTGAAACGAGCGAAGTAAAAAAAAGTAAGCATTAGGTGGAGTCTAGCCCTCTACTAGTTATTAGTTATTTAATATACTAATTGTGTGCGACATAGGGAAATGAATGAAACGGAATTTTTATTAACAAATCCCTTTTCTTCTAATCCTCTGAACGCAAAGTTAGAAATAAGAAAATTAGGACCTCATCAACCAAGGTGACAGATAATTTTGCATATTTATATTTATATATTTATATTTACAAATTAGGAGCTAAGTAAGTATAGTTTGAAATGCAGTAACTATTTATTAAAATTTGTTTCAATATTTAATGTTGTGTGGAGTAATGATATGGCAATATTGGCAACAGTAAATGTCAAATATAAAGCATTGTTTATTATAATAATAATAGCATTTATTGCAGCCAGTTGGCCATATTACATGTTACAGATATGTACACTTACTAGATACTATGGTTCGCTTCTAGTCCTTACTATAAGCCACTATTGATAAAGTTCTGTTGGGGCATGTCGTGATATGGTACCTGCCGCATTCGTTCCTACACAGCTCACATATACACCTCTCATCCGGGTCATGAAATGTCTTTCGTGAGCAGACCTTATGGTGGAACCCATGAACTGCGAGTCTTGTCACGACGTGTCTCATTTCGGATATGGGTTGCATCCATCTTTCGTCCACCATGGCATCAGTCGCGTAGAATTCCTTCGGAATGTCAAGCCTTTTGCTTTGTTTATTATGAAACAACAATAATATCGTCTGGCCCACATTAAATTTTAGTCAGGAGCTGCCCCTGGTAATGTATGTTGGAGTTGTAGGCCTCAGTGTATCAGGATTGATTCTGATAGTGGCGATGGACGCTTTTTCTTTCTCCAAAATAATACTGGATCGCGTTTCGACGAGAAACGTCTTATAGCTTCAATTATATAATGCCCACCCATCTCTACTAATGAAAATCCACAGCCTGCTTCCAGTCTCCGACCGGGTCAGGAATGGAATGAATGAAGCCCCCATCTAGCGGCGAGGATATGAACTGTGCCGGCTGCCGAGGCCTGACACACTCCTCTGGGGCAATGATTAAATGAATGACAGATGAAATGATAGTGGAGAGTGTTGCTGGAATGCAATTTTGACGGGGAAAACCGGAGTACCCGGAGAAAAACCCGTCTGCCTCCGTTTTGTCCAGCACAGATCTCACATGGAGTGACCGGGATTTGAACCACGGACCCAGCGGTGAGAGGCCGGCGTGCTGCCGCCTAAGCCACGGAGGCTTCCCATCTCTACTAATAATCAATTGAAATAGCATACTTTACAGTTTTGTTTATGTCACTGCAGGTTTCATTGTGACTCACCAGGTGGCAGGGTGATAACAGTTTGCAAAATGGCGACTAATCAACAGAAAGCTTGTTGTTTGTTGCAATGTGAGAAGACAGAATCCGTCACTACCATGCTGCGTGCGTTCCGAAGACAGCACCCTTGCATACAGTCACCAACTCATTAAAGCATTCTGTGATGGTATCCACAGTTCAAGGACACATGCTGCCTCAGTAAAGGAAAGAAATTGAAAGAGATTCTCCAAAGGTGACTGTCTTCTGTGCTGTGTCACGTAGCAACATTTAAGGGTCCTAGTTTTTTCCCTGGGAAAACTGTGACGGGTATGACGTTCCTACACATGTTACAAGACTTGGTTGTTTCAGTGACTGTTAGCTGATAACCCACACTTCATATTCCAACAATACAGAGTTCCGCCTCATTGGCATGGAGTAGTGCGTCGCCATCTCAACGAGGAACTTCCGAACGGGTGAACTGGGCGATGTGCTCAGGATGATTTCGCACTCTTCAGGTGGCCCCCAAGGTTTCCTGACCTTACATTTTGATTTCCTTTCTTTGGGGATACGTGAAAGACAATGTGTACGTACCAAGTTTGTCGACAACATTGGCTGAACTCCAGAATCGCATCACTGCTTTACCGATGAACATTGACAGGGACATGCTTGAACGTGTATGGGCTGAGCTTGACTACCGCATAGATGAGTATCGTGTAACACGAGGAGAGCACATATAACATTTGTAATCATGTGTAAGAAACTTGAGAATGTGCTTTTTCATACAATGCATCATTCACTATTTTGTATGTAATACTTTGTGAAATACATTCATCCAAAACTCGATGAATCATTTATAATCACCCTGTAATTTGACCTACTGTAGTTGATGATCACTGATCACACACAGTCATGACCTAGACCTGTCTTTGAATTTAACCTCACGGTGACGATGAAAACACGGGGTATTGTTCGGATTCTCAGTTCTAAGTGGCTCAATCCTCGCCAAGGCGGCTTTCAGTGGCTATCGTGAGATCCTTTTTCAAGGGGTTTCACCCTGCATTATTTTAAGTACCAGGATGCTTCTCCATTCCTAACCACAATGAATTACACATATAGGCCTACTCACATCACGCATACCAGTACAAACGTCATTATAGCACAGGTTCTACCAACACTACGTCCACGGAACTGATAGACATTATTGTGTCTTAAGTTATATATTTATTTTAGGGATTCGCGACATCGTGATTATCTACCCCGTGTACTTGTAAGTGTGGGTGAGAGTTTGTCTGATAGCTTGTGTTATTGTTTTAGCTGTACTAGTGTGTGTATTTGTAAATTGGGGATATGTTTGGGAAGAAAGCGGCCGTGGCCTTAAGTTAGAAACCATTCCGGCATTAGCCTCGAGTTGAAGTGAGAAACCACAGAAAAACACTTTCAGGATAGCTGAGGTGGGAATCGAACCTTCTTCTCAGTTTTGCCTCACGAGGCTAAGTGTACCCCGGTCCAGCCCCCACACGACAATTGGCAGAGCCGGAAATCGAACCCGGACCTCCGGGGCGACAGCCAAGCGTGCTTGTCGCTACACCACGAGGTGATCTGATAGTCATATCCCCAGCCTTTAAATTGAACATAAACAACATAAATGTGTCATTTACTGTATGTCTAAGCTTAAGATTGTTAACAGCCTATTATTAGTCTAATAATTATATTGCTCAACTAATACAGTTGTTTTCACTCTTTTCAGGTAAGGTTAAGATCAACTCTGCCGGCGATGTCACTTCGGACTTTTAAAGAGGTAATACAGCTGATTGTTTGCATTCAGAATGTCACATTCGGGCATGATTGACAGTTGTACTTGTAAAAAGAAATGTATAGGAATATTTAACCGAAATATTTTTTTGTATTTTCTGTTAGATTTTCCCTAGAATATTAAACTACTTGAACTTATTCATGCCTAATGTTGCATATTTGCAGTGATTTTACGTACAGTCTTATGCTTTGATGTTATTGTGTCTTAAAATTTTCAACACATTCCATGTGGATAGACTACCTTGAACTGTTGGTTATGTGCCATATGTTATTTTCTAAGTTTGTCCACGGTACCGTGTATCCTACATTCCTGTCAGTTTATATTGAAACGCTTATAATTTTGAGTTTGAGGTACGTGAGGTATGAGAATGCCGGTGATATATTCCGTGCAGTCGCCATGTTGTATTGATGAAGAGTATTAATATTAGAAAGACACGATCGGGGTCGGACAAGATAGTACTATGTCATTACAGACTTTCATTGAAATTGCTCCAGCCGTTTAGATTTTATTAGGGGAGGCGCACAGATCACACACGATCAAAAGGTGATCTCGTAAGACTATTTTTTCATATGATGAAAATAGGCTAAAAATGAATATTATCTTTGAATGTGAGCATTATTATTTTCTTATGCTCGACAAATAAGGAATAGTATTCGAACCAGTAGGAACGTTTTAGATAAAGAGAGTCAGGTGTCCAAAAAAGTTTTCACTTTTTATTTTTGTGACATTTTCTGTACTGGGTTAAGTGCTTAAGTCATCGTGGTTGAAATTCCTAATTGAAAGAATTGGGGTTCAGTACTTGTTAGGGGAAGTGTTGTATTTTTTAGGGCTGTCGCTTTGGCCGCAAACGCCTGGGGGTGATGTTAGAAGAAAAGAACAATCCCTAGTTTTAAGCTGGTGATTAAAAGAAAAGGAAAAGGAAACTAAAATAAAAGATTTTTGAAGTATTACAGGAGGAACAAAATTGTATTGCAAACTTGACAAAGGGTACAGCTCTCATTTTCTTTCAGAGGTACTTTGCAAATAAGACGAAGTTAATTATGGGGTTTGATATAATAATACAGATCAGAATTATTGTGAAATTAGGTTTAACATTTCATTTAGGAAAACAAAATACGTAGTTCTTTATGTTCGGTAATAAAAATGCATGTCTTCTATATAAATGCATTAAGGATATTGTCACAACTAAGAGTTGCGACACACATAATTTCAGAGCCCACCAGACCTAACCTCAGTTGACCAATAACTTATACAATGCTCGGCTCGCGATTCAACATTTAAGAGCACAGATCAGGGTTAAGCTCTTGTGTTTTTGTACCCGTTTCAGTAGTGCTCTGAACTGCCTCTGTATGTATACCGACAAGGAAAATAATCCTAAATCGATCCTCATTGATGTATTTCCTTTTTAGAAACATTACTTTGGGAACATATCCCAGAAAGAGGACTAATATTTAGGTCAGCGGCGTCCAGCCTTTGCACGCTCGGCGTGCTAGCTATGCTGCACCGCATGCCGGTAGGCTGGCTCCTGCCTCTCTTGTCAGGGCTGCCTGCCATAACTACTGGCGCTGCGACAGTTCTTCGCCGCGTCTGATTGAGTCAGGTTGGGATCGCTAGCGCACCGGGCGTAATGTAAACAAACAAACAAACAAACAAACTGTTCGTCCAATGCGTTGGTTGTCCGACACATGTACATTATATTTCGCGCGTTTCGCCACGTACCGGTACCTGAAGATTTCGTGCTTAGCATGAAAACAGTCAGCAATATTGATAAGGTATTATGGAACTAATTTAAGACATTGCAATTTCCTTGTTTTTGTTTTGCTTCAATTAGTTCTCATAATTACATTATGCTCACTGTCTGGTACGATTGTTTAAGAAACAATCAACCGGAGGCTGATTTGCAGGTTACAGTCAGACATCAGAGCACGATGCCGTGCATTTGTAAGTTTCAGTGCAGATCGTGGATTCCGTTCCCGGCTCTACCAAGTACTGTAATTTAATTCTGGTCTGAGAGTTGGAATCCTACCCCACCCATCCTAGAAAGGGTTTTCCATTGTTTCCCAATTCAATTCCCGGAAAATTGTGGGATTGCGCCATAACTAATAACACGACCGCCTCCTCAATACTGACGCCAATTATAACCACTCCCACTAAGTCAGCCACCACAGCAACACAGGTTATGATACAGATTCAACATACGCCAAGGACCATGGCACTAATTATCATAATGTTGCAGGTCTGAATTAAACAGCCACAACAATAAGTTTCCACTACTTAATTGTCCTTTTGGAATGTTGGGCTCTGAATTGGTACGCCACAGTAGCAGACCACGCAGTATGTTGAAGATACGTTTAATGCTTACGATCCTAACGACTTTACTGATTATGTTTCTTATTATTATAGTCATTGTCGTGATTTAGGGGTAAGCAGGGCTAGATTTGTGACGGTACGCACCGGTACGCCGTACCGAAACCTCTGATTGGGGGAAAAGTCGAATATATAACATAATTCTTAGAATTGTGGAACGTTAGTAGTAAGTCAAGACCAACTTGGTCCTTGACTGGATAATTATTTCAGAAAATTGTAAAGACAAAATTATAGAACAAGAAATGAAAGATTGGTGAACATGGATGGATTTTCAAACCGAATGTATTTATTTTTTTAAATTACGTAAAAAAATAAATTGAATTAATGTACATTGTTTGAATGGTAGCCTAGTTGGCCTACATTAAAATTTAATATAGGTCAACGGCCATGGTAAAAAAAAAATGTTGCTACAGCAGTCACAATTTAATTTAAAATTGCAATCAAAATTAGATTGCTATTTTGTCCGCTGATTAATTTTTAAAGGTGTTCAGAAAAAGCGTAAACATATGGTTTCTAGAACTCTATTTCAATATTAGGCCTACATAATGACACCCCCTCTCCCACCACCACCCGGTAGCCCACAGTATCGGAACCTCTTTTTTTTTTTTTTTTTTACAAATCAAGCACTGGGTGTAAGTATAGTGTAACTTCCCACACACATGGCCCTAGTTCGGTTCCTTGCTCTGCCGTGGAGTATTTAACTACCGATGTGAGGGTTGGGTGGGGCACGTTGAGCCTCATGTGGACAACTGAGAAGGGGTTCGAATCCCACTCCCAGCCGTTCTAGAAGTAGTGTTTCGTGGGTTTTCACTTTCAACTACAGGTAAATGCCGTCAGTAGATTTACTGGTACGTTAAAGACCCCTTCGATGCAAAATTCCGGACCCCCTAACGTAAAGGCCAACACAACTTCCTTCTCAAATCCCCATCTCAAACCTGGGTCACATGAAGTAGGTTAATAATCGCGTGGTGGCAGAAAGTTCATCCTCTGCCAAATGCAAAGCCATGATATACGCTCGCCTATCTAGCCCTATGTTTGCTAGTTGGTTGATATTTGGACATACAGTAGGTTGAGCACATTGACACTAACCAGATATCCACAGTCAGTGCTCAGGGGGGTGGAAGATAACATAACAATACATCTTGCAGGACGATGCTTATCAGTCGATTCTTCTAGATAGGACTGGCTGCGTGGCTTAGCGGTAACTTTCTCGCCCACTGTGTCCAAGGTTGCAGGATTGGAGATTGAATCCTTGTGCAGCCAGTTGGCATTTTAGGGTGCGCAAATGCGAGGGAGCCGTGTCAGTAGATTTATTGGTACGATAAAGACTCCCTTCGGGGCAAAATTCCGACACCCCGGCGTCTCTAAAAACTGCAATAGTTAAAAGGAACGTAAAACCAATAATATCAATATCATTATATCTTCTTGATGGAATTGCTTTAATCGCTGCACATAATTACTAATTACACGCTTTCAAACACTTTAAGTCAGATCGTGTAGAATAATTACTATTTTGGAAAGGATTCCCTTAGTACCAAATTCAGGTTTTCAGCTATTAGGTCACGCTCTGCACACGAAGAGCAAGCCATCAAGATGTTAGAGAGTTGAAATAATGCGACCAAGACTCGTACGTGAAACCTTCGGGTTTATGGTCCTAGGCTATTATCAACTGAACTATCATGAACAGTCGAGTCTTGGTAGTGTCAGACATTTTAACACTCTGTTGAACATCATAATGGCATTTACTCCTGTGCACAACATGACCTAATAGCTGAAAACCCGCATTTGGCGTGGAAAATACAATCCCTTGGTATTTCATTTTGATAAGGGGCTGTCCACATATTACGTCATTACAAAGAGATACAGAGAGGGATTGAAACTTATGATTACGTTGATGACGTGCGGAGAGAGGGCTGAACGAAATTATTAGGTAATATTTTATTATGAAAAATCAAATAGGTATTTCAAATTCTTGTGTTTCCCCCTCCCGTAAGCACCTCAAGTAATTGATATCCGCGAGTCTCTGATATTGTGTTTCTTGTTTCATTTAATTATACGGATAAATCGTGACAAAATCAGAAATATTGCTTTGTGATTACGTAACACAGAGAGAGAGAGAGGGGGGAGGGGGTTGAAAGTCGACCAAAATGTGATTACGTAATCTGTGGAGGCCCCTAAATACGAAATTTAGTTTATGGAATGTATCGTCTTGCAGCCGGAGGATTCTTGCATGTAAACATTCACGTGCTTTATGCAATTAGTCATATCGCTTAAATCGTTCTAGTGTTAAATTTCAGTGCGAATCGACTGCTCAAATAACAATTTATACTGCACATGAACGGAAATATATAGAATTTTCTGCTTCAATTGCCCGTGAAAGTATGGGATGGAAAAACCGAATCAAATATCCAAACTGGCGAGTAGTCATCACATCAGGTATTAAGTGGTACGTTCTCACCTGAACGGCCTATTTTATTTATAAAACCGCAGCCTTGATGGTGAAATGGTACGTATTGAAACTCCTGCTTCAAAGGTCTTTGATTCTATTCCTGGCTCAGCTAAGAAATGTAATTCTGGTACACTCAGTCTCCTGAGGAAACATTAAGACGTGGATTCGATTTTGACCTCATCCATCCTAGAAGTGGTTTTCTATGGCTTCTCCAGGAATATGCAGGGTGGCACCAAAGTTAATCCCAATGCCCATTATACCCCCATCGCACACTAAAACGGCCCCACAATATCACCAGTTGTCCATGATTAGAAAGGAATCAAATAATGCCACAGGAAGTTGGCGTATTTCTTGCTTTACCCTGTCTATACTATTTAAACTTGGGGAAATTATTTGTAAAATAATTCAGTTCTTCAGAAATTTCTCTCGCACAATTTCACAACACTGTACTGTATTACTAATAACTTGCTATCGATTTGTACCTCTAGTAATAATCTCATCATGTACAGTATTTAGAACGTTTTCTCAATCTTAATATTAAAATCTATTACCATCTATGGGTGATTAGCTTAGAATTTCTAAACTTGGCAAACATAGGCTATGGTATTTAATTGGAGATTTACTCCGCTGAAGGCGAAACGACTTGATATATTCTGCGTACTATTAAGTAGGCCTAATTGAGCAATCACCATAAAACTTCGAGAAAGAGGATCTTTGTATGAGAGACTTCTGTTGCACAAGCCACAACGCTATCATACCGAATACTGCGCGTAACCACCATCTGAAATATATACGACGTTAACATCTCATTTTGCGGCATTAACGGCCATTCTTCTTGTTCAGCAACTCTTAACTCGTGGAGAGTGCATGGTGGAGTCGGACGTGAAGAATTTCGTCTACCGAGAGCTTCGTACACATGCTCTATTAGGTTTAAGTCTGGAGAGCAAGTAGGCCAATCAATACGAGCAATAATTTTAGTTTCCAGGAAGTCATCAACCAGCTGGCGCTCCATGAGGGTCCACAGCACCTCGATACAAACGAACATGAAGTGCCAAGAGCTTGTCAAGATACCTGACGGCCGTCAAACCTTGCTGGATTACCCGTACAACTTTATGGAGAGGTGTTCGTGTGGCTAACTGCCTTCCCACGCCATTATTGGTCTATTTCCATACTGGCCCCTTTCCACAATGTCTGAGGGTGAATACCGTGTTCCAGGTTCTCACCAGATGCGAATCCTCCATGGGTCATTCCGAAGACCATATCGGGATTCATCCGTAAACAAAACATTGGCCCACTGTTACGCTGTCCAAGCGAAACGGTGGCATGCGTCGGGTACACATAAAGCCGGTCGCCGACAAGGCCCCTCTGCCTAAGCTTTCTGGACACAATTTTCCTCCGCTCAATTCTGTGGTTGTACCGTCTCGCCCTTACGGCCACTAACGGTTCTCCCTTGCGGGGTGTCACTCTTGGTTGTCCTCGTCCTAGTCATCGGGACACAATTTCACACCCTAAACATCTGAAAGACAACAGACCGATGCAAATTCAGCCACTTCAGCTTGAAACGATCCAGTTTCTATTCCTCCAATCACCTTCCACCGCAGGGAGTCGCTCAGATGTCTTTTCTGTACCTTGGCTGAAGGTATACACAATGAGCGAGGAAATTGGATGATGGGGCCATTCGCAATGTCACTTTCGTGGTTCTGCTAAGATAGGCATGTCACCTGCCAGGGAAAATGCGGGTGTAGCATCATTTGTTTACACGTTACGATCACTTGATTGTATTATGTGGTCAAATACACTCGCTGGGAAAGGACATTTTTTTGTTTTAATTTGGACACCAGTGTACAATTTCACTTATCACTTGAAATACCACTCCATTCAGGGGCGTAAAACATTGGGAGGGAGGGGGGGGGGGGCAAACCCTCAAGTTTTAGGTGCAACACAAAATTTATAAGAAAACTAAAAGTTAAATAATACGAAACTGTTGTATAAATGATATAATACCACGTTGGGTGGAAAATCTGAAAAGCCATCTTACCTTGCTTAGTCGTAATTTCTTTATTCTACCGAACAAACAGTCTGTTCCCCCTCCCCCTCCCCCTCGCCCTTTTCCCGCCGAGGCGCCAACTGAGCCGAGAGCCGAGGTGCTTTCAGCTTTGTCCCCTTGCCACGACGATCCGAAAAGGTACATTTTCGAACTATAATTTTTGAGCCCCGGTTTAAAACTGAGGTAAGATACAGTGATACACAACTCACAAAATCATACTCCTGACAGGAAACAACACCGTACGCGCCTTTATTTTTTCGAAACGAACAAGGTAAAATAATCTATGACTCTTCCCTCGCACATCTCGCGTGTTAAGCACACCCTGCCCTTGTGCCCTGCGTTGCGCCGTCAAAGCTTGAAAATCAGTGATGCACGGGATGGTACCTACTGTAAGGCCACGGCCGTCTCCTTCCCTCTTCCTAGCCTATCCATCCCAATCTTCCATCCCTTCCAATCCCTCATGAGGCCCCTGTTCGCTTTGCAGGTGAGGCCGCATGGGCGAAGTGCTGATCACACCTCCCCAGTTGTATCCCTCCCGACCAGATGTTCCAAGCTCCAGGACACTGCCCATAGAGGCGGTAGTGGTGAGTTCCCTCGCTGAGTCCGTGGGAACCACCAACCTAGAGGGTAAATTGACTAAATAAAAATAAAAAAAAATGCTGTTAGTACAATTGCCAACCATTATCGTTAGTTTGTGTGCAGGTGACGTCACCAGGTCCGAACACCTTCCAACCAATACCCATAGCATGAGACACTACTTGCGGGGTACGGGGTGGTCTGATGGTTCACTGACTTGCAATGAACGGAACAGACTGGGCCTTCAGTGTATAAACGTATACATGCAATAGAATACACCTGACCATGTATAATACCAATGTATTTGCAATGCCCCGACTGTACATTATGTAATGTCACAAACGTTCACCCCTTTACGTTGATTTCAGAATCCATTTTCCCGCTCACAAAACACGTTATTACAATTGACTACAAAATGAACATTATTCACGACACCTACAATTGTACGAGTTTAAAAAAAAAGACGTTCACTGGCGGGATTCGATCCAGTGATCCCACGCTTACGAAGCAGGGCTCTTACCGCTGAACCTCCCACTCCTTGGCTACATGTTAGCGTATAGCGCACATAAACGCAGTACTAGCAATTACGAATCATTTATAATTAATTTCCCGGAATCTGCTGAGAAGCGCACCTTACTACTTGCACCTGGTATAGGCCTAGTAATGCCCTACACGTGTACTAAAGATGGTACGAATCGGTGACCCATGCATCGTATCCTCCCCTTGTGAGTACATTTGAACTGGTATAGCCTACGGTTGTAGGTCGGACCGTCGTCGTGTCCTTGAATCCAGCAGGGTTACGTTTATCGGTGAAGGATACCGATGCGACAGGGTTTGTGTCAACTCAGTCAACAGGCGTTGTTGTGCTGCTGTACGGTCAGTTGATCAACATGATAGGAATGTTATCATTTTACTACCTTCGTGGTCTAACGGTAAATATCAAGATGCTTGTCCGAAAAGTCAAGGGCTCGACTCTCGGCTTTCGCGTTTGAGGGCTGAAACGGGATGCACTCAGCCTTGCGAGGACAATTAAGAAGAGCTGAGTTCTAGAGATGATATTCTGTGGTTTTCCGTTATTGAAAATGGTTTTAAAAAAGGACACGGCTGCAATCTCGCACCACAAATGCGATAGGGAGTTCGAATCCCAGTGCTGGCGATGGCCATCCTGAGTGTGGCTTTTCATAAAGCTTTTCCACACACTCTGCAGCTAATTTCCGGGATGGTTCCTTGTTCCTAATTTCAATTCCCGTCGCATCTACCCCAATCCTGAACTTAAATTACACTTGCACGGACTACTACAGAAACAAAAGTTATTAGACAAATCCAACTCATACCCAAATACACGGGGCTGATAACCGAGATTCCAAGCCCCTAATATGAATTAATGTTGTTGTTAATTCAAGGGGCTTGGGGCATCTTGGTCATCATCCCCGTCTAGTAGGGTGTGTGTTGAACTTGTCGGATAACCTGTATTCCTGTGATTACTGTAGCAGTGTGCGTAACGGTATTAGGGACAGGGATGGGGTAGGTGCCCCTCGACTTGAAGTAAGGTACTATCCCGGCATTTGCGTGGAAGGAGTGTGGAAAATAACGAGGAAAAACACATTCAGAATAGCCGCTGTCAGTGCCGGGATTCGAACCTGCGATCTCTGGGCTGCACGGCCGTGTTACACGATTTAACGAGCACGGCTACGCCGCGGGGCAAATATGAATTTAAAAAAACAACTACTATAAGACCGGTAACGATGCAGCTTCCACAGGCAACCTATTATCACTAAGTTTCATGTCCCTCATCATGATTTAGAGTTGAAGCAGAATACATAAAATAAATTATAAAATATGAGTGTTAATTATAACGGTGTATTCAAAAGTTATTTAGTGTTCAAATATATTTTAGGGAAGTTTAATTTGAAGAAGACTTCGTGGCATGTTTCTGCAATGTGTGTATTTCAGGGAGCTTACAAGGGAACGGATTGTGATGTAAAATTTTAATCTGGTTGAAATTTAGTACACAATATTCCTACAAAGTTGTACAATGGCGTAGTGAAATCCACATGAGCCACTTTCAATTTTGACTGCCAATATTGAACGCCGAAAACCTGCCGGACGACGGCATGAGGGAGGAGGTGGGAAGATTTAAAGCTGATCTTGAATCCTAGCAGCACGCGATGGCTCCCGGCCACCAGCTTTCATAGCGACCACTTTCAGCAAAGCAGCTTTGTAGGCAAACTACCACATTCCAAGGATTAAAATTTGGAAGGGGTTCCAATTGAACATCATCGTTGTCACTTTCTGACATTTGTACATATTTTGACTTTAAAATGACATTTTTAACATAATTGTTGTCTGTGCCAGTGACATTAAAAACAGACAAAATTAAATTCTCACACTTACATGGCTTGATGACGGAACGATTTGGGAGCTGATCATCCGAAACCTCACTTTTGTTTTACATAGTTTTACATAGGTGGAACGTGGAGAATGCAACGCAGTACGGCAGGTCGCTGCCTGGTAGCCGCTTTACGTGTTCCCACCTCCTCGCTCATGCCGTCGCCCGGCAGGTTTTCGGCGTTCAATATTGGTTTTCACTACGTCATTGTACAACTTTGTAGGAATATTGTGTACTAAATTTCAACCAGATTAGAATTTTACACCGCAATCCGTTCCCTTGTTAGTGTGTTGCATGTTAGGATTTGACCGGGATCGATTTTCGGCCGGACTTGGGGATTTCAATCTACTACTGTATGATTAATTCCCCGGGGTTAGGGACTGGGTCCTTGTGACATCATTCATTTCATTATCACTACGTGCATGTCTGCCACGGGCGTCAACTTGGAAGATCTGCTCCAGACGTCCTCGGAGGTCACACGCTATTATCGTTATTTATAGAGGGAAGGTATGGCACAAGACTCTGTTATATCCACGTGTCATAGGAATATGAGTTATGCAGGATCCTTAGCTCCTGAACCGAGCTGTTTTATTATTACTGTACTCAGTTTGGGACGAGGATATTCCATGTTACCATTAACAGATAACTAAAGAATGTAAGGAAACGTCGCGATATTTCTGCTCATCATATCATCATATTTATAAAACGCTAAGGTGTATGTTTCACAAAACTCAAGCTCTTAAAACCAGAGAGAGTTAGAAGGTGCGGTATGTGCCAAAATCATCCAAATCGTCTCAATTATACAGGAAAAACCTTGTATTTTTTGAAAAGTCAACGACAATATATTTGTTTAAAAAGTTTGTTTGGGGCAGATGACCTCGTAGTTCCGCCCCTTAAAACAATAACTAACTAATAACTAAAATGTACGTTTAGAGAAATAAAGAAAATGATAGCTCCTAGCAGAACTGTGTCGCGTCCATCCCGCATAAAAGAACTGGGTGGGTGGTCTATACACATGGGGCGCTCACAAGTAGACTAACCAATTATTGTGCATTCAAAAGAAACAGAATTAGGCTACCCGCAAGAGCGACGGACTGCACTCTGATTTCATAAATATTGACAATTTCTTTAAAAAAGGCGTTTAAACAAATAAACAAGAGGTGCGCATAACGCACAGTAAAGACGGGTGGGTTGTTTAGGTTTCCAGGAAAAATTCCCACTTCTCAACGGGGGTTGTCTCTTCTCTTGATACAATATTGTTCCTGACGGCTAGTCTTATGTGAAGTTGTAATTGTTGTTGTTGTTTAGCGTTAAATTACAACCAGAATTCAGCAGGTCAGTTATTATTGAGATATGGCAATTTGTGACGTGATTTGACCGTAACTAAATACAATTTTCCACTCCACTTGCCCGTGACAGTACGGCTGAACCTGGCCCTCAGCCCGCTCTCTATTCGCTACATCAGATATGCTAGGAACAACAAAGGTAGCCTTTGTCCCTGCAAAATTCAATTTCGAATCCCTTATGGTGGGACAGTGTTAATATGCCGGAATTCAGTGAACCTGTATAGGTCGTGTCGATATCTCATCGATTCATGATTAAGTTACTTAATGCAGGGGCTTTTATGCTCATTTTATTTGAAGAAAATGCGTCATTGGATAAAGTGGATCTGTGATAGAATTGTGCAAGCACAGTAAACTCCAGCTCGTGTATTGATCCCTTAATACTACACATATAAATCCTTATAGTGGCATTTACAGCACCAAAAATTGAAAATTAAAGAAAGTCTGTACATGATGTTAAAATGTCTAGCCTTAGAACTTTACTGTGAAAGTTGTTGTTGATTCATTGAGGGGCTTTGCGACATCGCATGTAGCCCCGTGTACTTGGGTGTGCGTAGAATTGTGTCTGATAACCCGTGTCACTGCGATGTCTGTACCAGTGTTTGTTTTTGTAATTGAGGTAGGATTTGGGTAGGATGCGGCCGTGGCCTTAAGTTAGGTACCATCTCGGTATTAGCCTGGAGTAGAAGTGGGGAAACCACGGAAAACAACTTCCAGTATGGCTGAGGTAGGAATTGAACCCGCCTCTTCTCAGTTTTGTCTCACGGGGCTGAGTGTACCCCGTGCCAGCCCTCACACCAGAGGTGGTTGTTGTATTTAATAGTGATTATGGCTAAATGTTGGTTGGAAGTAGGCAGATGTTGGCAGCCAAAAATGCTAGCCACTACGCAACCTCCATTGTACAATTCTTATTTCCGATCCCGATAGTATTAGTATCAGTCCCGTAAAACAACCATCTCCATCATCTTGTATCATGCAATTAATCTGCTACTCTCCCCTTGTTGGCGTAGATCCGATAAATTTGGCTTCTTACAAGATTGCGTCTGGGACTGTCTGGATCTCTTGTCGGTTTTCCATTTATAAAAAGCAGACTACAAATACGGGAATGGCGTTTAGGATGATATGGTTTAGTATACTTTTTTGTTCGTGAATACGAAGAATATCTCTGTTTGTGTAATTACATCCATATGTAAAGTTTTGAAGCTATGTTTTTAGTGTTGCCTGTACACATTTCTCAATTTATACTTTTCAGTCGGTCAACACGCTTTACCCAATTAGATTAGGTGTGGTAACTAAATAAGCTTATACAGGGTGTCCCACCTAACTTTGCGACCTCCAATAGTATCGAAATGAAACAAGATTTGAAAAATCTACTTGCGCAGGAATGTAGCCACGTCAGGGGGGTCACACAATGGGAGGATATGCACAATCCAGGAAATTATAACAATATCACTTTCAACGCAAAGTTACCTTTTTTAATGGAACATACATGTTTTTTCTAGCAAAATCTAGAGTAAACATACAATTAATGATAACAGAATTGGTTTCACATCTCTAAACCCCATAACTTCTGAAATAACTAACGTTGTAGAGGATGGCAATGGAGACACTGTCAAGTTTAACAAATGTGTAGAACTGTACACATAGTTCAAAATGTACAATTACCGATTTCCTAAACAAACTGGTGGCCTATAGCTTAAAGAAACGTCATGTTTTTAAATTACATCCAGCACGGAAGAGACATTCACAAGTAAGCAGTAACATCTTAACTGATGAAACTGTGTCACTTCAGCGGATGTTCAATGTGACCACCGTTTGCATCAATGCACTTCTGTAGACGGTGAACAATAGAGCGTTGTACTGATCCCAGTGTTTCCACAGATATTTCCGCACACGCCGAAGTAATACGCTGTTGCATATTCCCTATTGTAGTTGGGACTTACTGATAGATGCAATGCGCTACAGAGAAAGTAGTCTAATGGCGTCAAGTCGAGGGACCGTGCTGGCCATCTCACAGGACCACCACGTCCTATCCACCGATTTGGAAACTTCTCATCCATTACATCTCTGGCAACACGTGCGAAATGTGCGGGGCACCCATCATGCTGGCACCACATTGATACACGAGTTTCCAATCTCACGTCCTCCAAGAAAGGGGTAACGAGTCTTGAAGAAATGATGCATATCGCTGTTCGTTTAGAGTTCCCTGATAAAAATAGGGCCCTACAATACGGTTGCCAGTGATACCGCACCAAACATTGATACTCCACTGTCGTTGGTTAGTAACCTACAACTTTAGTTATTTCAGAAGGTACGAAGTTTAGAGAAGTGAAACCAATTCTGTTATCAACAATTGTATGTTTACTATTGATTTTGCTAGGAAAAACATGTATGTTCCATTTAAAAAAGGTAACTTTGCGTTAAAAGTGGTATTGTTATAATTTCCTGTCCTCCCATTGTGTGATCCCCTGACGTGGCTACATTCCTGTGCAAGTAGATTTTTCACATCTTGTTTCATTTCGATAATATTTGAGGTCGCAGAGTTAGGTGGGACACCCTGTATAACACCTACCTGAAAAAAAAATACACGTATTAATATTATTCGCTGATAAAGAAGGAATTTTTGGATTACGCGTTTCAACCATCACGTGGTCATCATCAGATCCTATTCACTAGGGTTGAAGTTTAAGATTATACAAATACTGTATATTGAAATATTTTCCGCCATACTGTGTGTAGCTTGTCTTGTTTAATGTTAGTATTTATGATTCGCAGTGAATCTCGTTATTTGAAAAGGTCGTCTACTATTCCATGATGTTAAATTATGTGTTTGCGATATACGTATGAATGTTACGCACACGTAAATAGTTACGCTACACAACAATATAATAAAATTAGACTATGCACACAGTTTTCTACTTAATTATTAGAGTATCCTATTTAAGCTCAGTCGTCGCACAGGAAAGTTATGTTCAATTCAGGAATGTAAGCCAGAGTAGCGTTGAAGTTACCCCGATGGCCGATCGATTATCTCGTTGAAGAAACGTGGCTTTCATATGAAGCATGGCTTTGGTGAGATGTACTGCTAACTACTTTGTTTTGTCGTATTACTTCCTAAGAACGTGAGATCAAATCTCTAAAATTTAACGACATAATTGATAATTGTCAGCCTCTTTTGTAGTGGCTAGCACACTTGGTTGTCACCGCGGTGGCCCGTGTTAGATTCCCGGCTCTGCCAAAAAAATAATTATGGTCTGAGGGCTGGAACAGGGAACCTCAACCATCCTGTAAGTGGTTTTCCAATTCTATTCCAGGCGAATTCAGGGATGGTTCCTATATTAAGGCCACGGCCGCCTCCTTCCCAACCCTCATCTGCATTACAACTACACACACTAATACAGCCATCACAGTTACACAGGTTATAAGACAAATTTCACACATACCCAAGTACACGGGGCTACATGACCTCGATGTCGCAAGGCCCTTCAATGAATGTACAACAGCAACAACAACGATAATTGATAATAACACCCAACCAATCGACTCTCCGTAGAACCTTGAACTGGAAATCAATCCTCAACAAGAGCGACTTAATGACGTTGCTCCATAGACAAACGAGTCACAGGGAATATTTGCGCTACTGTACTTGCCTTCAGATCGCGGCAATAGCCATTCGCTTGAGGTCTCTATGATACTATGCTCTGGGATTCTAGCAGCGAAGCACTTCCTTCTTTTTAACAACTCCGTGCTTTTGCTGTAAGCGGACTACCTTCTCATACTTAGGGGGCAGAGTTTTATCGTTCTCTGCATACATTTTGAACGTGCTTCAGTTTTATTGGAAAGTTATGTTCGATTCAGGAATGGAAGCCAGAGTAGCGTTGAGATAAGTTACACCGATAGCCGATAGATTAGCTCGTTGAAGAAACGTGGCTTTCATATGAAGCATGACTCTGGTGAGAAGATGTAGGCTACTGCGAGAATCTTTATTTTATCGTATTACTCCCGAAGAATGTGAGATCAACTCTAAAATTTAACGGCACTTTAATAGATGATCGTTTAAATTTAAACTTCAAACCATAACTGGTGACGAGAATTGGTTCGATTGACAGTGTGGAAACGTGACAGTTTTAGTGCACTGCTCTGCGCCACGTAGATGGCAGCTGATTGCCTGTATTGTACTTGATAGAAATGGCCACCGCAGTAGTGGCGAGCGGGCCACTGTGAGGATGGCGGCACCCTCTAACTGATCACGTAATGTGAAAGGATGGTATTTTGAAAACATGGCTGTTGGATTTTGAGAGCCATCCAACAGGTATTTTCAAAAATCTAAGTTTTTTTTTTAAATTGTGAATTTATATCGACACTTGTTTAGACAGTAGATAGTGAATGAAATGTTTGATATATTTACGTAGTGTACTTTTTAAATGTGAACAACTACTTCTTTTTATACACCGTACGCTATATACCACCGTCTATGTTCGACGTGAATGTGCAATAACCCCGCACAGACAGCACTAGCAGTGGAGGGTAAATAAAGCGTGTCAAATGCATGCGGAAAACAGTGCAGTTGCTGTCGCAATGCGGACTCGGAGCGATTTATCTGACGTCTAAAAGGGTATGATCATTGGCTTTCGGGACAAGGGTGGAAGCATTTCCGAAACGGCTGTTCGCGTGCCATCGTGGTTGAAGTGTACCGTGCATGGCAAAATGGAGCTATTAAATACCGGCGCCGAGGCAACTGTGGTGCACCACGGGCCATAGATGAGAGGGGTGAACGACGGTTGCAGAGATGTGTACGGCCGAATAGACGTTCAACTGTAGAGCAACTGACCGTCCAGATGAACCACGGGGCTACCAACCGTGTCTCCTCAACGAACGTTCAGCGAACGTTGTTGCGTATGGGCCTCCGCAGCAGGCGCTTGGTTCATGCACCCATGCTGACTGCGGTTCATCGGCAACGAAGACTGGAATTTGCACGCCAATACCGCAACTGGACGTCCACTGAGTGGCGACAGGTAGCCTTTTCCGATGGATCACGTTTTATGCTCCATCGGACAGATGACCGTTGGCTAATACGGCGTGAAACGTCTGAACGCAAACACCTTGCAACAATCGCCGGACGGGTCCAGGGCGGAGGAGGGAGCATTATGGTGTGGGGAATGTTTTCGTGGCATTCCCTGGGTGATCTCTCTCTTCCTGCACGTCTCGCAGCGGTCCGCGCTACTAAAGGTGGTTATGCAGGCTATTGACGGGTGGTCACATTAATGCGACTGGACAGTGTATTGCTCGGGTCCAAGCTCTGTGAACTTGCGGGGTGAGGTGAAGTGGCAGGCGGGAAGAGAAGGGCCTGTCAACAGCCCGCTGCGTTATCTGGAATTCATGTCTATTCCAATACTGCTAACATAGGGCCGTTGCTCCGACCACTGTGGTGTTGCGAATGAGTGAGTGAGTCACCGGCCAATGTATTAGGTTCTGTTACTACACACGGACCGGGAACCCCCATCACTCGTCACCATCACTCCTCATAGTCCGCGATCCACATTCTTCTCAGTTCATGGAGCTTGGACCCGAGCATGTAGTTGACTTATTGACGCTGTTTGTTCTCTTAGTGTACTGATAAGGAGTTGCATCTGCTTCCAGTTGCATTCTAGTATTCAGTTGTAATATTAGAGGCTCATATGCTTCTACTTGTAATTACTTAGGCTTAAATACATGTATTTGTGATCACCCATATTTAAAAAATTGCAGGTTGTAATTGATGCATTTACATTTAAAACTTGTTCGTCTTATTAACATTAGAAACGTTCACAAAATAAACTTCCAAAGCTTTATCTTCTGAAACCTATTGTGGTAGGCTACATTTTACCATCGATGGGAAGTAGTTGCGTAAAACCGGGCGAGTTAGCCGTGGTCGTTACGGCATGACTGCTGGCAGTCGCTCACATCCGGGAGGCGAGGAGGTTCGAATCCCCCCCGCCGGCAACCTTGAAGATGGTCTTCTGTGGTTTCCCATCTTCCTTCCAGGCAAATGCCGGGGTTGGTCCCTAACTATAGGCCACAGCCGCTACCTTCCAACTCCTCGTCCTTACATTCAATCTTTCCTCCCCAGACAACACTCCACACGCGACGGTACTTGTAGCTCACCCATTGGGTTCCGCCTCGAAGCAGCTACAAATCGGGCGAGCCGAACATGTCCTCGGACACTCCCGGCACTAAAAAGCCATACGAAAAAACAACAAAAAAGAAGTTGAGTAAAAGTAACGAATACATTTGGAGCGTATTTGCTTGTAATCGATACTGTTTGGAAAATGTAATTTTTACTCGTAATTTACTTCTGGGAATAGAATTGTAATCATTAAAGCCTCCGTGGCTTAGGCGGCAGCACGCCGGCCTCTCACCGCTGGGTCCGTGGTTCAAATTCCGGTCACTCCATGTGCGATCTGTGCTGGACAAAACGGAGGCAGACAGGTTTTTCTCCGGGTACTCTGGTTTTCCCTGTCAAAATTTCATTCCAGCAACACTCTCCACTATCATTTCATCTGTCATTCATTTAATCATTGCCCCAGAGGAGTGCGTCAGGCCTCGGCAGCCGGCACAGTCCATATCCTCGCCGCTAGATGGGGGCTTCATTCATTCCATTCCTGACCCGGTCGGAGACTGGAAGCAGACTGTGGATTTTCATTTTCATTCACATTTGAGTAATAGTTACATTGTAGTAACCCCTTCACGTGTCTCTGTGGAGTCTCTTTTCAGTAGCCTACGTATAAAGAGGTACTCTCATCCAAGAGATCGAAGCTAAGCGATGGCGGTTTTAAACACCAGTTATTTTGCAAAGCAACTGGTTAATTATTTTCCCAATAATAATTCGTTTATTTCTGCCCCCTTTTATTTTCATGATGATTTATGTTTATTTTCTTAATTAGTTTGAATATATAGCCTTTATTGTAAAAGAATTTAATTTTCTCTTCCTCCTTCCTCCACCCCCTCACCCCCAAGTATTTGAAGTACTGCCATTTTGTGACGTAATTATAATGTAAGTACTGTAGGTACTTTTTGAAAATAAAATGTAATTTGTCCGAATTAATTTCCTTTGATACTCATCGCTGCATATTACACAGTCAAATGAAATTACAAATCAAGGCAGATATAAAGTCAATGGAATTAAATTGCAGACAAGCGTTCCTACTGCCCAATATAGACCAAAGCTCTCCCCCCCCCCCCTTCCCCCCCCCCCCTCTGTAATTTAGGAACTTCTTTTCAACTTGGAACCCCTGAAAAGGACTAGCGAAAAATTAGGCCTCCCAAACTTGCTTCAGATTGGAAACACCTTCACCAATATGTTTTTTTTTTCTTTCGAAATTGTATATCCGAGTTCGTTTCGTTTTCTCGTTAGTACGTAGAATAATAATACTTGTATGGCTTCATCTACCTAGTGTAGATTTCGTATCGTTGAGCAGTGGCTGGCACTCTTGGCTATCACCGCGGAGGCCCGGGTTCGATTCCCGGCTTTGCCAAGGAATTTAATTCTGGTCTGAGGGCTGGGAAGGGGGTATACTCAGCCACATGAGGCAAAACTGAGAAGAGGCGGGTTCGGTTCCCATCTCAGCCATCCTGTAAGTGGTTTTCTGTGGTTTCCTATTCCTACTCCAGGCGAATGCCGGGATGGTTCCTAAATTAGGGCCAGGGCCCTCTCTTTCCCAATCCTGATCTGAATTACAAATACACAACACAAATAGAACCTTCGCAATAACACAGGTTATCAAATTCAATACACACCCAAGTACATGGGGCTACACGACCACGATGCCGCAGAGCCTCTCAATGAATCAACTACCTAGTGTAGAGCTTTTGGAGTTGGAGTCAGTTATTGTTGTTTTAAGGAGCGGAACTACGAGGTCATCTGCCCCTCAGTGTTGGAGTCATTTAGGTGATCTACTAATATCGACGTTCCGTTTATCATTGCCATCTGGTACGAAACCGGAACGCTCTAAGCTGACCTGTGACTGAGATTTAACTAATTTTGCCTTGTAATCACCAAATGTGATACGAGAGATCTTTTATGAGTCGACATCGTACTACTCGGAGTACCGTGGGTTGTTCCGTCCTTTAAAAATCCGACTTCCTCGGCTGGGAATCGAACCGTAAACTTGGGATTATACAGCGGATACTGTACCACTGATCCACCGAGGAAGCCAGCGCGGTAGAATATCTCGCATATCGTAGGCCTAGTTCTAATACCACGTATGGAGAAAGTGAAGAAGATGATGATGATGATGATGATAATGGTTGTTTTAAGGGGCCTAACATCTAGGTTATCGGCCCTAATGGTTTGGGTGATAGTGAAAGATGAGATGAGATGAGAATGAAAACTATAACTAATACTAACTCAGCGGTCTAGCTGTATGCCTCTCACCAAGGCGGTCCGGGTTCGATTCCCGGTCAATGCATGTGAGATTTTCGAAGTGAAATGCCATGTCCTGTGGTTCGGATTCCACGTTAAAAGGAGGTCCCGTGGCTCATGATCTCAAGATTAACGGTCACGTTAAACTACAAGCTTCCTTCCTTTTTTTTAACTACAAACTTACATAATAGAAGAAGAAATGGTAAACAAATACAGGAGAAGGCAAATAAAGGACAGGAAGAAAAGAAATGCCCTGAACCCTCGATGAATGAGGATTGAGGGACTTGGAAGGAAGGAGAGCCATGAAAGGCAGATAGGAAAGGGAAATAGGAAAGGGCCCACCCCAAAGTCGGTGGGAAAAGGAGATTAAACGGACACAGCTCAGGAATCCCCCGGGATCGCCAACTCCCGAACTCACCAACCGTGAGCCCTTGAGGGTGTAGCAATATCCAGGATGCACCAGAAGTGGTTGGGCTACATACACCCTGCCTCCTTAAGGGCCTTGAGCAGAAGGCAGGAGATAATATGGAACGAAAAAGAAGGCTGACACCTCACAAAAGGACGGTATCAGGAAAGATGAGGCAAGGGCCAATTGCGGCGGGAAAGGTAGAGACTCCCTAGGCCTCGGATACCCTAATACCGTCGGGGTCGGAAGAGAACAAGAGTTGATCAAGAGAGGTCGACAGGAAAGAAGACGGAGAGGAGCTCGTGGAAGCAATGCCATACTCAGCTGGGGTCCCGTGGTCGCTAACCCACGTCCCACTAGATGTGAGCCCCTGGAGGGAAGTGAAGAAGAGTTCCTATCCCAACAATACAATGAAATGAAATGTAATGGAATTAAGTAGCCACTACTTCACAAGTAGTGACGATTATGATCCATAGCCTATTTCCTGCGTTGAGATTCTGTGTTCGGCAGCACGCATTATCAAAGTAAGTTATATGGAGTAAGTTTCAACCTACTGTATGTTCACAGGTACTAATGGAAAGGAGGAGGCTTGTTTTACGTGACCGTTAATCTAGCAACCATGACCCACGGGAGGTACAAATGGGTGGGACATAGTATATCCCGTGGTTCATTCCACAAGATTTCATTGGACACAACGTTCACTGAATCGTAACTAAAGCCATATGGCTTGCTTTTATATGTCTTACGAAGATTTTTACGTGGTATTAGAATTAGACCATCAATATAGTACTAGCACACAAGCGCATGGACTGACCACCACCCCTAGATGTTGGGCCCCTTAAAACAACAATTATCATCATCATCATCATCATGACCACCACCCACCTCCTTTGGCAGACGATGAAGACCATGAGACCGCATGCAGTGGTGTACCGTGTCATGCAAATATGCTAGTTATTGAAATGGTTGAAGTGCGATGTGTACCACCATCGAAATAGCGGAAATTATGTAAAGCGCTATTGAGTTATGATGTATTGTTGTTACTCAAGAATAAATGTACCGATATCATAAAGATATGAGGTCCAGTATGTAAATCATATTCATAGTCTCCTTTCACTTCCGTCTCAATTCTTGTGACAACCTGTTCGCACATAGCCCCATTCCGTTGGTTGGCAGTACTGGAATTACGCAAAGTTATGACACAGAGTAATTCAATTGTTTTACTGGAATTATGCATATTGCAACGGAAAGTGTTGGTCTCTCTCTCTCTCTTTTTATCGTTCTTCAAGAGTTTCACGAATTTCCATCAACCAGCCATGCCGGCTCGTAATCTCCTTTCCTATTTATTTGTGGATATTTTACGTGACTTTCGTGACTGCCTACATTTTCAAAGTTGCCTTTGACGTAGTAACGCTTGAAATTTGACCTTCTGTCATACTTGCCAATATGTAAATAAACAACAATTATTTAGAAATGTCTGAAATTGGATAAAAGTTTTTCATTCTACAACGGCTCAAGAGTCGCCATAATTTATAGGTATTATTTTAAAGTTTAGGACTAATCTCTTTATCTGTTAAAGATTTCCCTTGGTGGAAATTCAAACGTATGTTATTTTTTAACTGAGCCGAATTCGTATTTTAATATTTATCTTAGGATTCAGATAAAAGACTGAAACAGCTATGAAAACTGCGGTTGTCTTTTCTGGGCCCTTCAGAACGGTCGGGCCCCTGGGCTGTAGGCCCGTATTCCCCTCCCTCTCGTTGGGCCTGCATCTATGTACTGTATATACTGTAATTATATTTGGAATAAGTACTCAAGGCGTGAACATCTTGTAAAATACTAAACTAAGTGTTAATGTACGCACAAGCATTGGCCGTTATTTTACCTGAAGATAACGATTAAAGAATAGAATTCTGTGTGAATTGAATTTGTCGTGCCCAGTCTGTATGTATGCTTGAGAAATATTGCTACCTTTTCTGTGAAAAAGAAATCGTTTCTAATTATGGCTAGTAATAATGTATACAATTATTAAAACGTCCTTATAGGCACAAGAGTTTTGAAGTTCAGTTAATATCAAATCAATTACTGAATTTCAATTCTTGAAACCGATTCAAAAGACACAAAGTGATGTCCTCTACTTAATCATTACCATTTTTACAACTTAAGGTATAACAAAGGGCCCTTCTTTTTTCCTCAAATCTTTCCAACATAATTATGACATTTGTACTGTACGTGTATTTTCGTATTAATAAGCGCACTGCCAGCTTTGTTTCATACTCTGAATATCTCTTACGTTTTAAAGATAATAAAATTCATTAAGTTACTGTATATTGACTTAGATTTTTTAATTTGATGAATAAATATTTTTATTGAAGCAAGCCTCCGTGGCTTAGGCGGCAGCACGCCGGCCTCTCACCGCTGGGTCCGTGGTTCAAATCCCGGTCACTCCATGTGAGATCTGTGCTGGACAAAACGGAGGCAGACAGGTTTTTCTCCGGGTACTCCGGGTTTCCCTGTCAAAATTTCATTCCAGCAACACTCTCCACTATCATTTCATTTGTCATTCATTTAATCATTGCCCCAGAGGAGTGCGTCAGGCCTCGACAGCCGGCACAGTTCATATCCTCGCCGCTAGATGGGGGCTTCATTCATTCCATTCCTGACCCGGTCGGAGACTGGAAGCAGGCTGTGGATTTTCATTTTTTCATTGAAATACTCGGAATCAACAGCAGAACCACGCTTAGCCTATTGAGCCACGTTTTCAGGCTGCCACCGAAGGCAACTCTTCGTGTTTAATAGGCCAGAGTGGAGGTTTATAAAGGCAGTAAAGGAAATATAGTTTAACGTCAGTAGTGGAGTGGTGGCGCTTCTGCCCCACTTCAGAACATACATGTCGTTACTACTAAGCCTCAGCCATGTAATATTTGTTGATATCTCGCGAACCCATGGTCGGATGTTGACATATGAGGTGTCGTTGAACTCGAGCTGACGTCCTCTTTCCTATTGACCATGTATTATATTTTTCAAAAATTCTTTGAATTTTTTTGTTTTCGAAAGTTGGTGATAGTTTGAAAACCAAAGATGATAGAACGTTGTGCCATGGTTCAAACGAATGGTCTTTATGACCTTTATTTTCTATAGTAAAACGTTTTTACTTTTTATGTTTTTTTGAAAACACTCGAATTTTGAAAATTCTATATTTTGGAAACTAGGAACTCTACAAAAACGTTTATTTGACATAAATGAAAGGTCCCTATGCCCTCTACCCCCAAAATAAATTTCAAGTCTCTAGGATGAAAACCTGTAGTAGTGTGGTAAGGACAGAGCTGGACCACTTCTTATTGAGCCACCCTCGTATTTGCCCCGAACTTGATATCTCGCTAACCAAACATGGGATTAGAACATACAGGGTGTCCTAGCACTCGTAGTGATGTCCCCTACTTTCCTATAGCCTCTTTATTTGATTAAAAGACCAAAACTAAAAGGTCATGTGCTTTTAATATCTCGCGAACCAATCATGCTAGAGGCATGTTCGACAGGTCCAAGGACTCGGGGTGACGTCCTCTCTGCTATGGACCACTCGTTATAATTTTTAATAAAATTGGAAACTCGATTTTGGGGTAAACACGTGTTTTTGTGATTTTGCCGATATCTCGTGAACCAATCATGCTAGAGGTGTGTTCGACAGGTCCAAGTACTCAAGGTGATGTCCTCTTTGCTATGGACTACTCATTGTAATTTTAAAAAAATTTGGGAAACGCGATTTTGGGGTAAACACGTGTTTTTTGTGATTTTGCCGATATCTCGTGAACCAATCATGCTAGAGGTGTGTTCGACAGGTCCAAGTACTCAGGGTGATGTCCTCTTTGCTATGGACTACTCATTGTAATTTTAAAAAAATTTGGGAAACTCGATTTTGGGGTAAACACGTGTTTTTTGTGATTTTGCCAATATTTCACGAAGCAATAACGCTAGAGGCATGTACGACGGGTCCAAGGATTCGGGCAGACGTCCTCTTTGCTATAGACCACTCGTTGTAATTTAAAAAAAATTTGGAAACGCGATTTTGGGGGTAAACACGTGTTTTTTGTGATTTTTGCCGATATCTCACGAACCAATAACGCTAGAGACGTGTACGAGGTGTCCTAGGACTCGGGCTAACGCCCCCTTTCAAATGTGGTAGATATTTTTTTTCCAAAAAGATAATTCACAAAGGGCCTAACGCCATACATGTTGAGAAAAAAAAATTCTTTACCGTTACCTGTTTATAATGTTTATGAAGCGTGGTGGTTGAGAGAGACGATACGGCTGGGTGTGTGTGTTTCAACGAACCTGTCGCTGACCACGGTGGCTGTGTTCAATAGATCAATCGCTATTTCGACGGGCCGGTGTATGACAGAGCGAGCGTGCGTTTTCTGATATTTTACCTTTAACGTGTAAACGGTGATGAGAACTTGGTTCTATGTTGATCGAAGCGAGTACAGAAAACACACTTGCAAACGAGCAGGAGGTGAAGGTCATTTGAGCTTATTGGAAGGCTCCGATCTGACTTGACAACAGATGCAATGGAAAAAATGACCATGACGCTTGAAAGTGAAATAATCTGACTATTGTGCTGGCAGGGAAGTGCGAAATGCATGTGAACTTGTGTGAAATCACAGGCACGCTAAACCAGTGACATCCTGTCTTGCTTCGTACGTGACAAAATGCAAGTCCATGTGAAATTTGATCTACCGCAGGTGTTCACCTTGGACGTTATCTGTCCACGTGCATGATAACTGTTAACAAGTGACATCCTGTTTTGCTTCGTACGTGACAAAATGCAAGTTCATGTGAAATTTGATTCGCCACAGGTGTTCGCCTGGGACGTTAGCTGTCCACGTGCCTGATAACAGAATGTTCAAAGCGTGGGAATCGCTGAATCAGTAAAAAGTATGATGCAACTTGTGGGAATGATGTCACAACCAATAGATAGGCAAGAGCTGAGAACAGCAGGGGTGGGAGGTGAAGGGAGGGAAAGGGGGAGGGGTAATGTATGAGAAAGGAAGATTGTAGTTTTACGTGACCGTGAATCTTGTGATTATGAGCCACGGGACCTCCTTTTTACGTGGAATAATGTATGAGAGAACACATGTGGAAAGAGAAAGAAAAAATTTGTGGAGCTGAGGAGTGTACACATAGAGCTATAGGTGGTGTACAACATGTGTGAAAAAATAAATTAAAAATTGCACAGGTTCACACAACATGTAATTTATTGATCCAAGAATTAAACGTAGAGTTAAACCCTAACCATTTGACGTAGAGTTTATTTCCTTTTTGTTTCAACACATTTTCCACAAGATAATGCTGAGGAAATGCTGTTTTCTGAAGTTCATGGAGATAAAATCTACCTTTTATAGGTTGATGGTTGAGGTCCTCGAGTAAATAGGTGACTGGAGTGTCCAAGTTGACTCGACGAATTCGAAATAGTTCAGTCCCCCACTGAGGCGTGTAACCCTTATTGAAGGCAGACTTAAATTTGCTCACACGAACAAAATCCCCAATGTTCAGTCGGTGACGTTTAGGATCGGCTGTTTTTATGGGGTTAAACAGTTTATCCAATCGCTGAATATTTTTAGTTACGAGGCGTGGCTTGGTCCCAATCGTTCTATGTTTGGTGTCATTGTAACGTGACACTAGCTCAGGTAACATGTCCAACCAGCGATAACTGCCCTGAGCGGTAAACGCTTTCCACATATGGGTTTTCAATGTTCGGTTGAACCGCTCGACCACACTGGCTTTGAGATTGCTGTACGTGGTGTAATGGTGAATATCCTTAGATTTGAGAAAACTGGAGAAGTTCTTGTTGAAAAATTCTTTCCCCTGGTCGGTTTGTAGCAGCTGAGGTTGACGTTTGGAGTGTTGAATAATATGTTGAAAGGCCTTGGTAACTAGTGGACCAGACTTGCGACGCACAGGTTCAACAAAGGCCATTTTGGAATAGACATCAATGACGGTCAACATATAGCGTACACCGTCGTTAACGCCAGCATAGGGTATCATTTCAACCAAGTCAGCCTGCCCAAGTTCATCCACACCTCGTGAAATCACCTTGAGTCGTGGATAGTGACGCCTAGCTGGGCGATGCAACTCGTGAGCAATACCCATTTTAATGGGTGAGGGCTTAAACAATAATTTTGGCATTTCGAAGTTCTTGTTCAATTTCTTGAATTTCCCAATCGTGACCGGTATGGCCAGCTTGACGTGAAGCATGCAACAACTGTAGCCGCTGGACGAGCTTATTGGGATTGTGCCAGTAGGTAACATTCACAAGGGGTTTTAATGGTTTAAATGTCACTCCCGAAGCGGACGCTTTACGACGAATACTCTGACTGGTGGGAAACATTTTTGCAATGATGGTTTTATATTTTTGAGATATATTGGCATTCACTTGTTGAGCGGGATCATACTGTCTTTTGTGGGCATGGGTATCCAATAAAATGGATTTATATTTGTCAAGATCCTCTGACGTATAATCATGGGAAGAGGGGGTCCGAGAAAAGAGCAGCTTTAACAGTCCTGGCGTTAATTTATAGTTGATGTTTTTAATGACAGCTTTAGTACGAGCAAATTTAATGGATGAATCGCCAATTTTAAAACTATCATCCTCATAGCGAACACCATACGTGGTATCTGTGTTTCCAATAAATAGATCGGTGAAATAGGGTTCCAATGTTGATCCATAATGTTTTATTAAAATGGTTTTCAGTTGTGCTTTATGTTGTGGGGTGGCCAAGAGTTGTGAAAACGGAGAAGCTCTGGAAGGGCAAGGTGTTTCGACCATGGCCAAGGATTTCTTTTTTCTCAAAAACTCTGCAAGGGGTGCGGCCTTTTTTTGAGGCGTAAACACATGTTCCTCCTCATCCTCAACTTCGCTAACACTAGTCAAATCTTCCTGTTCCTCTTCCTCTTCCTCAGGGTCCTCGTGCAGCGTTTGCGTGGCTTTTGAAACGGTGGGTAGCGTTTCAGATGGCTTGAAAGAGGGTTTCAACATGGCTTTTAGCGGAGGTGCTAAATGTTGTTGAATAAACAAAGCATGATTGGCACGTGATTGTTTCAATTGACGAAACTTTTGGCGAATAGTATTTTTTGCTTTAATAATATGCTTTTTCAATTGACTCTCTGCTAACACCATGGTGTCTTGACAAATGACTTGCCGAGGAATGAGACAGGGCCTTAAATAGCAATAAAATGATCAAACCCTAAGCGATACCGTCCTTGGTTGAGTTCACGTTGTTTGTCAATCACTAAACAGGCATGACGTTGAGTGTTCCAGCACTTGGCACACAATTCTGTAAACATTTGAAAGGTCATGTCAGGATTCACATGTTCATTATAAATGTGACGACTGTTCCTATCGTCCTGACGAAATAAAACAATGACATTGGCATTGTCACGAATCAACTGTTTAGACATTTTTGAATACGTTTGTCCAAGATAGAAGCAATCGATATGTTTGTGACGACCCATGCTGAAATAGCTTTGAATGATGCCTTGACGTTCAGTGGATACATCATCGAAAATCATGAGTGAATCAGGCTTTACCTCATCCGGTGAAATCACATTTTCTTGCATGGAAAATGTAAAATAACCCATATTCTCTTTTTGTAATCCAGACATGACTTGATCCAGAAACACGTAGAGGGGTTGGTAGAGAGATTTTGCAAAAATATAAATATTTTGAAAACGCAGACCATTGGGCGCTGTGATGAGCGTTAGCAAAAGATTTGTCTTTCCACAGCCGGAAGGCCCCACAATGATGCAGCGAATGGAAGATGGAAACAGTGAACCATGGCGTTGTTCATGTGATGTGGGACAGAGATGGGAAACCATGTCCCCCACGGGGAATGACTCTTGCTGCTTAATAATCTTCATTTCAACTAAGGCTTAGACAGGCTAGCAGGCTGTCTATATACAGGACACCGAGCCTTGTCATAGAAACAGTAGACTGGTACTACAGGTTGACGATGGATGTCTTTGGACGTGCGTTGATGGCCAAAGCTAGGCCTGTCCCCATACATGATCCTAAACAGGAAACAGATCCTGCTAATAAACACTATGTGGATAGGTCAGTAGTGCCACGCACAAAACAAGGAGATTATGACTTTAAGGGAAAGCGGTTAACCCACGTAAAACATCCTCAAGTGTCTACAGACGTTACTACGAAAAAGTATGTGGATAACAAAGTGTATGAGTTTTATGACAAAGTGCCCCAGCTTACGGTGAATGGCTATAGCGCTAATCACCATCGGATTATTCACGTGGAAGACCCACAAGACGAAGACGATGTTTGTACCAAGCGTTACATGACCTATGAAATGAAAAGGCTTTATAAATTTATCCCATCTGTATTTTTAGTGTATCTGACAAATGAAAAACCTTTGAATGACAGAAACCATTTACCGCTAGTCCATGATCAGCACTTGACCTATGTGCTTGCTTCGGGTTTAAGCCACTATCGATTACACTATGATGGAACCATTCACATCAAATATGCCATACCCGATGAGAACCATTTACAAATAAAGATAAATGGTCATAGGATGTTGATCCATAACCATGAAATGGTCAATGCAGGTGATGAATTATCTCTTCATCTCATGTTGACATGGGATGAAAAGCAAGCGGGAAAAACCATAAACGATTTCCCACTTTATGTGGAATTGGAATATACAGCCATGAAATAACCATCTGACGTTAGTTGTGATTTAAACTTTCTTGTGAAAGGTTGTTGGTCATTATCATCATGGTGAAACAAAGGTATGTGGTGAGAAAGACTAAAAAAGGACTTTGTCCTTGGCAAAGCCTGGGTTTTCAACATTCGAGGCCAAGCCCTTGCGAAAGAAAAAAAGAAAAAATAATGTATTGACCATAAGGAAAGCCCTTCGAGCAGCACAGAGACATGTTATTCCAAAACGTCGGCGACAGGTTTCAAACCAAGGGCGAGTGATTCCCGTTCCCAAACGAGCGGGATTTTTACCTGCATTATTTGCCGGGTTGGCTGCTCTGGGTTCACTTTTGGGCGGTGCCAGTGCAGTGGCGAAAACCATTAAAGCCGCGCAGCAGGGCAAGCAACAACTCAAAGAAAGTCAGCGACACAATGAAACGATGGAAGCGATTGCCATGGGGGCTAGAAATGCCAATTTAAAGCCAGCCTTTTATCAACAAGGATTTGGGATTTCACCATTTCGAAATATTTAAAAAAAAAAAAATTAACCTCTGCCATAGCAAGACATGCCCTGACGCATCAACAAGTGGAAAGCTATGCTAAACAACTAAAGCTTTCTCATTTTCGAGGTGTGTTTATGCGAAACCAATTACCCCCACGACCTTGGAAACAGGAATGTGCTGTTGTCAATTTGGATGATCACCGAGGACCAGGAACGCATTATGTAGCTTATGTCAAAGAGGGATCCACGGTATGGTACTTTGACAGTTTTGGGAATTTGCCCCCGCCCATGGAACTAGTGACCTATTTTGGAAACAGGATCAAGATATATTATAATGTGAAACGAGAGCAAACGTTTAACAGCCAACAGTGTGGGCGTTTGTGTTTATTTTTTTTATATAAGACGCAGCATAAGCAAAAACGCCACCAGTATGTCGGCAGAAAGTAAAACGTTTACAGTGCATGGACGTGGACCTGAAGTCAGCCTAGACTTTTACCCGCCTATCGAATTGAGTGAAAAACCCTATGGTTTAGGACTTGTTTCTCTTGAAACGTACAATCGAATATACAACATACGTGAAAATGTGAACAACAAGTTTTACTATGATGATTCTGTGCTCACCTTGAACTCTGGTGGATACACGATCGATGACATTTATGAACACATTTATGTGGTGTTGATCAATCAATATGGTTTAAAGTCATTTCTCGACGGAACGCACAAGTTTGAACTTGTAGGCAATACTAACACTCATCGCTGCAGTATTTTCTCTACCTTCAACATTGACTTTAAAAGACACCCCGATTCCATTGGCCCATTACTAGGATTTAAACCACATGTGTTGGAGCCCAACAAAAAACATGAATCGGACCATGAAGTGAAATTCATTGAGGACCATCATGTGTCGGTGACGTGTAATATTATTAGCCAAGTGTACACCAATCAAGAACCATCGCATTCGCTTTATGACTTTATTGTGACATCGCCCAATGGGTATATTATTCGTGAAAACCCTCCAGTGGTGCTTTTTCATTCTGTGGCTGTCGATAGTATTAGTAATATAACATTAAGACTGATCAATAGAGATCAACAACTCATTGATCTAGATTCTACCACACCAGTGACTTACAAATTGGTGCTAAAGCCACTATGAAATTTGTGTATAAAGCAACAACACCGTCTAGGAATGGTGTTAGTTGTTTGCCACGTGAATACACGTTAACATCTCAAGGCAAGCAGATTTTACAGCATTTGGGTTACCACGTCAGCCCTCATAATGAATTCTATCCTAGAGATAGCGAACCGCATCGAGGAACAACCAGGAGTGGTAAGAATTGATCTCCATTCCTATCAAGCTCAAACACCTGGACTCAATAACAATGATGAAATTCAATTTGTTATCAACAACCAAGATATTTACACCCTACCGCATGAAAGTGTCATTCAGATTGAAGGTCGGCTCACCAAAGCCGATGGCTCTACACCCACCACATCCAAGTTGGCCAATCATGGTTTGGCCTTTCTGTTTTCTGAAGTGCGGTATGTCATTAACGATATCGTGGTGGATAGCACTCGAAATGTGGGCATTTCCAGTGTCATGAAACTATACCCCTCTTATAGTGAGGAAGAAGCTAAAACACTTTGCATGGCAGGTTGGTGTCCTGACTCGACCAATGACTGGATGATACACACCGATGGGACCTTTACTGGATATTTACCTCTTAAACTGGTTCTAGGCTTTGCCGAAGATCACCAACGCATTGTGGTTAACGCAAGGCAAGTGCTTTACCTAGTGAGAGACAGGAGTGATAATAATGCACTCAAGGGAGCCGACAATGCCCCCATCGATTCAAAAATTCAACTACAACGCTTGCTATGGAAAGTCCCCCATGTGACCCTCGAAGATAGCAAAAAACTGGACATACTCAAAATGGTAAAGAGAGATATGCCTCTACCCATGGAATTTAGAAGCTGGGCACTCCATGAGTATCCGCTATTGCCCACCACCAACACACACAGTTGGTCTGTAAAAACAGCTCGCTATACAGAGAGACCTCTCTACCTGATCGTGGGATTTCAAACGAATCGCAAGTATCAACAAACCAAAGATGCCACGCAATTTGATCACCTGCAATTGAGAAATGCACGTCTATTCCTCAACGGAGCTGTGTTTCCCTATGAAGGACTGGATTTGGATTTTTCAAAAAATAAGTTTGGCCCCCTGTACGACTTGTTTTCTAAATTTCGATGGTCTTATTATCAAAAAGAGAACGGCCCCATGCTACTACCCCAAGCGTTTAAGGCAAGAGCACCACTGATTGTCTTTGACTGTTCTTACCTGGAAGAGTCTGTCAGGCCATCCAATATCGACATTCGACTAGATTTTGAAACGCATGACAATGTACCAGCCAATACCACGGCCTACTGTTTGATTATTCATCACAAACAAGTCAACTATTATCCACTATCCAACCAAGTGACGAGTGTATAAATAACAGGTCATCCCACGTCAAGCCGCTCAGTCATGTCTTGCTTTAAAGCCTCAAGAGACGTTACATCCATGAATTTAAACTCTGAGGAACAACGTTTCAAGACTTTTGCCACATGGCCAGTGCCTTTCATAAACCCTCAAGATTTGGCGGCCGCTGGATTCTACTATTTAAAAACAAGAGATGAAGTGAAATGTGCCTTTTGTCCCATCATTATAGACCAATGGCAGGAGGGCGATGAACCCATGCAGGAACATCAGCGCTGGTCACCCACCTGCCCCTACCTGTGCAGAATGAAAGTGGGAAATATACCCTGTCATTCAAGCTATCCCTCACTTGTGTCTCTGGGTGATGAAAAAAATACAAGTTACGATACATGTGGGCCGTATGGTATCCATGGTGCTTCGGTGAGCAGCTCACCATGAAAAACGTCTAGTTTAGAGACATTGGGACATCATCGGTGTTATGGACGTTACAAACACAAGAGACTATATTGTTGTATCAGTTGCTATCGTCCTTATCCCAAAATGAGAAAAGCCTGTAAGACGTGTTATGATAATAAAATGATGTAATTCTTAAATTCTTATTTTTGCATGTCCCTCTGTCCTACCCTAACCTCAATTTTGAAACTAGCATGGCAGGTAAGTCTATGTCATGATCACACCTGATCGTCAGTCAGTCGTCAGTTGAACTCGGTCCAGGCAAGCGTCAACATGTTGCGCACACTCATTGTGGATTGCCAAGGGTTTAAAATTGGTGACAACAAATTTATATTTAAACAAGTGGCCATGATCGATTGTACCACGTTTTGGATATCACAAGCTACGCATTTGCTATTTAAACCACCCCATGCTTTTGATTTATTGTGTGAAAAAGACCGTAAACAAACCCAGTGGATTGAAAATCATAGGCAACTAGACTGGAATCAGGGAACCATTTCCTATAAATATTTGGACGTGGTCATGAAAGCACACTTGTCCTCGGCCAATGTGGTATTTGTGAAAGGTAATGAAAAACGTCAATGGTTGCAACCATTTTTGGCGTCTTACTGTCAATGTATCGACCTCATGGAGTTGGGCTGCCCCTCCCTGCAAACGCTCATGGATACTTGTTCCTATGGCAACATTACCCATACAGCTCTATCACATGCGTGGCATCTCTTTCATTGGTTAACCACCCATGCCTGCTGGGAGTTGTTGAACAAAATTATAACTCAAGATTTACCTGTGAATGACGTCAGTGAGATTTCTACAAGCGACGTGTAAACATCTACAGCACGTGATACCATGGGGAAAGGCAATGCTACGGACAAAGCCATCGGCAAGTTCTTTGTGTGCAAAAAGAAACTAGACAGTTTTACCAAAGAGGAACTCTTGGCGCTGCCCAAGTCGTTCATTTATTATGTGGCCGCCAATGCAGTGAAAGAAATCTGGCAACATGTACCAAAATCATGGACTCAAGACCCTGTGTTGAGTGAATTGCAACCCTGTACGGATTACGATCACCATAAGCAAGTGGCCATGGCAAAAATACCGTCTATGCGTCAGTGTGCGACTTGCCAGCTAGTGAAACTGTATCACGGTCATAAAAGTCCATGTAAAGACTTTGTTGAATCATTCCACGAGTGTCATGGCGAGAAAAAGCAACAACAACAACAAACACAAACATCGTCCACAGAGGAGGAGGAAGACCAAACCTTTTTACCATCGATGGAAAAGGATATGCCAGACCTGTACTGGCAATGGCGTCATTGACAAAGTGATTCAATACCTACCTTTCGAAATTCATCTTCCAGGTTATCGTTTTTGCGGCCCTGGAACTCGTCTCGAAAAACGTTTACAACGTGGTGATGTACCCATTAATCTTTTGGATCAAGCATGCAAGGAACATGACCTTTCTTATCGCCATAGTCATCCTGGTTTAAGACATGTGGCAGATAAATTGTTATTAAAGAAAGCTAAACAACGTTTCACATCCAGTGATGCCTCAGTGGGTGAAAGGATGGCAGCCCTAATTGTCATGAGTGCTATGAAAGGAAAGTTGATGATGCATGGACATAAACATTGAGGAGTGAGGAATTGGGATTTGTTTGTATTCTATTTTTCTTTTGTCAATTCACTATGACTATGAAATAAAAACAAAGGTTTGCCAGAGCACGATGTTTTGTGTTTTTATTATTTATAAAAAACCATGATGTTGATGGCTGATTTCTCATTTTCACATTTCACACATTGCCATTTTGCTAATTTGCAATTTACAGTTTTTGAAAACGTTCGTTTTGATGATATGGATTTTTCCATTTTGCTGATGACACTTTTTAAAGAATGACCGTTTGAAGTTTTTGAATTTTCATATTTCACATATGGCCATTTCCAGTTTTTTTTAAATGTCCGTTTTAAGTTTTGCGTTTTTGGTGATATGGAAACACGGATTTTCCATTTTGCTGTTTTCACATTTTTCCATTTAGTGTATGTCGAAAGTTGAGATTTGACAATGATGTTGATGCGAGTGCTTGACCTTGATAATACTGCAATGTGCTGATGCGTGTTTGGAGAAACGTCGAGGTCTACGACTACTGCAGGTAAGACTGTTTTTACAAAAATAATGTCTATTGTCTGCCACATTTCAATGAAAAAACGAAACTATTTAAAACAAAATGAGTATATAAGTGACCATTTACCCCCCACCCTACCTCATCGTGTTTGCTCTGGTCAACCATATACATGAGCTTTCTCTTTCCACTCATACATTCACACCTGTCTTTGGGAACAAACACAACCACTTTATTTATTCCCAAAAGCACATTCTCGACATGTACACTCATCCCAAAAGAACTTTTTTTTAGTTTACCATTTACATTACGAAAAATAATTAAATACTAGTTATTAAAGTTACTAAAAATCTTACTTATTTCATATTTACAAAAAAACTCAACTTTGTACAGCGTTACAAGAATCAAACTATTTACCAATCAAAAATTTTAAAAAAAATAAGGTTGCATAGAACTTTTTAAAGAGCAAAAGGTCCAAGTGGGTTGTCACTATTTACAAAATCTACTATTTACAATGACAGAAACCAATATTTACAAAATACTAAATCTACAAGTTACAAAAAGCCATGTCCCATAAACGATTAAACAGTGAAATCACACCTCCTCCTCGTTGCGATCATAACCCCAGGGCAGGCTGGTGAGCAGGTCATCAGCCCACACACGTTTGTTATCCATGGAGGCGAGGGTGCGTTTTCTCTGTTCCACAAGATACAAATGATGGTTGCTGGATTGTATCCTGCACTGTGTATGAGACATAGCTTTGCCAATACGTAAAACCGCTAAGTAATCGTCTACACGTAGCGATTTTACCACTGCCCTACCTACACCTTTTGCTCTTTTGGATTCCTTACAGTCGAGTGTGCGATAAGCATACATTTTCGAAGCCAAACCTACGAATTCCGTCATAATGGAATCACTGCATTCATCTTTTAAAACGCCCATTTTCTTTTTGTTTTTTATGGGCAGCTGAAACACGTTGTCAGCGCTATAGCAAGAGGTGTCGAACCAGTCACTATGTTGCCTCATGACGTCATAGGGGTTGCAGTGGCGAATGTGGTAAATGAATGAGTCCGTGTCCATATACAAAAGAGAGACGTCCTCAAAATGACGTTTGGCAAACTCATAGTGGAATCGATACATGACCGATTTAGAAAAGTCTAAAATGACTTGACCCAAGTAAATGGGCTTATCCATGGTCACGCTGGTCTTACTCATTTCAATAGTAGCCAAATCCTCATCGATAATTTTGATCGATTTGAAATTTGGCTTGGCAATGTACCGCCGGGCACCCCACTGCCCCTCCCAGACATTCACCAATTTAATGTCACGGTATTTGCGGACATTCTCCATGGATTTGCCATAGATGCAGTTGTTCATTAATTTAAAAAAATTAATTTCAAACTGCTGTGTTGCCATTTGTCGGTGCTCTGTGTTGAGTCGCATGTATGGCTCAAGCCATGCTTTTTGAGCAAAAGAAATACCCCTGTGGATTTTCTTCAACACCAAGCCTTGGGCGAGGCATTGCACCAACATTTGGATATGTAGCACATACCGATTTTTGTTGTAAAGTGTGCCCATGAGTTTTTCAATTTTCACTTTACTGTCAGGGGGAACCATTTGCTCAAGACAGAATGGGAAATCGGCATGTTCATCATACAAGGATGAGGGATATTCAATATCCACTTCTAGCACATATCCACGGCCTGTTTCTTGGCTAGCCTTGATCACATCAAATTCTGACACTTGTTTGTCTGTCAGCCAAGCAAACTTCCCATAGGGCAAAGGCTGACTCATGGCGTAACCGTACAAATTATTCACGTCATAGTACATTAAGTACGATTCTGGTTTGTCTGGTGAATAATCAGGCATGTAGACATTGTTCGCTTTGGCATGGCGCTGGTTAAGTGACACAAATCCGCCACGAATGCCCTTTTCAAAAAATAGAACCATGTCTACGTCAGTGAGTAAATCCAATTCCACTTGAGTGTATTTTAAAGCGGCATCAAACGAGAGTCCAGGACTCGTGTAATAGTGAGCCGGGTCAAGACCGTAAATGTGTTGACACAAGTTACGGAATTTTTCAAACACATCAGTGAGCAGCAATACATCCAGTTTTAGGTAATGCAAAGCATATTCACTTAGCGTGTTCATGCCAAACACTCGCCAAACTTGACATGCATGTGCATAGTCTTCATCGGAAATGGTACTGCGTGTTAGTTTGGAGTAAAATTTCTCTTGTGGTGGGAGTTTTCTTTGCTTTAACACGTCCCAGCTGTTGCAGAAATCATACGGGAATATACCTTTCCGAATGCACAACTGAAATTGCTCAGGATCATTAAAATGCATTCTAGTATTTTTTAATTCCTCCTCATTCAAGCCATTCACAAGGCTGTCTAGCGAGGATGCCATAAACTTAAAGGAATCCAAAAATCGAATGCTAAAGTCGCCCAACCACCATGTCAGGGCTGTAAAACGCTCATGGTTTTGGGGAATAATGGTAAACGAGCCCTTGTTGACATGACCCAATTCACGAATCAAAAACTGAATGTCATAATTCGCCAGATTGTGGAAAAAGACAGCGATGAAACGAGGAGCTGGAAAGTTTAAGTTGCATTTGCTGTGCGCAGCTCCACGAAACTCCCCCGTAAAGTGCGAGTGGTCTCTGACTTTTTTCTCTCCACTTAAAATAGGCTTTTCGCAAATATGACATGTCGTGGCATGCTCATACTGCTGCTGCTGTTCTGGAGATAGGCTCATGGGTACTGGGTGGTTTAGTAATTCCTGTACATGATCGACCAACTTGACAAGTTCATCCAAGAACCATTTGGCACAATCTGGCCCCTCACGGTATTTGTAAACGGATTGTGTGGGGTCATAGGCACACACCACATTAAATCCTATGGCAAAGGGTTCATGTTTTTGAATGGGTGTGGTTGAGCTGATGGTGGGATCTGGTTCACATCCCGCCATGGGTGTGGTGAGTGCTTCGAAATCTGCATAAACCACATAGGGAACAGTGTCACGCTTATGAATGTCTTTAAAGTTTAACACAGCCTTGTCCCCTTGTGGCAATATCAATCTCACCGCTTCCTGAGAAACGCAATCCACCCTATGACGTTCCAAAAGCGTAGGGGTTTTAAAATATTGCAAGCATCGATCACAAATATGTTTTACACCAGTGTGCTTAGACACTTGTCTGCTTAGCAATCTACTCAGGCTTTTAATGAGGCAATAGTGATTCACCTCTCCTACAGATAAATATAAAAGATGAATGTGGTGTCGTTTCGGTTCTTTTGTGGCATAAAGAGGACCCACAATCACATTACCATCAAGGCCATACACCATGAACGAAAAGTCCTGGTTATCTTGTTCAAACCTATGGATCTCGGTTAAGTCCATAGGGAACGATACTCGAGTTAAATTTAACGTTTGTTTTAATTCATCAAACTTGTCCTTGTACTTTGCTGGTCTGTTAACATGACGATCTTGAGCTGGCTGCAAATACGCAGCCACAGCCCACAGAAAACATTCATCATCAAAATTTTCAATATTCACCACAGCCTTTTTCGAAGCTATTGCTGGTGGTGTTTTAATATAGCTAGACCCAGCATTCAACGGGTTGAATTGGCAAATGTTGATTTGTAGATGATGAATTTTGTCTAAGGCTAGACCACTCGGTCCTTGTTGCAGTTTATCAAATTTTGATAGCAAGACATTCACCACGTGGGTTTCATACCACTGTTCCAAATTATGGGCTATGAACAGCTCTTGCATTTTACTGCAAATATAAAATGTCTCTTTATGCTCCACGTCCTTCTTTTTATATACGAAATCGCACACTAGTTCTGTATTCACCTTTAAAGCCGTATGCAACCTTTGCGCTGTACAAATTTCAATTTTAAAAATTTCAAAACAACATTCTAAAAATTCTTTGGGAATCAAACTTTTTCTAACATTCACTATGCGGCCAGAGCACACACGCGATTTGAAACAAGACTCAAGGGGCTCCCAAGTTAACGTATCCGCAGCAGTAAAAGACATTATTTTGAAAGAACACTCTCACCTGAGTTTTCAGCTGTAGACTGCTTGACAATGGTTCCACTCTAAAGCCACTTGGTTTTCAACTGTATTTGCTATAGCAGTGAACCCTTTTTTTTCCAAATATCTAAAAAGAAATAAAATAAACCACCATAAGTATATCCATTCCATATAGTTTATGCCTTTCATAAACAAAACAAAATCAAACAGGTTATATATATATATAAAACAAATCTCACCTTGACGTGTAATGCTTTGCTATATTCCCGTCTCGTGGGCTAGTGTGGAAATGGTTTCCCCTTCTATCGGTCTGTCTTTCTCTTTCTTTAATATATTTCCCACAGACACACGGCAGGTAGGCTATACACGTTATCTGCAAACAAATAAATAAATAAAATCATTAATTACCTAATCAATAAATAATTGCATGTATTTATATAAAAATCTATAAATATATAAATGAATAAATATATACCTACCCCACAACAAGGTTAAGTATTTTCCACCAACACCAAAACTGTTAAACAAGACCAGGGGTTTCATGCAACGCAATGTGTTCAAAGGTAGTCACCTAAGTGAGCGTGGAAATGATAACAACATGTCTTTATATATGCTATGTTGCATGTATATTCTTTTTTTTTTCCCATGCTTTGAACATTCTCTTATCGTGCACGTGGACAGCTAACGTCCCAGGCGAACACCTGTGGCGAATCAAATTTCACATGAACTTGCATTTTGTCACGTACGAAGCAAGACAGGATGTCACTTGTTAACAGTTATCGCGCACGTGGACAGATAACGTCCCAAGCGAACACCTGCGGTAGATCAAATTTCACATGAACTTGCATTTTGTCACGTACGAAGCAAAACAGGATGTCACTGGTTTAGCGTGCCTGTGGTTTCACACATGTGTGTGCATGCCTTTCACACTCCCCTACCACCACGATGGTCAGATTATTTCACCTTCAAGCGTCACCTGTTGTCAAGTCAGATCAACGCCATCCAATAAGCTCAAATGGCATTCACCTCCTGCTCGTTTGTTTTCGGTACTCGCTTCGACCAACATAGAACCAAGTTCTCATCACCGTTTACACGTTAAAGGTAAAATATCAGAAAAACGCACGCTCGCTCTTTCATACACCGACCCGCCGAAATAGCGATTAATCTATTGAACACAGCCACCATGGTCAGCGACAGGTTCGTTGAAACACACACACCCAGCCGTATCGTCTCTCTCAACCACCACGCTTCATGAACATTATAAACAGGTAAAGAAAAAGAAAACGTTTTTTCAACATGTATGGCGTTAGACCCATGTGAATTATTTTTTGAAAAAAAATATCTACCACATTTGAAAGGGAGTGTTAGCCCGAGTCCTAGGACACCTCGTACATGTCACTAGCGTTATTGGTTCGTGAGATATCGGCAAAAATCACAAAAAACACGTGTTTACCCCCAAAATCGCGTTTCCAAAATTTTTTAAAATTACAACGAGTGGTCCATAGCAAAGAGGACGTCTTCCCGAATCCTTGGACCCATCGTACATGCCTCTAGCGTTATTGCTTCGTGAAATATCGGCAAAATCACAAAAAACACGTGTTTACCCCAAAATCGCGTTTCCCAAATTTTTTTAAAATTACAATGAGTAGTCCATAGCAAAGAGGACATCACCCTGAGTACTTGGACCTGTCGAACACACCTCTAGCATGATTGGTTCACGAGATATCGGCAAAATCACAAAAAACACGTGTTTACCCCAAAATCGCGTTTCCCAAATTTTTTTAAAATTACAATGAGTAGTCCATAGCAAAGAGGACATCACCTTGAGTACTTGGACCTGTCGAACACACCTCTAGCATGATTGGTTCACGAGATATCGGCAAAATCACAAAAACACGTGTTTACCCCAAAATCGAGTTTCCAATTTTATTAAAAATTATAACGAGTGGTCCATAGCAGAGAGGACGTCACCCCGAGTCCTTGGACCTGTCGAACATGCCTCTAGCATGATTGGTTCGCGAGATATTAAAAGCACATGACCTTTTAGTTTTGGTCTTTTAATCAAATAAAGAGGCTATAGGAAAGTAGGGGACATCACTACGAGTGCTAGGACACCCTGTATGTTCTAATCCCATGTTTGGTTAGCGAGATATCAAGTTCGGGGCAAATACGAGGGTGGCTCAATAAGAAGTGGTCCAGCTCTGTCCTTACCACACTACTACAGGTTTTCATCCTAGAGACTTGAAATTTATTTTGGGGGTAGAGGGCATAGGGACCTTTCATTTATGTCAAATAAACGTTTTTGTAGAGTTCCTAGTTTCCAAAATATAGAATTTTCAAAATTCGAGTGTTTTCAAAAAAACATAAAAAGTAAAAACGTTTTACTATAGAAAATAAAGGTCATAAAGACCATTCGTTTGAACCATGGCACAACGTTCTATCATCTTTGGTTTTCAAACTATCACCAACTTTCGAAAACAAAAAAATTCAAAGAATTTTTGAAAAATATAATACATGGTCAATAGGAAAGAGGACGTCAGCTCGAGTTCAACGACACCTCATATGTCAACATCCGACCATGGGTTCGCGAGATATCAACAAATATTACATGGCTGAGGCTTAGTAGTAACGACATGTATGTTCTGAAGTGGGGCAGAAGCGCCACCACTCCACTACTAACGTCCACCTCCTGATGTAGTGGCTAGCATTCTTGGCTGTCGCCCTGGATGTCCATGTTCGATTCCCGGCTCTGCCAAATTTAATTCTGGTTTGAGCACTGGAACGGGGTACACTCAGCCTCCTGAAGCAACTCTGAGAAGAGGTGGATTCGATTCCCACCTCAGCCATCTTGGAAGTGGTTTTCCAACTCCAACTCCAGGCAAATGCCGGGATGGTTCCTCACTTAGTCCACGGTCGCCTCCTTCCCAATCCTCACCTGAATTACAAATATTCAAACTACTACAGACATCTCAGTAACATAGGTTATCAAACAAATTCTATACACACCCAAGTACATGGGGCTGAATGACACTGATGTCCAAATCCCTCAAATGAAGCAACAACAGCGAAATATAGTTTGGTAAAAATAACAATGTAGACACAATGGATGAGACTGAGAAACTGGATTTACTATACATCGATTGTTGCAATCACTAAAAATGATACTGATTATAAAATGAGGTCCGACGACTATGGTTCTGTGACAGGTAACTTATTGGGTCCAAATGGTTAATGAAGGCACAGGAGAGGTAACGGTTGCTCGAGTGGGAGTGTAAATAATGTAACGTGTTTCTCTTTGTCACTAAATAGCATTCAAAACCTTTCTGGATTATTCCGCGTGACATCGAGGGGAGAGTGAAAGAGTGTTTTTAGCCTTTTGATGCTGCTGGCAGTTTCAGCGTATTAAGTTTTCATTTGATGGAGGTGAATGTTAAACTTCATTACGCAAACGGGAAAGTTGCTGTGTACATATGTAACGCGAAACAGACTGTTTCAATGCGCTTTAGCTGGTGACACAGCGTAGCGGATTATATCAGCAGTGTTCAAACACAGATAGGCCGTAGCACTTAGCGAGTTCTCTCCCTGGGAATTCTACAGTAGTTACAAAATCACGATTGTAGCTGAATATATTTAACTGTTACAGACAGTAGAATAGAATGCCCGCCTTCCCCAATTCCGTATACCAGACACAGCGGGGAGACAATTATGTTTACGATGCATGCACAATACGTCAAATAAAAACATCAGCATAAATACCTAATATTGCATGTTAGTTGTTATTTCTAGAAAACCGGCTGGGTAGCTAAGTGATCCTAACTGCGAGCTCAGAGTTCTAAGCACAAGACCATAGAGTCAGACCAGATTTAGATTTGGGGTACGAGTGGGTTTGATCCCAACCGTTGGCCATTCTTGAAGTGGTTTTCCATGGTTTGCCTTTTTCAACTCCAGGCAAATACCGGGACGGTACTTTCTAACAGTTCACTACCGCTTTCTTCAAACACCTTGCACGATTTTATTCAGCTTCATTCATTTCATCGTTCATTAACTCCTTTGACGAGGTTGGGGCCAGGAAGAGCCCTGTCGTAAAATAGTGCACCACATACGGACTCACCTGACCGCATCACCGACCCCGTAGAAATGGAAATAAAGTGTAGAATAACAATAGTATATAATAGAAAATATGTGTACACTTTCCTCGTCCCACTTCTGAGCATTCGCTTACCTTGAACGATTTTTCAGTACATCAGCCATTCAATCGGTTCATCATCCTTTGTCTTTTATCTTCTCCCTCAATTCATTCTCTCTCTCTCTCTCTCTCTCTCGCTCTGAAGATATGGAATAGCTAGAGATTCACCCCTCACCAGGCATGCTGCAAATACTGGCTTGCCACTCATCTTTCGTGTTACTCATAAAACAGCGATGTCCAACTATTTTTACTATAGATTGAAAATACTATTTCATAAAATGACAACATTTCTGACTGTCAAAGCTTGTAATTAAAACACTATTATTCCGGTTAGTGCAAATAATTTGGAATTCATGAATGCATTTTTGAGGATCTTGAGCTCGCGAGCACTTTTTGGTTGGTATATTTAGAGCACCCAACTTCATTTAAGAGCATTGTGGTGCTCGCGAGTACAAGGTTGAGAACGCCTGCTCTAGACGCTCTTACTGAATACGTATCCTACACAGCGACCCTAATCTTTCCTGTTGTTCAACGCATCGCTTATTAACGTTTTGGATACAGTTCCCTCGATTTACAAGGTTTTTCTGAGACGCCCATGCATAACAAATCTCGACCACAACAAATAATTAATGTTTAGTTTACATTTTGACCAACGTTTGGTACTTAAAATATACGGATAATAATAATAATAATAATAATATATGTTTTGCTTTCCTTTTGACTGTGGTAGCTTTAAAGGTGCAGAGATGTCTGAATTTTATCCGCGAGGGGGGATCTTAAACGTGCCCGTTAAGGTACTGACACGAGCTTGTCAGATTCGAACACCGTTAAATGTCATCGGACTGAGCCGGAATCGAGCCCGCTGTCTTGGGTTTTTAAGGTCAATGCTAAACCAACTGCTCCACTGAACTCGACATGGAAATGATTGCCTTTATGTATGAGATTGACGGGCAACTAAGAAAATAATATTACGTAGTTGTTTTTTCTTTCAAGCGTTGAAAATGCGCTTCTATTTTAGTAATCAAACATCTCGGCGATCCTAAAATCACAGTAATTAAACGGGACATCAAACCCATTTCATTATTTTCGAGGAATGCTAGCTACCGATATAGTTTTTCGACAAGTTCTGAATTAGGTTTCCCACTTCTACACCAGGCAAATGACGGGATGATACCTATATGTAGGCCACGGCCGCCTCCTTCCCAATCCTGTTCACAATTACACACACTAATATAGTCATCACAATAACACAGATTATCAGACAAATTCCACACACCCAAGTACACGATGATGTCACAGAACCCCTAAATGAGTCAACACAACTCTACCATCTCTCAAGAGAACCTCTTTTAACTATTTCGTATCACACGCACTCACCGCATCGACCTAGTAATGGGGTTCCCCCAGTGCATTAAACTACTGTAATTAGCTTGAATTGATTACCAACTCCTGAAAAGTGAAGTCCCTGTGCTGCCAGACTTCAGTTGTTGTGTATGATCAATCATTTAGACCATTCTAGAAGTCAATATGAAACTCCATCAAATTCGTTACTTCTAATAATCCCCAATTCCAGTATGTACAGTATTTGAAACCAGATCAATGTCAGTTTCTCCATGAGGTTGTTATTTGAGGAGGGTTAGCGAAACAAATAAGGAGAATGTACAACATGCCTCTCGACGGGCGTGATAGCTTGGCGGTCAAGTTGTTTGCCTCTCACCAAGGCAAACCTGGCTCGATTCTTGGTTATTTATTGTGTGATTTTCGAGATAAACTTTGTCCGGTGATCGGATTCAAGGCAAAAAAGAAGAAAAAATCGCGAGATTAAGAGTCACGACAATCTACAATCTTCCTTCCTCACTTACAGTAATATTCCTCTCGACTGTTATTTATTATACTGTCCGCCTCGTGTGGTGCAGTGGTTAGTATTCTTGGCTGTAACCCCTAGGGTCCGGGTTCGAATCCCGGCTCTGCCAAGCAATTTAATTCTTATCTGAGGGTTGGAACAGGCCACAATTACAATACACGAGTAAACTGTCCAATTGCACTTCTTTCCATCTATAGAGCACCCTGCACCTACGAGAATCTTACCTAAAGCCTAAGCGATGCGCGTCTCTACTTAGTAAAAAAAAACCCCGCAAAATAACCACATGGCATGGAGCGAATAATAGTAATATAAAGGTCATTATTTTCATTCCTGCCCATGAAGGGTGAGTGGGCCCCTGTAGAGGCCGCACCATCTCTTAGGCCTAAGGAAGGGAGAGTTTGGGGAGTTGAAAGTTATATATGGAGGGGGGGGGGGGGGTTGTGGTGAAGTATGGAACAGTGTGAAGGGTTCTTGGCTAAGATGTTAAGATTTAATAAAGGTGTGTGTGCGGGTTTTGTAACGTTCTAGTTGTGAGATTAAGTAGCCTAGTTGTTGGGGGGATTTTTAATTATTATTTTATTTTTATGAGGAAGAAAAGAGAAGTAAAATGATACGATGGTTTAAAGTAGACGGTACGTAGAGAAATATATGATGGGGTGAAGTACAGTACAATAATTGTACAGTTTACTCCTCCGATTTCTGCCGGCGTCTCTGGCGCATTGAAACGAATCTAGTAATAGTCCACTGGCCAAGAGCACAGCATCTTGCCCCGCACGACTGACAATGCGCATGCTTCAGAATTTTGAGGCTCGCAGACTCTACTGTATCCCGATGAGAATCCAAGACTCATCGGCAGAAAACTGTGGAGCGAACTCTACTACTAACGTTGTATAGAAGCAAGACTTGCCATTACAATGTGTTGTTGTTGATTCTTTAAGGGGCTTTGCAATATCATGGTCTTGTAGCTCTGCTTCGCGAGGCTGAGTGAGCCCCGTTACAGCCCTCAGACCCGAGTAAAATTTCTTGATAGAGCCGGGAACAGAACCTGGACAACCGCGGTGGCAGCCATGAATGTCAACCTCTACGCCACGAGGTCGACATTCTAACTTCTTTCAATGCATGTGCCGTGTCTTATTTTACTTTCTTTCCATTTCAAACTGCTGAGTTGGAGCCATATGATTCTAACAGAATATAAACATTCCCTCGTTTGTAAAACATTCCACGCGCATGCGTGAGTTCCTCAAACCTTACCCCTTCACAGCAAACGGTAACTTAAATCATCCTCACCTATGTGTCCGCTAAGTAAGGTGTATGATATGGTCTTAGGGAGCGCTAGGGATCCCCTAGTTAAATGGCGTTAGGGAAGGACTATGTATAGGACCCTAAATCTATGAAACGAAAACTCTGTGCAACACAGTGGTGCGTGTGTGGCAGGAGTGTACCTTCGCCAGTCCTTGTGCTGAACGCTACTTTATTTTAAAACTTATGTAGAGAACCTTTCAAAGCTATGTTGTTGGTGGTGGTGTTGTTTCATTTGAGAGGCTTGGACATCGTGGTAATTTATCCCCGTGTACATGGGTGAGTGTGGAATTTTTTGACTGTATTATCGTGGGCATTTGTTATTCAGATGATGATTAGGAAGGAAGCTGCCGTGGCCTTAAGTTAGGAACCATCCCGGCAATCGCCTGAAATAGAAGTGGAGAAACCATGGAAAACCGCTTCCTAGATGACTGAGGTGGGAATCGAACCCATCTCTTCTCAGTTTTGCCTCACGAGGTCGAGTGTACCCCGTTCCAGCCCTTAGGCCAGAATTAAGTTTCTTGGCAGAGCCGGTACACCAAGAGGTGCCCCCTTTCAAAGCAGAGCAAGAGCAGTGTGGAGTTAAGTGCTGGAAAAGTTCCCAATACAAAACGCTGAAAAACTGGAAAAATATTATTTTCGCTTAATATTTATGTTTCCTTCCAAAACGCTACTTGGTAAATGTACTCTTGTCAAGGCCATGTCCTCACCTTAATTCATGTGGTGTTGGCTAATTTCTGCCGACTCGTGAAATTACCGATGTTGATTTCAAATTTTAGGGTTAGACAGAGGATGAAATATTAGTGAGGGAAAAAATCGGTGGTTGTTTCAGCAGATGAATGGATTAAGTGTCATAGCAAGTACCGTGTTGTAATCTATCAGCCGATCACGCTAGGCTGCGTCACGCCATCGGGTCGCCACGCCCTCATGGGGATGGCCATGGTGGGGCAAATAACTCAATTGTGAATGTTACTGCTTCTTGACATGCATTCCCTTGCACCCAACCCTCCTCTATAGCACGATTATAGATGATGGTTGATTCTCCCCTTAAACGTCTACACTTTGCGACAAGCTGACAACATTACAAGAATTTTGCGAAGTTGACGTAAAAATGGCAATAAAGGAAGAATGTTAAGCACGCAGGCAACTAAGAGGTAGTGAGCTTCTCAAACTTTGCGCCGCGTCGTTAAAGTTGGATAACATTAAAAGCACGGGTAGTGCCAAGAAATTCCTCGCTGTTCTCGTTACTTAAGGACATCGTGGTCATTAGTCAAGAGCATTTGGGCACATGTGGGATCTGTCTGATGCAATGGCACAACATGATTCGTTCACACACACACAGTCGACCCATGATATTTTAATAGCAATTCAAGTCTCCTCGACTCACCAACGTTCGATATACACTGAGTGGGCCAAACGTCACGGGAAGGGTAGTCCCATGAGAAAATGTGCCATGTATGACCCCTGAGCGTTGCGGCTAGCTGCGGTGGAGTAGAGCAGTCTGTCACGGACACGAGTGTTTTGAAATTGGCAACACGTCGCGAGTTAACCGACTTTGAACATGGGATGATCATCGACGCATGGCTTATGTGTCATAGCATTTCGGAGATTACACGTGAATTCGGGTTTCCGAGGTCAACAGTGTCGAGGGTGGATCTGAAATATCGCAGAGATAATGTTACCATCCGCGTAAACCGCCGCGCGGGACGACTACGGGTGTTTAACGAACGGACATCACGTCGCCTCAGCAGAACAGTATGGGCCGATCAAAGGGCTACTGTGAGTCAGATCATCACCCAGTTCTTGTCGAGTCGATGCCTCGCCGTATTGCTGCCGTTTTGAGGGCTCGCGGAGGAGCAAATCGTTATTAACATCATATTCCATACCTTCCCATGACTTTTGGCCACTGAGTGTACAGTACCATGTAAGAAATCACATTACATTACTGATAGGATTGAATTACCAACTGACTACCTCGTGGTGTAGCGGCTAGCGTTCTTGGCTGTCACCCCGAAGGTGTGGGATTGATTCCCGGTTCTGCCAAGATATTTTCATTCTGGTGTGGGAGCTGGACCTGGGTACACTCAGCCTCGTGAGGCAAATCTGAGAAGAGGAGAGTTCGATTCCCACCTCAACCATCCTGGAAGTAGTTTTCTGTGGTTCCTCGTTTCTTCTCCAAGCTAGTACCGGGATGGTTCCTAACTTAAGGCTACTGCCGCTTTCTTCCCAATCCTATCCCCAATTTACAAATACACACACTAGTACAGCTAACACAATAACACAGGTTATCACACAAATGACACACACACGCGCGTGCGTGCGCACCCACATACACGGGGCTTTATGACCACCATGTCGCAGCCCCTGAAATAAGCAACAACGAATTACCAACGTTCTATGCTTTTAACCTACCGTAGGGGAAGGGTGGGCATAGTGGCCACGGGCTATTTTTCTACTGTACAGTGCTGCTACCTGGCTGCAAGTGCCTCAACTACTCCACTAGACCGCCATTAGTGTTGTGTTGAGCCTTGAAGCTGATCAGATTACACTTTTAGAAGTTGTCATCAATTTTGTTGTTTTTCAAGTTGCTGATGTAAGGTAAGTGTATTGCATTAACTATTATAACTAGGTATACGATTCTAATATGTATTGATGACAGTCATACCTGAAACAAGTGTGATTTACACTTCAAATTCATCTTTGAAAGTAAGACCTGGTGTAACTGGTTGGGCCTGCCGAGTCACATTTAGATAATGGCGTAAAAAAGGGCAAAGTGGCCACGGCCAAAACAAAGTTTGTGCTTTTAAATGGGATACTTATTGAACGTTTTAAACATCTCCTTGCATGAGCAGGGTGGTAGCTCAATCGGTTTAGCGCCGGCCTTCGGAATCGTGACATGCTGATGGTTCCAGGATCGAGCCCCGCTGGGCTGAGGTGATAAAGAGGTGATGAAGAATAAAGGTAGCCTATTCAGGAGAAAAGGAAATCAAAAGTGGCAAAACGTGCTTTGTTCACTAAAGGAGATAGTAACTCCGATAGTGACGAGAGTGATACAAATTACCTTTACTGCCAGGACTTATATTCAAAGTCCAAACGCAATGAAGGGTGGATCAGATGCTCTATTTGCCTGATATGGGCACACGAGGATTGTGCTGGGTGTGATGAGGAAGACAAAGAATTCATATGTGAAATGTACAATTAAACAAAAATAGGCTAAACACAATATCCATAAAATGTTTTGAAGCATTTCAACTTTTGTATTTTTTATTATACTCAATAAAAATTTGGAAATCAGTTTTATAAAATGATAGGGACCCTTAAACATGTGTGGAGATTTATAACAATACCTTAATTTGTAAAAAAAATATGCTCATAAATTTTTGTTAAATGCATTTGCAGTGTTATTTGTAACAACGGGTATAGTGGCCATCTAGTGGCCATTTTGCCCTACCCCATAGGGCAAAGTGGCCATTTGGTAGAGGTTTGAATTTTTTTTTCAAGAAGTAACTAAGATATAGTTAAAATGATTTGTTTAAAGATACATAACTAAATAAACTAGAGTATGGCCAATTTTCATTTGTTTTTAACAATTTTAACTTATTGAAAACAATGTTTTCCCGTTAGCGTGGCCACTATGCCCACCCTTCCCCTACCTAGAGATAACTTTTGTGATATATATATGCGAATGTTTTCTTTTTGGGTGCTCATGGTACAGACCAATTATCACACAGCACATAGCTCGCAGCCGCCATCTTGAAAATATATCATTAAAATTAAACCTACTAGAGAACTTTTATGTGCAAGGCACAAAGACAGCTAGTTAATGAATTCAATTTGCAGTGGAGCTCAGATCATGACGATCATTTTTCTTGTCACTTCAATTAAGGTATGTGAAGAGTATGTCATCTTTTGAGCCAGAGTATGTTGTGATGCACTAGCAATTGCTGCTAAGCTTGAGATCAAGGGGACAGTAACGATATTCATCAGCTTTGACAATGAGTAGATAGTGTATTTTTGACTTGAAACTTTTATAAGTGCTACATGATTCAAACAGATGCGGCCGTGGCCAAAAATTTAAAACTGTGCCACGCATATAGAAATAAGCAATTCAATTGCTGTAAGGTAAGAGTGCACAAAGAGTATAGATGTTGCTTGATTATTGGTCTCAGACCAGGGATACACTAAAATAGCTAAGTATAAAAAAGTTGTAATTTGTTTCAAAAACTAGATTAAATGAGCGAGTATTTTACATATTAAGGTGTCTCAATAGACGCAGTAAAGCTTGAAATGGGCTAAGATAGCTAAAAATACATTAATCCTGAGACCGTGGGAACAGCAGGTGCCTATGCATTAGAGCAATATAATGCAAGTAGCAATGGAATCTTTGGATTAAAACATGAGAGTTGAAAGTGCATATGCAATGTAATGCTAATAAGCACTATAAGGAACCTTTCAGGCGAAGGCCGTAAAATTGGACTTTGAGCCTATTGACTCCAGTCAATCAACTTGTGAGCCACAGCAGATGCTGCTGAGATAATTCAAAATTTTGTACAAGAGGACCTTGACGGCAAGAGAATGATGAAGCTGGCCCTAGACGGTACCAGGAAAAATCCAACAGCTATGTTGGGATTAAAGGAGTGGGTTATATACCACTTGGATTTCAACAGAATGACGTTTGATTGTAAGCTCAAAAATGGGTTGGACGTCACAGGCGTAGCCTCAAAAATTACCAATAAAACATGATTTACTTAAGCTAAGTTTGTTAGTAAAGGTTGAAATGTGGGAGGGAAGGATTTTTTTTTCACTGTAAGGCTATGTATGCGCAGCACTGCGACTTGAGAACTAAACTGTTTTCAGGCACGAAGCACTTGAAAGGTTTTAGCATAGGAGTATAATTTCGAAGTTGAGAAAAGTCACTGTTTACTATTGTGAATTATTTCAGTCTGAAGCATTAATGCAGTTTCTAGAATTTTCCGTGTTATTAGGGGAATTAATCCATTGAACCGTTAGAAGCTGAAACAGGTGAAATTTCACTGTGACGTCACAGACTTTAAATTTGAAGAGAATGCCTCGAGAACTTTCTAAACAAAGTTTCCTGGTTTCATGTACTTCAGGGTAAATCCCACGGAGGCCCAATTTATTGGCATTTAACAGAGTTTATGAGAAATACCACGGTGCGCCCGACCAATATTCCCAGTTTTACATTAGAATAAGCTCCCTCGGAGGAAATGCATGAGTAAAATGACAACGATACTTTGTCATCACAGAATTGCAGTCCAGCCGGATAGTTAAAATTTAATAACTGAGTAATGGAAAGCATTAAAGTAGCTTCATTGCTAAATTAACATGTGATTAGAAACTTATCTTTCCATGATGATCCGGTGGTGTCGAATAGTGCTTGTCAGCATATGACTTTCACAAGATATCGGGCGTATTGGTTGCCTCCAACAGTGAGACCGGGTGAGTCCTCAAAAGTTCACGTGAGAAGTGAGTGAGCAACGAGCTCCCAACTATGCGGGCCGAAGAAAGAAAAAGGGAGGTGAGGAAGTATGACGTAGCAGATACCAACATAGAAAACTCAAATGCCCTTGTACAGGAAACTGTCTTCTTTTTTCAAGAGCTGGTCTTGCCACCGAAGAGTTTTCCAGTGTAGATGAGCTGAATTACTGTATAAGCATTCTTCAGTAACTGTTGAAATCTGAGTTCACATGCTGGCCACAACGAACTAGTGAGTTCAGCGGAGAGCCGCCAGATGGCGCGCTATGAAGAAACTTCAGGTTTCCTTTTAAACAGGGTGGTGGGTGACTCGAACGCTTGAACACACTAGAAAAAAGTATGAATAGACTGCACAAGAGAGAAAAACATACAAGAGTATGTTGGTGGTTTGCACGGAGGAGAAAATAATAATAAATAAAACACAATGTGGGTGCAAATTACTGAAAAACGTTTGAACGTATATTCACCGAATATACCACTGTTCTACTCTACCATACTATACAGACAATATTATTAAAGCACTATAACTAACACAACAGCACCAATGCACAGTTAGAATTAACAAGCGATCACCCTGTACAAGCCAGAGATACAGCTAACCAGGCACTGAGGCACGTGAGCTGTGATATTGCAACGCAGAGTAGTCTATTATATCAAGTATGCGAACGTGGATTGGTCATGGCAGAGGGGTGATGACTGACGTGGAATTTCCGGCCAAATGCCAATCCCATTCTGGCAGTGTACAGAGTTTTTTTTTTACAGGGAATATTTTCTCCTTGTGTCACATACAGTATCCCTCATCGCAGCTCTTCCTAATTGGCTACTATACCACTATTAATATCAGCCAAACGAATGATGCCTTCATTTGTATTGCATTTCAGTCGAGACAACGCTGATCTACTTGTTGTATGTTTACAAATCGATCCGGCTACCGTAATTACGAAGTTTGTTTGTATTTTACGGAAAATAAGGTTCCCAATGATTTTTCACAATAAAACACATGCTTATTGGCATTGAAAAATGCATGTTTGGAAAGCTTAGCTTGTCCCCTATATTTCGACATAATCGCCGTTGTGATCAGTGAATTTTGGCATGCAGTGTACCATCTTCTTTACGCCTGCTTAAAACCTCTTCTTTCAGCTCCTCTCCGGTTCTGAAATTCGTCCCACCCAGGCGTTTCTTCAATTCAGGGAAGAGATGTTTTGTGGTCTTCCGTAGCATCCTCGGGACCCACCGTGCACAAACCTTGGCCCGTAAGCATCCTCGGGACCCACCGTGCACAACCTTGACATACCCTAAATGGCGTGTCGAAATTTTGTCAATGCTGGTCTTGCGGACATCAGGGTTCATCTCGCATAGCTCCCGAACCGTCACCCTTCGATCTTTCAGCATTGCTTCTTCCACTTTCGCAATCGTTTCGTCCGAAACCGATGGCCGTTCAGAACGTTGTTCGTCATGGACTTCTCTACGTCCGTCTTTGAAGTCTCTGCGCCATTTGCGCACGGATTGTACGCTCATACACTTTTCTCCGTAGACTTCATACAGTTGGGAATGAATGTCCACCGGCGCAGTGTTTTTTTGCACACAAAAGACAAACCACAGCGCGCAATTCGCACCTGGCGGGAGAAGTGAGTGGTAACTCCATCTCTCACGGCTGCCAAGCCAAGACTGAGCGTCGTAGACAGATCTCCGTTATGTCGAAAAATATGGGTCAGTCTAAGCTTCCCAGACATATATTATTCAATGCCAATAAACATGTGTTTCATTATGAAAGATCATTGGGAACCTTATTTTATCGACCACCCTCGTATAATTTTCTCGAACTTTTGCTGTAGTGTTTAGCTACGATCGTTTGTTGCCGATGGCCGAATGTGCTCTCTTCTGTAAATGCTTCGTCTGGTGGAGTAAATGATGACGTTATTTCTATCTCCTTTTTTTTTTTCCTAAACTGATTTAAATATATAGCCTACGTTTGCATTTTGCATTCTGCAGCTTTGATGGAGCAATTCCAACATTGGCACTAGAATAATCGGAGTTTTTTTGTTTTGTTTTATTTTTATTCATGTTCCTTCCAACTGTCGCATTTGGAACTCCATTTAATATATACATTGTATTCCGAGCATGAAATATGCATCGGAGGTCATGCGTAGCTTGGGAAGCCAATTTAAAGCAAATGCTTTCGGCAGTTTTCATTTTAACAGAGAGTTGTGGAACTTCAATTAATGGCATTGGAGTGTGAAGGATTTTTTGTTTTGTTTTGGCAGTACCTTTCAACGGGTAAATGTGGTAGTCATTTACAGACGGTAAGTTCATCCACCCATTCATAATGGCTTAATACGTAGCTTGAGAAGCGCATGCTGCTCGGGAATGGGGACCTTTCCTTATCGTTGGCTGGCAGCTTTAGAAGTATCGTCGGTTAATTAACTTAAATTTTAAGAAATGTACGGTAATGTAAATTATAGGAAGGTGGAGGAAGAAATCTTTCGAAATAATTATTAGGAAATCTACGGTAATTCAGTGATTTGCCACCTATGGTATGCAGAATGATTAATAAATGAGATATGTTCCTTTAAATGTTTGACAGTTCGGTCGATAACCAACTCAAATAGTGAATTATTGGTATCTCAGCATTTGCACAGTGGTAGCTGTGCTCGCTAAGGCGCAGGGCTAGGCTATGGGGTAACGCCATCTGCGGAATCGGTAGAAGAGTTGTTTTGTAATTCCACCATTGGACATCCTTGAAATGGTTTCCGCGGGTTCTCATTAACTCCAGGCAGATGCCAGGACGGTATACTAACGGCCCTCGGCCGCTTCCATGCAACCCCTTGCCCAGTTCCATTCATCTTTATTTAATCTCTCATTAACTCCTCTCATAAGGTTGTCTTCGGGAGGGACATCGACCATAAAATCCACCCGCCACATAGAAATTCATCCTATCCCCGGCCCCGTAGAAACAAAAATAAAAAAAGGGGTAGACATATACACATTTTATTCTAAAAGACATTCTACAGCATAGTTTAGAAAATTAGAAAATCATATTAGGCCTACAGTATAATGTACGAGTGTAAGCATTTGTTTTGAAAGAAAGCTTGTAGTTTTACGTGAGTGGTAACCTTGTGATCATGAGCCACGAGACCTCCTTTTTACGTGGAATCTGAACCACAGGACAAGGCATTTCACTATGAAAATCTCACATGAATTGACCTGGAATCGAACCCGGTCCACCTTGAAGAGAGGTGAATAGCTTGACCACCACGCTCCCATTTGTTTTGAGTTTTATCGTTCCCTATAATTGAATATCAATTACTAACGGCTCGGAAATGGTAAGCGTACCACGGTTTGAGATATAGCGGTGTGCTGGAACGAGCTCGCTAAGGCTCGCGAAGGTGATACTGATAACTCTTTGAATCGATTTATCATGCATGTTTTCATTCGACTGGCTCAAAATCAAACGTGAACTGAATAAAAAGGTTCAAGGCAAGCGCCGGCATTCGAAATTAAGGTGTTTTCTATTCGTTTTTCTAGCATACTTTCTATTTGCTATGTTGTAGGTTTGAAGTTACATACTAATTTGTCTACATGATAAACAATTGGTAATGACAACATTTTGCCTAATGCATTGGAAGCAAGTTATTGGGGAAAACCAGAAAACAGTGTTTTTCTTAGCGGTATTTTCAAGATGGTGGACAACGCACAAGGAGGGGGAGGTCAAATACTTGGATTTTTCATAAGAAGGGCAATACAGCAACATACCTGAAAATCAAAATTACCCCGCCCAGTTTTTGAGCTATCTCTACTGGGCTATTATTTCATGCAGTACGACTCGTCTGATAATGACCTGAAACCATGAGTAAACGTAAAGATACCCCTGAATGCACTTTTAAGATAAGCTTTTATCATCATTTCATCATCATCATGTCAATGATGTTGGTAGGTATTTAGGAAAAATAATACATATTTAAGAAAGAGTTCTACTTATGCCGTATATGATTAGACTATTGTTAATTATTTGCGAAGCCGTGCTAAATTATTGACAGCACACGGCTGGTTGACAACCTTCGGCTTTAGTCATTCTTCATTAACATCATATCAGAGTCTGTTAATGTTGTTTATGACTACGAGTTTTGACCATGAAATGTGGAGCTTGTTTTCAAAACCGAATATCTCAATTTTATTTTATTTTTATTTTTTTAAGGTTGATTCGGTAACATTTGTCTCAGCTGCATTGGATGGCAAAATATTTTTTGATCAAGTTTAATATTTCCCATTGATAAGGCTTTGAGAAAACATGCTTTTCGTTCAAAACTGAATACATCCATCACATATAATATATTGCACCGGAATGAATATTGTTTTAAAAATTAAGGCATTTAATTTCTAATTGTTATTAATTAATTATTATTATTAAGTTCAAAATAAATATCACGAATTAGGTTAAATATTTGAGATTATGTGAAATATCCTGCTTTTCATAGCTAAATACAACAACCATTTTTTAAAAATCTAAATACCGTATATCCATTAATTTTTGTTCAAAACTCAATATATCCTATCTTCTTTTATCAATATCTTGTTATGTACTATATATAATTTGGTGCTTTTTGGTGATAGTTTCTAGCTATCATTCAAACTATATACCTAGGTATTACTCCATTTTGATAATCCTGTCTTAAGATATACGTTTTTCCTTCTCTCCTGTAAAGTTTGTGATTGTGGAGGTATTCAGTTTTGAAAACAAGCTCATTAAATATTCTGCAGAAAATGCACAGAAAATTTATTTTATGAAGGTCACATTGCTACAACCAGCACCAACCATCTCTTGGCGTAGATGTTAGCAAGCTTAGCTCTCTCCTTGCAGGTCCGGGTGAGGCAAAACTGAGAAGAGGTGGGTTGGATTCCCACCTCACCCATTCTGGTAGTGTTTTTCCGTGGTTTCTCGCTTCTTCTCCAGGCAAATGCCGGGACGGTTCCCAACGTAAGGCCATGGACGCCTTCTTCCCAAACCTATTGTTGCGTGCCACCCCCTAGTGGCACCTATGTTAACTGGATTACGGTGGGTATAATGCACAACACCAATTACTGCTTAAAGAAGTAATTAATTTTATTGCAGCCAGAAAAATACACTACTCAACAGCAATCATTACCTTACTCCAGTTTCCTCACGTCGAGAATACTTTCCCTTTCACTTGTCAACAGACCACAGTTAATCCTCTTCGCTAATGAGTCCGCTCCCGTACGCTCGCTGGAAATAGCTGCACTAGGTCTGTCACTGTACTATACACTGTTACACAAGCACCACGATCACTTCCTCGGTGTCAAGAGAATCAGCTTCACTAGGGGTTTCGCAAGTCACCGCACTTCTGTCGCTCAAGATAATCGCTCACACTAGCTCGTAAAACACAACAACAACCACTGCTTGACGGGTCACTCTTATATAGCAGGCCGGTGACTCAATAAATGCTTCTAGATCCATCCAGGGTTCACGGCTTCTCGAGGTTTCCATCGCTGGTCCAGTCACGAATATTCTGGACTACCCCTTTGTCCTAGTAGCCCTGTTGCATAAGGCACACGCAATACAGGAGGCAGGCCACAGCCCAGCCCTGGGGCAGTTGTGACTCATGCGGCGAGTGATGACACAAACTCGCAGCCGTAACACCACCCCCTTCCTAAAAAGGCTGATCGTCCCGATCAATCATTGGTCCGTCTGTGTCCCTCCGTAGGCTGCCAGGCGATCTCGGTGCACGATCTTCATCTTTGTCCTCGGGCTCCGCTGGATCCTGTAGACGACATCGTTGATCCGTTTCACGACTCGGTACGGGCCCTCCCAGGACTTCTGCAGTTTGGGTGACAGGCCTTTCTTCCGTAATGGGTTGAAGAGCCAGACCAGGTCGTCCTCGTGGAATCCGCCGGCATCCGTCTGCTGGTCGTATCGGGTCTTCATTCGGTCGGTCTCGATCCGTAGTTTCCTCCTCGTGAACGCGTGTACGTCCTCCAGTTGGTCGACCAGTTCTTGACAATACTGGCTTACCGGGATCGGATCATTCCCAGGTCGGCCGAAGGCAAGATGACAGGTAGACGGAGCTTCCTCCCAAACATGGCCCGGGCTGGTGTGCACCCGGTGGCGATGCGGTAGGCCAGGAGAAATAGTGGAAGATGCTTGTCCCAATCCCTCTGGTGCTCGCTGACGACTATTCGGAGATGGTTCTCGATGGTGCGATTGAATCGCTCTACCATCCCGTCGGACTGAGGGTGTAGCGGCGTTGTCCTTGTCTTCCGGATTCCCAGCAGCTGGCATAGGTTCTGGAACACCTGCGACTCGAAGTTCCTCCCTTGGTCGGAGTGCAGCTCCAGGGGTACTCCGTACCGGCTGACGAATTCCTTCACCAGGGTCTCTGCAATCGTCGCGGCTTCTTGGTTTGGGAGCGCATACGCCTCCGGCCATTTGGTAAAGTAGTCGCTGACGACTAATATGTAGCGGTTCCCTGCCTCGCTTAACGGGAATGGCCCAGCAACATCGATGGCCACTCTCTCCATGGGGCCGCCCACGTTGTAGGTCTTCAGTGGACCCCGTCGTCTTCGTCCTGGGCCCTTGCTGGCTGCGCAATCGTGGCACCTCGCGCAGTAGTTCTCCACGTCTGTTCGGCATCCGATTCAGTAGAACCGCTCTCTCAGCTTCTCCAGGGTCTTCTTTATCCCTAGGTGTCCACCAGATGATCCTCCATGAACTTCCTTCAGGACTTCCTCCGTCATAGCCTTTGGAACGACGACTTGTTCCCGAGATGTCTTCCCGTCGGTGCTCTCCCAGGTACGGCAGATGAGGCCATCCCTTACAATCAGCGAGTCCCACTGTGCCCAGTAGGACTTAAACTTTGGGCTGCAGTCACTCACAATGTTCCACCCGGGTCTGGGGACACAGGCCCTCTTCCATTCGGCTATCAGTCCCAGGTCATCATCTTCTGCTTGTGCCCGCGTGAAAGATTCGCGGCTCCAGTTCCCTTGAAGTTCCACAGTAGTCCGTCGGCACAGTATCCCGGTGTTCTCCTCCCTTCGGGCACAGAAGGTGCAGTCTTCGGGGCACGGTCTTCGTGACAGTGCGTCGGCGTTAGAATGCAGTTGGCCTTTCCTGTGCTGAATCTCAAAGTTGTACTGTTGAAGCCTCTCTAACCACCGCGCGAATTGACCCTCGGGCTGCTTGAAGTTCAAGAGCCACCGCAGGGATGCATGGTCGGTCCTGATGAGAAATTCTTGCCCGTACAGGTACTTGTGGAAGTGTTCAATGGTCTTCACGATGGCGAGCAGCTCCTTCCTGGTGACGCAGTAGTTCCTTTCTGGCTTTGACAAGGCCTTGCTGAAGTAGGCCACTACTCTCTCCTCGCCGTCCACTACCTGCGACAGGATTCCCCCTATGCCAAAGTCGCTGGCATCGGTATCGACGATAAACCTTGTTCCAGGTCTGGGGTAGGCCAGAATAGGCGCGGTGCACAGAGCCTGCTTGAGTTGTTCGAAGGCACTGTGGCATTCTGCTGTCCACGTGAAGAGTTGGTCCTTCTCAGTCAGTCGATGTAAAGGTTTGGCGATGTCGGCGAATCCCCTCACGAAGCGACGGTAATAAGTGCAGAGTCCCAGGAAGCTTCGTAGTTGGGACTTGTCCTTCGGAACTGGCCACTCCCTCACAGCTGCGGTCTTCTCTGGGTCGGTGCGCACCCCTTCCTCGGAGACGATATGCCCAAGGTACTGGACCCGCTTCTGGAAGAGCTGACACTTCTTGGGGCTCAACTTCAGCTGGGCAGCCCGTAGCTCAAACAAGATCTCCTTCAGGTTGCTGTAGTGCTCCTCGAAGCTTCTCCCCAGAACGATGACGTCGTCTAGGTAGACCAGGCAGGTCTTCCAGTGTAGTCCCCTCAGAATGGACTCCATTAGCCTTTCGAAGGTCGCAGGGGCGTTGCACAGACCGAATGGCATGACGGTGAACTGCCAGAGCCCGCTGCCCACAGAGAACGCCGTTTTCTCGCGGTCCTTAGGGTGGACCTCCACCTGCCAGTAGCCACTCTTCAAATCCAAGGTGGAGAACCACCTTGACCCTGATGTGGTATCCAGCGTGTCGTCGATCCGGGGTAGAGGGTAGCTGTCCTTCTTCGTGACGTCGTTCACCCGCCTGTAGTCCACGCAGAACCTGGTGGAACCGTCCTTCTTCCTCACAAGCACGACCGGAGAACTCCAAGGACTATGTGATGGCTCGATCACCCCTTGCTCCTTCATCTCTTCTACCATCAGGTCGACTTCGGCTTGCTTGGCGAGCGGGACACGTCGGAATGGGGCCCTAATCGGTGCGCTGTCCCCAACGTCGATTCTGTGCTGGACCAAGCTTGTCCTGCCGAAGTCTTTGCTCCCCACGGAGAAGACATCCTGGAATTCGCGTAGCAGGTCCTGAAGATGGCGTGATTGTTCCTCGTCTAAATGGTCCTGGGATCCTTGGTACAGCTTCTGTAGTTCTTCTGGCAGTGTGCGTCTTCTTCGGTTGTCCGTCTGCAGGTGTCTGTCTGTCGTATCTGTGATGCGGGCAATCCAGGTAACGGGCTCGCAGACTCCTAGGTTGGTGTCCCGGTGAACCGTAATGTCGTAGTCGTTCAGGTTGGACAGGCGGACGTACGGCCGAGACGTCGTGTTGATGAGAGTCTTGGCAACTAGCAATCCTTTTGTCTGGATGTCCTCATATTTTGGTTCGATGACAGCCGCCACTCCCTCAGCAGTTCCGTCGACAATTACGGCAGCGCTGACCTCCGTCTTGGCGGGAACGATGACGTCTTCTCTCAGCCTTACTCGTCGTGCGGTGATGGACTCGTGCGCAGGTTGCAAAGCAAGTTCCTCACCTCCGAAGTGCAGAGTGTTGGTACTCAGATCCAAGATGATGTTGTTCTGGTCCAGGAAGTCCAGTCCGATGATCACTTCATTTGATACGTCAGCCACAAGCACTGGATCGCCCGTCGACCAATGACGAACTCCAGTGATGCTTCGCCATGTACCGGTGCGGTCTCTCCGGTCGCGGTTATTAGCTGGAGGTTCCTTTGTGTGGGTTGAAGTCTCCACTTCGGGATCACGGTGGGACTGACGATGGTCCTCGACGCTCCCGTGTCGATCAGCATGGGCCAGCTCACTCCGTTGACGACTCCGTCGACCATCAGGCTGCTATTGTCCCTCTGTAACTTCGTCACACGCACTTGGACTGCTGGGGCTTGACGACTGTCACAAGCCAACCTTTGCCCCCCAAGGCTGGCTAATACTCGTTTCCCTGGGTCGCGCGGTTTTCAGACGACTGATTTCCCGTCGGATACCCTCGGCGGCGGCGATCACCGCAGTCCTTGCTCAGGTGGCCTTTCTTACCGCAGGTCCAGCAGGTCGGTAGTCCTCTTCCGGGCCGCCTCTCCGGTTGCCTTCCGGCTGTGTCGTTGCTGGTGTTGCCGCGACTATCGAAGAAACGGCTTAGCGGCTCCATTAATTCGTCGGCCAGGGGCTTGGTCTCGTTGGTTTTTACTGGTTCGTCAACGTCCACTTGACGCACCCGCGCGTGCATTCTGGATGCCTGTTTTGCCGTCTCGAACTCAGTGCGTGGCTCAGCGTATCTGCCACGGTCTTATTGCGCGCGAGACTCAGCGCCTGTTGAGTGTCCGAGTCCCGTAGCCCGTCGGTGAAAGTCTGCGTCGCTATCTGCTCCAGAAAGTCGGCCGGCGCTGTTGGGTAGGCGAGCCTTACGAGGCGTGCGATGTCCATCTCGAACTCCTGCAGGGTTTCCGCGTTCTTCTGTACCCGGGTCCGGAGCTGCATCTGATAGGCCTGCTGAAGTTGGCTATCTCCATATCGGGACTCCATATCGGGACTCCATATGGGCGATCAGGGAAGCGTAGTCCTGGGATCCAGTCGGGATGGCCTGAAGGACGTTAAGGGCGTCACCTCTCAGCGCTACAATGAGAGCTGTAGCCTTTTCTGTGTTGTTCCAGTTATTTATGGAACAGGCCGCCTCGAACTGACGTAATTAGGTGTTCCACGGGACCTTTCCGTCGAAGGTTGGGGGCGTCACTCTGCTCTGTCCCGTTCCTGATGTTCCCGGTGTACCTGTGGGCGGGCGTCGGCGCAGCTCGGCAACTTCCTCTTGAATAGCGTTGAATTTCTCTTCCACCCCCGTGGGTGGGCGTTGGCGCAGTTCGGCAACTTCCTCTTGTAGGGCTTTGACTCTCTCATCCACCCCGGTCGGCGGGCGTCGGCGCAGCTCGGCGACTTCCTCTTGTAGGGCTTTGGATCTATCTTCCATCCCTGTCGACGGGTGTCGGCGCAGCTCAGCAAATTCCTTTTGTAGAACGTTGAATCTCTCTTCCACCCCCGTCAGCGGGCGTCGGCGTAGCTCGGCAACTTCCTTTTGTAAGGCGTCGAACTTCTTTTCCACTGCCGTGACTTCCTCATGCAGACCCAGTTCTAATTTCTTCAGGCCCTGTGTCAACTTATTCTGACCGTCTTCCATCTTCTTCTGGCCGTCCTCTATCCGCTTCAGGTCCTCCGCTAGCTTATTTTGATCGTCTTCCATCTTCTACTGGCCGTCTTCTAGTTTGGCAGTTAGGTCCTTGGCTAACTTCTTCTGGCCGTCTTCTAGTTTGGCAGTTAGGTACTCGGCTAACTTCTTCTGGCCGTCCTCCATCTTCTTCTGGCCGTCCTCCATCTTCTTCTGGCCGTCTTCCATCTTCTTCAGGTCCTTGGCTAATTTCTTCTGGCCGTCTTCCATCTTGGTTTCCATGCCATTTAAGTTTTCTAGCAATGCTGCGAATTGCTCTTCCATTTTAGATGTTTGTCTTGTAAGGGGCATGCACTCACAGGAAAATTAGAGAAAATGACCTGCTCGGGTTTTGAAACCAGGACCGTCAGGTGTTGTGCTTGAGTTCGTAATCCAGCTTCTGACACCAGTTGTTGCGTGCCACCCCCTAGTGGCACCTTCGTTAACTGGATTACGGTGGGTATAATGCACAACACCAATTACTGCTTAAAGAAGTAATTAATTTTATTGCAGCCAGAAAAATACACTACTCAACAGCAATCATTACCTTACTCCAGTTTCCTCACGTCGAGAATACTTTCCCTTTCACTTGTCAACAGACCACAGTTAATCCTCTTCGCTAATGAGTCCGCTCCCGTACGCTCGCTGGAAATAGCTGCACTAGGTCTGTCACTGTACTATACACTGTTTCACAAGCACCACGATCACTTCCTCGGTGTCAAGAGAATCAGCTTCACTAGGGGTTTCGCAAGTCACTACACTTCTGTCGCTCAAGATAATCGCTCACACTAGCTCGTAAAACACAACAACAACCACTGCTTGACGGGTCACTCTTATATAGCAGGCCGGTGACTCGATAAATGCTTCTAGATCCATCCAGGGTTCACGGCTTCTCGAGGTTTCCATCGCTGGTCCAGTCACGAATATTCTGGACTACCCCTTTGTCCTAGTAGCCCTGTTGCATAAGGCACACGCAATACAGGAGGCAGGCCACAGCCCAGCCCTGGGGCAGTTGTGACTCATGCGGCGAGTGATGACACAAACTCGCAGCCGTAACACTATCCCCAATTTACAAATACACACTCTAGTACAGCCATCACAATAATATAGGTTATCACACAAATTCCACTCAACAAGTACACTGACTTTCATGGCCATGATGTCGCAAAAGCCCCTATAATAAGCAACAACAAAAGCCTATCTAGACAAATGAAAACGTCCTTTATACTTTTAATATTTTCTCCTTACACTGTATCTGTCTAGTTATGAAACATAATAGCATGACGAATAGAAGGACCTAGTGTGAGGACTCCGCCATTATAGCACGGTAGTTTGTGGTCCCGCCGCTACAAGCACTGTAAGCGATAATGTCCAACAACGTGTCCTGTTGTTGGGTCGAGCCAGGTCATAGAAAGTGCGCGAGAAGTTACTGTGTGATTTATTTGTGTGAATTAAATTGAATTTTCTTTGCATTCAGTTCTTAAATTCAGTTCATTGTGTCTTGTGTACATCAGCGTTTTGTGTTGTGGACTTCAAACATATTTCTTATGCGGCTTTGTTAATTTAATAGTTGAACATGCCGTACTGTCTTTTGCCTGGCTGTAAGTCAGGGTATGGTAGAGTAGTTAACGATATACGATTTTTTTCACCACCGAAGAATAAAAATCAATTTGAAAAATGGGCCAGAGCTATTCCACGAAAGGATACGGAGTTAACGCGAAGTATTAGAATTTGTCAAATTCATTTCTCTTATTATTTGATAGTAAAATCAGGTAATTTTATAGTGAATGGTGAAGAAGTGGAAATCTCTCGTGTGTTGTGGAAATTACGTCCTGGAGCAGTGCCTCAATTTTTTCCCTAATTTACCGAAGTAGTGAGAATAAGTCCCGTAAAGCTCCCAACAGGAAAAAGAATCTGGGTCATTCTAGTGTACTTACTGATGCTGAAAAGACTATAATATTGCTCAAAAGGCGCCTATAGAATGCTAACCGTAATTTAATTCGCGTTAGATCCTGCCTCAACTCGGCAAAATCGAGAATTAATTTGCTGGAGAAGCAGGTTGGAAATTCACAGGCATTTAATTACAAAGATAACGAACACCTTAGCAAGAAATGCCAGGAAAAATCTCCCAATGGAATGAGGTACAGCAATGAATTCATTTTAGAGTGTTTATTGTTGAGAATAAAATCACCGAAAGGATTCAGTCATTGTCGGCGACATTATCTCTTGCCTCTGCCTTCAGAAAGTCGCTTGAGGAAACTTTGTAAAGGACTTAAGTGCCCTTATTGAATTAATACGCATAGTATAAATGCTATTTCAGACAATTTTAAGGAGGAAAAGAATGATAATTCACGTTACGGTGTTGTAATTTTCGAAGAAGAGAAGCTAAGAGAAGAAATCGAGTTAAATAGCTTTTCTGATAAAGTAGATGGATTAGTTGATTCAGGAGAACACACACCTGACCTCCAGAAGAACGTACTTGCAAATCACGCTCTAGTGTTCATGTTCGTACCTTTCATGCATATATTGGGTGCAGCCAGTTGCTGTTTATGCAAGCAGAAATGCTACTCCAGGGGTCATTCTCGCAAAAATTCTAATATAGGTGATTTTGCGAGGGTGGCTGGCTTTACTTGTGATGGTAGTCAATCAAATGAAAAGGCCAGGAATTCGTTACGAGTAGTGGCAAGACAAGCTCTCTACAACCTCACATCCTTAATCCTGCAGATGTTACGAGAAAGATCTGGGCTTTCTCCGACTGTATACTCCAGGAATCTCTGCGTTCCGTAACATGTAATGAAGACCGTAGTTCTTATTTCCGTGAATTATATTTTCCATTGTGCCCTGCCATGCTATTTTAATTGTAACCGCTAATTACTTTTTAAAAGAGTATTAGTTACAAAGTAATTCGTTTCCCTTAGCACAATCCCTAAGACCAGCTGACCCCGGCAGTGTGGAACTTGCCCACTCTAGCGCTGCCTGGCGGGGCGCGCTTGAACTTCAGGAGTCTTCTCACTTTCTCCTTCTATTCGTCATGATAATAGGTTATAGTGTATATTCTCGCCCTTTTAAACACAGCTCGAGAGTGTCCCATGCTTCGCAAAATACAGTATCTCTTCGTTGGGCAGGCAAGCTCAGTGGGATAAGAGCTGGATGGATTCAGGATGTATTTATTTTATTGTTGTTGTGGTATTGTTTTCCTTTAAGGGCTTGGACATTTCAGCCCCGTGTACTTGCCTACAGGCCCAATACTCTCAAATGATCACATGGTGACCGTTTTAATTTTGTGTTTGGATACTAAGAGGCAACCTATGGCCATCAGCGGAACAATTGAAAAACGCATAGTATTCATGTGGAACGCTCATGATTGCCAACCCCATCAAGTGATTTCAGTGTCTAAGGCGTTGATCCTGTAAAGCAACACATGACTAGTGGCCAATTCGACAATTAGACAAGCAACATGGAAGCATCTTGTAATGTGGTCATAGTTCTGTTCCCAATAACATTATTATTATTCCAATGAGGTATATAATTGAATTATAATTGAATTCGTGTGTGTAGTTAGTTGAGGGTTTATATGTTTATTTAATTGTATTGTTTATATTAAATCGGAATGTTATTCTGATGAATGCAATCGACATTCCATATTTCCATGCTATGGATGCTCGGATAACCTCCTCATGGTTCATTGCACCTCAGAATGAAACTTATCGCCTTGCAATATGATATTGCCCCCTGATATACATTTAAGCAATGCAAAACAATAAACAAGCCCTACTGATTCTCTTGGCAAGTGGGTTGTTGGGGGAGGGCTATGAACTTTGGAGGTTATGGTACCACAGTAGTACGAATAGCAGTAATAGTTAAGTTACGAAGGACGGTTCTACTGTACTCCTACCCTCTCTATAACTGGGAATTAAAACCGCGACTGTTCCATCTAAATTAGCAATGTTACCAACATTGTTGAACAAAACTGGTGAACATATCTTAATTTACGCAGACGCAATGCGTCCTAACATTACAGATTCGTTGTTATACACACAAATCAATACGGTAATGATCTATGTTCGTGATAACTCACGTCTATGAGTTCACCTTCATTGTATAAATTGGCACTTGCAGTCGGGGAAACCCCCTATATTAATCGGGCAATATTATATTCTTTGCTTATAGTCAGATCTTGCATCAAGGTGAATTCTCAATGTGCGCGGAATTTGTACTCAAACACTGCGTCATCACGGTGTCATCTAAGAAGTTGATATTTTCGTAGACTCCTCTGTTATTAGGCCTATATGCTCCTTGCTTGCGTAGCCGACCAGCGGCAGAGTAAAGCTGCTTAAGCTGGGGTTTCCTAGGCGCGGAATGCGGACAGCGGAGTCGGCTCTCCTCTGGTCATATGTAATTTTAATGGTACTGTTTTCCTAGAAGCGGAGCGGACCGCCGCTTGACGAGCGGAACTCGCTCCTCCGCGTTCCTCTGCTCCGAGAGCAGACGAGTCCGCTGTCGGCTGGCGGAATGGTTGGACGTCTGTACAAGTTGTGTGTAGTTTTATTCAATTGTGTCCCTTGTGTGTTTAGTATAAAATATGTGCACCATGAGTGTGTGTCGGTTTACTGCTTTCTGTTATAAAACTGCGATTTCAGTTCTTCTACATCTTGTATTTCTTGGTATAGATCATAGAACTCGTTTTTGGTCAATCGAAAGTACTGTTTGAATCTAATTTCGTCATCAATTATATGGTTATTTATAAGAATTTTAAACACTCCCTCATTTTCAGGCGTTTTAAATATGTCACTTGCACATTTTCGATCCTTCACTAAATGCAGTAGTAACTCTTCCTCTTCCTCCTCTTCCAAGTGTAACAAAATAGAAAGACTAGATTCCACGTCCTTATCGACCTCACCTTATCACTCCTAGTATACAAATGAGCAACCGTTCTGCTCTCCGCCAGTAGGAAAACACAATTCAGCTAGCTGATGACTCACGAGCGGAGAGCCCACTCCACTCTCCACGTTCCGCTCTCTGCTTCCGCGCCTAGGAAAACCCAGCTTTAGTCTCGGCTGAGTATATGATAAGTAGGGCTCGGATTTTTAGGTGCTAAAAATCGGGAAAATATTTATTTTTTATGTATTGAAATACCTGAAATATGTGACAAAAAAAGTAAAAATATTTTAATATAATTTAGTTTATTAATGTAAATATAAACAATATGCAGTACTCAGGAATGCAATTTATTCTATGTCTCACTGACTGCTGAAGCATTACAATACACAACGAGATACATCGTCAGGTTGTCCATCACAAATGACCGACGATTATCACGAAACACTTCTTCTGAAGGCTCGAAACTGCGGCAATATGTTTCTTGCCCTTGAGATCGCTGTTCAGCCTTTATTGCTTCCCCACATGGTTGGCAGAACAGAACGCCCCTTTCAGAAGTAAAATTATCTTTAAATTCTGCAACATACTGCTGTAGACGATAACTTGTAGTTGCTTTTACTTTAGGCATCGTAAAACTGACTTACTCTTCACAGTGCCAGAAATTAACGACGACACTGGTTCCAGGTAGCTGAGGAGGGGGGGGGGGGGGGGTAGGTCTAGCACGTGGTGCAATATGGCTATGGACAAAGAAATCCCTGACTTCCACAGTAAGTGGCACGGGGCGACAAGTTAAGAATAACACAGTTGCAAGCTCACATACGCTCTGCATGAAGATTAGATAGGTCATAGGTTCTTCCCCGTTGAAGTAGGCCTAACACAGAACAAAAATGTAATAAACTGAAAGATCTAGCATACTGATTTAAAAATACGTAAATATTATGTCCTTTTATGTGCTAATAAGTGAAAAGCAGAATTTATGTATTTATAGAAAAAATGCTTAAAATATGTATTTACATAAAAAATATTTATTTACCTAAAAATCCGAGCCCTAATGATAAGCAGTCCAGTCTTCGTCCATACTCACCGCATACGTGTAGCACTAGTTGAGATCCAGCTTGCCTCTCCGGCGATCGGTACGAATATTGACGACTGCTAACGACTCCGCCTATGTCAATTGTCGATAATCATGCGCCTACATGTATAATGTTCCATATTTTGTGATTTGTGTTTATATTATTATTCATGCTCTCCAAGTTTTGAACATAATGTTATCGGTAAGTTTGTCAAATACCCTGAGAATGCATGTACGAGCCTCTGCTGCTGAGTGGGATAAAAGCTGGATAGATTAACAATGCATTTTTTATTATTATTGTTGTCGTGCAATTTTCATTCAGGGGTCATTTCAGCCCTGTGTACATGGGTGTCTGTAGAATTTGTCTGATAAAATGTGTTGTTGTGGTGTCTGTATTAGTTAGTGTATTTGTATGCTATTTGAGGCGGGGTATGGGATGGAAGTGGCTGTGGCCAAAGTTAGGAACCATCCCAGCATTTGCATTGAGTAGTAGTAGTAGTGGTAGGGGGACCTCGGAAAGCTACTTCTAGGATGGCTGAGGTGGGAATCGAATCTGCCACTTGTAAGTTTTCCTCACTAGGTTGAGTGTACTCCATTCCAGCCCTTAGACCAAAACGAAATTTTGGCTGGCTGCGTGTCTCAGCGGTAACGTTCTCGCCTACTGTGCCCAAGGTTGCGGGATCGAATCCTGGCGCAGCCACTTGACACTCGAGCGTTCGCAAATGCGAGAGAGCCATATCAGTAGATTTACTGGCACGTTAAAGATCTCCTTCGGGACAAAATTCCGGCACACCGGCGTCTCTAAATGCCGCAGTAGTTAAAAGGGACCTATAACAAATACCATTATTATTAGATCTAAATTTCTTGGCAAAGCCGAGAATCGAACCCGCACCTCCGGGGGCGACACTACATTAGGAGGTGGTCGATTTATTCGTAGGTTTAAAATAACAGATATGAATGTATTGGTGAGAATGGTGCCTGGGATTAAACAGATGAGAACGATGGTGACGGGATGATCACAATGAACACGTTAAATGAGGCTGCTCTTTTCAATCGTCTTAGATGGTCGGGCATTATGATGTGACTTGTGAACACAGCTATAGAGGGAAAGAGAATCAGAGATTTAGGAGGCGATGGTTAGACCAGGTGCTCAACGAATTTTTAAGTTGAACCATGCGGGAACTTTCGCATGTGTTTAAACCACTCGCCCGGCTTTATTGGTATGCGGGCTCGACGCGACACAGTTCTGGCAGGGGCTATCATCTTGTTTATTTGTATAAACGCACTTTTTAAACAAATAGTCGATGTTTATGAAATCGGAGTGCAATTCGTCACTGCTGTGGGTAATGTTTCTTTTGTTATGATCGGTTACTTTTGCGTGCCCCATGTGTATATACCACCCGCCTGGCTCTCCTGTTATGTGGGCCCAACACGACACAGTCTGGCAGGGGCTATTTTCGTCTTGTTTATTTGTTTAAATCGCACTTTATAAACAAATAAATATATTTCCGTTGACTCTTCAAGAAATACTATTTATAGTAGAGCCATCATAACTTCCGACTTGACGTTTCAGTGCTAGGCTACAGCTTCGTTCGCTAAATCGCGACATCACGAACGAAACTCAATATGCCGTGATATATCGATTTGAATGGGTGCCTGTGATTGGCTACTTTAAGTGATTTTCCTTTTGACCGCTACATAACTCGAGGGTAACACTGAAATGTCAAGTCGGAAGTTATGATGGCTTTACTATAGACGATGATACAAACCGCACCTTAACTCCCTCTGGTTCAAGGGGTTCAATTTTGTGGAACATAGACTACATCTTAGCGTTTTATCTGGAGGTGTAGAAGCAAGAGGAGGCCGCAGTGCTAACTGCTCATTGCAGACTAGACTGGTATCAGTATGTCACGAACATGAATAAGCAATGATTGAATAATGAATGAATTTCAGATTGACATTTGTAAACAAGTAGCAACCGATCAATTAATCAAAATGTGAACAACACAGGTAGCCTACCAGTTTCCTGTACTTCAAAACTGACAGAACCACATTGCCATACTCTCCTCCTATTGTCATGGTAGTGTTAACACTTAAATCGTGGCTCCCTGCTGTCAAGTTTGAGAACAATTGACTATCTTGCAGTGATGGTCCTTGAGAGGTTAGCAACTACCTCATGCTGTTGCGACTAGCGTTTTTGGCTGTCGCTCCGGAAGTCCGGGTTCAATTCCTGGCCCTGGCAAGAAATGTTAATTCTGGTGTGAGGGCTGGAACGGGGTACACTCAATCTCGTGAGGCTAAACTGAGAAGAGGAGGGTTCCATTCCTACCTCAGCCGTCCTGGAAGTGGTTTTCCGTGGTTTCCCACTTCTACACCAGGCAAATGCTGCGATGGTTCCTAACTGAAGGCCATGGCCGCCGCCACCTCAGTACTATCGCCATTTACAAATACACACTCTAGTACAGCCATCACAAAAACACAGGTTATCACTCAAATTGCCCACACACTCAAAAACACGGGGATATATGACCACAGTGCCGCAGCCCCTAAAATAAACAACAACAACAACAAATAACTCAAACGGTTTGCAATGTCATATATATTTAACTTAACAGCTATTTCACATCTTTTATATGCATCATTTTTACTTACTTCCTACTTCAACTGCGGACTACAGTCATGGTCCACAGGTTATGAAACGGTGGTGTAGGGTTACAAACTGCAGCTGGCCATGCTGCCACGTGCAGAGCCACATGGTACTATACAAGGGTGAATGATTCCGAAGTATGTTGATATTTTCGTGAATTGCTGTTATTGATAGCCTATTTTAATTCGAATTTGTCTACCTCTGTTCTGTTTGATATCCTTAGTCGTCATTTTCCAGAATTGCAATCGTCGGTCATTTGAACAATTACGCTTTCTGTAATGTTCTTCCCTCAAATGTTGTGAAAATAAATACGTAGGAATCTTTTCACCACTGAGACTGAAGACTTTCTTTCACGGATTGGGATACAAATATTTAAAAACTTGTTTCTTACCATATAAAGAATCAGTTTCCGAGTTTCTTTTTCATGTCGACGATATTTAAGCCCATAAGCGATTTTAGCCTACTTTTCACATTTTGCAAAAATGAGGGAAAAGTAGACATGAGATCGGGCAAATGTGTGTCTGTCTGTCTGTCTGTCTGGCTGGCTGTGTGTGTGTGTCCCCCCTATCAACTCCTAAACGGCTGCAGCAATCCAAACAAAATGCCTGAATATCTCACGGCCATATTTAAAATGTCAGTGCAACCAACTGCTGAAAAATCGCAATTGAAATTTGAGCTCCATGTTGGATATCCTGGAAGGTATGAATGGGAGCTATTTCAAAATTGGCACACGTATAGATAATAATATTGCAGTTTAATTTCCAGGAGGCCATACACGGCAGTATTGCCAAAATGATTATAAGCCTGCTGATAGGTCCAAATTTTAAATGCATATAACTTCTACACTATCAATTGGAATTCAACCAAACAGATATGACTGAGCGTATTCTTAAGAGCCACCAGGGCTGCCAACTGTTAATAAATGCTCTCCATATTTTTAAATCCAAATACCCTTATATCAGAAAGTATGCAAGCCGACAGCTTTAAACTATGCACACGTATAGTACCTGACATTCTATATTAATTTGGAGTAACTTATATACGTCAGTGCTACCAACATGATTCTAAGCCTGCTGAGAGGTCCAACTTTAAATGCATGTAACTTCCATACTATCATTTGGATTTCAACCAAATTTCGTGTGTGCTATGTGTACCATAACAAACATGACTATGCCGATTCTTAAGAGTAACCAGGGCTGCCAACTGTTGATAAATACTGTCTCTATTTTTGTTACCCTAATATCAATATATCAGAAAGTATGCAAGCCAATAGCTCTAAACATAACACAAGTATAGTACCTGGAATTCTAGATTAATTTGGAGTAACTAATATAGGCCTACGCCAGTGCTGCCAACATGATTCTAAGCCTGCTGATAGGTCCAATTTTAAAATGCATGTAACTTCTTTACTAACTAATGGATTTCATTCAAATTTGACACAACAATAGATCATATTATTTCAGATTATTTCTGACCAATACATGTATGTCATTGTTGCCAACAAGATTTTACGCGCGCTGTTAGATCCAATGTTTAACTGCATGTAACGTCCATGCTATCCATTGGACTTCACCCAAATTTTGTATTCTGTACCGTAAGAGATGGAACTAAGAATATATTCAGTCACCAGGGCTGCCAACTGTAGTTCTCTATTAGGCTTCATTATGCCAGGTATATAGTATTTCGAACTAATTAGAAATTTCGATATTACCAACTTAATTTCGTCATTATTCTAGATAGATCCATATAGATTAATCATTGGCATGAATCTTAAATTTTAAGAAAAGTAGGCTCTTTAGTTCGTCACGGAACTTCTTGTTCAAATCTGAGAAGCTAACATAGTGTGTTCAATACCATTCAGTCCGATGGTGTCGGTAAATTTACTAGTGGGTACCGACGTCCGACCTCGTGCTGGTTTGCGCACTTCTGCGTTAGATAATGATTACTGTAGTTCACTGTAGTTCTTTACAGCTAATCACATGTTTTAGCTCCTTAAACTATGTCTGACTTATTGGGGGAAAGTGCTTGTTTCGTTTGGTAGGTTAAGATGCGCGTTCGGTAGCCATGAAGAGTACAGAACACCACAATGAATGTAAGAGGGAAAATCCATCGTATCTTCCCTGTATTCTTGTTTGCATGCTTTTCTGCCGTCTCATTTGTCATGTAATCCTACACACGGTTTTCGGTGGTTTTCCACTTCTACTTCAGGTAAATGCCGGGATGGTTCCTAACGTACGACCATGGCCGCCTCCGTCCCTATCGTAGCCTCAATCACAAATACACACACTGGTACAGATATCACAATAACACCGTTTATCAGACAAATTCTACATACACCCAAGTACACGAGGCTGAAATGGCCTCGATGTCCAAGCATTTAAATGAAACAGTAAACTAATTTGAAATGTTGGCGCTGTTAAGCAACTGCTGAAATTATTTGTTGAATGCCCTTTGGAACAGAACTTGGAGCTGTTCTTTAATTGCACAGTGGGAACGGAAATGGAGCTCAACTCTCCATCATGTTAACCAGTCAGCCATGGCGTGGCTCCTTGTAAAATCATATATTTGCTCTCCAGGATATGGATAAATATCCTGTCTGGAAAAGCTTAAGTACATTCACATACCTTAGAAGTGGATTTCGGCGTTATTTCTTACCATGCCTAGTCAATTAAGGACGTGTATTCTGACTGCACTATCTCCATATTCACCTTCATATCGGTGACCGATGTACTAAAGGGCATGTTCCACTGCCTCATTTCATAGATATGGTGACGATAACCTACTTTACCATGTAGAAATATCTATTTGATATTCAATATCTTCCTTACAAACTATTTGGGTCATTCTCAGAAAAAAGGGTACAAACTGGGGATCATTTCTTCTAAAAATAATTGTATAAACTCTTGTAAATGAGAAAGGGTCTTATTAACATTATCTTGATTTTTCAATAGTCCATTAAATCTTTCTGAAAACAAAACTATGCTTTTTTGGTCAGTAATTTTACATTAGTGTTTCAGAAATTATATTTCAATGTTTATTTTATAATCGAAAGGAAAACCAATGTTATTCATTGGCATTAACTGTATGAAGTACAGATAAGGCCCGTTTTACAGTTTTCAATATTGATCTGCCTAAAATGAATTGTTTCAGTGCTCTTTATGCAGTTTCAAGTTTGAAGATGATGAAATAACAACATTTTACAGTGTCGATGTTCTATTCACTCCTCACACTTTCTCCTTCGTCAGTTTCATTTAATCCATCCCTAATAGTTGATTTATTAGTAGGCCCCAGAAGGCCATGCCGTAAGGAACTTTAATACCTCTAAATATGTCAATATATATGAACTTTTAAATTGAAAGAATGAATATCCCTCCACAGTAGGGAAGACAAGTTAGTTACCCTATAATGAACTTGCATTATTCCATAGAGGTCGAAGCATAAATGACCCAATTGCCAATGTTCAAAGATTGCAGTTCACAACCAGCACTTGGCGCAATTTTTCAACTGAAGAGCTTCATTTGTTGTCCTGCTAAACACTTCTGTAACGTGAGAAACGTCTCTCTACGTCATTGGAGGTTACAGGAACATATTTAATTGGTGTTAACTGTTCCACTGAATGCGGTGAGTTTCTGCATGACAGACGGTTTTCCTTCAAGAACGTCTCGAATATCGCAGATCTCTCTTTATAACCAGATATTTTGAAATTATATTATTCAATTTCTCTTTCACTTTTGTCCTATGCTATCAGAAACTTAAAGATTGCATATCGTTTCTTCAAAAACAGTAAGTGGTTCTTTTAAAGGACTTCCTACAGTTTTCTGTGACGTGATGGCTGTTAGAAAGGAAGAAAAATTGCCTGACAGAATGTTTTGAACCGTTTCTATTGATGCAGCATCATTCGAATCCAATGAATTAACCTCTTTGGCTACTTGTGTATGCTGAGCATAATAAGGGTTGCATCCAGCCAAGTTTCCCATCGAGTTAGCACTGGAGCAGGAGGAAGAGAGAGATTAGGTGCTGTTGTTCTAAACAACTGGATTCTCGTAGGGAATTTTACAAAAATGTTCTTTTTAGAGGCCACAAATCGATCTACCAAGGGGAAAGAATTACGGTAGATATTGTTCCAGCAATTCTATGAACAGCATGTGCTAAATACTCGTATGTTCTATGAATTAAGTTAGAAAAAGAAACGTTAAAGTTTGCCCTAATTTTACCATATGAGGTTACTACCTGCATCTGTAACAAATAAAAGTAGCCGGTTGTATTTAATACCAGAAGGCCATACTGATTTCATGGAGTCGTTACACATTAGATTACAGTTATATTGTTAGTGGCTGGTATTTCACTCCCATTAAGAAGATAAGGTATGATCTTTTGTTCTTTATTTAAGTCGCCGACACTCTACAGTAGTGTGTCTCTAAAAGCCGCAGTAGTTAAAAGGGACGTAAAACCATTAACATTATTACACTAGTAATAAATCGTCCCTCAGAATCCGTACTTTCATCAATAGACAACCATACGAACTGATCCGGTAGTTGATTTTGTAAATATGAGTTTACGTAATTGTAACAACGCCCTACACAAGTCTTACTTTCGTCAGGTGCATGCTGTTGAGTGCATTTGGCAAGATTTTTCTTAAATTTGGAATTATTAACTTTCCACAATGGAATATCAGCACCTAAAATACTTGGCAGAACTCGTAAGAAAACTGACTGATCCTATTCCCAAAACACTGTGCTAATTCCTTTTGAACAGACTCTTCATTTGTGAGTTTTTTGCTTAAATTTTCCTTTATGTTTTGCTGTGTTGATATGCTGAACTAAATGAAACCTTTTCTCACTCGCAACATTTTGCTCACATGTACCACAACCCCTATTATCTGTAGCTATTACGAAACTTTAAAATACTCCCTCTGTAAATTATACATAGGTAGATAGCTATGAAGCCGTCTTTCAGTGTTGCATTATTGACAGTTAATATTGTAACTTTCAGTCGGTCAACACAATATAATTCCAATAACTGGAATATGCCAATAAATAACCTGAAAAATTACACACGATTAAGATTAATATATTTGTTATGGACTATAGAGGGAGGATATCATTCTTACATAATCTGAAAAACTTTTCAGTGGCCAAATACTTTTATAAAAGCTCATAAAGTTCAAAGAATTAATCTTCAGACTAATAATTTGGAAGTGTTCCTACAACAGAAAAATTGGTTGCCTGTAGACATTCCACAAATTCAGATAAGTTCCCACATCATATTTTTCAACCCATTAATAGCTAGTTGATAAACACTCAGTGTTTGTTGTTACCCGAGTATTCGTTGGTCATTTCCGCCGCATATAACGGTAGTTTACATTACAATTCTACCTAGGTACAGTAGTTTTGGGCTTATTGTTTAAGTGTATTAAGCATTAGTAGCTACACTTTCAGAGATTAGTTGGTGGAGGAAGATTGTTCGTTGAAGGGATCGTCATTTCTCAGTCTTACAACATTAAATGAATATTTCTTTTCTCAGGTTCTTAATGCTTTAATATTTATCAGTAATGGTTGCCACACTTCCTGAGTTTTCTGACGTCGCGTTATCACAATGGATGAGACATGGGTACGTTCGTATACACCTGAGGTAAAACGACAATCAAGCGAATGGTGACATACAGAATCACCACCCCCAAATAGATGTCGACCATTGCAGGATCCTTTGAAACTGATGATTATTGTGTGTTATGATTATGAAGGCATAATCTTGGTACATGCTGTAGCTCATGGTATAAAAGTAAACGCAGACTACTACTTGCGTTACTTGGAACATCGTTTGCGCCTGCCAATTCCATATTCCGAAAACCCACACAAAATTCGCATGCAATTGACAATCAATCCAATCACCCCAGTACGCATAAATTAGTGGGGTTCAATTCAATGGTGCACAGGGCTTTAAACATACCCATGTCAATAGACAAAATCAGAGTAATGAAGCAAATAGCAAAGGAAAAAAATCCGTCCAGCAAAATAGATAGCCAGACATCAAAGCAAAACGGTGCAAAAGCCGGACAATAACGAGGGAAAAAATCGCGTGTTTCAATTATGTGAACGCGAATACGTATAAAATAACCAATCTGTTCAAAACACAAGGCATGCAAATTGCATTCACAACGAATAACACTACCGGAAAACATCTGCACACAACGCAATGTCCTAACCACTAGACGATCACGGCCTGAAAAGGGTGCTAGGAATTGCAAGAACGTCCCATTCAGGCTGGCATATGTCCTAACAAAAGAGACATACTACATCGAAGATCTCAGATTAAGACTACAACTGCCATCTACTAAGAATATGAAGAAACTCCTCGAGATAAGACATCGGAAGCAGAACGAAATCCCGCTTGAATTCTACGCAACAGAAGCAATGGTGGACAGAAGATGGACAAACGAGAACCAGGAGATGAGACATGTGGTAACAAGACTCGCCATCCACGGTTTCCACCACAAGATCTGTAAAAATGTTAAATACCATGAACCGAATGAAGAATGCATATGTTCTCTGTGCAATAACCCCTGCGACAAATACCACATCACATCATGCAGCAAACGGACAAAGAGCATAGTTGAATACAGTAAAAGATTAATCTACCTGTAATAATTATTTGTAAGCACACCTTATAACTGTCCATTATGGCCACTTGGCTGCAATAAATATTTATTATTAAAACACCTGCACAACAGTAATCTAAAATAAACCAGATCCATATTCAAAGTCAGGGGTATATTCCATTACGTGCCAAGACACAGGGTGTCAGGCTAATTACATCGGGCAGAGTGGGAGAAGAATGGATACACGTTACAATGAACACAGAAATGCGATTAAATGCGGGACACTCGGCCGTATGCGAGCACGTGTGAAGCGGGACACAATTTCACTAATATTGAAACTGACTTAAAAATAATTCATCACGAACCGAAAGGTAGAGCTCTTGACATTAAGGAAGCAATCGAGCTACACTTAGCTAAAATAAACAGCCCCAATAATCTAAACGAACATACAACCATGGAGAGTTCACCCCTCTTCACTCTATTAGAAAACACACCCTGTCGGAAACATGACACAACATAAAGATGTAGCCAAGGGATTAATAAGGGAAACATGTTACTGGTTCAGGATGTACGATGTATTTGTTTCTTTAATAAACCAAGGCCGGAATTAACGGCAGTATTAAAGGTGCCGGGACATTCTCATTAGACCGGGCAGCGCTTGACTCTTCAGCTTATGCGTGGCGAGGATGAAACCAAGTCTTTAATAGTTGAAAATGTTCCTGAATACAGTAACATACACCACTTGGCCATACACTGTCACATTCGTACGACTTACACAGAAACTTAGGAATGCAAGAAGGTAATTGCCCAGGTATATAAGAGACCTCTGCCCACAGGAAGTTCCCCAGTTGAGAGTAGATAGTGACCTAGATAACTGTCCTAACCAGGACTGCGCAAGACACCATCAGATAAGTAGCCGGTACAATATAACCTGTATTGACCATTTAACTATAATCACATATGCACTCCAAACAAGCAAGTTTGGGGATCTATCACCAATTCCAGTATTTTAACAAAACATAACATAGACCACAACTAACAAATATTGACGAGTTGAATTATCCCAACTCATACTGCAACTAAATAAGTGTGAAAATGAAAATCATAAATAAGTATGAAAATGAAAATCCACAGCCTGCTTCCAGTCTCTGACCGGGTCAGGAATGGAATGAATGAAGCCCCCATCGAGCGGCGAGGATATGAACTGTGCCGGCTGCCGAGGCCTGACGCACTCCTCTGGGGCAATGATTAAATGAATGACAGATGAAATGAAATGATAGTGGAGAGTGTTGCTGGAATGAAATTTTGACAGGGAAAACCGGAGTACCCGGAGAAAAACCTGTCTGCCTCCGTTTTGTCCAGCACAGATCTCACTTGGAGTGACCGGGATTTGAACCACGGATCCAGCGGTGAGAGGCCGGCGTGCTGCCGCCTAAGCCACGGAGGCTCTATAAATAAGTATACATATTGTAAATATTTTCTGATATAAAATTTTAGGGCCTTAGTGTAATGTATCTGATGATGATCGCTTGACGATCGAAACTGGTCATCCAAGTGTATTTATTTATCTCATGTATTTTTTTTTCAGGATTAGGGTATAACCCATCTTTTTTGAAAAAAAAAACCGCGTTGACCTAATGAAAAGCATCAAACTTTCGTTTACGAAGGCAACACTGAAAATGGCTTCAACACCATAATGTAAAAATATAATGCTCCATTTGTAACTAACGGAACCGAGTGTCGCGAATCATAAAGTGTTTCCATGACCTAAATATTCTGACAGGTACATGATTCTTTGGCATAGTATCCATAAAAGATATGTGACCCACTCTCATTAAATGCTAATTTCTGTGTATGCTTAATATTTTGTAATGTAAAGTTTTGAAGCCATTTTTTCAGTGTTGCCTATACAAACTGTCAGTCATTGCTCTTCAGTCGGTCAACACGAATTTGAACAAAGACTGAGCGGGGTACAGTGTATATTATAATATATGAACAATACGTAGGCCTAAATAACACTCCCGGATAAAATTAAATGTATTAGTTATGATGATAATTCCATCATTGTTCACATATTATATACACTGTACCTCGCCCCATATTACTTACTCTGTAACCCGCCCAGTCTTTGGGCAAATTCGTGTTGACAGACTGGAAGAGCTACAACTGACTACTTAATATCTGGCAATATTATTATTATTATTATTATTATTATTATTATTATTATTATTATTATTACATCGTTGTGCCCACCTGTGGAGCGCGATAGAACTTATATTGCTAATGGTGTGTTTTCCTTCTCCCAAAATCTCTTCATCTGGGCACCGAAAATTTTTCTCCGTTCTTCCGACCATGATTTCTTAGTCCTGGTAGTAATTTTCTCAGAGAAATGATGGTTGTTGATTAATATTCTGAACTGGAGTCGATCTTGTAAAATTTCCTCTGTAATGCCGATTTCTTGAAGGTATTTTTCTATTTCATTGACTTTCATTGAGAGAGGAAAGTTGAGAATCCTTTTGGTGAGCCTGTCATTGTTCATTCTGAGAATGAGACCGTAGAACTTCAATCGCCTTTTCCTGAAGGTGTCAGTTGTCTTTTCAGCATGCTGGTAAATCTTCTGAGACTTCCATTTCATCCAGATTCCTTCTGAGCAGACTGGAGCAAGAATCTTCCTCAGTATTTTCATTTCTTGTTTCTCTACCTCTTTAATAAGAGATCTGCCTCCAATGATCAGATAAATTATAGAAAGGAGATTAAGGCCAAGCTCAACACCTGCAAGACTAGGCAGCAGAAGGCTCTCACACAAGCAGAGTATTCAACAGCAAACAGGGAGGTAAAGAGGAGTGTGCGGAAGGAACATAGGAGGTGGATTGATGAGCAGGCGGTGAAAGCAGAAGAAGCGGCAAGAAGGGGGGACGTTAAGGAGCTCTATGGCATCACAAAGATGCTTTCGAAGAAAGGTTTTAATAAAACTAGGCCTGTGAAGAGCAAGACGGGCGAGATCCTCACGACGTGTGAACAGCAGCTGACTAGATGGAGAGAACACTTTGCGGAGGTTCTTAATAGAGATAGAGGACCAGAAAGTAAGCAGCGAGGAGAAGATGAAGAGGAAGCAGAAAGTGACCCGGACATCAGCCTTGACTCCCCAACTCGGGGCGAAATACGGACAGCGTTGAAGCAGATGAAGTGCGGGAAGGCACCAGGTCTGGATAATATCCCAGCGGAAGTATTGACAGCAGACCTGGATATCACGATCAATCTGCTGCACCCGCTGTTGGAGAAGATCTGGAAGGAGGAGAAAACACCAACCGACTGGAAGAAGGGGTTGATCGTCAAGTTACCGAAGAAAGGGGACACCACAAACTGTAACAACTGGAGTGGAATCACTTTGCTGTCCATTCCAAGCAAAGTACTGGCGAGAGTCATCCTGAATCGTATAAAAGACTGCGTAGAAAAGAGGCTTCGGAAGGAACAGGCTGGATTTCGACAACATCGCAGCTGTGTGGATCTCATCAACACCCTCCGAATCATCCTGGAGCAGAGTGTGGAGTGGCGGAATACCCTTTACCTCACATTTGTTGACTTCCAGAAAGCTTTCGACTCCGTAAATCAAAGAATCATGTGGAAGACCCTCGAGGAATGTAAAATTCCAACAAAGATCATCAGAATCATGGAAGAGATGTACGAAGGGTATGAGTGCCAGGTTCTACACGAAGGCAAATTAACAGAAAAGATAAAGGTCAGTTCCGGAGTGAGACAGGGGTGTGTCCTTTCCCCCACTCTGTTCCTGTTGGTCCTGGATAGTGTGATGAAGAAGGTAATGGGAGGACGGAAGAGGGGTATTCAAAGGGGGTATACATGACAGGCTTGAAGATCTGGATTTCGCGGACGACATTTGTCTTATGGCACAACGGTACCGAGACATAGAAGATAAGCTGGGGAGGTTGCAGAGAGAAGCAGAACGTGCAGGACTGATGATCAACACCAACAAGACCAAAGAGATGAGGATAAATTCTGACGTCACGACTAGCTTGACAGTCAACGGAAAGGAAATTGAGCGAGTTGAGTCCTTCCTCTACCTTGGGAGTATAGTCACAAATGATGGGGGAGCAGAGGAAGATGTTCGAAGCCGTATCAGGAAGGCAAATGGTGCCTTTGTCCAGCTCTACCCCATCTGGAGAAATAAAAACCTTTCCAGGAAGACCAAGCTCCGCCTTTTCAATAGCAACGTAAAGTCGATTCTTCTCTATGGCTGTGAAACATGGAAAGTCACAAAATCGATCAAAAACCAGCTACAGGTGTTCATTAACAGATGTCTGCGTCGCATCATGAATGTGAGGTGGCCGGACATAATCTCAAATGAAGATCTTTGGACCATCACCAATCAACAACCGATTAGCATCCAGATCAAGGATAGGAAATGGCGCTGGATCGGTCACACACTAAGGAAGCCGGACGGAGCTGTTGAGAGGGCGGCGCTAGACTGGAATCCTCAAGGTGCCAGGAAGCGAGGTCGACCTAAGAAGACCTGGAAGAGGACGATCGAAAATGAAATTGCAGAGGTGGACAAGAACTGGAGTCAAGTGAAGAGAATAGCCAGGAACCGTACTGCGTGGAGAAATTTCGCCAAGGCCCTATGCTCCGGAAGGAGCGGCAGGAATTAAGTAAGTAAGTAAGCCTCCAATGATCAAGGTTTCCGAGGTTTGATTACTGTGGTGTGATGTCTTAATTTTGCGTTCTTCGTTATTGATTTTTTGTTGCATCTGCTCCAGGTGATTTATTATTATTATTATTGTTGTTATTATTATTACTTAAGTTGTTTGGAGACCTGATGTGAACAGGTTGTTTGCAGGGAAGTGAAGCATTGGGGAGCACATTTACTGAGGCGAGAGATTGTTATCGAGAACGAACGTCAATTGAGTTTATATAAAGGTAATGGAGGGATACGAATGTAAAAATAGCCATACTTCGAACGCTTCCACTTTTAATCCATATTTATTTAAAAAAATGGCCTTCATTATTTCAGTGTGGCATGAGTCTTATCCCTTGATAAGAGCCAAATTACTCAGTTAACATTTCGCGGCAAAGAGAGGGGGAGAAATGAGCCCGCGTATCGTGCAAACAAAATAGAGTTATTAACATGCAATCCTCGCGTGTAACAGTTTCTAGGAAAAAGCGAGAGTGAAGCCATGATAAACAGTGTTGACATTGTTGTTATTATTTATATTTTCTTTCTTTCTTTCTTTCTTTCTTTCTTCGTTATGCCCATTCATAGAGTGCGTTGGATCGTGTTACTTGCCTTGATGATTTTTGTCTTCTCCCCAAATCTCTTCATGATCTCACTGTGTTGCTTCTTGCGTTCTTCTGTCCATCTTGTACCAGTCCTGCTGCTAGATTTCACCCTAAATGTGTGCTTATTTACAGATGTTCTGAAGATATCTCGGTTTTTCATTATGTTCTCTCCGATGTTCATCTCAGTCAGGTTCCCCTTGTTTCCTCCAGCCAATTTAGTCTCGAATTGTTTGTGTTAATTATATTGAATAATCTTTTTGATAGTCTACTGTTGTCCATCCTAAATATTTGCCCAAAAGATTTCAAAAATGTATTATAATTATTATTATTCATTTCTATTTCACCAAACCGACATACTCCATTAGGATGTAGACTACTGTAAAAATGTACTCTTGGTTGAATATAAATGTATGTCTACACCTTATTATTCACGTTTACAACATAGAATTTCATCACATCGCATCAAGGTACTACGCTCGCTAAAGCACAGTGCTAGGCCATGGGGCCAAGGTCTCTGCGGACTCGGTAGACGAGGGTTCGAGCCCCACCATCGGCCGTCCTTGAAATGGTTTTCCGTGGTTTCTCCCATTTTCAACTCCGGACAAATGCTGGGACTGTACCTTCTGACAGACCACGGCTGTTTCCTTCCACATCCTTGCCCAGTTTCATTCATCTTCATTCATTTAATCTCTCATTAACTCCTCTAATGAGGTTGGCGTCAGGAAGGGCATCTGGCCGTAAAATCCATCCTCCACATATAATTTTATCACATCGCATCCCCGACCCTGTTGTAAACGTGAATAATAAGGTGTAGACATACATTTATATTCAACCAAGAGTACATTTTTACAGTGGTCTACATCCTAATGGAGTATGTGATTCAATTCATAATTATTATTCTGTTAAGTGATAAAATTTTCTGGAAATTAAACTTTCGTTAATTGTTGAATAAGACTTAACAATGAGACCGCAGCCAGAATTTGAACTCAAATTTTCTGCATTTCATGAGGGTTCGAATCCTGCTTGTGGTTTCATTCTATGATTCGTAACTTTTATTGCTTTCAAAAACTCGAAGAAAATGTAACGAGTGACCCAGGCAAATGCCGGGATAGTACCTTATTTCAAGACCCGGAGCACCTACCCTATCCCTGCCCCGAATACCGTTACACACACTACTGCAGTCATCACATTAATACAGGTTATCAGACAACATAAACACATACCCAACAACACTGGGCTAATAACCAACTGTCCCAAGCCTCTAAAATGAATTAACAACAACAAAAATATCCAATAACCAAACCGTACAACACAAAACACGAGTAATGCAACAATCCTCCGATGAAACACGTACACGTTCAATCCGTTCTGTCTGTGTATTGTACGGTACAGTAGTGTTCCCTTACATGTATTGTTCAAAATGTCCACCACCATGATCACTTTAGAGTGTCCGACAACGATTGTGTTACAAACTCTAGAATCCCAGGGGTTTGACGTACTACTTCCGCGGCTGTGTTAAACGTATACGTGTTGCATTACTCGTGTGTTTTGCGTTGCACGGCTTTATTACACATACAGGCTTTTCCACTGTTGTGAAGGTGTTTTCACAGAAACAAGGGTGATTGGGGCGACACACCGAATAAATGATAATTGCCATATTACTCTTGTGACGAGCCACCGGAGACCACCCGTCCCTCCACACCAACACACTCGGAGGGCGTCCCTGAGCAGCCTCCGAGGGTCTGTCGGTGGAGTTCCGGTTCACCCTGTAACTTATATATTGCGTGAAGTGAAGCTGTTTAAATTAAGATACAGTCTGAAGAGGCTATTGAAACAGTTCCCATCATCTCAACGTCCAGTGAAAACTAGTCTCATACTTCATCTTAAACAGCACGAAAAAGATTTTGCACGCTCCTCCACCCCTCTCCTCTGTATAACAAATTATAGGGTTGTAGCTATTGGAACCGGGTGAGCTAGCCATGGTCGTTACGGCGTGGCTGCTGGCACTCGCTCACATCCGGGAGGCGAGGAGGTTCGAATCCTCCCGCCGGCAACCTTGAAGATGGTCTTCTGTGGTTTCCCATCTTCCTGCCAGGCAAAAGCCGGGGTTGGTCCCTAACTATAGGCCATAGCCGCTACCTTCCAACTCCTCGTCCTTACATTCAAACTTTCCTCCCCAGACAACACTCCACACGCGACGGTACTTGTAACTCACCCCATGGGTATCCGCATAGAAGCAGCTACAAACTGGCGAGCCGGATATGTCCTCGGACACTCCCGGCACTAAAAGCCATAAGCTAAAAAAAAAGCTATCGGAATGTGGGGCAATGGGTGAAGATTCGGTGAATTTGCTTGTTTATTTTCGGGTTTGCAAATAACTGCCCCCTCCTACAATTTCATACAAAAACATTAATTCCTGTATAGATACTGTCTACCAGCCTTCGGGCTGACTACATAACAGACAGATACTGTCTATAGATCTACAATGAAGCCCCGCACAGTGCAACCCTCTACATTCTTTTGATATGAAATGTAAATTAATGTACAGACAGGTCTTTCATTTTATTAATATAGATTCTTACACGTTATTCGTCCAAATCGAAAGTGTTACGTATGAATGGATTAGTCAATATAATATTTGATCGAAAAATTAAATTCTGAAAACGGTTCTGAATAAACGTTTAAGATTTGAAGTGATCCCATGTTAATTGTTCATTCAAGTTAATAAGATTTTTTAAATAAAAGTCATTACGTAGGAAATACAGCAGGATTTTATTTTTTATTTTTTTATTTTTTAAACCGCTGTGTACATTTACCCTAGTTCAGTTTGGTCAAATATTTTGAAGTCAATTTTTATTTTTATAGACCATTTTACCGTAAATGTAAAGACATTTTATCGATCATTTTATTTTATGTAATGTTAACGCCATCAACATCCACATCCTAATAATTATGTATGAAATGGTCGTATGGTTACGCCGGCCCCGTACTTCTGGGGTGGCGCCCCTGCCAGTCTCTAACCCGGAGGCCCCGGGTTTGATTCTCGGCTCCGTCTAGAATTTTATAAACTTTCGTGAGGGCTGGGAAGGGGTGCACTCGACCTTGTGAGTACAATTGAGTAGCTGTCTGACAGTGAGGCAGCGCCCCGGTCACGAAAACCAAGATTAACGGACCAGAGGCCTAATGCGCTGACCACGTCACCCCGCAATATGTAGGCTGAATGGGCAGCGGTCACTTGGTAGGGGTGTGGTGCTTTGGGAGGAGGGTTTTACTGTATGGTTGGAAACACTGAAGACCAAAAATGCGTCTTAAATAATTAATTTGTTCCTTATTGTGCTCACAGCACAAACATACGATGGATGAACCACTGGATATAAGTAGACATTGGAGGTGCTATCACTTAATGAGAATGAATGAAGCAGAAATTACGTAGGTGGACGATTGGCTCAGCAGAAGTAGTAATCACTTGGCTGGGTTTGTAATACGTGCGATGTTAGAGCTGCAGTGCTTAGCATTGACGAGACTTCTTGGGAGGTGTTATTCATACTAAACTCTTGGGAGGTGTTATTCATACTAAACTCTGTAAGGATAAATGTATTAAATTGTATCATTTAGAAAACATCATATTCCATGGATCAGTGGTAGTGTGTCCGTCTCATGATACCAAGATCGCGAGTTCAATTCCTGGCCGAGGATGTCGGATTTTTGAAAGGCTGTGAAAATCCCCGGCACTCAAAAGTCGTACAATATTGGCTACTAAAAGATCTCGGTGATTACAAGATAAAATTGATATTAAAGGTGGCGAAAAAACCTCTGATGGAAGGTCATCTGGTCCAGAAACTAGTATGAAATTATTAATTCAGTTTAATTTATTTTATTCCCTTTCCATTCTCGCTAGTGTATATTTTTTTAGGTCCACTTCGTTGCGTCACTCTTGGTTATCAATGCGGAGGCCCGGGTTCAATTCCCGTTACTGCCAAGAAATTTAATTCTGGTCTGAGGGCTGGAACGGGGTACACTCAGCCTCGTGAGGAAAAATTGAGAGGAGGTGGGTTCGGTTCCCACCACAGCCATCCTGTAAGGGGCTACATGGCCACGATGTCACAAAGCCCCTAAGAGAATCAACAACTAGGCTACTATATTTTTTCTCCTCAATGGAGGGATTATTTTATTCGTGGTGACACAATTACAACTATTATTATTATTATTATTATTATTATTATTATTATTATTATTATTATTATTATTATTATTATTCGGAGACTCTGTGCTTTTATAATTCATGAAATATTATTTCCAGCTCATAACCCTATATGTAACATTATAAAGGAAATAATATTAGTATGTCTCATTAGTAATATTTTTTAAGTTTGGTGTTTTATAAGATAGAATTGGTTTTCTTTGGTTAACCAATGCTATTTACAGGATGCCATGACTAGAATTGCGTATGTTGCGAGAATGTATCAGTCGTCAGTTGTTGATACACAATCACTAATGGAACTTACAAAATTGGAAACAAAAGCACCTCTGGAAACAAGATTACAAAGCTGTTTCCGCGGTTTGAATAATATAGGTATGTGAAGTGGAAGGAGAAGGTGTCGTTAGTGAGCGTGTGGCACAACGGTGATACCAACGTTTCAACACTGGATAAGAAAACGCTATAGATTTACCCCATTCTGGAAGACCTAAACTATGGGTATTGAGAATACACGCAGAGTTTTGGAAGCCATTCCGCAAAGAAGTACTTTTAGGCTGGCAGAAGAACTTGGTGCATCAAAAGACACCGTACATTGCCAGATCAAGAAACTTTGAAAATCAAACAGAAGCTGTATACCTCATGAATTGACCCCTGAACAGGCTCACGGTAGAGTGTTTATCTGTCATCAGCTTATCGGTAAGCCCATGGATGATAGATTTATCAGGAGAATTGTCACATGTGATGAAAATGGATGTATTACTGCAACGCTGACTCCTCGAAACATTGGCTCAGTCCAGTATACAACCCCTGATCTTGCGCCTTCAAATTACCATCTTTTTTGATCAATGGCCCATTTTTTGCGTGGAAGAAATTTCGAAAACATTGAAGCTGTGGAATTCTTCATTTCAAAACCCAGAGACTGGTGCCGTCACGGGATAAGAAACCTCGCTGAAAGATGGCCCAAGACCATAGAATCTTACGGTCTCTTCTTTGAAGAATAGTTTAATTTCTTGTCAGAAAACTTTCCAATTAAAATTTTCTTTATAAAACGACAGTACTTATGAGACAGTCCCTGTAAATATTAAAACATAAAAATGGCACATTACAAACTAGAAATATCACTTCTCCTTGTTTGCCAACCGTGTCGGTCTTGTCGCTCCCTATTGCTCGTAGAAGTTGTGTATCCGCAGTGACGTCCTCAGATTTATCCAGTACCCCTATGTATGTTCTGGTGGTCCGAGAGCTTGACACCAGTGGATTACACGATCACCGCTAGGGTGATACCGGGAGCCAGAAAACATGACGCTCTCTGTGATGGAGAACTTAAAGAACTCGTGGTTTGGCGTGTCTGATCGTTGTCTACAATATATGGAGGCCGGGAAGTACTCTCCAGGACTGTGGGCACGACCTTCTATAGTACCAGGCAAAGCCGGGATGGTTCCTACCTTAAGGTCATGCTCATGGCAGCCTTCTTCTTAATACTAATATCAATTTCATCCACACACACTACTTCAGATACAACGATAACACAGGTTACCGGGTGAGTTAACCGTGGTCGTTACGGCATGACTGCTGGCAGTCGCTCACATCCGGGAGGCGAGGAGGTTCGAATACCCCCGCCGGCAACCTTAAAGATGGTCTTCTGTGGTTTCCCATCTTCCTTCCAGGCAAATGCCGGGGTTGGTCCCTAACTATAGGCCACAGCCGCTACCTTCCAACTCCTCGTCCTTACATTCAAACTTTCCTCCCCAGACAACACTCCACACGCGACGGTACTTGTTGCTCACCCATTGTTTGTCCGCCTCGAAGCAGCTACAAAACTAGCGAGCCGAACATGACCTTGGACACTCCCGGCACTAAAAGCCATACCAAAAAAAACACTGGTTGTCAGATATAAACTCCACATACATCCAAGTTCACGGGGATGACGGACTATTATGTCCAGGCCTCTAAATGATCCCTCCTCCGTATTTAACCTGGGTTGTCTGATGTCTAATATTAATAATAAACGTGAGTTTTGTAAAGCAACCGACTAAAGGAACAGATACCACACCACCCCAGATTTGAAATCCTAAATAGCAAAATAATGTGTAGAGGAACACCTAAAGCAGTGGGGAAAATTCGTACACCGGCGCTCATTCTACTCGCAATACTGTTTTGGAGGAGAACTGCTTGTAGGAACAACTAACGCCTTATCATTCAATGTGGTTCTAACGTACAAGAATCGATAGGCTAGACATCTAGTAACTGTAGTAACGAAACACTGTAATGTACTGTAGTATACCGCTACGTTTATTGTGGCATAAACAGAGGATCTTTCAAGACGGTAATGGGTATTTCTGTAAGAATATCATGTTTTCAAATAGTGTTTTGACATAAGGTGATCTCCAAACGACTTGAACGAAAAGAAGTAAATGATGGATAAAATACAATCTGGGGTGGTGTGGTATCTGTTCCTTTAGTCGGTTGCTTTACAAAACTCACGTTTATTATTAATATTAGACATCAGACAACCCAGGTTAAATACGGAAGAGGGAGTGTCCGAGTTAGCATACCTGCTCTTGCACAAGTCATTGTGGGTATTGTTGCTAGTTTGTATTTATTTGGCTCGCTGCAACACATTTACAGCTTGTGGTTCGTGATATTTGAGTCCGTCTCGTTTTAGTACTTACGCGGTGCTTTACCTTTAATGAAGCGAGAATTCGGTTGCCGTTTATTACTTCCTGGTTTCCTTTCGTCTGATGTTTTAGTGTTACTTTATTGTGATTTGGTGACATAAACTAACCGTAGGTGACAAAGGCGTCTGAAATTGTATTCCTGCGCACTATTTGTAATATTTAAATGCTGGCCAAGCCGTCCTCTTTTAAACTGACAAAGTAGGTGAACCACTTTTGACTTTGTCTCAGAGCACGTTATGACACTTATGGGAAGGATGTGAGTTAACATATTTTGTGCTTCTATTTCAGCTGTTACTTACGTATTTCTATTCGTCGACTAATTGTCACTTCAGATGTACCGTCATCATAATGACGCATATTTTCTTTCAGTGTGCAATAATCCCCGGTAAGGGTCAGTTTAGTGGCTAGGATTTACTGGTGTGTATTAATCTATCATTATTTGCTCAATGTATGTGCAAAACTGAAACTTTTCGGACATACGACGTATGCGGCTCAAACCTGAAGGCATGAATTCCTGAATTTTAAACTCCAATTGAAAGTTTCAAGTTAATAATAACACAGTGCTGTATTTTAAAACATTTTATGAATTTTTAAATACAGTTAATACATTATAATTCAATTGTAAACGCTGATTTATGAGTAATTAACAAATATGGATTCGATATAAATTGCAGATAAAAATAAAATGTTCGTATGGTTTAATATTTTGTGATTTGTGAAAAAATCTGATGTGATGGGGAAATTTGGAGGACAATTTCGAATTCAGCACAAAATAAATGATGAGAAATATCTAACAAACCGAAATCATAAAGTTACCTGACCAGATCACACTGCTCCAAATTTCCGTTTTCTTAACATTCTAAAAGCTGTTTCTGAATAATTGTCTCTCTTAAGCAACCAGCAGTAATCAGCTATCATACTCGCACACCATTTTCCCCGGTATGATATTTCCACTTTTTTAATGTCCTGGTGAAATATTTCACCGTGTTCCTCAACTTAATCACCTAAGTTCCCTGTCAGACAGTCAAGAGAGGCATGCAGGAAGTACACTTCAAAACTCATGTTGCCTCCCAATATTCTGAAGTTGACCAGCGTAGTTTCGACCACTTCTTTATAATGGGGGTCTTTAATTGCCGAAGTACATATTATTTTTACCAGGGTTTTAAAGCTGTTCCAAGCATTTTTATCTAAATCTTCAATTATAGCTTCAAAACCATTGCCCAGCATTAATTTACGTATTTTTGAGGCATGCAAAAATACCTGCTTTTACTTTTTCATAATTGAGCGAAAGAAATGTATTATGCAAATACTCGAAACAAGCACTATTTTCGTCCAAAACTCAAAAAAGACTGCTAGTTTAGTGTGCTTGGGGGAGAACAAAGCGTTGGTAGGATGAATTAATGCTTCTAGAATTATGTTTTTCACTCTGGGTGTAAATGTTTGTCTCAGTGTTGATTCCTACTATCCTATTGACACCTAAAGGAAGGGTGTTTTCTAAAACCACTTTGTTGACCCAACAACAAACCAATAACTTTAAAATTTCCAACCACAGACCACACATGACGTTTATATTTCACTTGCTGCAGTACTACGTTCATGTTATTGTATGATTTCATTACAATCATACTCGTAGAATGAACCATGTGAAAAGAAGCGTAGATATTTTCATTGTGCAGAATAATAACTTTTGGAAATATTGTTTGAATATCAGCATTTCAAAAACGAAGGTGATGTTCGTAGGGAAGAAACGCAAGAAAATAGGATGTCAAATAGGCACAACTAAATTATTATTATTATTCACTAGCAACCCGACCCGGCTTCGCCCGGGAACAGTTATGAATGCATTACGTGATAAGCGCTTTTTTTTTTTCAATGTCAATGAACAACGACCAATATCCCTTTTACGTCTCGGCATGATGGGTTAAAATCACTGACTGGACTATTAATTATATTAGCCTATCATGGAGATGCATGTGCAACAAATTCTTGTCAGACGTAATTTAAGAATGGCGAGGTGCATGAAACACAAATTCCCCCTTCCGTCCAATCTTAACTTGACTGTGAATTTTTCGTAACGAAAACTTCACAGGCGAAATGAAGAAAAGCCGAGTTGCACTACCAGGAAAAATCCAAACACAACCACTTTTCTCTAAAGTTTTTAACTCAACCCGACTCGACAGTTTGCTGCTGGCTGTATCTGGGGGCAATAAGCTCGTCCGCTAGCTAAGCTGCAACTGGGGAGATTGACTCGACCCGAGGTAGCTCGTAAACTGTCGCCTCAGTAACTGAATGGAGATTGTTGGAAGAAATGAAAACATAAAAACACTTATAGTAGGCGATGTATTGAGGATAGAGATATGCTCTCCCGGGCTTTTTTGTAGAACTTTTCACGCTGAACAATTCTTACACTCATAGTATATAGATATTGTTAACGGTTTGACCAGCGTAAGCCTAAAAAGTGCACGGACGCCAGTTTTTTCCCCGACCTTTGCACTGAAATCGTTAGTGCTTGACTTCCTTTGGTCATAAATAAATTATTTTCTACAGAAACCTTCCTCGAGATATCCTTTACAGAATGGTGAAAACCGCATCAAAATCCATTCAGTGGTTCTCGAGATTACCCGTGACATCCAAGAATCAGGAACTTTGTTTTATACTAAGTAGAGATTATACGCCAATCAGTATAATTTAATTTAATATAATCCCCCTTCCGTCCAATCTTAAATTGACTGTGAATTTTGCGGAACGAAAAGTTCACTGGCGAAATGAGAGTTGCACTGCCAGGGAATGGCGAGGTGAATGAAACTCAAATCCCCCTTCCGTCCAAGCTTAACTTGACTGTGTTTCACAGGCGAAATGAAGAAAACCCGAGTTGCACTTCCAGGGAAACTCCAATCACAACCACCCTTCTCAGAAGTCTTAACTCAACACGACTCAACGGTTTGCTGCTGGCTGTATCTGGGGCAATAGGTACGCCCGCTAGCTAGGCTGTAACAGGCATGATAGACTCGCCGTTAGCTAGCGCGTAAACTGTCGCCTCAATAGTTGAATGGACATGCTTGGAAGAAATTAAAACGTAAAAATACTTATAGTGGACGATATATTGGTGATAGACATATGCTCTCACGGACTTTTTTGTAGAGACATATGCTCTCACGGACTTTTTTGTAGAACTTTTCATGCTGAACAATTCTTACACTCATAGTATTTAGATAAATTTTAACGGTTTGTCCAGCGTAAGCTTACAAAGTGCTCGGACGCCAGGTCTTTTTTCGACTTGTCCACTGAAATCGTTACTGCTCGGCTTCCTTTGATCATAAATAAATTATTTTCAACAGAAATCGTCCTCGAGATATCCTTTACAGAATGGTAAAAACCGCATCAAAATCCATCCAGTGGTTCTCGAGTTTACCCGTAACATCCAAGAATCGGAGACTTTGTTTTATACTAAGTAGAGATTTACCAAAAATTGTGCCTACAATTTATGGACGGCAGGTAGAGATACACAGCAGTGTCTTCATCTCCGTTAAAATTGAAGGACCATTTAAGTACGTGGCTGTGTATTCTCGCAGGATGGTAGGATAGGGAAAGAGACAGTCAAGGTGCAGAAAAGCAATGCATTATCAGCTGCGACCTACCGAATTCGGCAAGAAAGAGGTTAGTGTAGCGACGAAACTTTGCCTACATCGCTCAGTATTTAGACCGAATTTGTTGTATGGAAGTGAGAACTGGTAGATTCAGAATATCACTCACAGTACATAAGCAGGAAGTAACTAATATGAGGGTAGCACGAATGATTGCTGGGACAAGTAGATGGGAGCAATGGCAGGAGGGTATTTGTAATGAAGAGATACATGGTAAGTTCGAAATAAACACGTTGGATGAAGTTGATCGTATGAGACGAAATTAATGAGCTCGGCTATAGAAGGTAAGAGAAGCAGAGGTAGACCTAGAAGACGATGGTTAGATTCAATTATTAACGATTTCAACGTGAGAGGAGACCGTAGTCCTACCTACTAATAGGTGATCATGAAGGCGACTTATTCGCAAACAGAGGCTAGCAGACTAGACTAGACGCTGAAAGGCGATAATAATAATAATGTTATTGGTTGTACGTCCCTTTTAACTACTGTTGCTTTTAGAGACGCCGGGGTGCCGGAATTTTGCCCCGAAGGGGATCTTTAACGTGCCAGTAAATCTACTGACACGGCTCCCTCGCATTTGTGCACCCTCAAATGCCAGCTGACTGCGCCAGGATACGAACCTGCAACCTAGGGCCCAGCAAGCGAGAACGTTACCAATGAGCCACGCAGCCAGTCCGGTGAAAGACGAAACAGTCCCAAATGAAAATGAATGAATTAATGAGTAATAATGCGAAGTTGATTTCATGAAACTGTGGACCATACAGAGCGTCCCTTCTTATGTGCTCATATTCTGTGAACAACTTGTGACATTTCCATGTAAGGAATTACGTGATGAACTAAGAAGTTTTAGTGTATTATATTAATGTGTTTTTTCTCTTCTTTTCTAGGTGGGTGTTGGTGATGCCTGAGGGGTATCTGCTGCATGTGAGTCACGCAATTTGACAGATTCCTCTTATCGGAGTAGGCCTTCAGGCTGTTCCAAATCCATGAGTTTGAGTATGCGTACACGCGAGTACTCAGCAGTGTTGCTCGGAGCACGGTTGGAGAGGGACTGGGGGTGATAGCCAATATGTCACTGGGCGAAGGTCATAACACAAGTCACTGCGCTTCCAGCCAGTCTTGATGTATCCACCGCACAGTGATGGCAGCCCCCCCCCCCACACAGCTGAGCTGTATTGCATGTTGCAGGTTTACTCACACAAGGCGGCGAGTACTCCACTGCTCACGAGCGAGCTGCTCGGCTGGAACAGCCTGGGCCCTATTTCATAAAACTCGACAAGTCGACATATGTCGGATGACATAAAATGTCTGACAATTCGATAGTTCGACAAGTTTCCGTTTCTCAAAGCATGACAATTCGACAAATATGTCGCGACAATTTTGTAAATTGTCGTGACATATTGTCAGAAATCTGTTTCATAAAGTTGTAATGCGACAGGTGGAAATCTGACAAATATGTCACATATGTCACCAGTTTTTCTTTATGAACTAATGAATATGTCAGCCGCTGTTGTACAATTGTCAAATTGTCATCGAAAACTCGACAGGCGCCTCGTTACATGTCGATTATTACCATAACCTATCTTTTCGTATCTCGGTGCGTTTGGAAGTTTCCCGTTACATTTATAGCCTACAGTGTTGTTAGAATCGTTAGAATGGAGCGATTAAAAAGCGGGAGTAGTAGAGAGTGATTAAGATCAGTGACGTACGTAGGAGTTCTTTCTGGGGGGTTTCATTCATACAGTAGGCCTAAGGTAGTAGTACATTATTAAAATTATATTTCGATTATTATTCATAAATTTTACAGTAAACCGTGCTGCAATATTACAGAACATCAAATTAAAACCTACTGTTATTTGGTGGAAAATGACTTACACTCTATCTTGTCAGACCCTCGGCGATTGTTCAACCATGGTCTGTCTCACTTTTTATGTGACTGCGCCTCCCATCCCCCGTAGAAAAAAAAATAATAAAAAATATCACGGCATAACAGCCCGGAAAATGACCATTCGCTATTGGACACCGGTCGGGGAAGCCAGCATCAATACATGTTCTTGTGGTTATATTGTTCGAATTTCAATTATTATTATTGTATTTCTGATGCACTTTAAGTTAATACAAAATAACCTATAATAAATGTGCTTAGAGCAGAATTACGATATGTTCATGCCCGTATGTCTTCTACCCACCATTCCCGCTTCCGTCTTCTTTTCTTTTTTTATATATATTTTTTTAATAAAAAAAACATAATTACTGGTACTGTATTATTCGTAAATGTTAGCCTCCAAGTCAATGAATCGGTGTCTGGGGGCGTGGTGGCTCAGCGGTCTAGCTGTATGCCTCTCACCAAGGCGGTCCGGGTTCGATTCCCGGTCAATGCATGTGAGATTTTCGATGTGAAATGCCATGTCCTGTGGTTCGGATTACACGTAAAAAGGAGGTCCCGTGGCTCATAATCACAAGATTCACGGTCACGTAAAACTACAATCTTCCTTCCTTTTGAATCGGTGTTTTACGCAACATTTGACAGAAATTCATTATAAACAGCAGACAAAGAAAACTAACAATGTGACGGCAATTGGTGCAAACGGGTGACGACCAAAGACATCGTGCCGAGGTCTGGGGCAAAATCACATTTTTAAAAAATACGTAGCCTAATTTTTCCTAAAACGAATATTTGCGATATTGAGAGTTTCCTAGTGGTTGAGTAGAGTTTGAGGTTAGGTACAGTGCTTTTGTTGAATACATTTACCAAAATGTATAAGGTGTTAATATTTTCTTGACTAAATCTGTCTTAACATGACGACCAATGGTGCATTTACCTTATAGGCTATTCGTGATTGTCAGAAAGGTAAATGGTTGGCCTGTAATGTATTATTAGAAGCTGTAATGATAGTCACATTTATGCAGTCAAGTTTATAAAATAAGATAGTAATTTTGCACAGTTTGTGCGTGTTTCTTCAAATAAATGAATGTTTTAGTAAATAGTAAATCCTTTATTATGATTATCTCGCTTTGAACAGTTCATGTGAATCGATGGTTATTGTACATTATCGATTCTCGGAACTATCGAAGTGTACATAATCTCGACAGGTGGATTTGACAATTTGTCAAGGTTATGAAAAGAGCTCTGTGACAGGCGTAAATTTTACAATATTTCTCCTGTCACACAATGACATATTGTCAGATAGAAGTGTCGCGACATGTTGACAATTATGTCAATTTGTCACAATTGTCGGACCTGTCGAGTTTTATGAAATAGGGCCCTGGCCTACATGATAGTATGTCTCCCCTATAGTATTCTGACCACCTTGTGGTGTAGCGACTAGAATTCTTGGACTTAGGCCCGGGTTCGAATCCTGGCTCTACCAAGAAATATAATTATGGTTTGAAGGTTGTAACGGTGTACAGCCTCGTGAGGTAGAACTGAGAAGAGGTGGGTTCGATTCCAACCTCAACCATCCTAGGCGTGGTTCTCCGTGGCTTCGCACGTCTGCTCCAGGAAAACGTCGGGACGATACCTTAATGAAGGCCACTGCCGCTTCCTAATCTCATCTATAAATACACACACTAATACAGCCATCACAATAACTTAGCTTATCGCACAAATTCCACTCATATCCAAATGCACGGGGTAATATCACCACGATGTCGCAGCCCCTAAAATAAGCAATAACAACATTTTCCTGGCATGGGCATTTTCTTGCATTTCGTTGGTGACAGGAATATGACCTAGAGGTTGACTTCCTGTTCTTTATGAACCCGTCAACGACGGGCAATCTTGGCAACAAGTCTATCGCGGACAGTTTGTGCTTCTATTTGCGCCTGTATTTGGATTCCATTGAACACGCGTAAATCAATGTTGAATTCAATTACAGTGAGGCTGTCTGAGGATTGATGTCTCCTTGAAATGCGGGGCTATTTTAGTTCCCACACGAACAGCAAACCCACGAGGTAAAGGCAGGAGAGCAAAAGTTATACTTTAATTTTGGAGTACTTGGAGAAATAGGCCTATCTAGTAACAATCATGGAGGCAACAGTGAGAAAATCGGTGTTATTGTTAAGCAGCCCTCTTAATAGCCTAAACTAAACTTCACTACACTGTGTCTATAAAGTGTAAGCCCATTGCAGGTTACTTTCTTGAATAAAGGGTTTTTCTTTGTGGAAATCTTTCTTCGGCCTACTCAAATTATTTTGAGTCGCCAAAGCCAAACTGGCTCAGTTTGGGTTTCAACGAGGATCTACTATAAATCCCGATGCCCTTTCTGCCCATGTTTTTTTCAGGTGATATCCCCACTCCATCGTCACCGGGAATTGAACCGTGACCGTCCGGGTGAAAGGCCGCAGCAATGCTACTGTGTAATCGGCCTCACCTTACTTCGCCCCCATACATTTACCTAACAACCGAGGCCAATAAATAAGAAGGAACAAACAGGACGTTGAAAGGGCTGTGAAACCAATCTTCAGATTAATGAATAACGATGACTGACGTCGAACCGACAGCAGTGGCTACGCTCGCTAAAGCGCAGCGTTAGGTCATGGGGCCAAGCTCTCTGCTGACTCGGCAGACGCGTGGGTTCGAGCCCCACCGTCGGCCGTCCTTGAAATGGTTTTCCGTGATTTCCCATTTTCAACACCACGCAAATGCTGGGATGGTACCTTTTGACAGGCCACGGCCGCTTCCTTCCACATCCTTGCCCAGTTTCATTTATCTTCATCCATTCCATCTCTCATCCCGATGCGCAGGTCGCCCACGGGCGTCGACTAGAAAGACCTGCCCTCGGCCTCTCAGGAGGCCACACGAAAAAGGAATTGATGTCCAAGTGGGGTAGGGGTAGAAAGGGGAGTAGAGGAGGTATTTCACGAGGTGCAATATCCTGTCGCTGAAGAACAAAGGAAACCACAAGCTTTAAATGGCCCATAATTCAAATTTGCCATTCTGACGATTAGGCTACAAGCATTCGCCACAGAAAGACTTCGTGGGAGACTTAGTAAACCACAAGCTTTAAATGGCCCATAATTCAAATTTGCCATTCTGTAGTCGATGACAAGCATTCGCCACAGAAGGACTTCGTGGAAGACTTGGGTATCCGTTCTGCCACAACTAGGGGCTCACAACTAGTGGGACGTGGGTTGGCGACCACGGGACCCCAGCTGAGTACGGCATTGCTTCCTCTTACTTGTGCCGGGCTCCTCTGTCATATTTCCTGTCTATCTTCCTTGGTCTACACTTGTTCTCTTCCCACTCCGACAGTATTAGGGTATCCGAGGCCTGGGGAGTCTCAATTTTCCGCCTTAATTGGCCATTGCCTCATCTTTCCTGATCCCTCATTCTTCGAGGAGTCAGACAACTTCTTTTCTCTTCATGATATCTCCTGCCTTCTGCACAAGGCTGTAAATGAGACAGGGTGTTCGTAGGCCCCACCACTTGTGATGCACCCTGGATAGTGCTACACCCTCAAGGGTTCACGGCTGGTGAACTCAGGAGTTGGCGACCCCGAGGGAATCTTGAGCTAGGTTAGGTTTTCCTCTTTTCCCAGTGACTCTGGGGCAGACCCTTTTCTCCTTCCCTTCCGTGTCTGCCTTTCATGGCTCTGCTTCTGTCCAAATACCCTAGTCCTCATTCGTCGAGGGTTGAGGACATTTCTTTTTCCTGTTTTTTATACCCCTTATTCCTTTTCTTAAGCCTTTACTTTTTGTAGTGTGCAGTTAGTTGTAAGTTCACTTGTTAGTTTTAATTATAATTTTTCATTTCATATTTTTTACAATCACCCTTACAATTAGGGACCGATAAACCACATGTTAGGCTCCTTGAAACAACAACAACAACAATCATCATCATCATCATCATCATCATCATCATCAGCAGCAGCAGCAGCAGCAGCAGCAGCAGCGTTTTGGGACAGCAACCATTCCTGTGTCCACTGTACGCGTGCTTTGTCCTTAAGTCTGGGATGAAAACTGTAGGGTGAACAGGGATGTTCCAAAGCTGGTTTCCTTGTGCAGCTTGTTTCGCAAGGTTTTCTACAAATTCATTTTGTTGGATATCTCGTTGAGCGGGAATCCACAGGAAATCGATGGACGATCCAAGGCGGCGTAATTCAGTTGTCCTTTTAAAAATGCTGATGATGGGGAGTTATTGGACTGCATTATAAGAGGTTTTGAAAGTGTAGTGAATACGCTCAGCGAATCAGATAGAATAATCCCTTCTCGAGGCTGTAATAATCTAGCATATACGAGAGCTTCAGAGATAGCGATTGCTTCTGCAGAGTAAATAGTTGTATCTCGAGGTACAGTGGACATGCGAGTGATCTGTCAATTTGAACGATAGAAGGCGCACCTTAGGTTGTCCATAGATGACTCTTTTGACCCGGCCATCAGTATAAATTTGTATTGCAGTGGGCTTGCACCTAGACTTGTATTCATGGCATATTTGTTGGGCAAACTGTAGGCGATTACTTGGATATCAATTCTGTTAATATTTATAGGGTACAAACATTGCCAGTAGGAAAGTTTATTTATGCTTGAAATCATCATCTGTTGCTGTTGTTGGTGGTGGAGGTTGTGTTTAAATTCATGTTGATGGAACATATCAGAGTATTATTCTGGTTTGAGATGGTGTCTGTCTCTGTTTTCGACCAATCGACAAAGGTGCAGGAGTTCCGGTATATAGGATTATTAGTACTTTTCAAGAGATATTTCTCCGTAAGGTACTGCCAATGAATATGCAGTGGCATTTCTGAGACCTCGAGCAGTAGAGCATTGGTGAGAATCGATTTCATGGCTCCCAAACAAATCCGTAAACAACGATACTGTAAAATGTCCAATTTATGAAGATGTTGCCTGTTGCCAGAATGGTAGAAGATGCTGCCACAATCTAGTTTGGATCGAATAAGGGTCCAATAGAGGGTTAGTAAAACGGAAGGATGAGTGCCCTACAATGTACGAGTTAGAAATCGCAGTATATTGACGGAAATTTCCACTTTACAAATAAGTTGTGTAATATGTGCTGCCCAGGATAGACAAGAGTCATAAATCATCCCCAAACATTTCGCTGTAGACTTCTCAAAATAGCTGAATTCACCATGGATCATATTATATACAGGGAGTTGCAATCTTTTACGAGTGAATATGACAGCTGTAGACTTGTTAAATGATATGTTTAGACCATTTTCCATGCACTTTGCATGTGGATAATGGCATGGCGTAGGGATAGTTTGGCATCTCCTAGTGTCTTCGCCGCGGCATAGATAAATATATCTGCATATTGCAGAATGGTTGTCGAGGGAGGTATTATCAGTTCCAGGTCTCTAGTATAGAGAGTGTATAGAAGAGGCTGAGAACAGAGTCTTAAGGAAGGCCTTGAACCGTGCAGATAACATGTTCCTTGTCCCCAAGGTCCGCTGTTAGTGCCTCTTCGCTCGCTGCAACCAGCCAACTTTAAGAGCAAAGGTGAGCGAAGTTCTCTTCCGAGCCACTCAACTTCATACGTCCATGCCTGCTGCAGTTCTGTTTAAAATGTTCTTTCCTAAATGAGTTGGGAAAGGCCATCATTGACGTCTTGTAGTCATTCCTGCCTCGAGGTGAAATGATTCTTAATCACAAGCCGTGAAACACGCTGGCGATTCGACCACATGTCTGGCGAGGCTTTAGACTGGGATTTTCGCTTGCCCCTGTTGGTTGCTCCGTCCAACCGTACGCATCGATACATCTGGAAATGCCACTACTTCCTTCTCACTAACCTATTGACAAATCCAAAAGTAAAGGCGTCAGTGTGTACCACATTCTTCAACAAGCGTGATCATTTGCTTTTTTTGAGAGCATATGTCTTAGACCAAGGAATGATGATCAAGATTGACCTAAGTATTTTGACCAGCTGTTTTTCTAGGCGACATCGCTTTGGATAAGACGCAGTTTGTTTTTCTCTGCATGGTGCTGAAGTCCGCATGAGAGGATTAATGTCTCTTGCAAGTTTCTCTTCCGTTCAGTTGTCGGAAGATTTATATCTTCCTGTATTCCCCAAAATTCATTATTTTCTTTACGTCCATCACCCTCTCCCTTCTCACTTGTTTAGAGATAAATAAATACTGGTAGACGAACAACTGTGGGGACTCTTGAGAGAGGTGAAGTGCTTCCTGGAAGCGTGTAAATATGACACTGATAAAGCATTCTTCTTAATGCTGTTGTTAATTGAAATAAGATCTTAGAATGAACTGCGAATTTATTGGACTCTGTGAATGATCATTGCTACAACTCCTTTGAATCAAAGGCAATTGGAGGATAGGAGTTCAAAGTTTAACCATGAGCCATTTAACGAAAGTAGTAAACACCAGTCTGATAGTTCCCTGCAGAGAACAGTTCAACAAAATGTGGGTAGGCTTAGTGAGCAGCACCGTGCGCAAGCTCGCATGTGTGTGTGTGTGTGTGTGTGTGTGTGTGAGATTGATTGATTGATTGTTTGATTGATTTTATTTCCACTGCTACATTTAGTGACAGAGAGGCTAGGATTGCGAAGGAGTCACCCGTGGCCTCAAGTTAGAAACCTTCCCGGCATATATTGTTTTGGAATATAAATGGGGACACAACGGAAAACCGCCTCTAGGATAGCTAAAGTGGAGTTGAACTCACCTATTCTCAGTTTGACCCTCTAGACTGAGTATACCCCGTTCCAACCCTCAACCAGAAATAAATTTCCTTGCAGAGCCGAGAAACGAACCGAGGACCTGTATGGCAAGAGTCCCAATACGTAACTGAGACCACAAAAGGCGGCTAGAGAGTGTAGTCTTCCTCGGGGTCAGGACAATCAAAGATTGGACTAGAGAAGGTTCGACCACGCGCGGTGTAAAAAGAAGGCAGTGACATACAAAGTAGGGCTGTACATATTCGAATTTCCAACCTATTCTAATTTTGAAATAATCGCATTAGTGAAGTTATTCTTGTTGTTAATTCCTTTGAGGGACTTGGGACATATTGGTCATCAGCCCCGTGTAGTTGGGTGTGATTTGTACTTGGCTGATAGCCTATATTAAACAATGTGATGATTGTAGAAGTGTGTGTGACTGTAATAGGGACAGGGATGAGGTAGGCGCCCCGAGACTTGAAAGAAGGTACTATCCTAGCTTTTGCCTGGAGGGAGTGTGGAAGAACCAGTGGGGGAAAACCACACTGCAATCTGCGATCTACGGACTTGCTACAGCTGCCCACGTTGCCGTGGCGCACGATTTAACGAGCACAGCTACGCCGCAGGGTCGCATTAGTGAAATAACCCAAACTATTCAGTCAGTAATGAATGATTCGACGAATAAGTTGAATCATTCAACTGTTCGAATAATTATAATAAGCATAGAAATAAAGAGAAAAGAAAGCATAAAGGGAGGGGGGGGGGGAATGAACGAGGGAACGAGTGATGCTTGTTTTTATAGGCCTAAGGATCTTATCAGGCTGAATGAGGAAGGGGTTACATCCAATCCGACCTCTTGGATTCCCCCTTGATTCGAACAACTCGTCCACTGGACATACTTTTTTTTATACATATTGCTGTAATTCTCGGGTACTTATCATCTTCGAATATTACAGATACTGTATTTGAACTGTTCGATAATGAAATGGAAAACAAGACACGGCATCAACATAGATGGACAAAACCTGACACACCTACGATTTGCAGACGACATCATACTCATGGCAAAATCTGCATCAGACTTAGAACAAATGGTAACAGAATTAAACAAGGTCAGCAAAGAAGCTGGCCTAACCATGAACCCGAGTAAAACGAAACTGATGACAAATGCGACAGAAAAACCAGTAAACATTGACGGTGAAACATTAGAGTATGTCCAGGACTATACATACTGTACCTAGGTCAAAACATTTCATTCCATAACAATACGGAGAAAGAAATCAAAAGAAGAATTGGGCAAGCTTGGAAAAAATTCTGGTCCTTGAAATTCATTTTAGGAGATAAATCTCAGAAACTAAGTCTAAAAGCACAAGTTCTAGAGAAATGTGAAATCCCAGCAATGCTGTATGGATGTCAAACATGGTCACTAACTTCGCAGCAAAGAAAAACGCTCCAGGTAGTCCAACGCAGGATGGAACGAAAAATCCTCAATATCACGCTGAAAGACAGAATACGGAACGAGGAGTAACGCAGAAGAACCAGTATTAAAGACGTCATCAACACAACGGACATACTAAAATGGAAATGGGGAGGCCACGTAGCGAGGATGGAGCATAGAAGGTGGTCGCACAGACTAACGATGTGGGACCCCAGAACCGGCAGGAGAAACGTAGGAAGACAGAGGACACACTGGGCTGACACATACAAGAAATTTGCCGGATCACAATGGACAAGAAGAACAAGAGACAGACAAGAGTGGAAGACCCTTGAGGTGCTCCTTTTCAAAACATAGTATATGTGAGGAAAGGAAAGAAGCAACTCAGTGCAACATAGTGAACCCTTAAATACAATAGCGATAATGTATTGAGAACAGTTAAAACTCTACTAAAATAAAGTGAACGTGCTAGAAACATGAACAATTTTGCAAATATTAGATATAAAAACAAGAATACATAACATAGACAATACTGTAACTAGGTTAGGAATAGGTATATCAATAGCTATAAGAACAATTCAAGAACAGAGACTAACATGCCAGAAAAGTGCACCACTAGGTGCCTCACTACTCTTTAGGACTGCTCACCTAATGCGTGTAATGGAGCAAAATCCCTGCCTAGACAGGAGGCCATTGCCCTTAGGGGATTAAAGGGCTGTATTTATTATTATTATTATTATTATTCGAAATACTAGAGTACTGCGAATGTTCGAATGATTCGAACAACCGAAGTGTTCGGATACCCGCATCTTTGAACATTCGAATTGGCGAATATTCGGAGTATTCGAATACTAGCGGACCCGTGCGAGAACTCGCGCATAATGGGTTGTGTTAGACTACCTGCCCGGCCTCTAGTGCTATGCGGGCTGTACGCGACACTGTTCTGCCATGGGCTATCGTCTTGTTTATTTGTTTAAAAAAAGCACTTTATAAACAAATACATATATTTCCGTTGACTTTTCAAGAAATGCAAGATCTTTCCTGTACTATTGGGACGATTTGGAAGATTTTGGTACAAACCACACCTTCTAACTCCCTTTGGTTTAGAAGCTTGAGTTTTGTGAAACATACACCTTAGCGTATTATATAATAAGATAGATTCGAATGGTATGTACAGCCCTAATACAAAGCAGCAACTACAGACGCGTGGAGTATTATCAGTTTTACTAGTAGTTCTGGACTGGAGGAAGTGCTGTTTGTCAATTCATTGTGTTGGACGAACTGTTGAATTCTCTTTCTCAAAATGTTCTCTCTTTGCATTTCAGTATTTTTCTTGCCTGAAACATAGTTTCTTGTTTTAAAATAGACAATACCGTTGCAGCTACCACTTTAGATATTGGACCTGGTCTTTTTCTGGTGTTTTATGACGCAGCAGAAGCCTTTTTCATGGGCGCTACTGTACTGCGTCGCAAGTGTGGGTCGATCAAGACGTCTGCCTGGCGTTGTGTAACCACGTCCCGGCGGTCTCCGTGCACACTTGAAGGTCGATAATCTAATTCACGTACTTTCTATTGCAGTCACCTTGAATGTTTCGAGTTTCTTCCCAAAATATTGGAAAATCTACCTTCTGAGATTCCTCTCTTGATCCTTGATTGTCTTATTAAATGTTGTGCAATGAGATAGTGGAGAGGTTTTCCAGCGAGTCCGTTCAAATCTTGAAGAGTGTATTTGACTGTCACAGGTAGGAGAGAGATCACCGATGTGCAGTGGCGCCACCTCCTTGCTGCAGCAGGGGCAGGGCGTCCATTCATGGCCCAACTTTTCCTTTTATTTCGCTCTAAAATAATTTCAAAAAGTGACTTCGTGAGTAGCAATGTCGCATGTTGTTTTAGCAGCGAGTGGCTGCGTGGCTCAGCTGTAAGGTTCTCGCTTGTGGGGCCCAAGGTTGCAGGTTCGTATCCTGGCACACTAAGTTGGCATTTGAGGGTACGCTAATGCGAGGGAGCCGTGTCAGTAGATTTACTGGCACGTTAAAGATCCCTTCGGGGGCAAAATTCCGGCACCCCGGCGTCTCTAAAAGCCAGAGTAGTTAAACGGGACGTAAAACCAATAACATTATTAACATTATTATTGTTTTAGCAGCCTTCGTTCTATTGGATTGATAGAGCAGTATTCTATATTTCAGTAAATTGTGGGTTCTAAGATAAACACCCCGTAGTGTAATGGCTGGTAGGCCTATACCTCTCCCGGTTGTCTCCAACTCAATCCTAGCCACAACGACAAATATACACACTAGTAGTCTACCATCATAAGGATGCAGATTCCAAACACGCCCACGTACAGACGGCTAAACTTCCAGAACGTCGTAAAACCCTAAATGAACCAATAACTCTCATTTATTGTGTTTCCTGATATTTTATCAGCAAGACACTTTTCTCAAACTGTGATCCAGTATAATTAGCTTACGCTCGTTGGTTGCTTACCTGTTACAGAAACAGTCAGGGTAGTGTTAGTTTGAATTTGGTATCGTGTGCCTAATTTCTGTGACCTGTCGCCTGAAGCTGGTGAAATAGACTTCTCCTCCAGGCCCTTGTTTGTTGTTTGTTGTTTTTAGCACATTATTTTTCTCCTGGAAAAGAAAAAAAAAACCGTGCGCCAACACCTTTCGCTTCCTCCCGCGGTTGGATCCATGGTGCCTTTAAGCAGTGAGATTTTGTGTAGTAAATCCTCCGTGTTCGTCATAATGTGACATTCATCTTGATTTGCTAGTCTACTCTAAAACGATCTGGATTGCAAATGATAATAACACTGACTGGCTACGTGGTGCAGCGGTAACGTTCGCCATCTGTGCCGAAGGTTGCAGGATCGAATGCTGGCGAGGTCAGATGGCATTTGAGGGTGAGCAAGTGTGAGAGAGCCGTTTCAGTAAATTTACTGGCACGTTAAAGATCACCTGTGGGGTAAAATACCGGCACCCCAGCGTCTGTAAACGCCTCAGTAGTTACAAGGGATGTAAATGCAATATTATTATTAGGCCTACGGTATTAATCTTATTATTAATCTTATTATTATTATTTATGATAGAGCCTCCGTGGCTTAGGGGGCAACACGCCGGCCTCTCACCGCTGGGTCCGTGGTTCAAATCCCGGCCACTCCATGTGAGATCTGTGCTGGACAAAACGGAGGCAGACAGGTTTTTCTCCGGATACTCCGGGTTTTCCTGTCAAAATTTCATTCCAGCAATACTCTCCACTATCATTTCATTTCATCTGTCATTCATTTAATCATCGCCTCAGAGGAGTGCGACAGGCTTCGGCAGCTGGCACAGTTCATATCCTCACCGCTAGATGGGGGCTTCATTCATTCCATCCCTGACCCGATCGGTCGACTGGAAGCAGGCTGTGGATTTTCATTTTTCATTATTATTTATGATAACACTGTATTCTGTTCTGATAGCTTGAACGGCAGCAGTTAGCCTCGTGAGAACAATTCAGAAACGTTTGGCCCAAATTCCACATTAGCCATATTGGAAGTCGTTTGCTGTGGTTTCCCATTTCAACCCTAAGTTAAGGCCACAGTCGCCTCTTTTGCAGTATTTGCCTCACTATGAGTACGCATACAAGCACAGAACAGACGCTATCTTAGTTTACCAGACTCGACACGCACCCAACAACCACATACCGAGCTGAACAATAAAGTCTGACTGACTCTTCTCTCAGATATACAGGTACAGTATTTTCAAACACAAACGCAACTGTTACTTGGCCACCACAGGGGCTTACAACTAATAGGACGTGTATTGGCGACCATGCTCAGTACGGCATTGTTTCCATCGTTAAATTGTGCACCACACGGGCGGTTGCAGAAAGTTCGAAGGTCGCAGGTTTGAATTCCGGCGCTGACAACGGCTATCCTGAGTGTGGTTTTCCCCCGTTTTTTTTTCACACTCCTTCCAGACGAATGTCGGGATAGTACCTTACTTCATGACCCGGGTCGGCTATCCTATCCCTGCCCCAAATACAGTTTCACACACTACTACAGCCATCACAGGAACACAGGTTATCAGACGATTTCAACACATACCCAACTACCCGGGGCTGATGACCAAGATGTCCCAAGCCTCTTGTGTCGGGTTCTTCTGTCATCCTTTATGTCGACTTCTCTTGTTCTGGTTGGCTGCGTGGCTCAGCGGTAACGTTCTCGCCTGCTGTTCCGAAGGTTGCAGGATCGAATCCTGACGCGGCCAGTTGGCATTTGAGGGTGCGCAAATACGAGGGAGCCTTGTCAGTAGATTTCTGACACGTTAATGATCCCCTTTGGAGCAAAATTCTGGCACCCCCGGCGTCTCTAAAAGCCCTAGTTGTTAAAAGGGACGTAAAACCAATCACGTTATTATTATTATTATTATTATTATTATTATTATTATTATTATTCTCGTGTTCTTTTTCTCCTCCAACAGTATTCGAGACCTAGGGTGTCCTTCACTTCCCCACCTTAATTGGCCCTTGTCTTTTGTTTCCCAATTCCCTTATTTATCAAGAAGTCAAACCCTTCCAATCGTCAGAGGCGTCTTACGGGGCAAGGCGTGTGTAGCCCACTATGCATGATGTAGGCCTACTCTGGGAAACACTACAGAGTTCTAAACCTTCAAGGGCTCACGGCTATTGCACTCGGTCTCGAGAGAAGAGAGTTGCAAATCCTGTTTTGTTGTTGTTTATTCTTTAGGAGCTTTGCGACATCGCTGTACTTGGGTGTGTGTAGAAGTTGTCTCATAACCTGTGTCACTGTGATGTCTGTACTAGTGTGTGTACTTGTAATGGAAGTAGAATTTGTGTAGGAAGCGGCCGTGGCCTCAAGTTAGGTACCATCCCTGAATTTGGCTGAGGTAGGAATCGAACCCGCCGCTTCTCAGTTTTGCCTCACGAAGCTGTTACAAATTCTAGTCATGGGCATCCTAAAAGTGTTTTCCATGTAGAGTTGAGACGAATACAAGGATGGTACCTGACGTACAGGCCACAGCTGCCTCATTCTCCAGCCTAGCCCTCATTACAAATCCAACCCGCGGTGTAACCGTGCGTGTTAAATCTTCCACCCTGACCGTGACGGGGTACTGCACGAAGTCCGGTGATTGGAGGTTCGAATCCCGGCGCTGACCGTGACTATCCTGAGTGTAGATATTGATCGTTTTTTTTTTCATACTCCCTCCAAGCAAATGCCGGGATAGTACCTTATTTCAGGTCCTGGGGCACCAATTCCATCCCTGTCCCTAAAGATTACAGAAGCACAGGGTTATCAGACAAATTCAACACACACTCAAGTATACAGGGCTGATGACCAAAGGTGTCCCAAGCCTCTAATACAAATTGACAACATAACACAAATTGCAAATACGCTCACTATATTGAAATGCTTTAAATTGTATCCCCTCTTGGAATGGTTCAAATGAATTTGGTGGTGAGATATGAACAGAAATGTTTTCCTTGTGATCGTGCCTGCATGTGTCTAACGATATAGCACGGTTGTGGAGTTCACACGTACTAGGTTCCCATGTTAGCAATTTCGGAAGCTTTAGTCAACTTAAAATGTTGGAATCAATTATTCCTGTTACTAGATATTAAATTTGAGTGTTACTTCTTTCACAAATTCAACGGAAGTAATCTATTTCCAATGACACACGGTTCAGATCAGCACTTCATAAGTTCATGGAGTATTCAGTTGTTCATCTCTTGAATTCTCGCATTATGCCATCAGAAGATACGTCACGGTGTCTACCACAATCTAAGTACCGTATAAAAACTTACCTCTCTTGTGTAGGCGAAGCACTTGACAGAGAGAAACCACCATGTAAAATAAGAAACTAATGATGTTCTTAAAGTATTTCTCTTCAGGTTAATGACCCTATGACGAGAGGATCCTTGGGGACTTTTTCACACGAGTGATTAGAATAGCGTTGTTAAATAAGTCATTGTTAAAGAACACTAAGCATTCTGTCCAACATTCAGATAATTGAAAGATCGTCTAGTTCATTGTCAAGTTTGTAGCCGCTTTGTTTTCCCATCATTCACCTCGACTCGATAATACTCTGCTTGGAAGGTGTAATTGGTTTATTTTATAGTAAACCCAAACTGAATGGAGAAGGGAACAAAGAGAATACTGTATCTGACATTCCTTGTTTTCTCTCCTTGAGTTTACCACTAATCTCTTTGGGTGATATCCGAGGGCTAGCAAGCCTACCAGGCCTCGTAGGCTAATTATTGAATAAAGGGAGCATAGCTTTCTCCGCATCCGCACGACTGTTATCCTCATCCGCACGACTGTTATCCGCATCCGCACGACTTTTATCTGCATCCACACGTTTGTTATCCGAATCTACTGGCATTACAATATTTATTTAGATATAGCATAAAGCAACACATTTAGACATTTGAGGAGACAGTCGTTCCCTTAGGCTATGCCAAGTGCTATGTTTAAAATGAATGTTATTACAGCCAGAATTGCAACCCTTTCCAGTTCGGAGCGTTAATTATGCTCAATTGCATAATTTGAATGATATACGCTTAAATCATCTCCTTACATTTGTCATGAAAAAAAAACATAACGAAAAAAATACGTGTCCTAACATCCGGATCCTAGTAATGATATTCAACAAGTTCGGATTGTAATCCAAAAACTATCCGCAAATTTACTCCTAACATTATCCGCTATCCGCATAGTCATGCAAGCTATATCCGCATGGTGAAAAAATTGCGGATATCCGCATCCGCGCAGGACTTTATTCATAGTAGCCTTGCAGTGGCCTTCTCAACATGGGTTGTAGTAACCAGCGAAATGCTGGTAATACTGGTTTGAGCTAACCGGTTCAATTTTTCAAGTATTTAAAAAAATGATACTGTGTCATTAAGCTCATTCGGAGAATATAAATATCCAGGTTATCAGGCAAGTTCAACACACACGGGACTGATGACCAAGATGTCCCAAGCTCCTCAAATGAATTAACAACAATTTTTTAATTTCCAATTTGAGTTTTGACGAATAACGAAAATACTGATTAAGTACGGTAAGTAACGTCAACTTCCTGCTTTCAATGACAATGGGAGTAATCTCAACTCAACGGTAGTGACCTTCAGTCCGACGGAGTTACATATCAATAAGTAAGGCTTGGAAGTTACGGACATGGAATATTTTTTTTCTTGAGTTAATTTCCCCCGAAATTTGACTAATAAGTGCGATTGAAGGGTCCCTCACCTCGTTTAAAGCTATTATATTTTGGCTATAAATGCATATTTTGGCCATTTTTATGCTGTTGCCATATTTTGCTCATTTTAGGGATAAAAGGTCACATTTTGAGCATTTTTGTTTAAATTTTGACTAGGTACATATTATTATTGGGGATTGCAAATGGTGCAGTAGATATTTTTTTAATGTTCCCAGAACAGGTTTAGAAGACCTGCATCTGAGAAAGAGATTCTGTACGAATGTCTTATCACGGCCATGATGGGTCCGGTAGGTATTGTAGCTCTATCAGTTTGCGTGATTAATTATGTTTGCTGTATTATTATGTTAGTACTACTCCAATGCTTGTTACACACCCCTAAAACGCATAGATCATGTATTTCCCGGTTTTAGGTCATATTCAGTTAGTTTCTAGGGCATATTTGCTTGCATATTTTGTACTTTTTAGGTCCTAAACACCCTAACCCTAGTCATAAGTAACACGTCCAGGACTAGTTTGCTTTCCTAAAGTATGTTATCATTTTTGAGGCTCCTCACGCTCAGGATTTCCATGGGACAAAGTCATAACTCAATTGCAGATAGACCTATTTTAAGACGACGTGTTGTTCATCTGCAGACCAGCGTGTGGTGCAGTGGCTAGCATTCTTGGCTGTCACTCCTAAGGTCCGGGTTCGATTCCCGGCTCGTACAAGAAATTTAATTCTGATATGAAGGCTGGAACGGAGTACATGACGAGGCAGAGCTGAGAAGATGGGGTTCGATTCCCACTTCAGCCACCTTGGAAGTGATTTTCCTTTGTTTCCCCACTTCTTATCCAGGCAAATGCCGGATGGCTCCTAACTTAAGGCCACGACCGCCTCCTTCACAATACTAGCCTCAATAACAAATACACACGATATCACATACTGTACATCAAAATAAGATAGTTTATCAGCCAAATCCTAAGCATACCCCAAGACCACGATGTCGCGATGCCCTGAATAAATCAACAATGACATCATCAACTCTTCAACTGCGGTTAGGGAGAGACAAAAGAAGCGCCGATAATCATGCAAGCTGCCCCCACATTAATGTCACGGGCAGGCACTGGTGCAATGAAACAAGAACATCGCCTTGACTGGCCTGCCCGCTGCAAGGTCAACCACAGCCAGGTCTGCACAGGGATGACCAAACACAAGGAACAACTTCGGTAAACCCTTAGCAAATAGCAAAGCATCAAGGAAGTTGAAACCTCATGGGCCATGGGAGTCTTAAGTGGACAACCTTTAGTGGTGGTGATCAAGTGTGACCCGAGACGTACTGTAATTCGCACCCGTGCAAAACATATTTTTGTATCACAAACACACACACATCCTCTCTCCCTTATCCCCAACCCCACATCGTATCTCCCATCACCAAGGTACGAGTACTACAGTTTATAACAATTTCAGATCACATTGATAGAAGTAGATTAGGTTTTAACATATTGATTGTATATTAGGACTCCTGCCATACTTTCAGATTAAGAAATCCTATTAAATTGTCGCTTAATGTTTTCACACATTTACAAAACAATATTTTCATTTCACTCCAAAATACAATTTTCATAGAAGCAAAGAACAAGTAGCCTACTCTCTCCTAAATGTATGGGTATAGTTATAAGAACTATATAAAGCAATATGGAGCCTCCGTGGCTTAGGCGGCAGCACGCCGGCCTCTCACCGCTGGATCCGTGGTTCAAATCCCGGTCACTCCGTGTGAGATCTGTGCTGGACAAAACGGAGGCAGACAGGTTTTTCTCCGGGTACTCCGGTTTTCCCTGTCAAAATATCATTCCAGCAACACTCTCCACTATCATTTCATTTCATCTGTCATTCATTTAATCATTGCCCCAGACGAGTACGTCAGGCCTCGGCAGCCGGCACAGTTCATATCCTCGCCGCTAGATGGGGGCTTCATTCATTCCATTCCTGACCCGGTCGGAGACTGGAAGCAGGCTGTGGATTTTCATTTTCATAAAGCAATATTGAATGTTCCTGTGATTAACGTTAAAAGTTGTACCATATTCATGACCTATTTTACTGAGTTTCATTGTAAGGCCGCTTTTGCATCCAGAGAAATTGATTCTAACATTAGAAAAGTACTGTACATCCATCTACCATCTTGAATATATGGAATCGTTGAAATTGTGCCTTCTGCTGAGAAAGCCTCTTGTGTGAGACTAGTTATGTTTAACTTAGTCATTGTAAATGTAGTAGTGGCTTATCGATATTAATGTCTTATATTCTCATGATGGCGACTGCGTGCTATATGCAGTGTGAGAGTCTTGTGACTAATGCTAGCATAACCGGGTCAGTTAGCCGTGGTCGTTACGGCATGACTAATGGCAGTCGCTCACATCCGGGAGGCGAGGAGGTTCGAATCCCCCCGCCGGCAACCTTGAAGATGGTCTTCTGTGGTTTCCCATCTTCCTTCCAGGCAAATGCCGGGGTTGGTCCCTAACTCTAGGCCACAGCCGCTACCTTCCAACTCTCGCCCTTCCCTTCCAACTTTCCTCCCCAACGGTACTTGTAGCTCACCCACTGGGTGTCCGTCTCCAAGCAGCTACAAAACTGGCGAGCCGAACATGTCCTCGGACACTCCCGGCACTAAAAGCCATACGCTAAAAAAAATGCTAGCATAATTTACTATATGGTACACCTCTCTTTAAAAAAATCGTGTTAATTGTTGACTACAATTGGATCCAAATTTAATTGTTTTAAATTGTAATAGTACGCACAGCCACCATTTGAATATTTGGCGAGGCTGTTCTTTTGCACAATAAGTCATAACTTGGTAGGTGAGTAGTATTATGTAAGAGGCACCAGTAGCGTTATGGATACATTTTTCGCGCTGAATATAGTGCGCAGCAGCCGTCTTAAAAATCATAATTTAAAAATAAGTAACACTCTTATGTTTTAGAGCTACGATATCGAAATTTATGACACGGTAGAAATGTATTTCTAACTTCGTATGCCCAAAGCAAAATGACAGGGACTCCAAATTTCAGGATGGTAGCTTGGCATACAATGGAAACTTAATAAAAACATAAATCATAATAATGAATGACTCTTATTACTAAATTTAGTTATTATAGCTCTAAATTGCGGATGGTTATTAATGTAATTTGGAATTTCAAGATGGCCGCTGTGCGCTATATTCAGTGTGATAACCTTTTCATTCACGACAGTGAGAACCCTTATATTATACTCAGCTCTTGCCAAGATTCGTCTTGATTACGTGTTAACATTCTGAGTTCTAATAGTTCGTGTTGCTGCCATCTTGAATGCATGAAATATGTATTATTGTCCTTGGTCATACAAGGCCACATATACGGTCCTACTTTGTCACAAATTTTCGTAACTGTAGCTCTTAATTATTGAGAGTTATTTATGTTTATATTATATATATTTTTCTTTTCGATATGGCGGCTGCACGTATTATCGAACCCGGACCTCCGAGGTGACAGCCACTACACCAGGAGGTGGTAAGGGTAGACATGCATACCTTGATTTTCATTCAGAACACACATTGCTCTGAACAGAACAGTATGATCATTGTACACGTAACTCTGCAAGGTCATCGTTCTCATATTGAGGAAGGCTGCATGACAGTCCCAATAGGCCTACTCCTGGGACACATGAACGCAGTCAAATGGATTGTAAGAGATGCACCCATTCCTTGGCCTCCCCACTCTCCAATTCTAAACCAACAGGACTTTCAATGGGGGCGCATTTGGGGGATTTTGTTGACCTATACGTAACTCTGATGGAAGGTCATCATTCCCATATTGAGGAAGGCTGCACAACAGTCCCAATAGGGCTACTCCTGGGATACATGAGCGCGTGCTCGTATCTCAGTGACGGGGGATTGATGGATGTATCCGTGTCCTGAAGTTGTGACACCCTAAATGTGACTTAACTAATAAAGGAGAATGTTACTCTGGGCACATTTACGATTTGCTGAGAGATTGCTCATTTCCGAAAAACTTGTCGATAGAACGAAAATTTGTTCGGACCGTCCTGCAAACTTGCCTGATTTAGAAACTTCCGGTATTTAACAAGCATCATTTATACATTAATACTTGTTCAAAAGTAGTGAAATTATGACTGATCTAACAAAATCGGAGAAAACTGTATAATGTTGTTAATGGATTACTCTTCTTTATCATAACCTGCAATTGATTTTCTGTGCTACTAGACATTGTTGTAATGTGGAATTACCGTTCCACTGTACTGGCTGACCCAAGACTGACTACAATATATCAGACCTTGATACGACAATCTATCGTCAAAAATGGGGGTAATCGTTGGGGAAGCTTTCGAGTAACGGCGGTTTGTTTACGTTTGTTGATCCGATATAGAGTGGCTTCTACTGCCAAGAATTTGTATAGTATATATCTCGAGTGATCTCGTACTGTTAATGGTGTACCGTAGGTAGTGTAGCACATTGCGAATAATAACAAATACCGGTACCAGTACCATATAATGTGAGAAGTGTTGTGATATGTCATGAAACGGGTCGCACATGCTACTGCATGTAACAAGCTGTAGATCGAATTATACTGTTGCAGGTTATTTCAACATTTACATTTCATAAAGACCAAACAGTAAAGGAGAAGTGGATAAGAAATATACACAGGGATCATTTCGAAGTTTAAGCGCCAATAGTCGTGTGTGTTTTGACTGAACATACAGTACATTTATGGTTGAACCAATTCGCATTCCCAGGAAAATTATTAAATTAACACCTGGTGCCGTTTCCACAATTTTCTCTTATCAACCGTCTTACCATACAATTACACTTCCCAAAGACAGAAACAATCCAGGAGAACGTTTACAACATGTGTTGTTAGTTATTAGGTTATGGGGAAAATTTCGCAGAGTGGTGTGGACAGGATGGAGTTTCTACTTACTATATCTTTGCAAATAAGCTAGGTGGTTCTTTTCGCAGTTATAACGATAGATGGTGATGGCAGGCATGATGACATACCGTCAATGTGAGTTTTTAAGTGTCTAATTCTTTGGACGCAAATGCATTCTATAAGAATACCTATGTACACGAGGAGAAATGTCAATGGATACTGCAATGACAGGTGGACCATGCAGGACAATTTGGTGAGTCATCTTTCAAATGTTGGTAAGGGAAGCCTTGTGCCTTGATTGTGACTGGTATAGTGGAAATTAAGTTTCCTTGCAACTCAAATCCAGTATTCGTTAGAGCCTTTAATATGGACTATTCTCAAGTGGCTTATCAGTCAAAGCAAAGAAATAAGATGATCATCTGTTTCTAAGAGGATGAGGTATTGGGTGTTCTCAAATACCATGGTAAAATGTAAATTCTACCATTATGATAAGTAAGGCCCAGAAGTTCATGCAAAATTATATTTTTGCATATTTATGCATATATTGGTTATTTTGGCACAATGCATCATATTTTCCTTCTTTGTCTGTTTAAGTGCATATCTCTGCTTGAGAAGGGCGTATATTCTAATTTCCTGTTGTTTTGAAACGCTTTTTGTTACATCATGCTCTTAAAGTCATATACAGTATTTCGAATTGGACTCCGAGTGTCTATCACAGAATAATACTGAAATTATTTTAATACCTGGTACGTTTCAGTCCTTTTTGCAAATTAATATAAATTATTCTTATTCAGCATTCACTATGTAAATATTGTAAATTATTTTCATTTTTAAAAATTCAACGGCTATTAAAATTGTAAATCGGTTATCCTTAAAAATTAACATAATAAAATAATAATTATTGATGGTCAACACCGCTTGAAGATCCATTAAATACCATTTCCTACTATTTAGAACTGTTTCATATTTGAGATATTTTACAAAAGGTGTAGTTATATGTCCGTCAGTTCATATTTTCTCTATATTCAAAATAGAAACGCTAAAGAATACGAAGTGACCGTAACTGTCGTAGTTGTTTCATAGTGCATATTTTTTGAAACTTGATGCAAATTTGACCAATAATTAGTGCACTATTATTCATTTAACAGTGCACAAACTTCCGGGCCTTAATGATAAGTAGGGTTCGGAAGTTTAAGACCTAAAGAAGTACAAAATATGCAAGCAAATATGCCCTAAAAACTAGCTAAATATGACCTAAAACTATAAAATATGCCCTAAAAACTAGCTAAATATGACCTAAAAACTATAAAATATGACCTAAAAACTATGAAATATGACATGAATGTTTGGGATACCGGTAGGAAGAGTATCACTAACATAAAGTAAATGATAAATGACGTCTGTAGAGGAGCGCCTTCTTGGAATCTGGTCTTCTAAACCTGCTATCTGCCTGTTCAGGGAAAAGAAAGAAAAATATATCCACTACACTATTCGGAAATCCTGTGTGTTGAATCTCGACGCAGATAACACGTACCTTGTTAGCGACGCCTCAATTTAAACACCAATGCTGAAATTATTACCAAATATGACCTTATATCACTAAAATGTGACCAAATATGACCAAAACAATAAAAATGGCCGAAATATGCATTTATAGGCAACATCAAATTGCCTTAAACGTGGTCAGGGACCCGTCATTCAAACTTATTTTTCAGATTTCGGGTAAAATGAGCTCGGGAAAAAGATATGACTTTTCCTTAACATCCGAACCTTAATGATAAGGTTGTAACAGTATGTTCCGCATTAGGTGGTCTCGGGGATCGCATTGAGTCTGTGGATCCAAAGGTCCTAGGTTTGATTCCTGGCTCTGCCAAGAAATTGAATTCTGGTCTGAGGGTTGGAACGGGGCACGCCCATCCTCGTGAAGCAAAACTGAGAAGAGATGGTTCGAGTCCCACCTCAGCTGTCCTTGAAGTGGTTTTCCGGTTTTCTAACTTCTACTCCAGGCAAATGCCGAGAGGGGCAGATGGCCTCGCTGTTTCTCCCCTTAAAACAATAACTAACTAACAAATGTCGAGATGGTTCCTAGCTTAAAACTACGGCCACCGTCTTCAAAATCCTAGCTTCAATTACAAATATACACACTACTACAGCCATTACCATGACAGATTATCAGAGTCCACACACACCTAAGTACTAGGGACAACATGACCACGATGTCGCAATGGCCTTAAATGGATCAACATCCATGCAACAGTCTATGACGTATGATAGTTATCAATGAAACTCCTTATGATCTCCTCAAATGGACGATATGTGTCATTTGAGCCGTAGATTGGACTGACATACACATTGCGAAGAAATTTAATTCTGGAGTGGGGGCTGGAACGGGGTGCACTCAGCCTCATGAGACAACTGAGTAGAAGAGGGTTCGATGCCCACCTCAGCCATCCTGGAAGTGGTTTTCTGTGGTGTCCCACCTCTACTGCAGGAAAATGCCGGGATGGCACCTAATGTAAGAATAGGTTTTCCATGGTTTCCCCACTTCTACTCCAGGCTAATGCCAGGATGGTTCCTAACTTAAGGCCATGGCCTTCTCCTTCCCAATCAAATCCCCAATTTTCAAACACACTAGTTCAGCCCTAAAAATAACGCAGGTTATCACACAATTTCCACGCACAAATACATGGGGCTAAAAGATCACGATGTCGTAGTCCCTAATATAAGCAACAACAATTTCTATGTGCATTCTTGTAGCTCCATTTAGAAGTATTTGCATTTTTTTAATATTTTTCTTATCTTTGCTTTATTTGTGTCTGGATTTTTAGCTACTGTCTATTCGCGTTGCTTGTAGCGAAGTACGTCAGGGTGTCATATTGAATTTGTGCCTTATTACATAAAATCCTGTAATTTCTGGTGGAATGCAATCAATTATGCGAATGTTTTTCTTCGAATTTGCCGCTATTTCCATGGCGCCATGCCCGCCAGTGTCCACAACTGCTCCCCTACGATTGCCACCATCTTGGTTTTGATGTTACGGTCTGAGATATTATTGTAGTTGGTCTTGGCTGACCGAAGCGCTCATGGTTTCGACTCATGGGCTCCAGACTATCGACCTCGCGTCCGCATGTCCTTTTTTCAAGGAACTTAGAATTCAATACCGGCGACCTCATATTGTTTCCGTAGTAATGTCTTATAATATGTTTTTGTTTGTTTGTGTAAGGCGTGTTGTTGAGGTATAGTGGTATAAAGTAGGATTAAACAAAAGTTTGGTGCTTTTCAGTTTACCCAAACTTTTGTTTACTAAGGCGACACTGAAAATGGCTTCAAACTCCATAAAGTAGGATTTACTTTATTGCGAGGTAATTTACTTAATTCATATTGCTCAAAATGGAGGAAAGTGATACAACTCAAAATTCAGTTGCCGTGGTGATGTAGGGCGTACACTAGCTTTGACTCTACTATGCGGTAAAGCAACATATTGTTTGCATAGAACGCGTTTGTTCCCGAGGTCCACGAGTAACGCATTTAGCGCTTCCCCGAGTTATGAGGTAGCTTTGTGTTCCAATAATATTGTGTTTCTCTCCCTTTGAAATATTCAGTACTGGCAGTGAGGGGTCGCAACTTTGTCTACAGAGAATCGGGGCTTCCGAAAACATTTCAACTGGGACCGAGTACAGGAGAGGGGCTGAATATGATGGACTCTTGTTAGCAAATAGAATGAGAGATCTTTTTATAAATTGATGTTATATTACTACCTCATAACAGTGTTTTTTAATCTTCAACATGCATTTGTGCTAATTCTAGTGATACTTATTGTGGGGAGAATGGATCATCATTTATTGCATTAAACGGGCCTTTGAGGCCTACAGCAGAACGACAATAGGAAAATAAAATATTACACATATTACAAAAACAAAACAAAATATTACAAAGAAAAAGAAAATTTCAAAACACAAACAAAATCCAATAAAAGAAAAGTCAGTCAATCACAAGAGGAGGTATTTGCTGCTCTCTAGCATCATCCTCCACGGCTGTCAGTTCCACTTCTTCTTGAAAGATCGTCGTCACTCGATCCTTCCATCGTGTTCTTGGGCGTCCTCTCGGGCGTTTTCCCATGGGTTGAGATTGGAGGACTCTCTTAAGAAGGGATTCGTCCGCTCGTAAGATGTGTCCAAACCATTGTAGTCGCCTCTGTCCCAATATGCGTCCAATGTGTGGCTTTCCAAACCTCTGGTACAGGACTTCTTTCTTTCTTTCTTTCTTTCTTCACTCCCATTTACCTTCCTTCTTAAAAATAGGTAATTATAAATATACGGTACAAGGTGTTCTGTGTAGTGTATTTTGAATGTAAATCAAGGTATGCATGTCTACTCTTACCGTCTACTCTTACCAACTCGACGTGTAGTGGCTAGCGTTCTTGACTGTCGGTCCGGGTTCGATTCCTGGCTCAGCCAAGAAATTTTAATTGTGGTATGATGGCTGGAACTGGGTACACTCAGCCTCGTGAGGCAAATCTGAGAAGAGGAGAGTTCGATTCCCACCTCAGCCATCCTGGAAGTGGTTTTTCCGTGGTTTCCCACTTCTACTCCTGGCAAATGCTGTGATGGTTCGTAACTTCAGGCCACAGCTGCCTCTTTCCCAATCCTATTCCTAATTTACAAATACACATACTAGTAAAGCCCTTACAATAACACAGTTATCACACATATTGCACACACATCCAAATACACGGGGCTATATGACCACGATGTCGCAGCCCCTAAATTATGCAACAACAAGCAAAGCATGTCTGCCCCTAGCTATTCCAGTTTTCAACGAAGGCTGGGATGAGATGCGATGAAAGGCTATGTGGAGTGTTGTTTTTATGGCCGGATGCCCTTCCTGGTGCCAACCTCATGAGTGGAGTTTATGAAGATGAATTATGATGGGCAGCTGTGGCCTGTTGGAAGGTACCGTCCCGGGAATTGCCAGGAGTTGAAAATGGGAAACCACGGAAATCCATTTCAAGGGTGGTCGACGGTGTCTGTCGAGTCCACAGATAGGTTGGCTCCATGACCTAGCGTGCGGATCTACTACTGTCGGTAAATCAAGTAACTCAATGTTCAATATTCCTGGCGATAACTTGCCATCCATTGAAATCAGTCATTTTCACTTCGCTGATCAATGGAAATTGCTTCTGTTTAAACAATGAGTACCTGTGAATGATCAAGTTTTATTTTAAGACTACAGTTGCTGTGGAATCCCATGTACCAAATAACATTCCTTTCTCGGTTATTTTAGAATTCTTCTTGCCCTGTAAAACGCGTGACGTAACATTTCCTTTGAGTGAAACTTAGAAATCTACTTTTTACGGCTATATCGTAGCATAAAAGCGAGCGCACCTGCAGACCTGCGACACTCAGACTACACGTGATCTTGTGGTTTTGAGACCTGGCCAGCAAACAAAGAGAGCAACATGCATCATTTCCTGCTCGTGGCTTAAATAGCGGCATACTTGCGAGATGGCGGACAACTGGGGATCACATTTAACACTTCCTACAGTCTGTTTTACACTATAGGATGAAAAGCAGACATAATTGGTGTAGGCAAAAGTGTCATTATATCCAAATTATGTTTTGTTTGAAAATCCTATTTTTTTCAGTAAATTTGATATAATCAAAATTTTTAGAGGCTAAAAATTAAACGAAATCTCATGTTAGATAACTTAGGAGCCCCTACATTACAGTAAGCAGCCAGATAGTCCATGTTTGGGACTAAATAGCTTTTTGTTAGACTATAAAGTATCGAACAACGATTTCACACTTGAAACTCAACAAAGAAACACTCCATAGGCTAGTTTTTTTTAAAGATTTTAGACAATAAACATAAATGTAATATTTTGAGACGACAGCTGAGTGTCCGGCTGTGACGTTGGGCGATGGTGGGAGAAGAGGGGTAGAGATAACAATATAGCCAACTTACAGCTGTTAATATAAGGTGCGTTCAAAAAGTAACGAGCCGGAGGTATAATTACAGAAACCAGTACCTGTATGTTAGAAGTATTGGCCCTGGCTGTTGAGGCACTTGCCCCACTGTGACACGAGGCGATGAATGGCTGTCTCATAAAATTCCCTGGGCTGCGATGTGAACCAGTTCCGCACGTACAGCTGGACGTCGGCGTCCGAGGTGAATCGTTGGCCCCGCAGAGCCCTTTTCAGGGGACCAAGCATGGCGTAACACAGGGAGAGAGGTCTGGACTGTATGGAGGATGGCCGAGAACCTCCCATTTAAATTTCTGCATGAGTGCCGCGACTGTGTTGGCCGTATGAGGTTGTGTATTGTCGTGGAGCGACCACGGCGGCTATGGCGTACACTGTCACTCGGCGGTCCTGGGTAATGAGTGCATCAACCAGCTGGACGTTGTCATCGGTAATGCAGGGGGGTGCCCCAGACCGGGCATCATCGGCTAACGACACCCGTCCTTCCCTGAAGCGCTAGTGCCACGCCTTGACCCTTGCAAGGGACATGCAGTGTTCGCCGTACACTTGTGACATTCGGCGATTAATGTCCGTTCCTCCTACTCCTTCCGCTGTCAGAAACCAAACAACACCTCTTTGCTCTTCGGTTGACGCCTCCATGTAACTGTTTGCAATGCGACTGGCAGCGTTGGACGATTGATGCATGCTGCTGCTCGCTTTGTATCGTCACGTGACGTGCACGCGTGCCCTCTAGCGACGGGCTGTGACCTTCCACACTCTGGTCGGAACCACACCTCGTTACACACGCCACGATTAGCCGATGTAGTCACCGGTTTGCGCATTCCAGCCTCCGACTCGTTACTTTTTGAACGCACCTTATAGAACCTTCAAACTTGCCATCATTGTAATTCTTCTCTAGCGTCTTAATTATATAACGTGGAAGTACCACACCCCAGTTGCAATTTTATGCATCATTTTGTTATTCCGACATTTTGTGGTTACAAAACCTGAATGCTAAATCTCAGTGGAATTCAGCCTATATTGGCGAATCGTTGACTACCATGAAGAATGTTGTCACCTGTACCAATCAGCGGTATTCCTGGTAAGCCGGTCTTTAAATTTAGCTCGACGTTGCCAAGGCTCTCTTCTGTAGTCCAATTGCTCTGTGTGTTAGTGCAGGTTTGTTGTTTTCTTGTGCACACTTACCGGTTAACTGTGTGTAAGTATATTACTTTAGTAATATGGTCAGCGGTTCGTCAGAATTCATGTAAAAACGTGTGAAATATTTTACGTAGGCTACGTTGTTTTATATTTCGCGGTACAGAACCGGCAACACTCGGCGGCTGGACTGTAATCATCGTTACTCAAGATAACCCACATCAACACACCTCCATCACTGTAAAACATGTGCCCAAAGTAACACGACGAGGCGCTATCTTCAATACATGAAAAGGCCTACAACACTAAACAAGCAGAATATGATTTATCAACTTTCCCAAAGACCGGATCAACAGATCATTAGTAAGAGATGTTCGTTTACATAAATTAGCATGCGTATTATCTATAATTTACGATACGTACAATTGTAAATTGGGGCAAATGACCTCCTTGCTCTGCCCCCTAGACCAGGGGTCTTCAAACTACGGCCCGCGGGTCAACACCAACACCGTGGTAGCCGGCCGGACATACCCAGTATCCGGCCCGCCATAGCTTATTTTGATTAGGCTACATTGTAAAATTTACAATGTAAATAAAACATACAAATTATAATCAGATTTTTTTATTTAACGACCAATTAAGAAACACAATACAATAAGTGGCGTACATAATGAAATTGAACATTTTAACTGTAATTATTGACGTGAGATTTATCCTAAAATCTTAACATATGTGAAAAACATAGGTAGGCCAAAAGCACATAATTAAATTATACATTATTATTATTATTATTATTATTATTATTATTACTATTATTGTTATTAGACTACCCGAGGCTATACTATGTTATTATTATTATTATTATTATTATTATTATTATTATTATTATTATTATTATTATTATTACTGAGATTTATGCAGCTGTAACTTTCCACTGACAATAGTTTGCAGCTGCGGAACAAGTTGACTAGTGCAAATCATCAGCAGCGACTTCAAATGCTCATCAGTTAATTTGGATCTTTTTCACATAGATAAGTAAGAATTGCTGAGAGCACATTTATGCAACTGATCAAACTGTGTGAGTGGAAGACTCTTATACAACTCCAGCAATGGTGACTTAAAAAGACACGGATAGTCAGTCTGAAAGACTGGACTTTATATCATTTTAAATGCTAGCAGCCGAGTACCAAGAAGGCAGTGCGAGAACAAAGTTTCAAGTTCCTATTTTGTTTCTTCACTGCCTACTTGATTGTTCTCGCACTTCCTTCTTGGTACTCGGCTGCTACATCGTACTATGACGTCACACACCTCAGTGCATTCTAGGTACATTTCGTCCCGTCACCGTAACGTAACGCCAGACCTCAGCGTAACGACGAAGTCGACAAGATCATTTAAAATGATAATATATTTCTTTTAAAATATCACTACACTACAAATCACCCCCCGCGCACTGCGCCATAGATGGCTATCTCACACGCCGGCCAGTCCCGAAACGAAACTTAGCGCGTAATTTAAAACTACGGTATGTTGGTATGTTGAGCTAGCTAGGTCTTGGCCCTTGGGACTTGGTGGAGGAGTCAGTGTGGCCCGTAGGCTGAAAAGTTTGGAGAAAACTGCCCCAGACAATCACCACCACTACCACTGCAATATATTACTTTCAGTATCGGTTAATTATAACGCCTCTCTCGTCTTTCCGTAACGAGTCACAGCAGTACATTTTTTCGGAAAGGTCATATGCCCGGCTTTTATGCCTCACGAAACGTAAGCAAGAGAATTCAGTACCATTAGATACAGATTATTATGGTGGTTCATTATACGAAGCTTCACTTTGATCGTTTGATTAAGGATACGAGAAATGAAATTGTTTTTAAAATTACGCACTGGCGCCATCTTGGATTTTTGAAAACTATTTTAACGACATTGGGTACCAATATATTTAGCTCTAAATTGAGATTCGCTGTGTCAAGTTTCACAGCGCTCGGATGACTAACATCGCTCGAAAAGTCAATTTAATCTTTGAAATTTGCGTGGCTGCCATGTAGTTTTTGTTATTACGATTTTGAAGGCTGTTGATGCCAGCAGTGCGTTTAGACATGGTCTCCGACAATCGAGTTGCAAATGAAAAGTTGGGTGTCTCGGAAGAGCACGCAATCGACAATAGGGAGGTCCCAGATTCTGTTGTCGGTGGCCGCATTTTCCCATTCTTCACCTGCTAGGTTATATCCAGATTTCGCTCCTCTCTGAAACGACATAATTGCTTATTTGTACTTTGTAAGAATTGTAGATTAAATGATTGGTTTGCATTGCGTTGGAGATTGTAGAGTGCTGGCTGGTAATGCGCAAGGACTACAAGTCCTGATTAAAGGCTTAACACGCGCTGCATGTTTCAACAGAGAGTCACTGGCTACAAACTAATTAGGTAAGGGACAAATTATGTTTTTGACACTGTTAAAAACTGTAAGCCTGATCAAAACACGTCCTTTACAACCAGCTTTGACGTTTGAGTCCCTCCTCTTGTATTTCAATTCTTGGTAGCGTAGTAAACATTTAGTTACACTGTTAGAAAGAGAAAGTGAAGAAAGCTAACAATATTTCCACTTAGCCCTATATATTTTTTGGGCAATTATATCCAGTTGCTTGCTTAAGGAGGCCGGCCCCGTGGTGTTGGGGTGGCGCACCTGACTCTCACTCGGAGGCCACGGGTTCGATTCCCGGCTCCACCAGGAATTTTAGAAACTGACGTGAGGGCTAGAACGGGGTGCACTCAGCCTCGTGATGGCAATTTAGTAGCTTCTGACATTGAGGCAGCGCCCCCGTCACGATGACCTAGATTAATGGCCGTGGGTACCCGACGCGCTGACCACGCGTCACCTCACAATCTGTAGGCCACGGAGTTTGGTTTTGGCTTGCTTAAGGGCCGGTTTCACCACGAGGCCGCTTAAACCCTCCTTGGCGAAGGTTGGCTTACGATTAAGCGATCCTTAAATACAACCGTTTAAGGCTGGCTGTTGCACCAGCCCGTCTCGTACTTCGCTTAGCTAAGCCATGTCTGAGCGACAATGGCAGCGAGAGTCAAAGATCTTCGATTGGTAGTAATGCTCCCTTTAGCAAAGAACACCGTAGCCTTACCGTTATGCCAACATAATCCCCGCCGTGCAGAATTACTTGCATAATGACGATGTGCAATATAAGGTAAAAACGACAACGTAAGTATTTAGGGAGCTATTTGAACGCTATTATTGTATACGCATCATACATACTCGTATATACACACATCAAAAAAAGTTTTGCATCACCTCGGTTCCAAGAGTTCCGGAACCTTTAAATACAAAGGGAATAGAGATCAACACAAACAACATTTCAGCTCGTTTTATTGCTCATGAGACCCACACATTGCATGTTGTACCATCATACAGCTAGACTTTCAGCATTTGTGGTCCAGATTGCAGTACGCACCACTACCTCTAATACCCAGTAGCACGTCCTCTTGCATTGATGCATGCCTGTATTCGTCGTGGCATACTATCCACAAGTTCATCAAGACACTGTTGGTCCAAATTGTCCCACTCCTCAACGACAATTCGGCGTAAATCTCTCAGAGTGGTTGGTGGGTCAAGACGTCCATAAACAGCCCTTTTCAACATATCCCAGGCATGTTCGATAGGGTTCATGTCTGGCGAACATGCTGGCCACTGTAGTCGAGCGATGTCGTTATCTTGAAGGAACGCATTCACAAGATGTGCACGATGAGGTCGAGAATTGTCGTCCATGAAGACAAATGCCTCTCCAATATTCTGCCGATATGGGTGCACTATGGGTCGGAGGATGTCATTCAGGTATCGTAAAGCCGTTTCGGAGCCTTCCATGACCACCAGTGGCGTACGTCGGCCCCACATAATGCCACCCCAAAACATCAGGGAACCACCACCTTGCTGCACTCGCTGGACAGTGTGTCTAAGACGTTCAGCCTGAGCAGGGTGCCTCCAAACACGTCTCCGACGATTGTCTGGTTGAGGGCATATGCGACACTCATCGGTGAAGAGAACGTGATGCCAATTCTGTGGGGTCCATTCAGCATGTTGTTGGGCCCATCTGTACCGCGCTGCATGGTGTCGGGGTTGCAAAGCTGGACCTCGCCATGGACGTCGGGAGTGAAGTTGCGCATCATGCAGCCTATTGCGCACAGTTTGAGTTGAAACACGACGTCCTGTGGCTGAACGAAACGCATTATTCAACATGGTGGCATTGCTGTCAGGGTTCCTCCGAGCGGCAATCCGTAAGTAGCGGTCATCCACTACAGTAGTAGCCCTTGGGCGGCCTGAGCGAGGCCTGTCATCGACAGTTCCTGTATCTCTGTACCTCCTCCATGTCCGAACAACATCGCTTTGGTTCACTCTGAGACGCCTGGAAACTTCCCTTGTTGAGAGCCCTTCTTGACACAAAGTAACAATGCGGACGCGATCGAACTGCGGTATTGACCTTCTAGGCATGGTAGAACTACAGACAACATGAGCAGCGTACCTTCGTCCTGGTGGAATGACTGGAACTGATCGGCTGTCGTACCCCCTCCGTCTAATAGGCCCTGCTCATGCATGGTTGTTTACATCTTTGAGCGGTTTTAGTGACATCTATGAACAGTCAAAGGGACTGTATCTTTGATACAATATACACAGTCAACGTCTATATGCCGGAGATCTGGGAACCGAGGTGATGCAAAACTTTTTTTGATGTGTGTATAAAATAATTTTGTTTGTCATGTTGGTCACGGTTATCATTTGTTTCTAGCTGTTTTCCACGACAATACAGCAGTTCTACTTTTGGGTTAGCGACCATAAAATACATTACTAGTTGTAGAAATAATAGCCTACCGTGTTTGCGAGACGTAGCAACAGCTGTAGTAGACGCTGGGAAAACCGTTGAAATATAATGTAGTTGCTTTCTTTCCTTATCATTTCGGTACTTCGTCAACCTGTTATTGACTACACCCCACATTGAGATATGTTGGTCTAGTATTCGAATCTTGTGAAGGTTATGTTTTCTTACTTGGATAAAAAAAATAAAAATAAGCCACGAATATCTTCCCTTAATATGCGTCGTATGATAAAATAGCAAGGGACATAAAATATCAAACATATTGTTGCCTACAACGATTGCCATGGAAAATATTACTTAAGACTGATATTAAAGGAGATATTTGAAAATATGATTTCCAAAAAATCACCCCCTCCTCTCCAGTTAGCTAAATAATTTGTAGCGAAGTTTTATTTTTGGGGTGCCTTCTACTTTTATATGTATGACTTGACGAATTTTCATACAATTTGCTCCAGTAGTTTTGACGCCAACCCGTAACAAACAGATTAACAGACATAAATCAACCTGAGAGTATGTTTGGTGATTTTTCACCTCATTCGGGATAAATAAAAAGTTTTAGCCAAAAATTCCAAATGTTCACACCGAATGTGGGGGTGAAGGCCAAGGAGGCGGCAACTGCACGGAAAAAGACAACATATTGTATCGCTCAAACGGCTAAGTGCACAATACACAATAACCTGATCATTTAATAACAATCACAATAATCCCACTAAGCAAGCAAACATGAAGCTCAATCACCACTAACAGTATCTAAAAACAATCACATATCTTGACTACAGTAGTTGTGCTAGTTCAATCACTACTGCTACTAAATGTGAATATATTGTAAATAGCATAACCCATACCTGTAGACATAGATTTAATAGCCTAAGTGTAAAGGATCGCTTGACGATAGAAACTGGTCATCCAAGTGTATTTGGGACGTGGTGGCGCAGCGGTCAAGTTGTCGGCCTCTCACCAAGGTGGACTGGGTTCGATTCCCGGTCAATGCATGTGAGATTTTCGAAGTGAAATGCCATATCCTTTGGTTGGGATTCCACGTAGAAAGGAGGTCCCGTGGCTCATAATCACAAGATTCGAAGTCACGTAAAACTACAATCTTCCTTCCTCTTTTTCCAAGTATATTTATCAATCTCATGTAAAGTTTTATTCAGGGTTAGGGAACCACCCATTACAATTGGGTACAATCTTGTAGACAGACTGAAAACATTAAATTTCGATCATAATTTTTAATGCTTGTATGATATAATCACCCGCAACAGCTTTGCTTACATCTCAATTGCTGACTAAGAAAACGTTTACGGTTATGTTCGATCATTTTATTCCATTTTCCTAAATCTCGTTAATGGATCGAAAGGTACACTTTTTTGTTAGCAAATTGGGGGTAAGATTTCCTGAAATAATTTCATATGATGGCGGTATATTTTTAGGGGAGAAAAGTTTGAAACTCTGAAATGTGCAACACAGTAGGTGGACAGTACTTTTTACTCACTCGCATTTACTTCAACTGACCACCCCGTGACGTAGTGGCTAGCATTTTTGGCTGTTGCCCCGGATGACCAGGTATCGAATCCTGGCTCTGCCCAGAAATTTAATTTAATTTAATTCTGCTCCGAGGGCTGGAACGGTGTACACTCAGCCTCGTGAGGTAAAACTGAGAAAGGTGGGTTCAGTTACCACCTCAGCCATGCTGGAAGTGGTTTTCTATTCTCACTTCTACTCCAGGGTGGTTACTAACGTCCTCATGACCGTCTATTCCCGGTCAATGCATGTGAGATTTTCGAAGTGAAATGCCATGTCCTTTGGTTCGGATTCCACGTAAAAAGGAGGTCCCGTGGCTCATGATCTCAAGATTAACGGTCACGTTAAACTACAAGCTTCCTTCCTTTTTTCCTCATGACCGCCTCCTTCCCAATCCTCACCTGAATAACAAGTACACACACTACTGCAGACACAACAATAACACATGTTATGATGCAATTTACGCATACCCAAGTACACGGGGCTAAATGAATGCGCTGTTCATGCCCCTCAAGTGAAACTAACACAACAGCAACATTGCTTCAACAAACATGAACTCAGTCCTCGCCATCTCAGCTGACAGTTGTGAGCTAATAATTCCTTTTTTCAAGTCATATCTAAAGTAAATATTCTGCCATTTTGTTGATGCGGTCACAGGGCAGTGGGGATTATTAACGTCAAGCTGAACCATGCAATTTGGGAATTATTGGCATTTTGATAGCATGTATAGTATTTTCACGCACAAAGAAAAGAAAAAAGAAAAATAGCGTGAATTCCATGTAGGCCTATATTTGCTGGCAAGCTCAGACTGATACGCAGCATCACTGCAAGTGAATTTTTAGGCCATAGTTTCTTTCTGGATGTGTGCATGTGGGGGAAATGGGTTTGACCGTGTGGACTGTGTGATAAAGGGCTAGCTTGAGTGTCACAGCCAGTTGTCTGTAGTGGACACAGAAGAACAAAGCTAGCTGTTACGGATGTATCTGACAAGTGCGAAGTGAAGGTTCAGTTAGGTCCGAGAAAGGGAGCCAGGCTGAGCGTTTTGGGACATTTGTGGGCATTTCAAGGTAGGATTATCATATCTGGAGGAGTGTCATCTTCGGCTGACGCACTTCCATTGTCCTGATGTTCGGATCGATGACATTGCAGTGGTATGTCACTTGCTGCTTCCTGGCGAGAGGTGCTCAACCCTACAGCTCCACGTTTTCGAGATAACAACATTGGTTTCTCACTGGGAGTTTCTCATATCTGCCTCGATAACGTCTATACTGAGAAGCACGTCCCATTTTCGGGTACTTTCTTGAATCCGTCTTGGCAGACCGTCCTCAAGGTTCAAGGCAGTTCTGGTCCTACGACCTTTTCTTTGATTTCAAGAAAAGTACAGGCAAAACTGGAGTTGTATTTATGTATATTTATATTTGCTGTTGCGAGGCTTTTCTTTTTCACTTGTCCTGCTTTACCTAAATACAGGGTCATCGAAAAAGGTTGCTGTAAATTCAAAAAATCATAGCTCAGGAACTATTTGAGATTTTAAAACAAATATTCTTTTGTTAAATTCACCAACTCAAAAAGATTTTTATACCTCATAATAATGTTTCTATGCGTTTCGTGGCTTTGCAAACATCCAGTCGATAGTCTATTTCGGCCCAAGTGCGCTAGATCATCTCAGGCGTGATTGTAGCGACAGCAGTGGTGATGCGTTGTCTTAAATGTTAAAAAAGGTCTAGGGGTGTCAAGTCGGGGCTTCCAGGAGGCCATTGAATAGGACCGGCTCTACCAATCCAGCGATCAGGGAATCTTGCGTTCAGAGCATTTCGAACATTAGCATGAGGGGGCTCCCAACCATAAACACGTCGGTAAGTGCGCTGAACAGTTATAACAGATTTAAACACAACACACACTGTGTTTTCTGCTGAAGTGTGACCATTGCTATCACATTTACTGAAACAGTGGCGTGGCAGCTTCCTGTCGCACTCATTTTGTGCATCGGCTGAAGGTCACGGGAGGAGTACAGTCACATCTAAAACTAAAACTCGATGAGTTCCTGATTAGTTTTCAGGTCGAATTATTAATTTATCTCATTTACAACGGGAGATATGCTTATATGAAATTGCTGCAACCCTCTTCGATGACCCTGTATAATTCCTGAAGAGCCAGATGTAGAATTGTATGAGTTTGGAAACGAACCTATTTTGATGAGCACTGCCGGACGGCAAAACAAATGCGGTGTCCTGTACCTCTTCATGTTCCATAAATAAGGACCGGATTTTTTGAAAATGCATATGCGCACATGCAAATGTATATTTTGTGGGTTTATTGGATTTATTGCATATTCTGGAAATAACAGCATATTTTAGCTGAACTTAAGTATAATTTAAAACATCTTGAACAAAATTGGTTTCGTCTGCGTGTTGGACATCCCTTATCAGCAACATTTTGAGCAATAGATAACGAGATAACAGTATTTTACGCTACTTGGTTATTTCTAAAGGCCTGCGTGGATATCCGAAAAATATGCGGATATAGTTTGCATCGCTGTGCGGATAGCGGATAAGCTGCGGATAATTTCTGAAGTAAATTTGCGGATAGGTTTTAGAATACAATCCGAACTTGTTGAATATCATTACTAAGACATAAATTTCCGTTATGTTTTTTTCATGACAAATGTAAGATTTGAGCTAATCTCATTCAAATTATGTCATTTAGCATAATTAACTTTCCGAACTGAAAAAGGTTTTTAATTCCTACTGTGTAAGATTCCTTTTAAACATAGCACAAGACATACATAGCCGACTTTCTCCTCAAATGTCTAAATGTGTTTCTTTAATATTTTATCTAATTAAAATAGTATTGTAATGCAAGTAGATTCGGATAACAAACGTGCAGATGCGGAAAAAGTCGTGTGGATGCGGACGGATGAGGATAACAGTCGTGCGGATGCGGAACGGATGCGGATAACAGTCGTGCGGATGCGGAACGGATGCGGATAACAGTCGTGCGGATGCGGAACGGATGTGGATAGCAGTCGTGCGGATGCGGAACGGATGCGGATAACAGTCGTGCGGATGCGGAACGGATGCGGATAACAGTCGTGCGGATGCGGAACGGATGCGGATAACAGTCGTGCGGATGCGGAACGGATGCGGATAACAGCCATGTGGATGCGGGGCGGATGCAGATAACGTTTTCTTAATCCTCGCAGGGCTCTAGCCTATTCCAGGAAGGGAATGGGGTGGGATTTACTTTCTCCATCTCGGCAGCCAGTAGCCCTGGGTTAGTTTTGTAATGAGTTTCTTCAGTTAAAGTGTTACTTTAGTCTGCATATCCTTTACTCTTAATGTCTAAAGAGAAGAGCAGCAGAAAGTATTTATTAAATTAGTGGGTGTCAGGTAATAGTGATTATTCAACTGATGGCGTTGTCGTCTATTGTCAACTAAGCTCACCGGCTGAGTTAGCCGTGGTCGTTACGTCATGGCTGCTGGCAGTCGCTCACATCCGGGAGGCGAGGAGGTTCGAATCCCCCCGTCGGCAAACTTGAAGATGGTCTTCTGTGGTTTCCCATCTTCCTTCCAGGCAAATGCCGAGGTTGGTCGCTAACTATAGGCCACAGCCACTACCTTCCAATTCCTCGTCCTTTCATTCAAACTGTCCTCCCCAGACAACACTCCACACGCGACGGTACTTGTAGCTCACCCCATGGGTGTCCGCATAGAAGCAGCTACAAACTGGTGAGCCGAACATGTCCTCGGAAACTCCCGGCACTAAAAGCCATACGCTATAAAATAAAATAAAAACACTAAGCACGAAGGAAGTGAAGTGTAAAAAGAAATTTAAACTTAAACTTCATGCAAAAACGATTGCACAAATTACGGCAAAGGAGCGAAAGAAGAGTGAATAAGATTGGCTCATTGTCAAGCGCCTATTTTTCAATTTTTAATGCATATTTTCTACATTTTTAGTGCACAATTGCATGCGTATTTTAATCGTTTTTAGTGCATGAATGTCCGGTCCCTAGTTACGCCGGTCGTTTGACTCACGCAATAGAAGCCTGCTTCTCCTAGCTAGACTCCCACAATCCACAGTGAGCGAGAACCCCCTCTTCTCTCAGGTTGCCATCCCTGAGGTCCGGGTTTGATTCAAGAAATATTATTCCGGCCTGAGGCCTGGAACTGGGTACTCAGCCTCGTGAGGCAAAACAAGAATTACATCTCAGGCACCTTAGAAGTGGGTTTCAGTTGTACCCTGATTCTACTCCAGGCAGTTTCCTAACTTAAAGCCATGGTCACCCCTTCCCTATTACAAATCTAGTACACACATCACTACAGACATCATAATAACACAGGTTATCGGACAAGTCCTCTACAAACCAATTATATTGGGCTCCCTGACTCAACACAACATAGGCTATTTCAGGTCGCTGCATGCGGGTACACTTCGCTTGACTAAATAACAGCCTTAAATTATGTGGTCACGCGAGTCACTGGAGATGAAGCCAGAATATTAGAGGGGTCTGAGGTGGTACAGTGCATCCATATTTTCACTTCGTTTGTGCCATTTCATCTGGTTAACGTAAAGTAAATTCAGTGTAGAGCTATCAAGGCTGTATGAAATCCCAGTGTAGTCAATAATTGCATCTGAGGGTGCTTAAATGCTAGATAACTGTGTTTGTAGATTTACTGTCACGTTAAAGAACAACTTCAGGCCAAAATTCTGGCTCCCCGACGTCAGCTCAAACATGATATCTTAACCCTTAACATTATTATTTGTTAGCTGGCCCCGTGGTGTTGGGGTAGCGCGCCTGACTCTCACCCGAAGGCCCCGGGTTCGATTCCCGGCTCCAACAGGGACTGCCGTGAGGGCTGGAACGGGATGTACTCAGCCTCGTGAGGACAATTTAGTAGCTGACAGTGAGGCAGCGCCCCGGTTACGAAAACCAAGATTAATGGCCGAGGTGACCCGATGCTCGGACCACGGGTCACCGTCGCCCCAATATCTGCAGGTCAAATGGCTGGGCAGCGGTTGCTTGGTAGGCCTAGGCCCTTCATGGGCTCTAGTGTCAGTGGTTATTATTATTATTATTAATAATAATATTATTAATATTATTATTAATATTATTTGTTCCTGTGGTTAATACTTTTAAAAGCCATTAAAGTGTTTTCTTAAGCAATTGTTATATGTTCATAACTAGAGACGGGAATTTGCCTATTTGCCTATTTTATTCCTGTGTTTAGAAACGTAGGCTTTCGAGATATAAATACGTTTTGGGGTATTTTAGGCTATATTTCGTTGGTTTTATTGTGCCTATAATTGCCTATTTCAAGGGTTTGTGCCTATTTGGAGTATAATTGCCTATTTGATGCCTTTTGACTGTATTTTAAATTGCATTATTTTGCAGCTAGTGTGCTCGACAGAATTATATTCTCATTTCTCAATATGTGTTTACCCCACGAACAAGAATGGCAATTCTCGGAAGTCACCAGAAATAGCACTTGGGAAATTTCCATCAAAAGAAACAAGGAACAATTTGACCTCGAAGCCTTCAACCCCTCCAACCTCGCAAGACACATGCGAGAACCAATCAACGTCGAATTATGTTGCACAACCCGTATCCCTTACCTCCCTCTCGATGCGAACTGTGTAAGCGTACGCTTTATCTTCACTTCAGATTCAAAACTTAGTGTGATTTATTGTGAAGAAGAAGTGTGTCCATGGCAATCCCGAAATATAAATTATCGAAGCCTTACTGGCTGAAGCAGTGGATCACAGGGGATACCAATTTCACTACCGATGAAAGAGTAGTCTTCTGCCAAGCTTGCTGTAAAGAGTTAATTCGTTTGTTTCTTTTAGATTTTTGTGATTGAGAAGTACGATCGCATTTCATTGTAGCATTTATAGGCCTATTAATTTATGTATTGTGGCAAGTTGTTTTGTTGCAATGCTGTATTAGACATGAACTCTCAATAATTTATATATACGATGTAAATGAGGCGTCCATTTACAAAGGGATCCTTGTCCAAGAAGTGAAATTGTTGGGAAAACGCGAAAAACGTTTATCAGAGTTACTGCTTATCGTATGCTACTAATATTTTGCACACTTATTACTATTAATCATGGAAGACTTTTGGAGGAATCGCAGCTTATAGAACCCAACGATTCTTCGTAAAATAAAAAATATAACTTGGACAAGGTGCCGTTTGGAACTGCAAGATGGATAAGGGCCATTTTGGAACAGTATGAAATGGACAAGGGAGGCTTTGTTTCTGTATGAATTTAAACTCTTTTTAAAGATAATAATAAGAATAACTATTGATGTGATGTTAGCTAATTTATTAAAAAAAACTGGAGGATAGATTAGATTGTTGCTTAGAAACCAACTATGTCCACAATTTTTCAACTGAATCAACAACATCCTTCTATCAGTCCTCCCTCATTTTCGTCCTCCGATACGCTTGAATTGTCTCTGGCGCAATTTCATAAGATGATGTTTTTGTAGAAAAGCAAATCAGGTACAGTTTGCCAATCTTCATCATAATGAAGTTGAGGTAACCTCTTGACATCATCTGTTTTAGTTTGTTTCACCGGAATCCCGATTTCGACCTGCTGTGAATCAATGTCTGCTACCTTCTTATTTGGCTTTGTAACCTTCCTCCCTATGCCCAGATCTGTGTTGTATGTATGCTCTCCTCGAACAAGAATATCTCCTTTCGGTGTCCTTCCTCTAGTGATAATAAATCTCTAGCTTACAGCAAATTGGAAGTGCCACTGGTTAGGTTTCTTCAAAATGTATCATGTTGCTGCTATCCAAATGTACACGTTGAAGTCCCTACCTATCTTCAGGACAGTCCCATTCTTCTCAAAGACTATAGTACTGTTCAGGTTTGCATATCGAGTTCAATTTCTTAATTTCTTTTTTTATGCGCCCAAACACCTGGTCGGGTGGAATGCATGAATGAATGTCCGGGAACTGGGAAGATAAGTTGTATCTCACGAATGTTGAGGGGAGCATTGTGCAACACCTTCATGAGCATCCCTTATATATATATTTTTTAAATTTTGTCCCCAGCAACCATCAGCAAACAACCGTATTACTTCATAATGTTCTAAGTTGGTATAGGTTAGTCGATGATAAACTGCAGAGGCAATTTCGCATGATCTTTTATGACTATTACTCGTCTTATTCGAACCAATAGTTGACATAAACACTACAAGATTCCTGTTCGTTGAAATTCGAATGTTTCGATTTTATTTATATACGAAAGCAATGCTGCCCACTGGAAAACATGTATTATTCATTCAAATAAAGCAAAGAGTTAATCATTCAATTTCTAATAAAGTTTGGTAATAGGACACATGGACAAGGGTCACTTTGGAACTCAGTAGCACAGCTTGCTTACCCTCGCAATGGGACAAGCAACCGTTTGTTATGGCATATTACTATGTCTGCCATATTGGATTTCTGGCATTGGACAAGGGCCACATTGGAACTGCATGGGATATTATAATGCAATTTTCGAGGATTTTGGAACAGTAAGACAAATATAAATCAGTAGATGATGCACAGACGAAGCCATTGATACCAAATCATGAATTTTTCATATAGGTGGACAAGGAACCCTTTGGAAATGGATGCCTCAAATAATCATTTAATTACTGAACGAGGAGTTAGAACGCTGGTGGTCTCTTGTCCCTGAGTGGATGAAAATTAAAAATCGGTATTTTGAACTCTGACTTGTTTCCTGTGAAAATAGAGATTTACAACTTAAATGCAATTTTTTTAAAAAAGTCGCGAGTAACTTTCACCAGCGCTATGTGTGGCTCTAGTCTGGGGGAGCGTTAAGCTCCCAGGTTAGGGCCGCGAAACTGCCAACAAGCCTCTAGCATCCCCTCTAGAGTCTTGCTAAATTGTGGCAAAAAGTAAGGTTATGGGCGAATGCCATAATTTCAAATTACGCGGTTTTCTAATTTTCAACGAGGATTGCATGCTTGTGGGTACACATCATGCAGGATCTATTGCAGGCAACAGAAAATAGAGAAGAGTGGAAAACCCCTGGTGGAGTCCTGTAGGATTGTTGAAGAAGTCAGGGGAAGGTTGGAAGGAACCTCTGGGAAGATAGCCGCTGTCAGGGAAAAGTTTGATAGGGTCCTGCAGAGGAATCCAGGATGGGAAGCAGTGGTAAAGTTAGCCAGGGTGCTGCGAGGTGAGATAGACGAAGCAATTGACCTAAAACCAGATGCAGTGGCTTCGTTAAAGATTTGCCCAATCACTTCATGTGATGTTGAGAGATCTTTCTCTCAATATAAAAACATTCTTCATGACAGGAGAACAAACTTATTACCAAAAAACATTGAAAAGTTGCTTGTTGTTAATTCTTATTATAGTAATTAAATATGTTATTAAGTTATAAGAAATTTTTTCATGCCTATTTTGTTGCCTATTTTACACGTTAGTGCCTATTTAATGCCTATTTTTGCTATTTTAAGAGCCTATATGCCTGCCTATTTTAACTGTTTTTAGTGCCTATAATTCTCGTCTCTATATCATAACTAATACAGAATCATTTGATTAGCTTTGCATTTCTCCCTGTCATAAAATCTTCTTGACTGGCATTTCGGACAAACCTTACTGTTCTAATATCATCGTTAGATCCGAGAAGTTTATGCAAAAGAATGGCCGTGTATACCGGCAAGTGTGCAATAAGTTCTGTCAAGTATCCAATAAAATATGCAACATATGCTGTAAATATGTAAAATTATAAACGGGGTTATTTTGGTCTTAATTTTCTGCTCCATTAACATGTACAACACAAACTAAGTCTACATGTATGGTACTTATCTCTTCGCCACTTTGCAGTCTGTATCTCGAGATTTTCAGTTTTGCGTGAATAGTGCAGGAATATTAGACAGAATATGGTCAGAGTGAGGAAAATTAGTTTATCAAGCTAAAAATTGGTGGAGAGGTTCCTTGAATAGCCTGGATCAAAATACTAAAAGTCCCAAAAAATCCCTCTTGGGAAACATGCCGCCATCCTGGAAAAATGGCCGGCATCTTGGATTTCGTATCCAGCATCGCATTGAACGTCGTAACTCGGTACGTAAGGGTGATATAGACATGTGGTTTGGTCAGGATAACTTACCAGAATGCAGGCTATCATTTTGACACTACTTAACCTAGATAACAATCGAAATAGTTATTATAAATCACTTAAACTCTCATAGGGTAGCGTTAAAATCCATCCTTATGTTCAATGTCGATTTTTCACCTTTTACAGTCATGGGATTGAAAAAAGTACTGAAATAAATGTTGTTAAGCACATCAAAACGCACAAAAATATGTAATCAGCACTTTCGTAAATCAAAACATGCGTATGCAACTCGAGGAGCGGCGCGCCGATGAGGGGGGGCTTCTCAAAGCCGGTGCAACTGGTGAAGGAAACATATTCTGTAGGAGCAACTGTGCCTTTCTTTTAATGATAAGTAAAAATTTGACACTTTTATATAGATGGATAGCATCTTATAACCTAATAAATAATTTACGAAAACAATAATTAATTTGTTAATACAGTAACTTTGCAGCTCTTGCAGCTCTTGTTGTCCGAGATGAGACCGTGCCTGTAAATCCGATCTAGCTGTTTCATCGAATTTCGTGTGTCGCTCGCAATGAAGAGGACCTTGAATCTTGCTTTGAATACGAGTTAGCTTTATTGCCGCCAGCGCTGTTCGATGCTTCAACTATCAGAGAAGGTACAAAATCAACTTTACGGACATTGTTAGAGAAGTTGTGTGCACCAATGACCAGTCTTCCCGAAGACCTCATCTACGTGTTTGACGGTGGAGATCTCCTGCACCGGGTGGTATTGCCGAAATCGGGAAACTTCGATGATGTTTGTAAGAACTACACATCGTACATCAAGGCGAACTATCAAGGGAAAGCTGTTGTAACTTAGTGTTCGATGAAAGACGTGGAGCATATGAGACGACGTGCCAAGACGTCATCTAGGTGGGTTTGGAAGTGAAAGTGGTCTCGTCGCAGAATCAGTTCCTAGCCAATACTTCAACCAAATAAAGATTCGTCGCCATTTTAGGTCGTTGTTTCGAAGAAAAAGGGATTCCAGCTATTCATGCCAAGTCTGATGCTGATCGTCTCAACAGCGATCAAGGAAGCAGAGAAGGGAGGTCATGTGGCAATTGTTGGAGAGGATACCGATTTGTTGGTATTTCTTTCGAGCCTTGCAGAACGCGATAGAAACATCTATATGCTGGTGCCACCATCAAAAGCCCATCCGAAGAAACTCTTTGGCTCTACGGAATTGCAGAAGGCTCTTGGGGACATGACCGATAATCTTCTCTTCCTCCATGCCATGTCCGGTTGCGACACAACTTCGGCTCCCTACAGGAAGGGGGTACACGCGTTCAAGACTTTAAACAATAACCCAGGTCTTCGCCAAATAATTGCTGTTTTTAACAGCGCAGACGCTGCAGTGGAAGAGATCGTGAAGGCAGGGGAAGAATTCTTCGTAGCGTTATACGGAGGTAGAACTACATATTGCCTAAACAAGACAAGGTATAGTCAGTACCTTAAGACCATTGCCAAACAACGTCTCATTGCAGACTTCGACCACTCATGTCTTCCACCAACATCAGCAGCATCTCGACAGCATAGCCTAAGAGTTTACCACCAAGTGCAGGAATGGCGCGGAATCACTCTTCCACCTACAGAGTGGGGATGGAAGAAGAACATAATCGGCAAATTTTTACCGATTCCGACAGAATCTCCTCCCACACCATACTTCCTCCTAAACCTCATCAGCTGAGAGTGCAAGACAGGATGCGGCAGCAGAACTTGCGGTTGCCGAAGACAAGGTCTCTCCTGTTCAGCAATGTGCAGCAATTGCTCTGGTGATGGTTGTTCTAACATGCCAGAGCCAGATACTCTTTGACGATATGGTGAGTGAGGAACAGGAGGACAACCCCTAAGAATTGCCATGCAGATCTTCGCCACCTCTTCGCCGCAGAGTAGACTCTTCTGAAAGTTCAACCTTAACGAAGAAAAAGGGTCAAGATTAAGGCAAGTGTCACGTTTTTTTTTACCAACACATCACCAATATTAATCGCGTACGATATAATTAATAGTTGGCTTTATTCATTTACAGGCACACCGCACTACAGCGTCCCGTGGCTGCAGAATGTCCTCTTTTCCGTGTTTTTCGTGTTAGTACAAAATAAATTGTAATATGCTTAAACGTTAGTGTGTTGAAGGTGTGGTATAATATAGCAAATAAGCAAATAGCTGCTTAATTTATTTTCTAATAGTAACGTTTATCATTCCTTTTCTATCTAAATATAATATACGTAGCTAAGAAAGAGAGTTTTAAAGCGCTAAGTTACTGTATTAATAAATTATTGTTTTTTAAAATTATTTATTAGGTTATAAGATGCTATCCTTCTATATAAAAGTGTCAAATTTTTACTTATCATTAAAAGAAAGGCACAGTTGCGCCTACAGAATATGTTTACATCACCAGTTGCACCGGCTTTGAGAAGCCCCACTCCTCGGCGCGCCGCTCCTCGAGTTGCATGCGCATGTTTGACAACTTCTCACACCCGTAATTTTTGGTTTACGAAAGTGCTGATCACATATTTTTGTGCGTTTTGATGTGCTCAACAACATTTATTTTAGTACTTTTTTCAATCCCATGACAGTAAAAGGTGAAAAATCGACATTGAACATCAAGATGGATTTTAACGCTACCCTATGAGAGTTTGTTTAAGTGATTTATAATAACTATTTCGATTGCTATCTAGGTTAAGTAGTGTCAAAATGATAGCCTGCATTCTGGTAAGTTATCCTGACCAAACCGCATGTCCCTATCACCCTTAGGTAGCGAGTTTGGCACGTTCAATGCGATGCTGGATACGAAATCCAAGATGCCGGCCATTTTTCCAAGATGGCGGCATGTTCCCCAAGAGGGATTTTTTGGGACTTTTAGTATTTTGATCCAGGCTATTCAAGGAACCTCTCCACCAATTTTTAGCTTGATAAACTAATTTTCCTCACTTTACCCTATTCATCTTACATTAGTATAAGTTTATATGTATTTGAAATAGAGGAGCTCAAAATTCGGAACGCCTCCTGCATTCAAACAAGGGTCCAATAGTTCAGTAAATCGGGTGCTTATGCCAAAACGCCCAACACACTGTCAAGGGAAGTCTCTTAACCGGGGAGTGGCGGATCCTGCTGGAGCCTGGCAGATACTTTGGGTGAGCCAACTGGGCAGAGCCGTGAAGAAAACTCCGCTACACTGAGGAACATCAAATCATGGATATGTTTTCAAATCTATATAATGAATCCCTGTTAACCTTTCTAACAACCTCTCGAACAAGGTTATATTACAGGCGAGCACGTGATTTCACCACTCGCAATTTGCATGAGGATAGGTCTGTAAACCAGTTGCTTAAAACGTTGTTGACAAACAAAGTTAGCTATTTTTGGATTGAAGTTGCGGGGACAAGTATACTACAAATCCAGAACAAGAAAAGAACAGGTAGGACACAATACTGTGCCTGTTAATTACCGGTACGCCATGGCAAGCCACTTGGCCCCGATGAATCACCAAACACATGTGTGAAATTTAAGAACAATGCCAGCATGAGATGGACCTTGGGGCCGTCCTGGGCGTATAATCGAAATAATGCAACATTGTCCTCAATTTCCACGCGAGGCAAGGGTAAAAGGAAATCAATAAAATATCAAAACTTAGATTTGGTTAAAATATTGTAGCTGAACATTTATTTTCACAGAAATTGTAGCAATTAAATAAACAAGCCCTCCTATGACTTGTAGGGAAAAGGAAATCGAAATAAAAATACACTCATGCGGAGAGGAAACATCCTATGAGTTAACCCCTACAGTCGTCCTATTCTAGTCGGTTTGATGTCCTAGTAAAATAATACATCTTTAAAATCAAATGGATATTTTTAAATAAATAAGTCACGTTGAACGCGGAAAAGTCACGGCTAAAAAAAATTGTTGTCTCAATCCCATAGTTATAGCATGAGCCGCTATATTACGTGAGATCTCTTCACTTACATTACGTCACAAAGATGACGTATTTCTCAACAGAAATAATTCATTTAGTAATAGCGTTTCGAAAATATTGGAAATGCACTGGAAGTCGAAGTTTCACCAAAATCAAGATGAAATGCCCTACAAAAGTCATCCTGACTAGCTACAAGTACTAAAAGAAATTGTTGCAAAAATTAAAATATAACTTTCCTACCACTAGATTACTATAATAATAATAATAATAATAATAATAATAATAATAATTATTATTATTATTATTATTATTAAATATTATAATACATCATTTACATAAGATTCTACGATTTTTTCTCATTTTGGCAATATTTTTAATATCTCAACTGAGCATATCTGTTCATTCATTATCAACCATATGACAACATTCTCTTCACTAACACCAAGTTGAATAGGGAGTTTAATGCTACTGGTTGCATGGCTTTCGTTTACTCAGGTCTGATGGCTTTATGTTTCAGGCATAACCCTGTCTGTTTTAAAACATTACTGTTCTCACATATTACAAGACGGCTTTTATATCAATTCATAAATAAACAATTTATAAAAACAAAACTAAAACAATTCACCTTAAACTATCATCTCGCTCACATAAGTTATAGTTAAATTCTTAGTGTGCAAAATTAACTAATAGCATGGACGGTATTGTGCTTGCGGATTTACAACTCACTGTAAATTATTATTATTAACGACTATCATCTTTTATGCTCGCTGGTTAACCATCGCACACACGTTGCGGAAACATATTCTAGGTGGAGGGGACTACCTCGTTACACAACACAATTCAATACGGGGATCCGAAACTATTCCACTCTTTCCAAGACTCAAGACAAAAATACGATTCTTGACGTCTTTTACAATTGATCTTCAAGAATTCTCATACCAGTGCGAGCATATCAAATTCCCATTTTCATTAACATATTATCATTATCATTTTACAGTGTTCAACAATTCTTCCTGATCCTGCAACAATTACCTCCGTTCATTTCAACCATATAGCTTGTTATAAACAAATAATCATTTAATTATTTAACTCATTTCGAATAAAATATAGAACAGGCTGTTTGTGTCGACAATTGCTGAAATACGACAGGCGGTCATTTCAAAAATAAATAATAAATAAATAATTTTAGACAATATTATTACGTCGGACACATTTTCTGTAGCTGTCCTCCCATGTAAGTGCCGCATCTCCGATCGTATACACTATTGTCCTTCATTCTCCTTTGTCGTTGTGTGTCATGCTGATACGAGATATTGCCCCCTTCGAGACAATTTGTTGAGGAAGTGCCATCTGCTTCAGCATTTGTTAACTCTTCACTGTTCAGCTGGGAACTTTGAACATGCATTTCATTGCTAAATCAGTTTTTTTTTGTTGAAATCAAATGAAATATAAACTACAAGATGCGTATGGTTCTGAAACTCTTTCAGCAATCTGTAAGAATTTTCTGCGAGTCTCATATTTTTCATTTAAGATATTGCAAAAGCGTTGGTAGGGATGTGGTAGTATTTTTTTTTGGCTGGCTCGCACCAAAGGAGTGGACTATCGACCCATGCGGGCTCACCATCCTAGTCTCCAATGCATTAGAATTCTGGTGCACTCAGCTACATTATTGTGTGTTTAACAGCCTTCTCAAACTACCATACGCACTGAAAAGGATGGAATGTTGTCCTTTGCAATGGTAGACCGCCTTGTGGTGTAATGGTTTGCGTTGTTGGCTGCCATCCTTGAGACCCAGGTTCTATTCCCCGCCTTACTAAGAATTTTTCTGGTCTGAAGACTGGAATGAGGTCAGCTCAGCCTCGTAAGGATAACAGAGTAGAGCGGTTGTTGGCAAGCTTTTCAATCCGCTGATCCTTTCCGAGTTTTTAAATTAAGAAGAATTCAAATGTCAACGTAATGTATTAAAAAGGGGGTTCTTACTTGCAAATGTTTAACGTAAATTATACATAAAACAAAGTTCAATGTGAATAATGAAGCTCCTAGGTCCTAGTTACGCAGCCAGCGATACACACTGAGTGGCCAAATGTCACGGGAAGGGTAGTCCCATGAGAAAATGTGCCGTGTGTGACCCCTAAGCGTTGCGGCTAGCTGCGGTGGAGTAGAGCAGTCTGTCACAGACACGAGTGTAGTGAAATTGGCAACACGTCGCGAGTTAACCGACTTTGAACGTGGGATGATCATCAGCGCACGGCGCATGCCATAGCATTTCGGAGATTACTGGTGAATTCGGGTTTCCGAGGTGAACAGTGTCGAGGGTGGATCTTCAATATTGCAGAGATAATGTTACCATCCGCGTTAACCAGCGCACGGGACGACTACAGGTGTTTAACGAACGGATATCACGTCGCCTCAGCAGAACCATACGGGGCGATCAAAAGGCTACTGTGAGTCAGATCACCACCCAGTTGAATGTTGGGAGTCAAGAACCCATTTTTGTCAAGTCGATACCTCGCCGTATTGCTACCATTTTGAGGGCTTGTGGAGGAGCAAATCGTTATTAACAGCATATTCCGTGCCTTCCCATGACATTTGGCCACTGAGTGTACATCCAGCGACTCTGTGTGTATCAAGATGCAGCTACTTTTGTTTGTCAATAAGCCATCTATGATCATTTTGTTGTTATTGTTATCGCAGAAAACACCATTCAATTTGACTGACAAACATTTTAAAAGTAGTTCTTTTAAACCTATTGTTTTAAAAAACGTTGTAATCCCCGACTAATTGTTTTATATTCTAAAATTTATGAACACAGAGCACAGAAGCTATAGCCTATAACTCGGAGAAGATAACCACCTTTCTTTCTTTCTGAGAAGTGTCTGCGGTCCCTACTTTGAGAACCGCTGGAGTAGTGTGGATTCGATTCTCACCTCACCTCAGCCATCCTAGAAGTAGTTTTACGTTTCCTACATGTACTCCTGGCAAATGCCGGAATGCCTTCCAACTTAAGGCCCCGGCTGTAGCCATTCCAATTACAAGTACGCACATAACTATAGGCACCACAATAACACGGATTATCAGACTTACTCGATATGACATGTACATACCCACATTCAAGTACACGGGGATGGTGACCACGATATCCAAGACCCTAAATGAAGCAGCAACAACTATGTTGTTGGATACAGTCCATTACCAGGCGTGAGCGCGAGACATTTATTATCATGATCTCGTAAACTGATATTAAATACTTTGTTGTTGGTACAGACATCCCTATCGAGAACTGTCACATCAAATACAGTAAAGGATGTTTTAAACGGCGCCCTCGGGACCGAGAACTTGCTTTCCTGATTGCTTCCGTAAAACACATAGCGCGAATGGAGGAGGAGGAGGCTATAATGAACTCAGCTATACAGAGTGAGAAAAGTAAGGTGTTGAATCAGAGGGTGGTATATATGGCCTGCATCACCTTAAATAAGTTTTACCGTGTCATCTGTACCCCATCATTACAAACATTAAGATATATAGTCATGGGCGCCAAGAGAGGAGGGGGGGGGGGGGGGGGGCAAGTAATATTTTTCATTTCATTACCTACCTGTCACTTAGGTCTCTCTCTACCCCCTCCAATTTTCCTTTCATTTCTTACTTGCTTTGTGATATTCATTATTTGGATGCTCTGAAACCGTTGGGTACATTATCTTTATGACATGACTGGCAGTAAAAGTTTTTTTTTTTTAAGTTTAGAGTTTTTGTCCATAGGAGTTCGCTTTTATTTGTAAATCATCGTCATAATGTTCATTTCTGAAAAACAGGTGAAGAGTTGTTGTATCACCAAGTATCGACAAAAATAAAAATCAAGCAATTTATTAAAATGGTAATGTTAATCCAGTTCACTGATTTTCTAAATGAAATGAAAATCCACAGCCTGCTTCCAGTCTCCGACCGGGTCAGGAATGGAATGAATGAAGCCCCCATCTAGCGGCGAGGATATGAACTGTGCCGGCTGCCGAGGCCTGACGCACTCCTCTGGGGCAATGATTAAATGAATGACAGATGAAATGAAATGATAGTGGAGAGTGTTGCTGGAATGAAATTTTGACAGGGAAAACCGGAGTACCCGGAGAAAAACCTGTCTGCCTCCGTTTTGTCCAGCACAGATCTCACATGGAGTGACCGGGATTTGAACCACGGGCCCAGTGGTGAGAGGCCGGCGTGCTGCCGCCTAAGCCACGGAGGCTTGATTTTCTAAATAACTGGAGATATTTTCAAATAATCCCAAATTACTAAGTTAAATAAAACGTGGAATTATCCCTACATCTAAATCAGTTAACTATCAGTAACTTCAGGGACCCAGCTGAGACCGGCATTGCTTCCAGCGCCAGCTCCATTCTTTCATATATCTTGTCAATCTCCCTTCGTCAACTCTTGTTCTCTTCCGTCCCCAAAGGTATTAGGGTATTTTCAGGCTGAGCGTGCATTTCATTTTCCTGCTATTATTGGGCCTTGTCTTTTCTTTCATGATACCCTCATTTTTCGAGGCGATCTATTTTTCTTTTCATGGTATCTCCAGTCTTATGTAGGGCACCGCCATGAAGCAACATTCGACACATTAAGCAGCCTGTCAGTGTCAGGCAACATCACACGTTATCTCCCTTTCATCTGCCTGTTAGCACACATCCTCAATTTGTCGCATTGATGTTGGCCTTTCCAACACGGCCTCAATATTGCTGTGCACGTGCACGTTGGGGTGGCACTAAAATGTTGACTTCAAATTCGTAAGTGCAGCAGTTAATTGTATTTTCAAGATGTTATCCAAGTATGTAAACACATTTGTGCCAACTTGAAGTTAGTACGTGGACATTCGACCGGCACTCAACTAGCCTACTTTAAAAATATTATTTTCGTTAATTTCCTGCATACAAACCACGAAGTATTTGCCTGTAAATGTGCGACCCAGATGTTTTCTTCCGCTGGCCACCGCGCCGATACATGGTATGTGACCGGCAAATATTCGATACATCGCTCTGATTTTTATTTTACCGAACGATCTTCGATCATAAATACGGCACTCTCCGGTAATCGCTTCTGGATTCTAGTCGCTTGATATAGACTATACAGTATATTGTGGACGAAAGATTGAATCATTCGATAGCCCTTTTCGTTGGTTTGTCCTTCACCCCGAGTCGTAACAGTTGCGAAGCTTGTATGAATTACGTTGTATAAATGGATGTCAGTACAACAAATGTGGTACGGTACCACAAATGTGGTACGGTACCTGTAGTTTCATTCAGATAAATTGTTTTGTCCCATATAATGTCATCAGTTACTTGTAGCAATTTATTTTAATGCTGAAGATCTCTGCTTAATGCATTGTAGTGCATGCGGTTTCCCACGTATTCTGTCGCTTGAGATTTATACTGATAGGCCATTTGGAAAGTTGGCGGTATGCCGTTCTTTTTCCCTATCAACTACCTAACAATCAATATTCATTGTAGAACCATTTTAATTATAATCTTTGGATTCTAAACAACAACAAACAAAAAACAAAAACAAAACAAAAAAACATACTCTCTTCTGGGTGTCCTCAAAAGACAAAACCGTCGTAACTCCGAAACTGTTTCAGTTACAACATTCAAATTTTCAACCAAACCATGATATTTGTACCCTTCACTTCAGGTGTACTTACATATTACGTTTAGAAGTGTAGGCGCACTCCATTCAAGTCTGAAATGCACTGGTGTCGCTAAACGTTTTGGCAACACTGTATTTACTTTCGTGACTATCGTTAATTCACGTTGCAATAACATAACAGTAGCTTAATTATAAAGTGAGGTCGTTCTCTGTAGAACGGAACCTCGTAGGGGCCGCGTGGTGGAAGGGGCACTGTGTAATGCAGCGTGTCGAGCAAGGTACTGGCGCTAGCAGCAGCATAGCGCCCAACTAGTTCATCACATTTACACTTTTTAGCGCATTTAATAATCATCATTACTTACATGATTTGCAGAATAGTTGCTGGACATGCTGTCCTTCATTTTCTAGACATGCGTTGCACCGACGTAGGAAGTTTTGGTGCACTCGCTGTAATTCATCCTCACTGATCTTTCGTATCAGTGCAGTCATTTCGTTCTCGAGAGCCTCCAGAGTACGCGGATTGTTTCTGTATACCTTTGTTTGAGGTTCCCCCACAATTAAATATCGCAGGGCGCTGAAACTTACGAACACATTAACTGTAAGACTTCTTCTTGAGAAGATAAGTTTCGTCTAGGAAAATTCGTTGTTTTGTTCTATACCTAACCATGTTCACGGGGATACGAGATAAACTACAGTACTTCACCACAATTCTTAATTATCTCAACTAAGGTATCTTGCCAACTGCGTCGGTAATCAATGCTATGACAGCATCCGGTGCTTCTCGTCCCGCTGTTCTGTATTCGGTGCGCGCTAGTTATCAGACCGTAGCGCATCGTGATGCGCCCGCCACGTGGCCCCGGCGACGTTCCATTCTATAGATAACGACCACACCGTAGATTATACATGACATAATAATGTGTCCACCAAATACAATAATGTGTAGTAGAAGTATATGCAGTCTACACGATTCATAAGTTACCATAGGTGTTGCGTTATGTTATGTGGTGATATTTGGCTAACGTTGTGAAGATTGGAGACACTGGATGACAATCAATAACAAATGAAGGACCATCATCTGACGATCAGCTAACCCTTTCACTTTCAAGGTAACGATGCATCGGTACCCACTTATCCTGAGAAAACTGACGGTAACGATCCGTCGTTACCTATCTTTATTATTATTATTAGTTCGTTATTTACGCGCCAGATAGCAGAATTTTCGTACGGGATAAGAAGAGTACAGTTTTTTCTCACGTTATACTCCGCGGGAACTGCCGGATATTCTTAGAGTGTGAAACATGTGCTCACTGGAGTTCGGTGTCTTGTTTACATCGTGATTGGCGGCAAACTTGCGTTCATTTCTCTCTGTTTTCGTTCGTGATTATATAGTGAAATTAATCTGTCTCGTAGGAAATATATTTAGTTTATTTGTTAGTTCATTATTTGGATAGTTTTCTTAGGTAATTAGGTGCTTAGTGATAGTGAAGTGATAGATATAGTTCATTTAGGTTAGGCCTAGTTATTTATCGTGTGCGGCATGGCGAAGTGAGTTCAATTACCTGACGATGATATCACTGAATATCTTGACAATTATTCAAGTGATGATGATGATTCTCTGTCAGTATCGGAAAGTGCAGATGATTGTAATAATCCAGCACCTCCAGACAGTGATGTTAGTGTGGATAGCGATGAGTGTTTTATACAAAAATGGCTGACATTTTTCAGTGTTACATCACTTTAAACATTTTAATCTATCCTTGGATCTAATGCTCATAGAATCTTGATATTTACCATGCTAGTAAACAATAATATAGCCTTCCTACTGGCATGAATAACAAACTTTGGTTTTAAATGCCATTTCCTAGAATTACTTCCAAACTTTCAAAATCTGAAAGTTGTAACTTCGTTTCCACTTTTTTTTACATTAAACCCTTTTGGTTTAAAGACATGACTTACTTGCAGTGACAATAAGTGATGTATACTCTATAGGTTTACCAAGTCTCATGTTGATATATTCATTGGTGTGCCTTCCATGTAATTTTAAAATAACTGTATGCATAGTGTGATAAATATGGCTGACAGTTTTCACACATCCATCAGCTGAGAGCTTGAAAGCGAAACTCTTTCGTATTGCATTATGACTGCCAATTTCAGTCTCTGCTAATACGATGACATCGAAATATGATTGGAGACAATAAATGCAATCCTGTTATAGGCACAACAGGAAGAATATTACTGTACATCACCATGATTGTAGTATGCAAGACAAATGGTAAAGTTCAGGGCCAGCGAGAGGCCCCCCTTGAACTTTTTAATTCATTACTATCCACTACTAGCTATTCCGGGAAGACAATGTAATTTTGAGAAAAGCATCTGGTGTACAGTCATAATTAAAAAAAATAACAACATACAAATCTTATTTCATAGAAAACATTTAACTTAACATTTATTTGATGAAATAAATTTGGAAAGTGCACAAAACAATTGGGGATTTTTGATTAATTTTAATACCGTTAACATGCATAGGGAAATTGTATAAGTCTTCACTTTAATTACCAGTAAGTTACGTAATGCAACATAAATAGCATTTTAAAACTCCGCATTAGTTTGATAGCAGATTCAGCACTTAATTATTGTACATTATTCCTAAACAGTTATAACTCCTAACTCATATATATAATTTAATACTCTTCTGGGGTAGAATAAGGTATATTACAGAGTATTTTTGTAATTTTCAGAATCGAGGAATTTCTTTTACCAATTGAATGGTTTCTGCCAATACGTTCGCACTAACATATTGCCTCTGAAGTGTTTTACTGCCTCATTTCTCTTGAAAGTTAAACGTTCGTTAACTTGAGATATCTTCTGCAGAGCTGTAGACACATCGACATCCTTACTCTGCAAAGCTTCGGAAAGGTTGTAAGTTATAGCCAACATTTTACATTATTTCAAAAGTAGCTACAATGAACTGAAACTAACGTGCACCACGAACGGGCCCTCATTGCTTACGGGCCCTTATGTATTTGCCCCCACCCACCTCCTCTCGCCGGCCCTGGTCAAGTTTCATCGTTAGTAACGTATTTAAGGTGACGCAGACAAGAAAGACACTGTGGCTAAGCACTTGTGGCAAGATGTTTGATTTGACAGACAATTGAATATTTGCTGTTATCTGTCATGATCACAAAGTGTTTGCCTACTATTTTAACTCTTTGGATAGAGATGGAAAAGTACCTGATCGAGCTTGAGCTAGGCTACATTCGGACTCGGGAGACTAGTGGATTCAAACCCTTATGTTGCCCATCCTTGAAATGGTTTTCCGTGGTTTCCCATTTTCAACAAGGGCAAATGCCAGGATAGTACCTTCTAACAGACCACGTCCACCGCCTTCCAAATCCTTGCCTAGTTTTATTCGTAATCAATAATTTGAGGGCATATAAAATGGAAGAAAAAATCTGAAAAAGCTAAAATTTATGAAGATGAATGAAACTAGGCAAGTATCACCTTATAATGCAGTGGCTAGCATTCTTGGCTGTTACGCCTGAGATTCGGGTTCGATTCTAAGGTGCCAAGAAATTTAATTCTGGTCAGAGGGCTGGAACGGTGTACACTCAAGCCTCTTGTGTCAAAAGTGAGAAGAGGTGGGTGCGATTCCCACCCTAACCACTCTAGAAGTGGTTCAAATCCCAGCTACTGTTTTGTTGTTGTTGCCCCAGTTACGGAGACCCTCTCATGGCACAGTGGCTAGCTTTCTTAGTTGTCATCCTTGAGATCCGGGTTCGATTCTAAGATGCCAAGAAATTCAATTCTGGTCAGAGGGCTGGAACGGGATCCACTCAGCCTCGTGTGGCAGAAATTTTCAGGCAAATATTGGGATAGTGTCTAACTTAAAGTCACGACCGTCTCCTACCCAATCCCACTTACATAGGCTACACACTAGTACAGCCATCACAATAACACAGGTTATCCTACACATTCTATGCACGCCCAAATGCACGGAGCTACGTGATCACGAGGCCACAGAGCCCTTAAATGAATCATTAAAAACCGCTGGCTTCGTGAAATTGAAACAGATCTCCAGGAAATCAACATCTCAGAAGGCATTGTACGGAACAGATGTAAATTCCGAACCAAAATCGACAATCACCAATTTGAAGACAAACCCATCACCAGAGCCACTATAACTTGACAGAAGAACGAAGGAAGAAGCTCAGCGAGCGGATGAAGAGATTTTGGGAGGAATAGAAGGCCAACTCATTAGCTAAGCAGGTTCAATCGTGCTCCTGAGTAAAAAAAAATGTTGTCATAATGTAGACACGGGTATTGGTATTTTTTCATTTGCCAAAGCATTTATCTGGTGAGTGATTTAACGCACGCGGCTATGCCACCCCAAGGCGGGAAGCTGCTGCAAGTCCGGTGATCGGAGGTTCGAATCCCGGCGCTGACAGGCACTATCCTGAGTGAGGTTTTTCCCCGGGTTTTTCGAATTCCTTCTATGCAAACGCAGTGATAGTACGTTATTTCAAGTCCCGGGGCACCTACCCCATCCCTGTCTCTAATACAGCTACAGACACTCCTATGGTCACCAAAAGCACACGGGATATCAGGCAAATTCAAAACACACATACTTTAGTACACGTGGCTGATGACCAGAGTTGTCCCAAGCCCCTAATACGAAAAATAACATCATCATTTACCTGGGAACCTAAATTATATACTCGTATATTGGGCGTGAACGAGTCTAGCCTAGGGTTGTGGCTCCTCAATCGTATATGCAAGATAAAGTGGATGTTGGCTCTTAATCGCTTATTCACTCGTAGCAGTAACCACGGCAGTATGACTTAACAGACTATCTCATGTGAGTTATCTGGAAGTTATCCGTTTGGAATGCTTTAGGGGTAGTTTTTCTTTGTCGCAATCCCCCGCGTTCCCACGAGTGTAGAGAATAAATGAATGCCTTTCTTAATGTTCTCAAGGGTAAATGTGCCTGTGAAGGTCCGTGAGGATTGATCTGTGAATACGTTTGTATTCTACGACAAAAGCCGAAACCTTGATGGTTATGCCATGAGAAATGGTGGATATTTAGTCAAGAAGATGCTACTTTTCGTGAAATTACGTTCATTCCGGATGTCTCGCCTTCGTTTCCTTCATTACCTTTTTTTAAATAGTTGTCTTCATTAAAAGAAACTCAAATAGAGATGGGTTTTATACCAAGAACAATTCCGTGCTCAGTCACATTCTGCTTCAGGGGATCATCTCATGCAAGATGAATGGGGCTACTACAATAATGGAAGAGACCAAGGTGCCAATTGAACTCGAAGCGTATGTAGTTATTATCCTCCGCTCTTTCACCTTGCCGAATTGGTTTCGGTTCCAACTATAAATGACTTTCATTTCCAACGGTAGGAAAACCGGTTTTCGTGATGTTTTAAAACATTAACTTTTCCGAATTTTGAAGCGATTGTTTTACTTTCTGGACTTGCCACTTAGTGTACAGTAGATTGTTTTATAACGTTAAGCAATAATGCGAGGTTCTTTTGGTATCGACATCCAATATTTAATTCGGATCAAAGATTTGAATATCGATCTGGAGTTGCTTCGTGTATTTACTTTCAACAAAGTGTATGGGAACAAGGGACGTTTACCATCTGACTTATTCATATCAGATCACTTGTATGAATCCGGTATATTACTTATTAAAGCAAATGCTGTAGTTATTTACAATGAAATCTAATGCTCTTCTACAGGTATATTTGAACATTTCAATTAGTATTAAATGCATCACATCCAAAGAAACAATAACTTGAGCTATTTTTTTAAACGATATTAAGATTCAAAGTTTTTAAATTAATACTAAAAGAACAAACTTACCATCACCAAGATATATGTTAGAAAAACAAAAACATTTTTTAAAATGATGCATTGAGACAAATCCAGGCTATCATTAGTCAAATCATTCATTGAAAAAGAATAATAATCTTATCATTATAGGCCTCCCTATAAAAAGCAGTATTAATAATCTAAGTATAAAGTAGTATGCACAAAAATGCAGACTTTAGTCTATTTGAGTACGTCTACAACTCCACATTATATGTGGATGAGTTGATTAATAAATTTCATCTCACAGCATGAGTATGTTGATTTCACCCTCAAAAGTACGCGACTCGATTTGAGTCCCTGGTTGTGTCAAGTGGTCACCAACTGGGCGTCCTGAGCCGTAATTAACATGCGGTAGGGTGGCCAGTTCTTCCTCCTCCTGCCTCAACATCCGACAGGTTCCCATTTAGCATCACGAGGATGGGAAACCCTGTGCCATACTATACCATGCCAAGACCTTTAAATTCTTGGAGAGCCGGGACCTTTGGAGGGAAGGGGCAACCAAAAAGGCTAGCCACTGCGCCACGATGGTCCTTGAATTGATTGCAGTTCTTATACTACTTGAATTCCACTTATTATTTTATCAACCCACCTCCGCGCTATGTTCAAAACTGGGTAGCTTCACTGTTCGGATTCGGAGGTATGAACTTGGAAGCCGTGTGCCGACAGTTACTATTCTGATTGTGAGTTTTCTCCTGAATGCTTCTCCTCCTCCTCCTCCTCCTCCTCCTCCTCCTCCTCCTCCTCCTCCTTTACCCCCGCTCTCTCTCACTCCCGTACTCGAGGTATATTCTGAGACTACACCTTATTTCAAGTCCCGGTGCACCTATCCCAATCCCACCCAGACCCAAACAATTACATAAAGTAGCAGCTTCCATACAGTTGGGCTAAGTGGCACCATTGGTTTAGCGTTGGCCTTCAAATCAAAATCCAATGTTGCGGGTTTGATCCCAGCTCAGGTCTATGGCACAAAAGAGTGTTTAAATGCAACCATCTCGTATAAGAAAATTCAGATGTACAATTGCGAGCTTATTAAATGAACACCTGGGTTCAGAGCAGAAGCTTAAGGTCATGTATAGCTCCAACATACATTCTTTGTCGCATGAAATATACCCCATTTGTAATTACATAACTTCAGCCTTACTGACCCCCTGCATGATATAACATGTTGCGGCAGAGAAATTATGTCAGTGCTGTACAGGATATTGACATTTTCCCTCAACCCAGACGCTCATTTCACGAGCTCTCAATTCTACGTTTAAGATCCCCTCCAGGGGAAAATTTCAATACCTTGATGTCTATACACACAAATCAGTTAAAATGGCACTAAACCTATAACATATCAAAATTCCACACACATCCAAGAACACGGGGATGGCCAGGCATTTATTTAAACAACATTTTTAAATCAGAAACTGGAAATGTTCTCCACTTAGTATTACAATTGACTGTTTTTAGAGTTACCATTGCTCTCGATTTGGAAGTATAGATCATGACTAGGGAGCGGATTAATATGATTATTATTTTGCCAAAACTAAAAACATTGCGATAGCATATGAAATACATGCTACTTAAAAGGCGAAATAGGTGAAATTGTCATATTTGCTGGAAAAACAATGTACCTATATTCTTCTAGATTAGTTGGGAACATTAACGCTGTAACAATAGTTCTACATGCTGTATTCATTCTCATCAAGAAAGTTTAAATTAAATAATCTGCTAAGTACTGAGTGCCACGCACGAATTTTGGAGAGTCCGTAGATAATCTGATTCGACATGGTCCTCTGTCAAAGAAGGCTTTATACGTGTCTGTAAACAGTAGCTATGGGAGTCCTTCCAGATATAGTGAAGGATAAAAGAATTGTGACCGGGAGCAGTCACTATAATGGCAACATTGAACCACCTTCCAAAGTAAGCGACATAGGGTCCAGCATTAAACGTACCAACATACTTTGCAAGCACAGTCTCCCAACACAGAAACAGATCGTCCCCTGGAATGTAAGGTTGCCCGCAACGTGAACATGTGGGAGGATAGGACATGGCAACATGGCGTTGCCGAGTTACGTTCTACACTGCCGGAAATAAAAAAAATAGGTCACCCTTTTAGAGGTTACCAATTCACTCTAGATTTATTGTGGCAACAGTGCACACGGAGTGCATGAAATGATTAAAGATACAGATCAATAGGTCAAGCGGTTCAGAGATACCAGGTATCGACCCATGCTGAAACACCCATATTAGTTCGAGGTGTAGCCTCCACGGGCAGCAATGCAGGCACTGACTCTTGGATCCAGTTGATCATACAGATGGCGAATACTGTCTTGGGATACGTTATTCCATGCCTGCTCGACCTGTTCACACAGTTCTGTAAGAGTTGTGGGTGGACGAGTCGCACGAGTCACTTGTCGGCCCATCATGTCCCACACGTGCCCGATTGGCGACAAGTCCGGTGATCGTGTTGGCCAGGCAAGTTGCTGCACGTCTTGCAGTGCACGTTCAGTTGCACGGGCAGTGTGTGGGCGAGCATTATCATGTTGGAACAACACATCCCCTTCCTGTTGCAAGAATGGCGAAAGAACGGATCTAACATCATCCTTCACGTACCGGGTGCTGGTTAGCCTTCCCTCCACAAACACCAAAGGTGAACGAGAGTTGTAGCTTATTGCACCCCAGACCATAAGGCCTGGGGTGGGGCCGGTGTGTCTTCAACGAATGCACTCTACGAGACAGCGCTCACCAGGTGTACGTCGAACGCCCCAACGACCATCACTTGCGTGCAGGCAGAATCTGCTAAAACCACGGCGCGCCATTCTATCTTCCAAGTGATCCTCTGACGGCACCAGTCGAGCCGTGCACGTTGATGCTGTGGCGTGAGTGGAAGACGGACTAGAGGTGTGTGTGCCCGTAGTCCCACTGCTATATAGTAACCGGTTCGCATCAGTTCGCGTTGACACTTCTGGGTTCACAAGCCCTCGTATCTGTGCTGTGGTAGCTGTACCATCTGCCACTGCTGCCCTTACAATACAACAATCTTGGCGGACGTCTGTGCTGCGTGGACGTCCAAAACCTCGTCTATGGGTGTGAGAATGTTCACGTGACCACTGATACCAGCATCGTTTTACAACGGACACAGCACGTCCAACTTGTGTGGCAATTCTCCGAAAGGACCATCCCGCCACTCGGAAGGCCACAATTTGACCCCTTTCAAACTCGCTCAGTTGGCTGTAAGAAGCACGAGTGTTTCTCCGTGGCATTGAACCTGCTTGCTTCACAATTTCGCACCACAATTAGTCTTATGGCTGTGTGCTTTCCCTATTAAATGGTAAGACACAGATGGCGCTCTGGTAGCTATGCCACTACGCTATCTGTTGGCGGACGACGTTGAAACCCTTATCAGTACATCTACTATTCCCCCAGGTGGCATCTGTCGTCATCGGACCAAAATCGACGTGGTCTTTTCAGGTGACCTATTTTTTTCCGGCAGTGTATTTCGTTGTGTACGGTCTCATGATATAGTTTGTTTTGGCTCTCGGCCTGGGACATAACACGGATATATCAGTCCTGTGACCACACTAGTAATGTCTGCACTATATTGTGTCCAGCGGTTGTGTTGCAGTTTTGTAAAGTGCATCCGAACGTGCTGGCTCTGTCAGCTGAGGCAGTAACCGTGCGTGCTAAATCGTGAGTTCTGCCCCTCGCCTTTGCTGTCAAGAGTTCGAATGTTAAATATTCTACTGTTTATTTTTAGCCCTAAACTGACGCAAATGGTGAGCTACGTAACTTCCTTTGTTTTATCATGCCATAATTATCAGCGAGTGTGCTTATTTGTGGCCCCGTAAAGGGTGTTTAGGTGGTCCTATTCACCACCATTGTGCACGACGTCTTCTAAGCGCGCGACCATGGAATCTATTATGACAGGAGCATACGTATTTCCACAATATTCCACCTCGTCCCAAGCCTCACTGTCAGTATCCCAGAGAGCATCGTTTGTATTTCGCTCAGGGCCGGGCCAGGTCTACACCATTACACTCTTCGGCTCTAACGTTCTCAACGGAATTAATATCTGCTCCTCAAGGAGGCCGTCTATGAGCTCGGCCCGACCTTGCCTTACGAGCCATTCCAGAACAAATCGGGACGTGTGAATCGGAGACAGGTCCTGCTGAATTTGTATGACAGCAGTGAAATGATTTTTCCGCACAGAATGGACCATAATATCCTCTTAAATGTACACATATTACCCGGCGGTGAGAGCTTGTCCGTGTAGACGTTGCTCGATTCTGGGAAACATTCGTATTTTGCGAGAGCTCATCCAACCCCAACACGTGCACGGCCAAGTAGGCTAGATTGTGTCCAGTGCCGAAAGAGTGAAAGATCGTTCACCGAGAAAAACGTGCTCTCGTCGGAACATACGACATTCGACCAATCATGTAGTGCGTTGCCCTCGGCAAACGCAGGTGGTACACCCTTCGCTCATCAATCAGCATTTGTTTCTTATCCACCAGCTGGGATTGTAATCATGCCTCATTCAAGTACACACATCAAAAAAAGTTTTGCATCACCTCGGTTCCCAGATCTCCGGCATATAGACGTTGACTGTGTATATTGTATCCAAGATACAGTCCCTTTGACTGTTCATAGATGTCACTAAAACTGCTCAAAGATGTAAACAACCATGCATGAGCAGGGCCTATTAGACGGAGGGGGTACGACAGCCGATCAGTTCCAGTCATTCCACCAGGACGAAGGTACGCTGCTCATGTTGTCTGTAGTTCTACCATGCCTAGAAGGTCAATACCGCAGTTCGATCGCGTCCGCATTGTTACTTTGTGTCAAGAAGGGCTCTCAACAAGGGAAGTTTCCAGGCGTCTCAGAGTGAACCAAAGCGATGTTGTTCGGACATGGAGGAGGTACAGAGATACAGGAACTGTCGATGACAGGCCTCGCTCAGGCCGCCCAAGGGCTACTACTGTAGTGGATGACCGCTACTTACGGATTGCCGCTCGGAGGAACCCTGACAGCAATGCCACCATGTTGAATAATGCGTTTCGTTCAGCCACAGGACGTCGTGTTTCAACTCAAACTGTGCGCAATAGGCTGCATGATGCGCAACTTCACTCCCGACGTCCATGGCGAGGTCCAGCTTTGCAACCCCGACACCATGCAGCGCGGTACAGATGGGCCCAACAACATGCTGAATGGACCCCACGGAATTGGCATCACGTTCTCTTCACCGATGAGTGTCGCATATGCCTTCAACCAGACAATCGTCGGAGACGTGTTTGGAGGCACCCTGGTCAGGCTGAACGTCTTAGACACACTGTCCAGCGAGTGCAGCAAGGTGGTGGTTCCCTGATGTTTTGGGGTGGCATTATGTGGGGCCGACGTACGCCACTGGTGGTCATGGAAGGCTCCGAAACGGCTTTACGATACCTGAATGACATCCTCCGACCCATAGTGCAACCATATCGGCAGAATATTGGAGAGGCATTTGTCTTCATGGACGACAATTCTCGACCTCATCGTGCACATCTTGTGAATGCGTTCCTTCAAGATAACGACATCGCTCGACTACAGTGGCCAGCATGTTCGCCAGACATGAACCCTATCGAACATGCCTGGGATATGTTGAAAAGGGCTGTTTATGGACGTCTTGACCCACCAACCACTCTGAGAGATTTACGCCGAATTGTCGTTGAGGAGTGGGACAATTTGGACCAACAGTGTCTTGATGAACTTGTGGATAGTATGCCACGGCGAATACAGGCATGCATCAATGCAAGAGGACGTGCTACTGGGTATTAGAGGTAGTGGTGTGTACTGCAATCTGGACCACAAATGCTGAAAGTCTAGCTGTATGATGGTACAACATGCAATGTGTGGGTCTCATGAGCAATAAAACGAGCTGAAATGTTGTTTGTGTTGATCTCTATTCCCTTTGTATTTAACGGTTCCGGAACTCTTGGAACCGAGGTGATGCAAAACTTTTTTTGATGTGTGTATTACAAGACCGTTCTCGAGTTCCCGGGAAAACGCACAGCCTCGTGTAGCTGCACGACGTTTATGAACGGGGTCGAATGTATACCTAAGCGGTCGTCCTGTTCCCTGTTCAAGACCGCCATGAACCCGAGCTAGCACTTCGGCTTACGTCTGCCGATTCTCGATAACGTCGTCGTAGCGTCTTCCAACCTCTGTTGAGGTTAGATTTCCTTGTTGAAAGATGTGCCATATTTGCCAGTACAATTACCTACTTGTGTGTAATAAGCTGGAATCCTATTTGTTTGCACGTTGTTGTCTTCGGCGGAGTAAAAAAAACAACAACATACGTAGCCTATTGGAACCAGCCACCTTCCCACTGTGAACCTGAATCCGTAACCACTGGGCACGCAAATTCTGAGATGTCACCATATTCCAAGTCCCGGCACACCTACCCCAATTCCACCCAGTTCAAAATAATTACAATTGCAGAGGATGCAGTGGCAGATTCCATACAGTTAGGCTGAGCTACCCCATTGGTTTAGCGTTGGCGTTCAAGGTTGCAGGATCGATCCCGGCTCTTGTCGATGGCTACGGTGCTCCACGTGCAGTTTTAGGTGCGTATTAGTCGGCGTACTATCTTCCACCTCGCTCGCATCTAAGACAATTTACAGGAAACGGTGCTATCTAATTGCTTACCACACACATAGATACTCCAGTTATGATGGCAACTTCCTTACGAGTCATGTTTCACTGTCCATGAGTTTCTAACTTGGAACCACATCATGTTTGCGTGGGACATTGCTTGGTGTCGCGAAAAAACCGCACTGCGAAAAAAGCGCACTGCGAAGAAAGCGCACAGTCAACCCTTTTGGAGTTACAAAAGGAATCCCGCCCCTATCTTCTTAGAAATAAGGAGTGTTACGCACACAGAAAATAAAAGTTGAGTTCATTAGTTTCTGATTCCCATCACACTTTATCCAGGCTGTGGGCTGGCTAAATGATTAATTACTAAATATTTTTTTTAGCCTACTTTCGATTTTTGCAAAAAATGAAAGTAGACTTATGAGATCAACACAGGGCGAAAAAAGTGTGTCTGTCTGTGTGTGTGTATGTGTGTGTGTGAGTCTGTGTGTGTGTGTGTGTGTGTGTGTGTGTGTGTGTGTGTGAGTGTGTGTACTCTGAATGTCTGTCCCCCCCTATCAATTCGAACACGGTGAATGCGAATTGAACGAAATTTGGTACAAAGGTAGCACTAGCAAAGGACACCTCAGTGTCATGTTTTATATCGCCGCCATCTTGACGGAAACGTAATGGCGGCCTCACAAATGTTCAAAGCTTAAATCAAATTACGACTAACCTAATCATCCGATCTCTACCAAATTTTGCAACAACATACCTTTATGGGGGGAGCATCCTTTGACCAAACCAATAGGTCATCAGCGTAATAGTTTACGGATGGCGGCCATCTTTGAGTGAAAATCGATTCCCCCTATTAATTCGAACACGGTGCAACCGAATGGAACGAAATTTGGTACGGAAGTAGTACTAACGAAAGGCACCTCAGTGTCATGTTTTATATCGCCGCCATCTTGACGGAAACGTAATGGTGGCCACACAAATGTTCAAAGCTAAAATCAAATTACGACTAACCTAATCATCCGATCTCTACCAAATTTTGCAACAACATACCTTTATGGGGGAGCATCCTTTGACCAAACTAATAGGTCATCAGAGTAATAGTTTGCGGATGGCGGCCATCTTTGTGTGAAAATCGATTCCCCTATTAATTCGAACACGGTGCAACCGAATGGAACGAAATTTGGTACAGAGGTAGTACTAACAAAAGGCACCTCAGTGTCATGTTTTATATCGCCGCCATCTTGACGGAAACGTAATGGCGGCCACACAAATGTTCAAAGCTTAAATCAAATTACGATTAACCTAATCATCCGATCTCTACCAAATTTTGCAACTACATACCTTTATGGATGGAGCATCCTTTGACCAATCTAATAGGTCATTCACCTGATAGTTTGCGGATGGCGGCCATCTTTATGTCCAAATTGATTCCCCCTATTAATTCGAACACGGTGGAACCGAATGGAACGAAATTTGGTACAGAGGTAGCACTAGCAAAGGGCACCTCAGTGTCATGTTTTATATCGCCGCCATCTTGACTGAAACGTAATGGCGGCCACACGAATGTTCAAAGCTTAAATCAAATTACGATTAACCTAATCATCCGATCTCTACCAAATTTTGCAACTACATACCTTTATGGAGGGAGCATCCTTTGACCAATCTAATAGGTCATTCACCTAATAGTTTGCGGATGGAGGCCATCTATATGTCAAAATTGATTCCCCCTATTAATTCGAACACGGTGGAACCGAATGGAACGAAATTTGGTACAGAGGTAGTACTAGCAAAGGACACCTCAGTGTCATGTTTTATATCGCCGCCATCTTGACTGAAACGTAATGGTGGCCACACGAATGTTCAAAGCTTAAATCAAATTACGATTAACCTAATCATCCGATCTCTACCAAATTTTGCAACTACATACCTTTATGGAGGGAGCATCCTTTGACCAATCTAATAGGTCATTCGCCTAATAGTTTGCGGATGGCGGCCATCTTTGTGTCAGAATCGATTCCCCCTATTAATTCAAACACGCTGAAAGCAAATGGAACGAAATTTGGTATAGAGGTAGCACTAGCAAAGGGCACCTCAGTGTCATGTTTTATATCACCGCTATCTTGATGGAAACGTAATCGCGGCCACCCAAATGTTAAAAGCTAAAATGTAATTACGACCAACCTAATAATCTAGTCTCTACCTAATTTTGCAACACCATATCTTTATGTGGGAAACATATTCTGACCAAACTGCAAGAACATCAGCCCAATAGTTTGCAGATGGTGGCCAAGTATGTGTGCAAATCGATTCCCCCTATCAATTCAAACACGGTGAAACCGAATTGAACGAAATTTGGTACAGAGGTAGCACTAGCAAAGGGCACCTCATATTCATGTTTAATATCCCTATAGCACGTTGTATTTCAACAAGCTCCTACAACCAACATTCAATCATACTCCTTGAAAAGGACAAAGAGTTATAACAATACCCATGCATTTAGGAGAAAGTAGGCTATATGTTCTTTACTGAACATCTTGTTAATCATTTAAGCGTGTTTAAAATCAGCTTGAGTATAGCTTCGTCAATGTTAACTTTTTAAATATATTTACAGTTTTAAAGTATACTTAGGCTTGTTTTAAATCAGCATGAATGTAGCTTCGTCAATATTACTATTTACATTCTTTTCGGGTCTTGCTTTTCTTCTTGAAAGAAGGTCTAGCCAAGTTTTTGTAGTTATGAAACTGTCTTTAATCACGCTTTGATGTCACCATTTTCTTCATACTTCTTCACTGTTCTTTCCAGTTTCTTATCCAACTCGATGTAAGTTTTCTTCCTCTTTTTCCCAGCTAAATTCAGTTCTATCCTCATGTACATACAAGAAGATTCCTCCGCTTCACTCTTCAAACTAAGTATGACATCTCTGATTTTGGGGTTGGGCCGTCCAAGAAGATTGTTGATTTTGTTGTGCCAACCTTCCACCGCGTTCGTAGTCCTGTGTCGCCTAGCATAGCAATTCCACAATTCAATAGGAATTTCTTCATTATGCAGCCACTGTTCGACGAAGTAGTCGAAGAAGCGAGTTAATTTCGGGTTTTCAAGAGCCTGTGAGTGAATTTCGACCCAGCCATCTTGGACATCTTCAGTTTTCAAGAAGGGTAATGCAGCACACATTTGAGTGGACAGTCGGATTTCTTCATTTTCTCTATATTCACATGTCAGTCCAATTTCTTGTATTTTTCTCCACAGATATTTTTTCAAATGAAAGTAGCACCCATGGATTTCAACTGATGGCAGAACTTCTCTAATTGCAGCCGCCTCGAAATCAACGTGGATGTGTCTTGGATTCCATTCTGGGACTGCTTGCAGTACATGACGAAAAAAACGAACGAATGTAGTTTTCTTCTTGTTTGGAAGTAGGCCAAACACAACTGGATATAAACGTTAGTTTCTGTGTCGGAACTTCCATAATCAGCATGGATGGTGTAAATTTGACCGAACTGTTTACTACAACTTTTAAACGTTCCATCCATGAAAAAGCCTTGTAGGTTCCTCAAGCACTCCTTTCCTTTTTCTGAACAAAAAATGATCATCCGTTCCTCTGAGCCTTCGTCCACTAACATAAATTTTGATCTGTCGTTCATCTGAAGCAATTCTTCGTCTAAAATTACTTCTTCTCTAGTCTTAAGCTCCTCTTGGGTTCCACGTGCACTGTTTCTCTGTATGTGCATACTTCTTTTTGTGGTGAGTTGTTGCGGCATTTCTGTTACAAAATTGTAGCCCTTGTTGTGGAGTTCTCCCAGTTCTTCTCTGTAGATCTTTGAAATGGACGTGTCTTCTTCACGGGCTCTCTTCTTTGCAACGTTGATGCTCTTCATAACTTCCAATCTGGCTGTGTCCGGTGCTGCACATGAGTGATCAGTAACTTCTAAAACTTCGCCATTTTTACTTTTTACTTTTTAACATTCCACGGCACCTGCTTGACCTTTCCTTCTGACATCGCCAAACTATTAACTCATCTATATTCTTCCTAAACTCCCTATATGCGTATCCGTTATAATGTGCTGCAGGCTTACCCATGTTAGTAGTTAAGACTTCCATAATATAACTAAACCATGTATAAATACTAAAAAGAAGTAAACGTTCAAAACACTAGGTATACTAGTAAAAATAACTTTAACACTAGTAAGTTTAAAACACTAAAACAGGTTATTGCTGCTTACGAAGTGACTTGAAGGACCTCCTGAACAGGAATGACAAAGAAGGGGTCGGTAAGGTGGGGCGGCTGCTCGGGAGGAATGAACCTGAGCTATTGTATTGCGTGTTGACTCACCTCCAACCAGCTCCAAGTAATCATTTCCTGGTAACGTAACCCCTACCCTAAATTGTCTCATTGGCCCTTGTGCGCTTTCTTCGCAAATATCTGTATGTGCGCTTTATTCGCTGTGCGCTACTCACACAGATTCCATTGCTTGCCGCTGTACAGATGGACTTAGGATTTTTGAGCCCGCTCACTTTTTGTGTTGGCAAGTGTACCTTAAAGATATTGTTGATTCATCTGGGGGCGTGGATAGCGTAGTCATCAGCCCCGTATTCGTGGGTGCGTGTGTAATTTGTGTTATAACATGTGTGTGCACTTGAATTGAAGCCAGCATTTGGAAGGCGGTGGCCGAGACATTAATTTACTAATTATCCTGGCATTTGCCTACAGTAGAAGTGGGGAAACCTCGAAAAATCACCTTTAGAATGACTGAAGTGGGAATCATACTAACGCTCTACTTCGTTATTCTCGCGGAGCTGCGTGGAAGCCGTTCCAGTCCTCGGATCAGAATTAAATATGCCAAAACTAGGGATTGAATCGAGGACTCAGTGATGGTGATGTGTATATTATATTTAGATTTGCTTGCTTGTGTAGGTCTAACTGTAAATATTCGGGTCTGGGATTGGGAGAAGTGCTCTGGGATTTTAAAATAAGGTACTGTCCCGGCATTTAACTCATGAGAGTTTGGAATAAATCCGGGAAATTGCACACTCAGGATGACCGTTCTCAGCGCTGGAAGAACAAGTTTTGTGAAGAACACCTAGCCTAATTTCCTTGAGATGCCTGATTCATTTCTATCTTCTGTTCTTGTTGTGCAGTAAAATTTAGTACAGTTGGCGCAGTTAAATTAATTCTACCTTTCTGACAAGTTTCGAAAGTCTTGAAATTCATTAAAAAGTGGCGGTAGTGCGAGAAATTCAATATCCGACTGAAGTCTCCGCAAGGATCCTCTTACACCATATTTGGCACTGGCAGTAGTGGCCAGAATTCGCGAGGTAGCAGGATTTGAATCACACCATCGCGATGCTTCGGCCATCGCCATTCCCCATTTGTTTTCATAATATTGACTAGGGCCACTTCCTTTCCAATATATCGTCTACTTCAGGCTGTTCCAAATCCATGAGTTTGAGAATGCGTACACGCGAGTACTCAGCAGTGATGCTCGGAGCACGGTTGAAGAGGAACTGAGGGTGATAGCCAATACGTCACTGGGCGAAGGTCATAACACAAGTCAATGCGTTTCCAGCCAGTCTTAATGTATCCACCGCGCAGTGATGGCAGCCCCCCCACAGCAGAGCTGTATTGCATGTTGCAGGTTTACTCACGGAAGGCGGCGAGTACTCCACTGCTCACGAGCGAGCTGCTCGGCTGGAACAACCTGGTCTAATAGGACGGATTCTGGAGATGTCCGTGGTTCAAATACCGCAGAAAGACCAATATAATTTTCATGTTGTTGTTAATTCGTTATAGGGGCTTGGGATATATTGGACATGTGCCCCCTAAACTTGTGTGTGTAGGCCTATTCAATTTGTCTGATAAACTGTATTTCCGTGATTCTGTAAACTAGTGAGTATAATTTTCAGTTAGCGGCTTACAAGAAGACGGCTATGTAATGAAAATCTTGTGAGAATTTGGCAACGCTGTATGTGGAGGATACTTGATTACTACACAACAATCTTGGCTGGCTGCGTGGCTCAGCGGTAACGTTCTCGCCTGTTGTGCCCAAGATTGCAGGATCGAATCCTGGCGCAGTCAGCTGGCATTTGAGGGTCCGCAAATGCGAGTAAGACGTGTCAGTAGATTTATTGGCACGTTAAAGATCCCCTTCGGGGTGAAATTCCGGCACCCCGGCGTCTTTAAAAGCCGCAGTAGTTGAAAGGCACGTAAAACAAAATAATATTATTATTACTACACATCTTGCTGGGTCTACGCCGTGCCTGTAGAACTGCTGTTCACCTACTGAGACCTTATTTATATGCTGTATGCGTGAATGACAGAGAAAACCATTCCCATTTTAGTTTTATTTAGCCTTTCGTGATATTTTTCAGGGTTAGTTCGGTAATAGTCTGTATTCCATACATTTCTGGTGTATGATTTCAGTTTTGTTCTTTTCCTTTCTAGTTGTGTTGCTGGATACGACCCTGGAACCTACGCTCGAATGGACAAGATATCCATACGGACCTCAAGCAAACACTCCAGGGGTGAGTAACAATCTTTCAATTCCAAAGCCTAAGCCTTCAAGATAATTATCTACGAAGATTTAAAACAAATTAATAATGTTAGCTTGCTTAATTCGACAGACTTCGTTTCTTCTAGAAATTCATTTCAAAGCTGAGTGATATATTTAAAGGACATTGGGTATTTTTGGGGTTCTAAAATCAATTCATTAAAATATTCTGCTTTATTGTAATTTTCCTGAAAATCAGATATACTGTATATTTCCAAGGTTGTTAGTTGTTTTTAGAAAGTAAGCATTCTTTGATATCAGCCAATACTGGAATTAATCTTAACTGATCACCGGTGTTCTTGTGATGTATTTCTACTATAAAAATAATTCCAGTTTGCGTGCTTCGTCGATATGCCTAATTTCGCAGCATTTATTAGGCCATTGTTTCAAATCTGTTTTATGCATTTGCTAATGTTGGTCATTTTTTAGTTGAATACTACAACTACAATCCAGTATTTGAAAAACGAGCATTTATAAAAACCTTTTGATGAATGTTATTTTATAATAAATGTTGCGGGAACAAAAATAACTTATTAGTAACTGCGAGTTGGATGCCTGGCTCCGTTAGCGGTTTAAGATCTGACGTGAAGCCTAGACTGGGGTGCAGCCTCGTGAGTACAATTGAATAGATGCTTGATAGGCCCCGTGGCCTAAAACCAAGATAATGCGGCTGAGTGTGTCGTCCCGACGGCCACGCGTCCCCCACAATTGGTAGGCAATAAGCCGAACGACAGTCGTCCGTAAATTTGCGCGGTCCTCCAGGCCCAATCACAAGAATATTTTATTTGTGGGATTAGAGAAAGTAATGTATTTATTAATGCAGCCAATGGCCATTTACGTTCCTTTCAGGACGGGTCGGGGAAGGGATTTTGGAAGGAAATCGGCCGTAGACCTAACGAAAGGAACCGTCCCGGCAATTGTCTGGTGGTGAAAATGGGAAACCACGAAAACCATTTTCAGGAAGGCTGAGATGGAATTCCAACCTACGCTCTCCCGATACCAGCGAGGCACGAGTTAGCGCGTTAGTGCTCTCGGCCACCGCGGTCGGTATTAAAGTACACACATCAAAAAAAGTTTTGCATCACCTCGGTTCCCAGATCTCCGGCATATAGACGTTGACTGTGTATATTGTATCCAAGATACAGTCCCTTTGACTGTTCATAGATGTCACTAAAACTGCTCAAAGATGTAAACAACCATGCATGAGCAGGGCCTATTAGACGGAGGGGGTACGACAGCCGATCAGTTCCAGTCATTCCACCAGGACGAAGGTACGCTGCTCATGTTGTCTGTAGTTCTACCATGCCTAGAAGGTCAATACCGCAGTTCGATCGCGTCCGCATTGTTACTTTGTGTCAAGAAGGGCTCTCAACAAGGGAAGTTTCCAGGCGTCTCAGAGTGAACCAAAGCGATGTTGTTCGGACATGGAGGAGGTACAGAGATACAGGAACTGTCGATGACAGGCCTCGCTCAGGCCGCCCAAGGGCTACTACTGTAGTGGATGACCGCTACTTACGGATTGCCGCTCGGAGGAACCCTGACAGCAATGCCACCATGTTGAATAATGCGTTTCGTTCAGCCACAGGACGTCGTGTTTCAACTCAAACTGTGCGCAATAGGCTGCATGATGCGCAACTTCACTCCCGACGTCCATGGCGAGGTCCAGCTTTGCAACCCCGACACCATGCAGCGCGGTACAGATGGGCCCAACAACATGCTGAATGGACCCCACGGAATTGGCATCACGTTCTCTTCACCGATGAGTGTCGCATATGCCTTCAACCAGACAATCGTCGGAGACGTGTTTGGAGGCACCCTGGTCAGGCTGAACGTCTTAGACACACTGTCCAGCGAGTGCAGCAAGGTGGTGGTTCCCTGATGTTTTGGGGTGGCATTATGTGGGGCCGACGTACGCCACTGGTGGTCATGGAAGGCTCCGAAACGGCTTTACGATACCTGAATGACATCCTCCGACCCATAGTGCAACCATATCGGCAGAATATTGGAGAGGCATTTGTCTTCATGGACGACAATTCTCGACCTCATCGTGCACATCTTGTGAATGCGTTCCTTCAAGATAACGACATCGCTCGACTACAGTGGCCAGCATGTTCGCCAGACATGAACCCTATCGAACATGCCTGGGATATGTTGAAAAGGGCTGTTTATGGACGTCTTGACCCACCAACCACTCTGAGAGATTTACGCCGAATTGTCGTTGAGGAGTGGGACAATTTGGACCAACAGTGTCTTGATGAACTTGTGGATAGTATGCCACGGCGAATACAGGCATGCATCAATGCAAGAGGACGTGCTACTGGGTTTTAGAGGTAGTGGTGTGTACTGCAATCTGGACCACAAATGCTGAAAGTCTAGCTGTATGATGGTACAACATGCAATGTGTGGGTCTCATGAGCAATAAAACGAGCTGAAATGTTGTTTGTGTTGATCTCTATTCCCTTTGCATTTAACGGTTCCGGAACTCTTGGAACCGAGGTGATGCAAAACTTTTTTTGATGTGTGTATATAACTCTGAAAGACTGTGTTTAAAAGACTGTAATGGTTAAGAGGAACATTCATTCCTATTAAAATAATAGGTTTAACGTCCGTTTTAATTGATGTGTTGTCAGAATTGGACGTGCCTTCAGACTGAGCCGAGTTCGAACCTGGAATCTTTGTTTTTGAAGGCTAACAGTAGTGGTTTTTGGAGAGTACGGGACCCTCCACCTCCACATTCCTCCACACAAGATGGCGGCGACGCGATATCTCTCGAACGCATGGTTGGATTTTAACAAATGAGGTGTCGTTGAACTCGGGCTGATACCCCCATTCCAATGGACAACATATTTCAACCCCAAAATAAAACCTAGCCCTACTAGGGGGTGAAATTGTATTTTTTAGAGAATCTCGCTTTCCAAGTGCAACATGTGAGAGTTTGAATGCCAATATGGAATTAAACGTTGTTCCGCAAACCAATAATCAAAGAGGGTCTTGTCAGGCCTTGAGGCGAGAGCCCCTGTTATTGTTGACGAGCCCGTGTTGTCGGGTCCCTGTTGATGGGTTATTGTTGACGGGTCATTGTTGACGGATTATTGTTGACGAGTCATTGTTGACGAGTCATTGTTGACCAGTCCCTGTGGACAGGCCATTTTTGACAGGCCATTGTTGACGGGTCGTTGTTGACGAGTCATTGTTGACGGGTCCTTGTTGACGAGTCCCTGTGGACGAGTCATTGTTGACGGGCCCCTGTTGACGGGTCATTGTTGACGAGTCCTTGTTGGCAGGTCCTTGTTGGCAGGTCCTTGTGGACGAGTCCCTTTTGACTGATCCCTTTGGACCGGTCCCTTTGGCCTGGTCCCTATGGACTAGCCCATGCATTTATTCAAATTATGTCAAAGGGCCTAACTTCATTTGTGTGTAAAGCAGTGTGTTGAACTGACGTTGTTCGCCAGTCCTCACTACTACAATGTGATAACGATATGAAAGGAAAGTGACGAAATACATTTGACACGCGCGAGATGATATTTTTACCGTCCTCCTTGTGAAACAAGTCACATCCTGTTTTGGTTCGTACGTGAGAAAATGCAAGTTCATGTGTAATATGACCTAACACACAGGTGTTAACCTTGAACGTTAGCTGTGCACGTGCGCGATAAGAGCTAACAAGTTACGTCCTGTTTTGAGTTTGGTGGGAGGTGAAGGGGAGGAGACGGGAAGAGTCGGTGTAAGAGAGAACACAGGTGAAGAGAGAAAGAAATATGTATTGCTTATAATAATACATGTGGAGTTGAGGACTGTACACACATAGGGCTATAGGTTAAGTACATCAGTGAATAAATAAATACAAGATGCAGAGTTTCATGCAACATGTAATTTATTAATCCATGAATTAAAGGCTGAGCTAAATCCCAACCATTTTACATATAGTTTATTTCCTTTTTGTTTCAACACTTTTTTCACAAGGTAATGTTTTGGAAACGCTGTCTTTTGGAGTTCTTGGAGATAAAACCTGCCTTTTATGGGTTGATGGTTGAGGTCCTCGAGTAAATAGGTGACTGGACTGTTCAGGTTGACTTGTCGAATTCGAAATAGTTCAATCCCCCAATTTGGTGTGTAGCCCTTGTTGAAGATAGACTTAAATTTGCTCACACGAACATAGTCGCCGATGTTAAGGCGATGACGTTTAGGGTCAGCTGTTTTTATGGGGTTAAACAGTTTATCCAGTCGCGGAATATTTCTGGTTACAAGTCGTGGCTTAGTCCCAATGGTTCTGTGTTTGGTGTCATTGTAACGTGATACTAGCTCAGGTAATAAGTCCAGCCAGCGATATGAGCCTTGAGCGGTAAAGGCTATCCACATATGGGTTTTCAATGTTCGGTTAAACCGCTCGACCACACTGGCTTTGAGATTGCTGTGTGTGGTGTAATGGTGAATATCCTTAGATTTGAGAAAACTGGAGAAATCCTTGTTGAAAAATTCCTTACCCTGATCGGTTTGTAACAACTGAGGTTGACGTTAGGATTGTTAAATAATATGTTTAAAGGCCTTGGTGACTTGCGGACGAGACATGCGACTCACGGGTTGAACAAATGCCATTTTGGAATACACACCAATGACCGTCAACATATAGCGTACACCATCGTTAACACTAACATAGGGAATCATTTCCACTAAATCGGCTTGCCAAAGTTCATTCACACCTTGTGAAATCACCTTAAGTCGTGGATAGTGACGTCTAGCTGGACGATGCAACTCATGAGCAATACCCACTTTAATGGGCGAAGGCTTAAACAATAATTTTGGCATTTCGAAGTTCTTCTTCAATTTCTTGAATTTCCCAATCGTGACCGGTATGACCGGCTTGACGTGAAGCATGCAACAGCTGTAGTCGCTGGACGAGCTTATTGGGATTGTGCCAGTAGGTAAAATCCACAAGGGGTTTTAATGGTTTAAATATCACTCCCGAAGCGGACACTTTACGACGACCACTTTGACTGGTGGGGAACATTTTTTCAATGATGGTTTTATATTTTTGAGATATATTGGCATTCACTTGTTGAGTGGGATCGTACTGTCTTTTGTGGGCATGGGTGTTCAATAAAATGGATTTATATTTGGCAAGGTCCTCTGGCGTATAATCATGGGAAGAGGGGGTCCGAGAGAATAGCAGCTTTAACAGTCCTGATGTTAATTTATAATTGATCATTTTAATGACAGCTTTAGTACGAGCAAATTTAATCGATGAATCCCCAATTTTAAAACTATCATCCTCATAGCGAACACCATATGTGGTATCTGTGTTTCCAATAAATAAATCGGTAAAATAGGGTTCCAGTGTTGATCCATAATATTTTATTAAAATATTTTTCCGTTGAGCTTTATGTTGAGGGGTGGCCAAGAGTTGTGAAAACGGCGACGATATGGAAGGGCAAGGTGTTTCGACCATGGCCAAGGATTTCTATTTTCGTAAAAACTCTGCGAGGGGTGAGGTCTTTTTTTGAGGTGTAAACACTTGTTCCTCGTCATCCTCAACCTCGCTAACACTAGTTAAATCTTCCTGTTCCTGTTCCTCTTCCTCTTCCTCAGGGTCCTCGTGGTGCGTCTGAGTGGCTTGTGAAACGGTAGGTAGCGTTTCAGATGGCTTGAAAGAGGGTTTCAACATGGCTTTTAGCGGAGGTGCTAAATGTTGTTGAATAAACAAAGCATGATCCGCACGTGATCGTTTCAATTGACGGAACTTTTGGCAAATAGTATTTTTTGCTCTAATAATATGCTTTTTCAATCGACTCTCTGCTAACACCATGGTGTCTTGACAAATGACTTGAGAGGGAATGACACAGTGCCTTAAATAGCAATAAAATGATAAAACCCTAAGCGATACCGCCCTTGGTTGAGTTCACTTTGTTTGTCAATCACTAAACAGGCATGACGTTGAGTGTTCCAGTACTTAGCACACAATTCTGTAAACATTTGAAAGGTCATATCCGGATTCACATGTTCATTATAAATGTGACGACTGTTCCTCTCGTCCTGACGAAATAAAACAATGACGTTGGCATTGTCACGAATCAACTGTTTGGACATTTTAGAATACGTTTGTCCAAGATAGAAGCAATCGATATGTTTGTGTCGACCGATGCTGAAATAGCTTTGAATGATGCCTTGTCGTTCAGTGGATACATCATCGAAAATCATGAGTGAATCAGCCTTTACCTCATCCGGTGAAATAACATTTTCTTGCATGGAAAATGTGAAATAACCCATATTCTCATTTTGTAATCCAGACATGACTTGATCCAGAAACACGTAGAGGGGTTGGTAGAGAGATTTTGCAAAAATATAAATATTTTGAAAACGCACACCATTGGTCGCTGTAATAAGCGTCAGCAAAATATTAGTCTTTCCACATCCCGAAGGCCCCACAATGATGCAGCGAATGGAAGATGGAAACAGTGAACCATGGCATTGTTCACGTGATGTGGGACAGAGATGGGAAACCATGTCCCCCACGGGGAATGACTCTTGCTGCATAATAATCTTCATTTCAACTAAGGCTTAGAGAGACTAGCAAGCTGTCTGTATACATGGAACCGAACCTTGTCATAGAAACAGTAGACTCGTTTTACAGGTTGACGATGGATGTCTTTGGACGTGCATTGATGGCCAAAGCTAGGTCTGTTCCCATACATGATCCTAAACAAGACACAGATCCTGCTAATAAACACTATGTGGATAGGTCTGTAGTGCCACGCACAAAACAGGGAGATTATGACTTTAAGGGAAAGCGGTTAACCCATGTGAAACATCCTCAAGTGTCTACAGACGTTACTACAAAAAAGTATGTGGATAACAAGGTGCATGAGTTATATAACAAAGTGCCTCAGCTTACTGTCGATGACTATACAGCTAATCATCACCGCATTATTCACGTGGAAGACCCACAAGAAGATGATGATGTCTGCACCAAACGCTACCTCACCTACCAAATGAAAAGCCTTTATAAATTTATTCCATCTATATTTTTGTGTATCTGACAAATGAAAAACCTGTGGATGATAGGAACCATTTACCGCTATTCCATGACCAGCACCTGACCTATGTGCTTGCTTCGGGTTTATACCACTATCGATTACACTATGAGGGAACCATTCACATGAAATACGCGATGCCTGATGAAAACCCTTTACATGTAGAGATAAACGATCATAGGATGTTGGTCCATAACCATGAAATGGTCAATGCAGGTGACGAATTATCCTTTCACCTCATGTTGACATTGGATGAAAAGCAAGCTGGAAAAACCATAAACGATTTCCCGCTTTATGTGGAATTGGAATATACAGCCATGAAATAACAAGCTGACGTTAGTTATGACTTAAACTTTCTTGTGAAAGGTTGTTGGTCATCATCATGGTGAAACAAAGATATGTGGTAAGAAAGAATAAAAAGACTAAAAATAAGACCCTCTCATTGGCAAAGCATGGGCTTAAGGCATTCGTGGACAAGCCCTCGCGAAAGAAAAAAAAAATAATGTGTTGACCATAAGGAAAGCTCTTCGAGCGGCACAGAGACATGTTATTCCAAAACGTCAGCGACAGGGTTCAAAACAAGGGCGAGTGATTCCAGTCCCCAAACGAGCTGGATTTTTACCTGCATTATTCGCTGGTCTGGCTGCTCTGGGTTCACTTTTGGGCGGTGCCAGTGCGGTGGCAAAAACTATTAAAGCCGCACAGCAGGGCAAGCAACAACTAAAAGAAAGTCAGCGACACAATGAAACGATGGAAGCCATTGCTATGGGGGCTAGAAATGCTAATTTGAAGCCAGCTTTTTATCAACAAGGAATTGGAATTTCACGATTTCAAAATAAAAATAAAACATATTTAACCTCAGCCATAGCAAGACATGCCCTGGCGCATCAACAAGTGGAAAGCTATGCTAAACAACTAAAGCTTTCTCATTTTCGAGGTGTGTTTATGCGAAACTAATTACCCCCACGACCCTGGAAACAGGAATGTGCTGTTGTCAATTTGAATGATCACCGAGGACCAGGAACGCATTATGTAGCTTATGCCAAATAGGGATCCACTGTATGGTACTTTGACAGTTTTGGGAATTTGCCCCCGCCCATGGAACTAGTGACCTATTTTGGAAACAGGATCAAGATATATTATAATGTGAAACGTGAGCAAACATTTAACAGCCAACAGTGTGGACGTTTGTGTTTAATTTTTTATATAAGACGCAGCATAAGCAAAAACATCTACAGTATATCGGCAGAAAGTAAAACGTTTACACTGCATGGACGTGGACCTGAAGTCAGCCTAGACTTTCACCCGCCTATCGAATTGAGTGCAAGACCTTATGGTTTGGGACTTGTTTCACTTGAAACGTACAATCGAATATACAACATACGTGAAAATGTGAACAACAAGTTTTACTATGATGATTGTGTGCTCACCCTGAACTCGGGTGGATATACGATGGATGACATTTATGAACACATTTATGTGGTGTTGATCAATGAATATGGTTTAAAGTCATTTCTCGATGGAACGGGCAAGTTTGAACTTGTAGGAAATACCAACACTCATCGCTGCAGTATTTTTTCTACATTCAAAATTGACTTTAAAACACGCCCTGATTCCATTGGTCCATTACTAGGATTTAAACCACGCGTGTTGGAGCCCAACAAAAAACATGACTCAGACCATGCAGTGAAATTCATTGAGGACCATCACGTGTCGGTGCCGTGTAATATTATTAGCCAAGTGTACACCAATCAAGAACCATCGCATTCGCTTTATGACTTTATTGAGACATCGCCCAATGATTATATTATTCGTGAAAACCCTCCAGTGGTGCTTTTTCATTCTGTAGCTGTTGATGGTATTAGTAATATAACATTAAGACTGATCAATATAGATCAACAACTCATTGATCTAGATTCTACCACACCAGTGACTTACAAGTTGGTGCTAAAGCCACTATGAAGTTTGTGTATAAAGCAACAACACCGTCTAGGAATGGTGTTAGTTGTTTGCCACGTGAATACACGTTAACATCTAAGGACAAGCAGATTTTACAGTATTTGGGTTACCACGTCAACCCCCATGATGAATTCTATCCTAGAGGTAGCGAACCGCATCGAGGAGCAACCAGGAGTGGTAAGAATTGATCTCCATTCCTATCAAGCTCAAACACCTGGACTCAATAACAATGATGAAATTCAATTTATCAACAACCAAGATATTTACACCCTACCGCATGAAAGTGTCATTCAGATTGAAGGTCAGCTCAACAAAGCCGATGGCTCTACACCTACCACATCCAAGTTGGCCAACCATGCTTTTGCCTTTCTGTTTTCTGAGGTGCGGTATGTCATTAACGATATCATCGTGGATAGCACTCGAAATGTGGGTATTTCCAGTGTCATGAAACTATACCGCTCTTATAGTGAGGAAGAAGGTAAAACACTTTGCATGGCGGGTTGGTGTCCTGACTTGACCAATGACTGGATGGTACACACTGATGGCACCTTTACTGGATATTTACCTCTTAACCTGATTTTAGGCTTTGCTGAAGATCACCAGTGCATTGGGGTCAACGCAAGGCAAGTGCTTTATTTGGTGAGAGGCAGGAGTGATAATAATGCACTCAAGGGAGCCGACAATGCCCCCATAGATTCAAAAATTCAACTACAACGCATGCTATGGAAAGTGCCCCATGTGACCCTTGACGATAGCAAGAAACTGGACATACTCAAGATGGTAAAGGGAGATATGCCTCTATCCATGGAATTTAGAAGCTGGGCACTCCATGAGTACCCGCTATTGCCCACCACCAACACACACAGTTGGTCTGTAAAAACAGCCCGCTATACAGAGAGACCTCTCTACATGATCGTTGGTTTTCAAACAAATCGCAAGTATCAACAAACCAAAGATGCCACACAATTTGATCACCTGCAATTAAGAAATACACGTCTTTTCCTCAACGGTGCTGTGTTTCCGTATGAAGGACTGGATTTGGATTTTTCAAAAAATAAGTTTGGCCCCCTGTGTGACTTGTTTTCTAAATTTAGATGGTCGTATTATCAAAAAGAGAATTGCCCCATGTTGACACCCCAAGTGTTTAAGACAAGGGCGCCACTGATTGTCTTTGACTGTTCCTACTTGGAAGAGTGTATCAAGCCATCCAATATTGACATTCGACTAGATTTTGAAACGCATGATAATGTTTTAGCCAATACGACGGCCTACTGTTAGATTATTCATCACAAACAAGTCAACTTTTATCCACTGTCCAACCAAGTGACAAGTGTATAAATAACAGGTCAACCTACATCATGCTGCTCAGTCATGTCTTGCTTTAACGCATCACGCGACGTTACATCCATGAATTTAAAATCTGAGGAACAACGTTTCAAGACCTTTGCAACGTGGCCTGTGTCCTTTATAAACCCTCAAGCCTTGGCGGCCGCTAGATTCTATTATTTAAAAACAAGAGACGAAGTGGAATGTGCCTTTTGTCCCATCATCCTAGACCAATGGGAAGAAAGTGATGAACCCATGAAAGAACATCAACGCTGGTCACCCGCCTGCCCCTACATCTGTAAAATGGATGTGGGTAATATACCCTGTCATTCAAGTTACCCCTCACTGATGCCTCTGAGTGATGAAAAAAGTTATGATACGTGTGGACTTTATGGTGTCAACGATGCTTCGGTGAGCAGCTCACAGTCAAAAACACCCAGTTTAGAGACATTGGGATATCATCGGTGTTATGGACGCTATAAACATAAAAAGACTTTTTTGTTGTATGAGTTGGTACCGCCCCTATCCTAGAATGACGAAAGAATGTAAAACTTGTGATGCTAATAAAATAATGTAATAAGAAATTGGTTGTTGTGGTTATTTCTTTATGCCCCCTGTCATACCCTAACCTCAATAGTGACTAGTCAGTGATTTTTTATTTTTTTACTAGAATGGAATGTAAATAAATGTCATGGGTACACTTTACAGGACGATAGTCAGTCTGTGGTCAGTTGGACTTGATCCAGACAAGAGTGAACATGTTGCGTACACTGATTGTCAACTGTCAAGGGTTTAAAATTGGAGATAACAAATTTATATTTAAAGAAGTGGCCATCATCGATTGTTCCACTTTTTGGATATCGCAACCTACCCATTTGGTGTTTAAACCGCCTTATGCGTTTGATTTATTGTGTGGTAAAGACCGTAAACAAACCCAGTGGATTAAATCTCATATGCAACTAGACTGGAAGCAAGGAACTATTTCATATAAGCACCTGGACAGGGTTATCTTCTGCCCATGTGGTATTTGTGAAAGGTAGTGAAAAACGTCAATGGCTACCAGTTTTGGCGTCTTACTGTCAATGTATCGATTTAATGGACTTGGGCTGTCCCTCGCTGCAAACACTCATGGACCGCTGCCCCTGTGACAACATTACCCATAAAGCCTTGGCACAGGTGTGGTAATTGTTTCGTTGGCTAACCACCAATGCCTGCTGTGAGTTGTTAAATAAAAATAAAACTCTAGGTTTACCTGTGAATGACACCAGTGAGATTTCTACAAGCGACGTGTAAACATCTACATTATACCATGGAGAAAGGGGATGCTACCGATAAAGCGATTGGAAAGTTCTTTGTGTGTAAAAAGAAACTAGACAGTTTTACCAAAGAAGAATTATTGGCTCTTCCAAAATCGTTCATTTATTATGTGGCAGCAAATGCAGTGAAAGAAATCTGGCAACATGTACCAAAATAATGGACTCAAGACCCTGTGTTAAGTGAATTGCAACCATGTACAGATTATGATCACCATAAGCAAGTGGCCATGGCAAAAATACCCTCGATGCGACAGTGTGCTACTTGCCAGCTGGTCAAACTCTATCACGGTCTTAAAAGTCAGTGTAAGGACTTTGTTTCCTCATTCCACGGGTGTGATGGCGAGAAAAAAGCAGCAACATCAACATCGTCTACAGATGAGGAGGAAAATCAAACCTTTTCTCCGCCTATGGAAAAGGATATGTCAAACTTGTACTGGTCATTGAAATCCATCTTCCTGGTTATTGTTTTTGTGGTCCTGGAACAAAGCTGAATCAACGCATGCAACGTGTTGATGTACCTATTAATCCTTTGGATCAAGCGTGCAAAGAACATGACCTTTCTTATCGCCATAGGCATCCTGCATTAAGACGTGTGGCGGATAAAGTATTATTGAAAAAAGCTAAACAACGTTTGACATCCTGTGATGCCTCAGTGGGAGAAAGGTTGGCAGCCCTCAACGTGATTAGTGCTATAAAAGGAAAGTTAATGATGGGTGGACATGAACATTGAAAGGATTGAGGAATTGGTATTTCTTTGTATTCTATTTTGTAAAGCCCTATTTGTTGTGAAATAAAAACAAGGTTTGCCAAATCACAATGTCTTTTAATTTTTAAAATGGTGATAGACATTACATGATTTCTTCATTTTTTCACACATGGATATTTACAATTTCCACTTTACATTTTTACATTGCCCTTGTTTAGTTTTACATTTTGTAATTTTTTTTCTAAAAATAATTTTTAACCATTTTTCACACATGGATATTTACAATTTTCACTTAACATTTTTTACATTGTCTTGTTGAGTTTTCACATTTTATACATTTTTTAAAATAATTTCTTTAACCATAATATAAAAAGCAAATGTTTACAGTTAAGTTTCTTATTTTAAACTAAAACTACAGTAGCCTAACATTATGCACTCTACTTACAGTTTTACAAATATATCACAATATTAAACACACACTACAAATGATACAATATGCTGAACATTAGACTTAAGTAAAGTAATAGTCGTCAATGCGATGGTTTCCCCAAGCAAGAGTATCAAATGTGTTGGGTATAATGAATCGTTTGTTGTCTTCATTACTTAAAGCAACTTTGTTCAGCAAATTGGTATGTAGCTGATGATTTTTACTTCTAAATACACATTTTTTAATATAATATAGGTGGGTTACTGACTATACAGTTCTTATAATCACTTATGTCTAACTCTTTACTAACAACATTCTTCTTCACTCCTTTTAATTTTGTTATTACTACATCATCAATCGTCATATAGCTGTATGATTTAGATTTTGTGCCTACAAAGGTGTCTATAACAACACCAGCACATTCATCCTTAAATTTTCCAAGAACCTTTTTGTTTACTAGAAGTAAATGGTAGATATTTTCCTTGGGATAGTCACTTATATCAAACCTATTTAGGTCAGTTTTGATATCCTCATAAAAATCATTAGTTTTAAACTCATACATAAAAGAATCTATATCTGTATAGAGTAATTTTGCATTATCATGATAGTTTTTCTTAACATAATCATAGTGAAATTCATACATAAGTGTTTTTGACAATTCCAGAATGGCGTAACCCACATATATGGGTTTGTTGTAGGTTACTTTAAGACGATTCATCTGTATTACAACTAAATCCTCATGAATAATAGAACAGCTATGGAAGTTAGGCTTGCTTATTAAGTTGTTTGCTCCATTACCTTTGACCTTCATTCTCCCACTTTGTTATCAGCTTTACATCAACTCGCTTATCAACATTCTCCATAGTCTTTCCAAAAACACTATTATTCATAAGTTTATAAAAATCTTTTTCAAAAGCATTTGTTGATAGTGTTCTTAAATTATTGTTCAGATCAATATATGGTTTGAGCCATGCTGACTGATGAAATTGTAATACACGATGAATTTTAGTTAGTTTTAATCCATGCTGTAGACACTGTTTTAAGTTTTGATAATGTATTACATATTTACATTTATCATTTACATTAGCAATTAACATTTTTGTTCGTGATGTGATGTACGGGGATTTCATATTCTCAGGACAGAATGGTAGATCATTATGTTCATCATGTAACTCTTTAGGGTACTCAAGATTCACCTCTAAAATATATCCTTTTCCATCTTTATCATTTAAAGTGTTAACATGGAAAACGTCAATTTCAGGTTGTGTCAGCCAGCGAAAATCTTTTAGTGGTAGATATTGACTCATAGCCCAACCATATTGGTTATTTGCATCGAGGTAGACAATATACTTTGTCTCTTCACAAGGGTTATAGCTAGGCATGTATTTATTATTTGCTTTAGAATATCGTCCACTACATTGGCGTAATCCACCTCGAATTGAAGATTTTATAAAATTAATCATGTCTATATCAGTCATCAATTCTAAATTTACTTTTGTCTTTTTCAACATTGAACTAAAACTTAACCCAGGAGCAGTAAAATACTGACAAGGATCAAGGTCATAAATTTTCATACAAACATTCCGGAAATTTTCAAAAACATCTGCTAATAACAGAACATCTGTCTTCAAATATATGTCTGAAAATTCACCTAAAGTTTGAATGTCAAACTGTACCCATACACGTTGTGCATGTAAATATTCCTGATCACTGATATGACTTGTGTTTAAGGAACTGTTAAATGCATCTTTTGGTGGCAAAGAACACTCCTCAAGACGTTCCACACAGTTAATATATTCATAAGGGAATATACCCTTTTGACGAATCAAGTTAAAATCATCTTCTTTAGGAAAGACACGTTGAATTTCACGAAACTGGTCTGATTTTAAATTACTAGCAAGCTTATCAAGACTACTTGACATAAAACGGAATGAATCTAAAAATCGCATTTTTTTATTGACAGTTTTGATGTATTTTGTGAACGATATGTATTGTTCCTTATTATTTGCAATCACATCAATTTTTACATCTGAAGCTCCAAATTCTTTAACGATAAGGTGGTTATCATATTTGCTACCGTTATGTAAAATAACTGGAATGAATTTAGTTACTCTATACTTTAAATTACATTCTTGGTGAGCAGCACCACGATATTTTCCTGTTAAATGGTCATGATCGTGAACCCTATCTGTATATAAACATTCACCACATATAAAACAATTAGTTTCATTTTCAAAACCCATTTGCTGTGATGATGTTAGTGGCTCCATTGGAATTATAGTATTTAAAATAGAGGATATACGGGTGGCATCTTTTTCAAGTCTTTCCATAAAAACTTTAGGTGCATCAGGTCCTCTATAGAGCTCAAACTTATTTAAAGAGTCGTCGTAACTACATTTAATATAATATGCAAAGCTAAAAGGTTCATGAATGTGAGTGGTGTTGGTAAAAGGTTTGGTTGGATTCGAAGAACATGTATTAAATGGTTTTAGCAAAGCCTCAAAGTCAGCATATATAACAAATGGTACTCGAAGCTGCTTTTCAAAGTCCTTAAATTTCAGAATGTTATTTTTAGGAGTATGTAATACTGTGCACCCATGATTACAACCCCATTTTTGATGTTGAGTTAGTCGATCTTCTTTTCCAAAATATAACAAACAACTATCACACAACCACTTTTTAGATTTATCTTTTGATATCTGACTACCAACAAGTCTACTTAATTGTTTTATCCAACAATAGTGAGCATTTTCACCTTTAGTTATGTACAGTAAATTTACTTGAGCATCCTTTTTTTCCTGAGTATAATATAGAGGACTAACTATACTCTTGTTTTCAATTCCATACACATTAATACTGAAATTGTTCAGCTGTTCAAAACGTTTAATGTCTTTTATCTCTATAGGAAATTCCATTTCTTGGAAATCTAAGACTGAGGAATAGTGAGGATAAGATGATGTTCTATTCATATGCCCCACTGCTGAATGGAGCGCTGAGGTTACAGCCCACGCAAAACATGCTTGATCATTATTCCAAATGTTTACACAAGCTTGCTTACGTTTGATCCATGCTGGCAAATCAATATATGATGATGCTCGAAGGGGGTTATATTTATTCATGTTGGTTTCTAAATAAAGTACTTCAACCAACGCCCAGCCTGACTCCCTTTCCTGGAACTCTTCACTCTTCACAATGATAGCACTTGAAATATTTTGGTATATATCACTAATATTAGTTGATTCATTAACAATTATGTTTTTTGTATTAAAAGATTTGATATCCGTAATTTCACCTTCACTCCCAGTTTTTACATATAGTCCAAAGAGTTCAAAATTCATTTTAAATGTTTTATGCTCTACTAAAACATTATCTACCAAGCCAAACACAGTAGGTTGAACATTTCTTAAAAATGATTCAATACTTTGAGTTTTTTCTTCACTATGAAGTCTGTAACTAGCAATTCGATTTTTAAACGCACTACCAATTTGTTGAATATTCGCAGAATTTCTTTCATGGCAAGCGTTATTTTTATGATGAATACTGCGTAAATGCCCATGAATGATTGAAGACGGTATATCAATATTACATACATCACAATGTGTTATCGAAGGTTCACCATTCTTCATTCTTTTCGCTGATTAACTATTTTCACAATTTTGAGAACGTTTACACTTTTGAGCATCACATTCGTTTAAAGGTTCCGTGCTAGTTAATGGTTTTACAGATTTCAATTCATGTTGTTCTCCATGCACTTCAACCATGTGGGATTAATATCGCTTTACAGCAGAAAAACCAAGATCACAAACTGAACATGAGAAAGGTGATGAACGGACATGCTTTAAATTTACATGCCGTGTAAGACTATACTGTCGGTTAAATGTTGTAGCACAATGACTGCATAGAAACATTTTCTGATTATGTTTTGTACTTGCATGACGTTGAAGGTTTTCAGGTCTTGAGAACTGTTTCTTACAGTCACCACACTTGAACATGATGATCACTTTCCAAATTACCTATAAAAGAAAAAAATCATAAATGTTAATAAAAGATAAAACAAAGTAAAATATAAATAGTTTAATTACATTCCAGTCAATGGTCATAGCAGGGTATTTAAATCGATCATCTGTGAACTCCTAGCAAGTCTAATTTCATGTAGTTCTAACTGGGGGTTACTATATACCACTGTCACTGACACCTAGCGGTGAACATTGGAACTTGATAGAGTGTTAATCAAATCTAACCTATAAATTTAGCTTCACACCATGGTCAAGTAGTTGTAACTTATGTTATCAGGTACCATTGTCACCGACACTTAGTAGTGAACGTTGGAACTTGATAAAGCGTTAATCAAATCTAACCTACAAATTCAGCTTCACACCATTGTCGAGTAGTTCCAACATTAGTTATCAGGTACCATTGTCACTGACACCTAGTAGTGAACGTTGGAACTTGATAAAGCGTTAATCAAATCTAACCTACAAATTTAACTTCACACCATTGTCCAGTAGTTCCAACTTTAGTTATCAAGAACCATTGTCACTGACACCTAGTAGTGAACGTTGGAACTTGATAAAGCGTTAATTAAATCTAACCTACAAATTTAGCTTCACACCATTGTCGAGTAGTTCCAACTTTAGTTAGTAAATATGGCATTGTCGCTAGCACTTAGCGGTAAACGTTGAAACTTGATTGAGCGTTAATCAAATCTAACCTACAAATTTAGCTTCACATCATTGTCGAGTAGTTCCAACTTTAGTTAGTAAATATGGCATTGTCGCTGGCACTTAGCGGTAAATGTTGAAACTTGATAGAGCGTTAATCAAATCTAACCTACAAATTTAGCTTCACACCATTGTCGAGGAGTTCCAACTTTAATTACCAAGTACCATCGTCACTGACATTTAGTAGTGAACGTTGGAACTTGATAAAGCATTAATTAAATCTAACCTACAAATTTAGCTTCACACCATTGTCGAGTAGTTCCAACTTTAGTTATTAAATATGGCACTGTCACTGGCACTTAACTGACACCTGGTAGTGAACGTTGGAACTTGATAAAGCGTTAATCAAATCTAACCTACAAATTTAGCTTCACACATCATAGTCAAGTAGTTCCAACTTTCACTATCAAATAATCCATTGTCGCTGACATCTAGCGGTGAACATTGGAAAATATTACTCTGGCTTTTTAAAAGTTATTAGAGGGGGTACTTACCTTTAATAATTTATCAACTGCTGCCACTGACTGAACTAGGTACAGAAACAGGTACGTCAATTATCTGTAAACAAATCAATCAATCATTCAATCAATAACTAAATACATTCTAATCAATAACTTCAACAACAATTAGTAATAAAAGACTACAATCCATTAATAATAAGTACTTACCTTGCAAAATAATTTAATGATTTTCCACCAAAACGTCTTTTTTGCAAATGTTTAGCAGTAATAGAGCACTGTTCACTTGTAGCGAGTAATAAAGACAGACAGTAGGGAAATATGTGACACCTCTCTTATATAGGCTCACATCACTCGTGTCAGCAGTTTTTTGCAGATCATTGCAATTCCTTTCCACATACACCTGCCAGTCCAAAGTGCATTAGGAACACCTGTGCGGTATCAGATTACTGCTGACTTTGCATGATCATCACCCATTGTCTTGATGAACACCTGCGGTTTCAAATTACTGCAGCGTTAGTCATAGCAACAGAACTGTGTGCTCCCTGCCATGTCAGCAATATGACACAGGAAATAACAAGTCGGTTTACTGCACGTACAATCTCCTCAGTTTTAGCATATTAAGAATGTGCATTATTCTCTTTCAACTACATAATGACACATCCATCCACCAAGTTGGGCCCTCAACCTGTCCTCAAATTGCATGTGCCCCGTGTACTAGGGTGTGTTCATTAACACTAGCACTAGAACATACTCATCCACCAAGTTTTGCACTTAGCCCTTGACATGTCCTCTATCTACCATGTTTTACACTTATACAAACCAAAACAGGATGTGACTTGTTTCACAAGGAGGACGGTAATAATATCATCTCGCGCGTGTCACATGTATTTCGTCACATTCCTTTCATATCGTTATCACATTGTAGTAGTGAGGACTGGCGAACAACGTCAGTTCAACACACTGCTTTACACACAAATGAAGTTAGGCCCTTTGACATAATTTGAATAAATGCATGGGCTAGTCCATAGGGACCAGGCCAAAGGGACCGGTCCAAAGGGATCAGTCAAAAGGGACTCGTCCACAAGGACCTGCCAACAAGGACCCGTCAACAAGGACCCGTCAACAAGGACCCGTCAACAGGGACTTGTCAACAGGGACCCGTCAACAATGACCCGTCAACAGGGACCCGACCACAGGGGCTCGTCAACAATAACAGGGGCTCTCGCCTCAAGGCCTGACAAGACCCTCTTTGATTATTGGTTTGCCTATCGACAAGCGCTGCTTGCAATACTTTTTGATCACCCGTCGTGGGTTGGGTTAGGTTAAGTTACACAACAGCCGTCATGTTTAAAAAAGCCCGCCCTCTTACAAAAACTATGAGTGGGCATGCGTAAAACCAAAAAACAAGCATGTTAATTCATATTGGCTTTCCACCGTACACACGTCTCCTGTGTGGAATCGTTGCACCTTATATAAAGGGAGGTGGCGCGCAGTTCGTCACTCCTGTGGGGGTCCGGGCGGGGACACCAAGAGCCCGCCGATGAGCCTAGCTTGGTGTCCTAGGCGAAACCCCACACAAGACACGGCACAAACCTAGAAGAATTGCTGAGTTTTATCTCACATTTTGCACTTGAAAAGCGACATTTTCTAAAAAATTACAATTTCACCCCCTAGTAGGGGTAGGTTTTATTTTGGGGTTGAAATATGTTATCCATTGGAAAGGGGGTGTCAGCCCGAGTTCAACGACACCTCATTCGTCAAAATCCGACCATGCGTTCGAGATATATCGTGCCGCCGCCATCTTGTGTGGAGGAATGGAGGTGGAGGTCACCATACCCGTAAAAGACCACTACTGCTAACGCTTTGGAAGCCCGACTCCCAATAAAACTATGCCATGAAAATAAATAACATAATTTGGTAATGCAAAGAAAGATTGTGAGAGATTTCAAACAAGATAAAATGAAAAGTTAATACGATTTGAAACTGCTTATAAAAACTTGAATTAATGATATAATTTTACTTTGAAATATACAGACTATGATTAGTGATGAACATGCATAACTTCTAACACTTCTGGCGAATTGAATAAAAATGTCTGTCTTGATCATAAACTGTCACAAACTTTGTTCAAATATAAAAAACTACCTTAATAATGTCGTTCCCATAACATGCAAAACTGATCAGACAATATGTAGGCCTCAGTGCCCAGTTGTTAATTATAGTCACTATACAATGGTTATAGTTTTCAGTATCAAACAACTACGGTGAACTAAAATATTCGCCCTTATTGGGTTTCGAACCTAGAACCTTCTCAATTCATATCAACTGCATCTGTGATTCAAATGATACCTCAGTCAGCAAATATGGTATACTACATAAGATTCGAACTAGTGGCTCTTGAAAGTCATGAAATAAATAATATAAATCTCTTTCCACAATAACCGTGCATAAATGTCACCTACATTAGGCTACATTATATGACCATCTTGTATGAAACAACGAAAACACTGCTTTAATGACGTTCATTGGGCCTCCAACTTCAGACTTCTAATATCAATTTAGGCTACTGTACACCAGTTTCAATACCCTACTCTGTTTTAAGAGCCAATTATTCAATGCATGCAAATGGTATTTCGGGGCGTGTCCTCAGAAGCAATATCTGTCTAAATCTGAAATCGCGAGGTGTAGCGCAGCCTTGTTGCAGAGATAATAACATTGCAATATTTTATATTGACATGTACCTAGCTATGAGGAGTCGTGCAGAAATGGCAATTAGAATGCCTTGCAGCACCGAAATGGCTTTGTTAGTTCAATAGACACACTAATTTCGTTGAACCTTTGTAGTCTGATGTCAGGCTTTTGCTGTACCATGTAGAGTATGTAGGCTCTAAACTTGGCAGTGGGCAACATGCCACATTTCGTGAAGGGATAAGAAGGAAGTGTGTAATTTTGCGTGTTCGTTAACCTCACTATAATAAGCCATGCGACCTCCTTTTTACTTAGAATCTGAACCATCGGAAGTGGCAATTTACCTCTAAAATCCTATATGCATTAATCAGGAATTAAACCCGGCGTCCGCCTTGGTTGGAGGCAAGCAGTTTGACCGCTGCACAATCACACCCGCCCACGTTACATCGGAACTTCCATAAGACACCCGACAACGGTCTTGAAATATGTTTATTAAAGAAGTTCGATGTTGATGATGACGTTGGTATGAGTTAAACAATCCTTTTTACTGCTGCGACTTTATGGATATCAGGGTGGCGGAATTTCACCCAGAAGGAGATATTTTACATTTCAGTAATTCTACTGAGGCGGGTCTCTCGCAGTTAATCACTCTCAAATGTCAATCGACTCCGCTGCGATTAGAGCCCGCAACCTTTGGTACAGCAGGTGAGAACCTTACCGCTGCGCCACCCAGCTAGCCTTATTGTACTGTAGTTCGTATAGCAATATGCTTTGCCCTTGTCAAGTACGGTAGAATGGAACAACGCTCTCGGATAATGCAGTATCGGTTGTTAATCCAGAAATCTACGACTGAACGGCGTGGTTGATGTTCAGCTGACATGTGACTTATACAGACATGCTACCAAAAACTTATGTACTGACGTGATGTTCCAAGTAACAAAAATGTCGGCAGACATTGTGATTTTATATAGACAGATACTGTATGTTCGCACAGAGTACGCTCTGATAAGGTGTCACCACAATTTCGTAACATTCTATATGGTACTTTCTTAACCTTAGTAATTTTTGATCGTCTGCAACTCAACCGATGTAAAGCTATTTTTATAAAGTCAATCACAGAATATAAATTAAAAAAGAAACTCACCGGCATTAGGTCCTTTAAACCGGTCACGGTGGCCGAGAGCGCTTACGCGCTACCTCGTGCGTCGCTGGCGTCAGGAGAGCGTGGCTTCGAATCCCACCTCGGCCGTCCTGAAAATGGTTTTCGTGGTTTCCCATTTTCACCACGAGGCAAATGCCGGGACGGTTCCTTTCAATAGATCCACGGCCGATTTCCTTCCAATATCCCTTCCCTGACCCGTCCTGAAAAGAAAAGTACATGGCCATTGGCTGCATTAATAAAATTAGGTCCTTTAATCCTTACACTGCAATCTCTGTTAAATCTTAATATGACTGGCTGCGCGGCTCAGCGGTATCGATCTCGATTGATGTTTCCAAGGTTGCAGGATTAAATCATGGCGCAGTGAGCAGGCATTTGAGGGTGCGCAAATGTGAGGGAGCCGTGTCAGTCGAGAGCGGGTTGGTAAGCACAGAGTGTTGTTGCATTTATTACATACGGAGCTGGCAAGATCCCTTAGTTGAGATAATTACGAGTTGTGATGAAGTACTGTAGGCTATCTCGTATCCCGTGAACATGGTTAGGTATGGAACAAAACATCGAATTTTCCTAGTGGAAACTTATCTTCTCAAGAAGAAGTCTTTCAGTAAATGTGTTCATAAGTTTCAGCGCCGTGCGATTTTTACTCGTGGGGGAATCTCAAACAAAACATATACAGAAACAATCCGCGTACTCTGGAGGGCCTCGAGAACGAAATATCAGTGAGGATGAATTACATCGAGTGTACCAAAACTTCCTACGTCGGTGCAACGTGTAGCCTATTTAGAAAATGAAGGACAGCATTTCTAGCAACTACTCTGAAATTCATGTAAGTAATGTTGTTTGTTGAATACCGACAGCGGTAGTTACGCTCGCTAAAGCGCAGCACTAGGTCATGGGGCCAAACTATTTGCGGACTCGGTAGACGTGGGTTAGAGCCCCACCGTCGGCCGTCCTTGAAATGGTTTTCCGTGGTTTCCCCATTTTTAACTCCAGGTAATGACAAGAAGCCACAGGCGCTTCCTTCCACATCCTTGCCCAGTTTCATTCATCTTTACTCATTTCATCTCTCACTAGGGGCAGATGATCTCGTAGTTCCGCCCCTTAAAACAATAACTAACTATTCATCTCTCAATTAGTCCTCGCATGTGGTTGGCGTCAGGAAGGGCATCTGGCCGTAAAATCCATCTGCCACATAGAATTTCATCGCATCTTATCCCCGACCCCGTTGGAAACGGGAATAGAAAGGGGTAGACATGCACAATGATGATTGTTGAATACGTTAAAAAGTGTAAATGTGTTGAACTAGTAGGTGTGCCTTGCTCGACAGGTGGCTAGCCAGAGTGCTGCGGCCGTCATACGGCGCATGCGAAGTTCCGTTGTTTAGAGAAGGCTCTCACTGTAATTACAGGTGTACACATTACTACAGTCTACATAGGCACACAGGTTATCAGACAAATTCAATACACCTCCAAGATCATGGGGCTGATTAAAAATATATCCCAATCCCCTACAATGAGGGCCCTATTGAGTGGCCGTACCTTGCATCATCTATGCACTGTATTTAAGGTAAACTTTCAGTGCCCTCGGATTATTATTTACCACCTGCGAGCCGCAGATAATATATTTACCGCCCATGTCCATATGAATATACAGTAGCTCCCGAATAAGTTACAAGTACTACTACAGATTCTTAAACGATGATTGATAACCACTGTGTACACAGTGCAGAGGAGAAAATTAATTTTTAAACAGACCGTATGAATATTCAATTGATTTATTTGCTTGCAATCTCTCCCGGTTTCAAACTGGCCAACGCTAACAAGTCAATTAAAACTTGCTTGAAGCTCGTAAAAAGCGCACAGGGAAGTAAATATTCAACAGACTTTTGTTCTGAAAGCCATTGAAAACAACCAACTCGTAAGAAGAGCTGGCGCACCTTTAAGCTCATTTGAAGGGTTCACGGAACACTTTTTAAATAATTGTAACAGTCTTGAAAACCTGAAGGCTGCACAAATAAAAGGGCGGTCCTCTGATTGAACATAAAATAGCGTTGCCCCACTCATTCACCGCTGCAGTAGATTGAAGTCAGTAGGCTATGCATTTTTATTTTCAAAATAGGCATAGTTATAAATATCAGCGACAGCGGTGCTACGCTCGCTAACGCGCATCGCTAGGCCATGGGGCCAAGCTATTGTTCATCTACTGTAAGTTTGCACTTTTTTTTGACAGTTCGCGCGGGAACGAACACTCCTACATAACATATCAATCCGCCTCTACCACGTGCATTCCAGCCTATGAGCTATCACCCACATAGCAGCCAGCAATGGCCGCTGTATTCCATCAAGGTGTCCACAGCTGTTATGAGTTGCCTAAAGCTACATTCATCCCGCAATATCAATTCATTGCCCTTTTTAAAGGAAACTTGTATTCCTTCGTGACATTTATCAAATAATCGATCTAACAGCACACCTAAAACCCACTGACGGTTCGATGACAGAATGTTACATCATTGGACGCGCTATGACGGAGACCTTGGCTATGACACAGCAGCTGATAACTTAAAATGTGTGACTGGAATTATTTTAGGCCCATTATTTCACAGCTCGAGGAAAATGCTTACTAAGGTATGGTGTAGGATGTCCGTAAGACGATACGATCATTACTTGACCTGTTGGATTGATATTAAAATAAAACGTACGAAACATTTCACCGTGTAATTAGGCCTACACAACAACTCATATTTTAGGCCTACGTTTTGCACAAATTATGCCATATGAAAATTATTCACCAGGCCAATGTCCTTAGGGAAATCAATAGTTCTGCTGCCTTTTCTTTTACCTTCAAAAAGAGATAAATAAAATAAATATCTTGAACCAGAAATTCCGTATCTGCTTTCGACTCGATATTCAAAACAAATATGTTCGACCTGGAGACATCTCAGGCTATTTTCTCAACATTTAAGATACCCGCTATATATTTATCTGAAAAGTGAACACGCGTTCATATGGAAATAATACTTTCAGACGACTTTGCGCAATATCATCAATTATAATTATTATTATTAATATAATTAACACGTTATTTTCTCAGGCGGATGAACACAGTAAAGCGTCCATTACCAACCGCACGCCCATGCAACGAGCACGTGGTAGTTCGGTTTGATAATGCAACTTTTCAGTCTGGCCGACAGAATATGTTGCCAATATATTCACAATTACTGGAACACGCGAAAAAATAACCTGAAAAACTTACATGTGAATAAAATATGTATATATTTGTTATGGACTACAGGTTATAAATTGAGTCTTTCCTTATGAAGGTTGGCAACCCTAGCTGCCAAAAAAGTGCAAACTTACAGTAGATGAACTATATCTGTGGACTTGGTAGACGTGGGTTGAGCGCCACCGTTGGCCGTCCAAGAAATGGTTTTCCGTGGTTTCCCATTTTCAACTCCAGGCAAAAAGCTGGGACGGTACTTTCCAATAAGCCACGGCCGCTTCCTTCCGCATCCTTGCCTAGTTTCATTCATCTTCATTCATTTCATCTCTACCGGGTGAGTTAGCCGTGGTTGTTATGGCGTGACTGCAGGAAGTCGCTCACATCCGGGAAGCGAGGAGGTTCGAATTCCCCCGCTGGCGCCGGCAACTTTGAAGATGGTTTTCTGTGGTTTCTCATCTTCCTTCCATGCAAATTCCGGGGTTGGTCCCTAACTATAGGCCACAGCCGCTACCTTCCAATTCCTACTCCTTACATTCTCACTTTCCTCCCCAGACAACACTCCATACGCGACGATACTTGTAGCTCACCCCATGGGTGTCCGCATAGAAGCAGCTACAAAATCTGGCGAGCCGAACATGTCCTCGGACACTCCCGGCACTAAAAGCCATACGCTAAAAAATACTGTAAAAAATCATCTCTCATTAGCTCCTCTCATGAGGTTGGTGTCAGGATGAGCATCCGATCGTAAAAACCACCCGTACATAGTCTTTCATCGCATATCATCCCTGACCTCGCTGAAAACGGGAATAATAAGGGGGTAGACATACAGTCATCGCCCGGCTAACCATTAGCTAACACTTTTTGTAAGTGACTTGTTTACATAGTCTATAATCTAGTCTAGTCTATTAGTCACCTCCTGGCACAGTGTGACTAGCATTCTTGACTGTCACCCCTAAGATCGGGGTTCCATTCTCGGTTCCGTCAAAAATTTTAATTCTGGTTTGAAGGCTACAACGTGGTAGCCTACACTCAGTCTCGCGAGGCAGAGCTGAGAAGAGGCGGGTTCGATTCCTACCTCAGTCATGCTAGAAGTGTGTTTCTACTTCCACTCCAGCTTAAGTCAACGACCGCCTTCAAATACACACACTAATACAGCCATCGCGGTAGCACAGGTTATCAGGCAGATTCCACACACGCACACACGCGCGTGCAAATACACGGGGCTATATGACCGCTATGACGCAAAGCCCCTAAATGGAATATAAAACAACTTACAGCCCATTTAGGGCCTTGGCCTACCAAGCGACCGCTGCTCAGCCATATTGGCTTGCAGATTGCGGGGTGACCCATGATCAGAAAGAGGTGGTTCTCCTTGGCCGTTAATTTTGGCTTTCTTGGCGGGGGTCACTGCTTCTCAGATCAACACAGCTACTCAATTCTTCGCAAATCCCGCGGCGTAACTGTGCTCGTTAAATCGTGCACCACGTCTACGAGGGTAGCTGCAGCAAGTCCGGAGGTCACAGGTTCGAATCTCGGCGTTGACAGTGGCTATCCTGAATGTTGATTTCGCCGGGTTATCGACACTTTTCAGGCAAATGACGGGATACTATCTACCTCATCCCTGTTCCAAATGCAGTTACACACACCACTGCAGTCATCATATACATACAGATTATCAGAAAAGTTCAACACATACACCCAACTACAGGGAGCTGATGACCAAGATGTCCCAAGCCCTTCAAATGAATTAACATTTCTTTTTTCAAAAATGTCCATCATTTATTCCTGACAAGACTGTTAATTGTCCCAACAGTTGCATTTAAGTTTTAGGTTTAAAATCATAATTTAACCGTATCGTAAATAGACTCCAGGTGACTAGAATTTGATGATTTCAATGTATTCGTTCTACAGCGTCAAGAACTATATGAAAAGGCAACTTTGGGTAACATATTAACATTGTTTTTATTTTCTTTCTTAAAATATCAGAATATTGAAACCAGTTCTGGACTGTTGAATATTTGACAGTTTTTCTCTTATCATTCCAAACCGTAACCATTTTGATTTTTTTAGAATAATACTATGTTCAATGTAAATGCAACCAATGAATAGTAACCAAAACATTACAAGGAGAACTATAACGAATTTTACGTTCGACCCTCACTATTATGTGTCAGAAAACTGTATCATAATGATGGTCATTATAACACTGATTTTCATTACGATACAGTTTCTCCAGCCAATCAGAGCTCGTTCATTGACCAATTAGGTAACGATACCTTCGCGCATGCGCTCAAAATCCAACATATCGGACATAAACACAACATCGAACTGTAATAAATTACCGACATGGAATACGCACCGTCCATATGTTCGCGTAAATAAACTGGCGAATATGAGACAAGAAATAGCACTGTACCTTAATATCACCAACCCTAATTTCTACACAGCGCATTGCCTTCAAACGACTCCGGTGACAATATTACTGAGGGACGGCAGATGTAAACATATGGCCTGCATAATATGGCATTGCAAGCACACAGAGCGCATGCGTCGGTCGTTCAGATATCTTGAAAGACAGATATCATACTCAGCGCTCGCTCTCCAATCACAAAATTCAAGTGGCTGACTCTCAACAGATATTTATGAATAATTATTTATGTTAAAACATATAATAAAGTTATAATTATCGTCGAACATAAACAGTCGTATGCAACTCGCCTATAATGGTAATTAAGACACTCGTATGGAAATTATAAAACTCGCATACGCTCGTTTTATAAAAATACTCGTGTCTTAATTATAGCCATTATAGGCTCGTTGCATAATGTACTATTATAAATATACATCGCGTATTTCGCTTCTCAGCCGGGGTAATAGCAGTTGTCAGAGTTGTCGATTTAATTTATAACATTCGGAAGTCGAAGATACCTATATAAGGCGGTATGTTTCTAATTGAAACTCTCAAAAATTCCACTATATACTTCATACATCTTTGAAAGAAGTACGGCTTATTCTTGTGGAGCCCGTACACGGTCAGACACAATGAGAATGAAATTTTATATCCACAGTGATCAAAATCTTGAAGGTAGCCTAAAACAAGCAGCAATGAGAGACAAAAAATTAGAGTAGCTGAAGAACTAAAAACCAACTGATATTCAATATGGACATGCAAAATTTTACGATTACTTATGGGTTTAAAATTTCAAGCTTAATACTTCTAAGGTAATGTAACAGGTTAAAAAATGGAGGGGCCCGGAAGCCCTCGGCCTAGGGCCCGAGATCGCTCTCTACGGCCCTGATCGAGCCCAAGTCATCTGTTCTGAAATCAACCGTCCTTTGGTTAGCGAAGCACAATTTAATTTATTCCATAAGAATTAATTAAGTTGTAATGATGACTAACAATTCAACACTTAAGAACTGGACCGATGTATTTTGTAAGTACTGCATTCGGCAAAACTCTCATTCACATAATTTCTGTTCCAATAATGCGTGCTGTTACTGTGGCAGTTGTAACATATCCATCTTGTTCCACTGATGTGTCTATAGAGCAGTGATTACGTTTTATTTTTCACAGCAGTTTCCGATTATTTGTACGAAATTAGCGAGAAATCTTGTTTTCAGTTTAAGACCTCAACGTATTATTATGTTCTCGAGAAACAGTAAATGTGTTTTGTGGAGTTCTTCAAAGAGAACTTGTTATTGCCGACTCTGTACCTGAAGGTCGTGAGAAGAGGAGGAGAAAGTTATGTTGCTGCTAGTGCCATGTCAGCTTCAGATTAGAATCTAACGACATTTCCATCTGTGCAAGTGTCAAACGCTGTTATCAACTTTCGACTGTACTGCTCTCACAAGTACGGTATATCGATTTGGTTATGCAAGTGAGACAGAAATAGAATTTGGTTTGATTGCATGTTCCAATTTTCTCCGATAATGTACTGTTTGGCAGGTTTCACAACAAACAACCCATGCAGCAGCCTTCCATGATTTTGACAACATTTGATAAATATTTTAAACGAGGAAAAACGAGGAAAACTCAGAACGTTGATTTTAAAAAGAAATCTACGAGTAAACGTAGACTACTTGGAGCCGTGCAATGTAAGATGCCGGAAATGATTAGTTCGATCCAGGGCCACGTCGAATTTCGAAAGTTATTCCGAGTTCGCTGGACCTCTGGACCCCACTCAAGGGAACTGCTGGGGAAATACCTTACTTCGAAGTCCCAGTTGTGCAGCACATCAGCGCTGGCAGCTGCAAGTCCTGAGATCTAGGTTTGAATCCCAGCGCTGACAGCGGCTATTCTGAGTGTAGTTATTCCCCGATTTTCCCCAAATTTTCTCCATGCAAATGCCGGGATAGTACCTTATTTCAAGTCCCGGGGCACCTACCCCATCCCTGTACAGCAACGGTACTATGCGCACACATTTCTGGAACATTCCCTATTTAATTACCGTTGAAAATGCGTGTTCACAGTGCGTGTTCAAAATTTGCCAGTAACCAGTGGCCGAATTGGGTACCGGCAAAACATACAGTTAGTAAATTAAGACGTCAAAAATATATAGAAAATAAGCATTAAAAATAAATACTTTGAGTGTATTTTTATTTCCTTACTCCAAAGCTCACAAATTGGAGAACGTGGGTTGCCTAGAATGTCCTAAGCTTTTCTGCTTTGCATAGTTCTTCCCTTTTTAATCGATATCTTTATATTTCACAGGCCATAACTCTTCAATTTTCCTCCTTTAACCCTTAAATTAACAACCACAAGCACTATCACCAGATGGGATTTGTACAGTCCCTCTCAGCACATCTGCGGTGGGGTTAAACCATCTCGTTCGGTTTGTTCGGTCATCTGCTGTTTTTCATGGGCAGCCCCATATTGTGGGGGTATCGCGCCTGCCTCTCACCGAGAGGCCGCGGTTTTGATTCCCGACTGAAACGGGGTGCACTCAGCCTCGTGAGGACAGTTGAGTAGCTGATCTGAGAGGCAGAGCCTCAGTTAAGATTGATGGCTGAGGGGACCTGTCGTGCTGACCACGCGTCAGCCCGCAATCTGTAGGCCAACTGGCTGAGCAGGGTTCGCTTAGTAAGCCAGGACCCTGAATGGGCTGTAGTGCCACGGGAGATGGTTTAAAACTTGTTTTTCATGAACAAGTAAACCAAACTAGGTAGTTAAACGCAACAGTAGATTTGCCTGAGAGAGACTTAAAGATTGGCATGGACTCAAACAATTTTTGAGCGACTGTACATTTCCCTGTGAGTTGGAAATGGCTGAAAAGGAGAATGAAACAATGGTCCTAAAAATAAAACTACCTGAACCATTTTGTCTAAACAGGGGTATATGCCAGCATACCAGCAGTATTTTTCCCCCCAATCGACCACTGCCTGTTGCTAAGGTACATCGAGTTTGTTGGCTTTAGGGACGACCAAAGAGCCCAAAAATAACTTTATCCTTCACTATCTACATCCATTTCTTTAATAACCATGTAATTCCCTGAATGTTGGAAGTTAATTTCATGTACCGTAGACTCGTACAAAGAAAAATCGAGTACTCTACTTGCAGTATTACAATTTCACTATTTTATATCTTCTATTGCGAATTCAACGTCAATAATACAAAGGCTTTGTAACTTGAAAATGTTGTACATCTCCCTGCCCGCTCCAAATAAGAGCAAGGTACTGTATGTATGCTTATCAACAAGGAGTGGGTCACGCAAGAGAATCATGCGCTCGGCATTACAGCGGTTAGCACATCTCTTTTAGTCTAATGCTTACACTATGAAAACATTGAATATCTCAAAAATACTCATCTGGTTTGCAAACAAGAACATCACTGAATTTGACGCTTGTTCTGTTGGGTGATTAGTCTAGTTCCATTAAAAATAGATTCTACCGGTTTCTCAGTAAATTCGTACGGGATGGAGACGAAATGGACCATGTTTTATGAACCCCTTATTACAATTTAAGAATTTGAAAACACAATGTCTATATCTTCAACGGATCAGTGGGTGTATACGGACGTCTCTCTCTATCTGTGGATTAATACCCTCACCGGCATAAAAAATAAAGCACTACGAATTTCAGACAAAATTCAATGTTGAACCATTTTAAACCTGGTATGAATTGAATGCTGTGACATTGCAGCGATATGACAATGTATCATGAGTTAAATATCCCAGTTGAGAAGTTTCAGCGCAATAATTCATAAACATTGTTGATCGTGGCTAGAGCTAGTAATAATCGCTGTTCGATTAATTTTAAATTAATCGGAAACGATTAATCGACTAACCTTGCAATCGATTAATCGATTACTGAAAAATCTATTAATTGATTAGTAGACACGAGATATGAAAATACGTTTTGAAAATGGTTTAAATGACAGGTCATCGCTTATTTTCGGAGTGATGTACGGTATAGAAATCTATAAAAGTTACATTTTGCGTAAAGATACGCTTCCTTCCTTGTTTATGTTAACAATAACCAGTGGAAGAACAAACATCAATCAAATTTGGAAGGGTTTCAGGAAAAGAAAACGAAGAGTTTTCAGCAAAGATTTTGAATCTTGTACAATTTTTGTCGGGAAGTCTGTTAACAATTTAGGACAGGAACATTTTTGTTTTATTCGGATTTAGCCTAGCTTCCACAAAAAACTGCCAGTTGTAACTGTTCAGTAGGTGAACTTGAATTTGCCCAATGACTAGGTGGAGTAGAATGTATGAAATATAGGTATAATAACTTAATAACACTCCCGGAATTATTACATGTGTTAGTTATGATCACTATCACTATTACGTCGCCACACTCGAATGCTCCGAGTGGATGAGAGATTTCACGAGCCCTTTATCCAGGAAGCCCACCAACAGCAAGGAGGTTCAGCCATGTTTTGGGGTGGAATCGTGTTTGGTCGACGTAAGTTACGCCTCTAATTCCTGTCCACGATAACATGACTGGTCTGGTGGATAGAGACAACATCCTTGAACCTGTCGTTACAGGGTTTGCTGTCACAATGGGTGAGGGCTTTACACTAGTCGACGATAATGCTCGTGTCCATCGAGCTAGGGTGGTCAATCAGTTCCTTCAGATGCATGCCATACAGAGAATGGAGTGGCCTGCCTATTCTGCGGACATGAATGCATGGAAAGAGCTCAAGAGGGCAATTTCGCACCCTCCCATTCCTCCAACAAACAAACAGCTACTGATTGAAGCTGCTGTTCAAGAGTGGGATAATCTGCCCCGAACCACGTTGGATTCGTTGGAGTTCAGTATGCCTCGTGGTCTGCAAGCATGCCTTAGAGCTTAGAGCACGTGGTGGCCATACACGTTATTGATATGCCCCAACATTAAATGGACGTCTGTGTGCTCAGTCCCCCATTACCACTTCAGTTATTCGTTGTGTGTTTCTGTCTCTTTTGCAGAGCAGATTGTGTGTTGTTTTTCTTTGTATGTACCCTATATTATGTATAATGTGATTACATACACATAGCAAAATAAACAAGTCACCAAATCGCAATAGGCAAAACTTTTTTTTTAGCACTGTATAAGTTTAGTTAGTTTAATAAGGCCAAGGTTGCAGGTTCGTATCCTGGCGCAGTCAGCTGGCATTTGAGGGTGCGCAAATGCGAGGGAGCCGTGTCAGTAGATTTACTGGCACGTTTTTTTTATCGTATGTCTTTTAGTGCCGGGAGTGTCCGAGGACATGTTCGGCTCGCCAGATTTTGTAGCTGCTTCTACGCGGACACCCATGGGGGTGAGCTACATGTATCGCCGCGTTTGGAGTGTTTTCTGGGGAGGAAAGTTTTGAATGTAAGGACTAGGAGTTGCAAGGTAGCGGATGTGGCCTATAGTGAGGCCCAACCCCAGCATTTGCCTGGAAGGAAGATGGGAAACCACAGAAGACCATCTTCAAGGTTGCCGGCGGGGGGATTCGAACCTCCTCGCCTCCCGGATGTGAGCGACTGCCTGCAGCCCCGCCGTAACGCCCACGGCTAACTCACCCGGTACTGGCACGTTAAAGATCCCCTTCGGGGCAAAATTCCGGCACCCCGGCGTCTCTGAAAGCCAGAGTAGTTTAAAGAGACGTAAAACCAATAACATTATTATTGTTACTATTATGTTTAATAAGGGTTTGTGAATTTCGTATGAGTATGAGATGGCAGCTGCACGAAAACGGACCACACATCGCTCAAACTGCTAAGTGCGCAATCCACAATAACCTGACCATTTAATAACAAGCACATAACCCCACTAAGCAAGCAAACTTAAAGGTCAATCACCACTATATGTTTCTCAACAACAACAAAAATGACATATCTTGACTAGTTCTGCTAGATTAATAAAATTGCTACAGCAACTAAATAAGTGTATATATTGTAAATATCATTACCCATACTTGTAGACATACAGTACGTTTAATAGCTTAAGTGTAAAAGATCTTATGATGATCACTTGACGATTTAAAATGGTGATCCAAGTGTATTTATTAATATCATGTAGTATGTTTTCAGGATTAGGGAACCACCCATTACAATTGGGTACAATCGTGTTGACCGACTGAAAAACATTAAATTTCGATTACTAAGGCAAGACTGAAAAAGGGCTTCCAACACGATAATCCTTGGAGTGAAGGTAAATTAAACCTCAAAGTGGGCGTTGAGCAGTGGCTAGCATTCTTGGCTGTCACAACAGAGGCATGGGTTCGATTCCCGGCTCTGCCAAGAAATTTAATGGTCTGAGGACTGGAACGGGGTAGCCTACACTCAGCCTCGTGAGGCAAAACTGATAAGAGGCGGGTTTGATTCCTACCTCATACATCCTGGAAGTGGTTTTCCGGGGTTTCCCACTTCTACTCCAGACAAATGCCGGGATGTTACCTAATTTAAGGCCACAGCCAGTTCCTACCAAAATCTTACCTGAATTACAAATACACTGGTACAGACATCGCAGTGACACATGTTATCAGACAAGTCTTAAACACACCCAAGTACAAGGGGCTACATGACCACGATGTTGCAAAGCCCCTAAAAGAATCAACAACACCACCAACCGTCATGGGACTGCTCGGGCTAACCATGTCGAGTGATTGCATTAAGAAGCCAAGTTGTCATAGTTTGTTGAATCTGTGAGAGCGTAGTTGAAAGTACGTAAAACATTGATTAATCGATAAAACAATTAATCGATTATTCGAAAATAGATTAATCGTTATTTGTGGCAATTCATCGATTTTCCTGTTTCGAGTAATCGATATCTGAAATTAATTGATTTAAAGTACCAGCCCTAATCGTGACTATCACAACACCAATATTACCGTTTCTCGCCTTTGGACGAGAAAAACAACTAACATCTGTGTTAAGGTTTATTGCTGTGAATTCTCGTGCCGTGTATTTTTATGGACATTAAGGTTTGTCTACAGTTATTCTCGCTTCTAAGTCAGGTCATAGGCTCTTTCTCCTTAAAACGCAGCAAGGGCAGTGACATTAGTGGAGGATGGGCACAATATACGCTTCGGCAGACGTTATAGGCACGTCTTGTTCTAACGTTTACAGGACTGTTAAAAGGTACAGAGAGGACAATCTACACCAGGAGGCCCGGTTCTGGTCGTTGGAGAAGCACTACTGAGCACGATGATCGCTTTCGCATAATGCAAGCTCTTCGTGAACGACACACAACAGCTGTGGAGGCAAGAAATAGGTTGCAGCAAGTACTGAACACGAACACCAGCGAAAGGACAGTAAGAAGGAGGTTTTGCATGAAGTGGATTAACAGTCAAATAGGTCTATCATAGGACCTCTCCTTGGACGTGAGCACCGTGCCGCTCGGATGCAATTCCCCAACGTCCATCAGAACTGGATAGTGAAGCTCAGTTTTGTTCACGGATGAATCCAGATTCTGTTTGATGGCACCGGATAGGAGGGAGAGAGTATGGAGAAGGCCCAGCAGGGAACGTTATTCACCTTGTACTTTCTCTGCAAGGACATCGTTCAATGGAGGATCTGTGATGGTCTGGGCCGGAAATACCACAGATATGCGCACGGAGCTTGTGTTCGTTGAGAATAGGAGCCTGACAGCTCAAAATTCAGAATAGATTATGGCGTTCCAGATCGAACTGCACTATAGGATGGATGGTACCATCTGGAAGCTTGCCTCTAGGTCATGAGGAAAATTGGTCGACATGGAAGGCACTAAACAAGTTGCGGTCCGGTGTTGGCAGATCCAAAAATAACATGAAAAATTGGGGTTTTGCATGCGACTCCACACTATGCGAATGCGGTGAAGAGCAAACCATGAATCATCTCCTCAGCTGCAAGTTATGCCCGACGACATGGTCTTCTCAGAATCTATTAGATGCCACCAAAGAAGCATGTGAATTGGCAAGATACTGGCCACCTTACATATAAATTTAATTTTTGGAGGTTTACCCGAAAGAAATGTAGCCTACTTATAGTACCAATTATTGGTGTATTGGTGTATATTTGTAAATATCACATTGTTATACGTTTTCTGATACCATTAAATAAATAAAGCTCACCGGTACATCGAGGAGACTTTCGTACATCACCTGTCATCGGTGAGAACTCGCCTGATACACGATAACGTTCGCCCACACGTTGCCGCCTGTGTACGTTAGCATACCTGGATGAAGTCTGAATTGAACAGATGGTGTGCCCTGCTTGTAATCCTGATCTAAACCCGACAGGGCATGTCTGGAATATGCTTGGGAGACGTGCCTAGAAGATGTTCTCCTGAAACACTGGCTCAACGTTGGGCTGCGCTCGAGGCAAAATGGGAGCTCACACCACAAGAGAACATTCGAGATTGCATAGTGAGCATGCCTGATCGAATCACATCTGTAACTGCGGCTAGAAGTGGTAATACCCGTTATGAGCCAAAATGTGGTGCAAACAAGTGGACAAATGAACTAAGTTTCACTTTCATCCCGAAGGGCTGCCAGTGTAGCTGGTCATCTACGCTATACAACATCCTTAAGAGTTCCCCACATGTAGAAGTCCAATGGAGTTAGATCCGGAGAACGTGACGGAAACTCAATCGGACATCTTCGTCCTATCCAGTGCCCTGGAAGATTGCCATCAAGGTACGTACATCTCGGTGGAAATTTGGTGATGCACTATCCTGCTGGAAGTAAAATTCCTCATTTCTATAATGTGTATGAATGGCGGGTAGGACGGATGTGCGTATCATGTTCAGGTACACCTGACTAGTTACTGTTACTAGATGACCACCCACACAAAACATCAATTCCAGGTAAATTAACAGCCTTTTCGACAAAAGCATGTGGATTGTTTGCACACCACTAGACACAGTTATGCCGGTTAATAGTTCCGTTCAACTTAAATTGTGCCTCATCGGTAAGGACTCTGATTTATGGTAATATAAAAGGCTTCAAAGCGGTGAAATAAAATGTTCAAAGTGGTGAAATAAAACATCCATAGTGGTGAAGTAAAAAAGTGAGGTGTGAGTGTGCTTAATAACTGTGCACGGTGCACGGATATGGGGTTAAATAATGAACACTATAGATACATTTGGAGGAACAACAATCAATTTATTCTAGTTTTCTTTGGGGGGAGTATCAGCAGAGCATTGCTTCCATGATTTCGTATCTTATGAATCACTTAACTTATATTAAATATTTCTTATTTTCTATCAAACGACAGTTAGTGGAACTATTTCAATTAATTTTGAAGTACCGATACAGTGAATATTTAAAAAATCTTATTACCAGCATTTCGGCGGTATTTAGCATTTTAAGGTGAAAATAACACATTTCGTAAAATAACTTTCTTTCGCGATATTTCGCGGCTTCAGTGTCGAAAAAAATTGACTTGGTGTTAATATATCGTTTGTGATAAGATATATATGTGAAAAATCCACAGCTTGCTTCCAGTCTCCGACCGGGTCAGGAATGGAATGAATGAAGCCCCCATCTAGCGGCGAGGATATGGACTGTGCCGGCTGCCGAGGCCTGACGCACTCCTCTGGGGCAACGATTAATTGAATGACAGATGAAATGGAATGATAGTGGAAAGTGTTGCTGGAATGAAATTTTGACAGGGAAAACAGGAGTACCCGGAGAAAAACCTGTCTGCCTCCGTTTTGTCCAGCACAGATCACACATGGAGGGACCGGGATTTGAACCATGGACCCAGCGGTAAGAGGCCGGCGTGCTGCCGCCTGAGCCACGGAGGCCACACAAGATATATATATATTTGCTGAAATATTTCGCGGATATCGTTTAAACCAAAATTCTGGGACTGGACTCATCGGACCAAACAACTTTCCCTACGAAGGCCTCATCCTCTTGCACGATGTTCCGAGACCACTCACAGCACTGCATTCTCTGATCAGGGTCATCTTCATTAATGCATGCATAAGTCTTGGGACGAAAATTCTCAACTTTGCTGTTTTAATAATACGGCGTACTCTGGTTCTGCAAATCCCAGTCTCACGTGCACATTGCTTTCTGGATGTCTGCGTCGAATGCTCAAAACGTTCCAAAACCATAACCGAGGACGCGGCGCTTGTTGCTGCGCAGGGTCTCCCAGATCTGCCCTTGTGAGTCGGTACCATGAGTCTCAAAGCCGTGCGAGTAAGCGGCACCCAGCAGAGGGAAAATACCCGCGCGCTTTGAATATTTCAACATCATACTACACATTACTGTTGCTTTTCAGTCCAGCTTTGCAATACATTAAATACTGTATATATCTCCTATGAAAGTGTGTACAGTATACATTTTATTGGCACCCTCTTATTTCGTATATATGCTGAATGTAACTTACAACAGACGTCACCTAAATGTGTATTGAGCCTGATTATTACTGCAGTTCGCCAAGCAAACTTCAAGGACGGACCTTTCAATTAACTTTAAAATACTATTTTTGTTATTGTGGAACTCAGATTTGGTCCGGATGAAGTCCGGCTCCGTGTTGTATTCAAACTTCAATCGCTTGATTAGGACACAAGAAATAACATCGAGATTTTAAAATTTCGCTCAGGCGCCATCTTGTGATTATGAAAATAATTTAAATGAATTAGATGCCAGTGGATTAAAATTTATAAAAGCATACACCGTACCAAGTTTCATTGTGCTCGGATGGTTAAATCGCGATGAACGTCCATTTGAATACTCAAATTTCGCGTCGCCGCCATGTTTGATTTGTGCTCACCAGGTTATTGAACGTCCCATAGGTGAACATATGTTTATAGCCTCTAATACAAAATTTCAGTTTCATTGCTGTCATAGATTTATAGATTTTGAGAACCGTCTAAATACTTCGGATAGTCGCCATGTTGGATTTTAATATATGTTGGCCATAGAGTTATGTACTATTAGATGATGATTATTGTGGACGTTCATTATTCAAACGTTGATTTCGATCGCATGATAAGAACACAAGAAATGAAATCTTAATTTTAAAATTTCGCACAGACGCCATCTTGAGGTTGTATAAACAATTGAACTAAATTAGATGTCAATGCATTGCAATTTGTATAGTCATTTTCTGTACCAAGTTTCACTGCGTTCGGATGGTTACATTGAGAGAAACGTCTATTTAAATGTTTCAACTTCGCTTGGCCGCCATGTTAGTTTTGTAGCAGGTTTCTGAAAGTCACATAGGCGAACGTCTAAAGGTGCCCTTTATCACCGTACAAAAGTTCAGGGTGATATGAGTACGGTAATAGTTTCGGAGATATAGAATGTTGGTGAAATATTTCGCACACGGACAAAAGGTGATCTCATAAGCCTATTTTTAATAAATGAAAATAGGCTAAAATCGGTTAGCATCCTTGCTATGTTAAAAGAGAAATATTTTTTTAAATGCCTTTTTCCCAATTTGAAACATGGACGTATTCCCACAGCAAACTAATTACATTGGAAAGCACATTTTTGTTTCAAGGAGGATAAAGAACCTCCTCAATTACTTTTCTTTTTACACAACGTGTGTTGTATAACTACAGGTTACCTTTCTTCCTTTTAAAGTATTCTTGTACGTTTTAAGAATGTTTCTATAATTTGAAACCAATGCACAGTGAGTCAAAATTGAAATCTAGGGGGACAAAATTATGTTTACGTTTTAATCATGAATTTAGAGTAAAAGCAACGTATATAATTTGTTTACTTCATAATAAACACCAGTTAAGACCTTTTTTAAGCTACGTCTACACATGCAAGAAATTGTCTATGACTAGGAGTTATATAGAGCATTCAATTATCTCTTCAGAACAATTTTCTACCCCTAATTTACTTTTAACAAAGTCACAAAGTTCCACTTTTGACATAATCGTCGAACCCAGTGCTTCAAAAAGTTGTAAACGTATGAGAACTGGTTGCGCGGCATCTTCTAAAACGTAAAATAACTATGTAATTTGCAAAAAGATGCAAAAAATCTTATAACAGGTGTAAACTACTAGACTTGATCTACATTTTAACATTAAGTAGAAAGTGACGCAGAGTGACGCGACATACTAAAAATCTAAGTGAAAATATAGTTTTAAAAATAATAGTTAAATATTATATAATGCAAATATAGCTAAAATTACGTAACAATTACGCCCATTAATAACTGAAACACGTTACAAAGTTCATACCTTCAGCTTCATGTTCCATCTTAAATTATCACACTAACCACAAAGACAACCAAACCACAGCCACTTACATTCACCTTCCAATTCAGACTGCTCGAACAGTGGTGACAGATTTACACTAAGATGCGTTTATATCCCAGAATAGTGAGCGGCAATTGTATGAGAATGCTGTAGAAGTAATACATTTTGATTTTTTAATTATGAAAATAAATAATTTTGTCCTCCTAGATTTCGATTTTGACTCACAGTGCAATGGTTAACTGGAAAATAAACAGAAACATTTATGCTATCAGATTGCTCAATTTACAGTTTAAAGGATGTTCCAAAAAATTCATTGTTTAACTCAGTAGGCCTATACCAAGAAATAGTATAGTCTAACATGTTTTTTTTTCCAAAATGCAAATTTTTAATTTTTTTGTTCATTTTTAGATTTGAGTGGGAAAATATTTTTTCTCAGTTTTAGTGCAGGATATTTTCAGTTTTAAAATCGTTGATTTTAGGCCTTGTTGCGGTAGATAGGTAAATTCGAACCTGACTTGTTGTTGTTTGAACCTGCAAAAAACAATTGTCCACATGGACACGCTCTCTCTGTCGGGCTGTACACTGACATGTTATATTGGCTCTCACGGCCAAGGAATTAAAACTCAGCAATTTTTCTAGGTTTATGCTGTGTCTTGTGCGGGGTTTCGCATTTATAAGGGTGAAAGGCTGCTTTAGATTTTAACTCTCGCAGTAAAGAAGCGTAGGTAGCGCAGTCCGGGCACGGACAGCACGGGCCCGCTGATGAGCCTATCTTGGTGTTCCTAGGCGAAACAAGACACGGCATAAACCTAGAAAAATTGCTGAGTTATACACTGACATGCTAAAAGTTTTGGGATACCCGTTTAATAACGTGTCCAGTCCCCCTCTAGCCCGAAGAAACGCAGTAATTCGACATGGCGTGCACTCCACAATTGGTCGGAAAACTTGAGATGTTAAGCCATGCTGTCTGAATAGCTGCCCAGTGTTGCCTGGTATTTCTAGGTGCAAAATCTCGGTTGCGAATGGCCATATCCTGTTGCCGTATAAGGACAACGAAATAGAACGTAACTCTGCAACGCCAAGTTGCTTATCCTATCCTTCCATCTGAACGTGTTGTAGGCAACCACACTTTTCAAGGAACGCTCATATTCTCTGTCGTTGACTGTACATTATGTAGAGATCATATCGATCAAGTTTGAAATTTCCCCCTGAATTTTTGAACAAACGCAAAATTGCTAACCCATTAGTTTTGAAACTTGCCAACACACGTGTTGAAGTTCCCTGGTTTTGGTTTTATTTTAGACCGTTAATTAGGAAAAGCAAGAAGGAAGGAAGCTTTTAGTTTTACGTGACCGTTAATCATACTATCATGAGCCACGGAACCTCCTTTTTACGTGGAATCCGAACCACAGGACATGGCATTTCACTTCGAAAATCTCACATGCATTGACCGGGAATCGAACCCGGTCCACCTTGATGAGAGGCCAACAGCTTGACCGCTGCGCCACCACACCCCCCGTTAATTAGGAGCTCGGGGATACAGTTATTTGTTTAATCTTGAGAATGCCGTCTCTCGGTCAGAAGACGGAGAGAAACTATTCAGTCCGTCGACGTGCAGCACTGCCGAGCATGTGCGAGGTGCGTGTCCAGCAAAATCACTTCATTGGTTTAACGGAAGTTATTTTTTACAATTTCCAGTGTTGGTCACTTCTATGAATAGACACAAAAGTAATTTCCACTCTTGCAAAGTCGCCGGCAAAAGCTGATTATATTATTACTAGCGGGCCAATCTCGCATGTTCATAAACAACACTTTCGTCAATAGGTTTATCATGAGAGACATAAGGAGAAAGGTTATGTTTTTATTTCAACCAAATGATTTTAGAACACTATTTACATATCAGTTAGAATTCCAAGTTCTTTCATATAAAGTAAGAACGGCGAGCGGCGGTTTTGTCATTCGCTGCTGAAGCCGGCTTGGCCGAGCTTGTGACGCGCCACGGCCCCCTGCTGTGGTATTGAAAGCGCGCGCATAGTACAAACTTGACCTTGCAATAAGCGTGCAGGTGTTGTCAGTCGCCAGTCCGAACCACAGCTGCTAACATGTTGAGACAGTTATCATTGCAACATCGTATTTTTGTATGTAAAATTTATTTTAAATACGATTCGGCTCGGCGGGTACGTGATGAATCTGTTCAGCAATTTCCTGATGAAGTGCCACCTTCACTAGCACAGATTCACGTAATTGTAAATAACTTTGACACTACTTGTTCAATGCTCAATAAAAACACAAAATAAAATAAATCTGAAAAAATACAGTGGCATGACTCACTCGCGTCAGCCAAAATGTGGTTACCAGATACAATGCCTCTATAACCCAGGAAGGACGACACTTCCAGCAACTTTTATAAGGTAATATTTCATAGAGGATTGTATACACGCTTAGAGCAGGGGGCCACGGTTCGCCACAAGCTCGGTCAAGGCCACCACACTAGCGGAAACCCGCCGCTTGGCGTTCTTACTTTATATGAAAGACCCTGTACATTCCTTAACTTAAGAAGGCAATCACTGATAATTGGATCATCATAACTCTCACCGGTTATTCGATATTGAAATTATACGATTTGAGTACTCATTCCTTTGATTTACTGCTTCTGAAATCCATGCAAAATGATAAGGAAAAACCTCAGAATGTTAAAATGACATGAAACAGGAGTCACAGCGGCCAAAATGTGAAGTGGACAACAATTATGGAGCGTATTTTCCTACAGCAACAGTATCTGCAAATCGCACACTTCGTACATTTTTTAAAAGTAATTTTTTAAAGAAATTATAGATATTTATGAAATTAGAGTACAATTCGTCACTGCTAATGTCTATTCTCTTTCATTTGAATGCTCATTTGTCACGATCGGTCGCTTGTGAGCGCCGCAGGAGGGATCTAGGCCTATACTACTGAAATAATATATATGATTGGAGAACGTGATGACGCAGTGGTTTAGCTACTCGTCTTTCACCTGGACGGCCGGAGTTTGAATCCCAGTGTCAGTGGGATGGAATTTTCACTTGAACAATCACTTGACGACAGGGATTGAATTTCCGGCCAAGACCAAAATGAGCCTGGTTGGCTCCAGTGACTCCAATTTATATTGTGATAAGCCAAAGAAAGTTTTGTTGTTGTTATTATTATTATTATTATTATTATTAGCTGCAATGTCTCTTAGCCTCTAAGTTAAAGCAACACATTGCTCCTTTTACGACTGTGTAAAGCGCTGCTCTCTCATGTGACTACCCATCGGAAGCGGGCTGTGGCTGTGTCTCTCTAATCTTCGAACCTGTCTTGATAGCAATAGCTCGCTCCTCAATGAGGTATTCAATAACGTGACGGAACGACAATGAGTTGAGTTGGCGAAGTTTCTCTGTATGCATTACATTCGTCACTCTTGCCGCCAGCACAGTGACCTAGTTGAAGCTACTTGATCTGGATGTTGACTCATACGTTGTAGCTTTTTTCTTTAGGATGGCGCATGGCTTCTTATTGCTTCCTTCATTGTTGTTTGTCTGCACAGTGTGGAGTCGATCACGATACGCCTTTATTAAACGTGACATAGAACTATATCTACACGCCTTATTTCTTCTTTCTCCTTTATGCCCAGAGCGTGTTTGAACTTGTTAGCTGGCTTGATGACCTTTGCTTTCCTCTTCTCCCAAAATCTATTAATGAACTCACTGTGTTGCTTCTTGCGTTCTTTTTTCCATCTTGTGCCAGTCTTGCTGCTAGGTTTCCCCCTAAATAAATGCTTATTTACTGAGGTTCTGAAGATTTCTCGGATTTTCATTATGTTCTCCGCGATGTTCAACTCATTCAGGTCCCCCCTTGTTTCATCCAGCCAATTTATCCTATTATTTTGTGTATTTATTATCTTATTACAGTATACAGGGTGTTTCAAAAATACCTTTACAAACTTTGGGGATTGGTTCCTTACACCAAAACGAGAATAAAAGTTCATACACACACATGTCCCATTATTCTTAGTTTTCGATTTATTACTGAAAGAACATTGTAAAGTGATACATTAATTGACAGCCTGTTCGGAAGTGTTAAAACACATGAACTTATATAAAAAAAAAAGGTCCCTGACACCGATAGCAGGAAAATCTGTCATATGCACAGGTGTCCCAGAATCCTTTGTTTTCCCGCGAGGGACTGTTAAACACATTGGTTCACTGATAACACTTCACCACACACAGCTCACAAGTGCTCGAAATGTCCCCCTCTTGCGTTGAAACTTGCATGAACACGTCTCATCATGGACTGCCAGACCCGTTCGAAGACTCCTGGCTGGTGTCGAATGGTGTGGCAAGCGTCCGGGATACATCGGTGCAGAGTTTCCTCATCCGGGATGGCTACGGCATACACCAATTGTTTCAGGTGCCCCCACAGATAAAAGTCTAACGGATTGAGGTCTATGACCATGCAGGCCATGGAACGGGTCCTCCTCTGCCCAACCATTTGTCCTGGAAAATCTCCGCCAGTGCAGTGCGAAAAAGTGACTAAAGTGCGCAGGAGCACCATCATGCATCCACCACATACGTTGTCGTATTTGCAGGGGAACATCGTCGTGCAGTTAGTCTGGAAGGGTGTTATGGATAAAGTCTCTGTAGACAGCACCTGTAAGACGTGCTGGTAGCACGTATGGACCTACCAGACAGTCAAACGAACCTGATGAGTATACCCATGTGTTGACCGCTCCCTCCCGGGACAACAGAGGGGTCGGGGACACATGGTCATATGACCTTGTTTTCTTCTGTCGGTGTCAGGAACCCATCCCCGAAGTTTGTCAAAGTATTTCTGAAACACCCTGTATAATAAGCTAAGGTGTATGTTTCACAAAACTCAAGCTCCTAAACCAGAGGGAGTTAGAAGGTGTGGTTTGTACCAAAATCTTTCAAATCGTCTCAATAGTACAGGAAAAATCTTGCATTTCTTGAAAAGTCAACGGAAATATATTTATTTGTTTATAAAGTGCTTAAACAAATACATAAGACGATAGCCCCTAGCATCGCGTACAGACCGCATAGCACTATAGCTGGGCGGGTAGTGTGTACACATGGGGCGCACACAACCCATTGTGCGAGAGTTTTCGCACGGGTCCGCTAGTACTGAATAAATCTTTTTTGTTAGTCTATTGTTGTAAATATGCCTTATTATTATCATTATTATTATTATTATTATTATTATTATTATTAGAGATTCTACGGAGTTCCGGGACAAGGCGAGATGAGTTTTCCATGTGGCTGATGGTTCTTACGACCGGATTCCCTTTCTGACGTCAAACTAGACGTGGAGAACAATATCACCGAATTCATAGCTACGGTATGTGATGTAAATTCTTACAGATCAATGATACACATCTGAGCGCTCCCGGAGGAACAGCGGGAGCGTTAGCATCTGGGAGCTCATCGGCCTGCTTAGCACGGCGGGGAAGGAAGATGGGGTGGGCTTATGGAGCGCGTACAGCGGTGCGAGCTGTCACGGGATACCTCGCTAGCTTTTTCAAACACGTAGTGTATTATAAATGCTTGAGGTGGTATTAAAATAATCCATTTCTGAGAAATATTATTAATATAGAAATGAATGTTTACACAAAATCCGAATGTTACAATATATGCAAATGATCTTCAAAATTATCATCAATCGCTTGATGTACAGCATTGATAATTTTGAAAATAGATAAAGAATGCAGAGTTTGCCCCAATATGGTTTCAATTTTCTTAGACCTTTCCAAGAAGTGACTCCTGAATGTACTCTTCCAACCAATGCCACGTGGAATGAAGGAGGTGCTTAGAACTATAATGATTTTTCAGTGAACAAATGACATACAGTTGTTCAAATGATATGTCGGTTGAACATAGAAGCATGTTGCCCGTTATAATTGCATTAACCTCGTGTTACTTTATGAACTGCACAACTGTGATATGTTGGTTGAACATAGAAGCATGTTGCCCGTTATAATTGCATTAACCTCGTGTTACTTTTTGAACTGCACAACTGTGATCATAATATTTACGTTCACCGTAAATGCAGCAAAACCATATACATCTGTAACATATATTATTGGACAGAAACAAGCCTGTAAATCAGAAACATGAAGCAAACAAATAGTACACCGTATGCCCGTGACTCAAACAAGACACTTGGATTTGTTATCAGGAATACAAAACCATTCAAAAACATAAGCACGTGTATCCACCTGTACAACACACTAGTCAGACCGAAACTAGAATATGCTAGCATTATATGGAGTCTTAGATGCAAGACATATACCTCAATGATTGAAAACACACAAAAGAAATTCCTAAAATATCTACATTTTAAAAGAACAGCCAACTATCCTCACTTGATACCATACCAGGAACTGCTAATAAATTTTGATGTAGACAGTGTAGAAATACGAAGAAAAATAGATGCTATGAAATTCCTTTTCAAAATTATAAACAATTCAGTTGATGATTCCGAATTCCTTTCTCTCATAAATGTCCATGTACCACGCATCAATTCTAGGAACAATATCACATTTGAAATTAAAATAACCAGGACATCTGCCCACAAAAATTCACCGCTGAACGCACTATGTAATATTTTCAACAATGTTGCTCAAATAAATAATGCCATAGATTTTAGTACTTCCTTGACAGTATTTTTGATGGAATTCCTAACCACTCTCCTGAAATAATGTCACAAACCTTGCAAATTGTAAATCATGAATTCTTACCACTGAGTCATTTTACATAGCCAAGCTTGTATTACACATGTTTTATTTGTAATATACTGTTTTAATTGTACACCTAGTTATTTTAATTAGTTTTATTTAGTCACTGTTAGTTTCAGTTAGTATACATCTTAAGATAACACACTGTGTAATTTTAATTAGTGTTTTATTATTATTACTGTTTAGTTTAAGTTAGTATAAGTTTTAAAATAACATACTGTGTAATCTTAATTCCACTGTAATTGGGATGAAAATCCTGTTGTGCGCAAATAAATAAATAAATAAATAAATAACATTTCAACTTAATACATAGTCCACATTTTCAAGACACAAAACGAAACCCCAAGAAAATCACTGTTGGCAACTGGAAAATGCAGCCTGTCAAATGTTAGAAATGGCGTTCGCTGATGATGTCTCTTTCCTTGCCAGGACTGGCTCTCACTTGTGGAATAGTGAAATGGACGAAAGAGGAATGACCATTAATGTGGCAAAGACCAAGTCCATGGTGATCTCTAGAAAAAACAAGATCCAACTGAAGGGGCAAATGCTTGAACAAGTAGGAGACTTCAAGTACCTGGGTGCTACGATCAACGAAGAGGGAAGAATGGGCCCCGAGATCAACCAGAGGCTAGCTGCTGCTGGCAGACTCCTCTTTGCGATCAACCGCGGATTTCTCAGCAAAGCAGAAAGAAGTCGGCAAAAAAGACAAAGCTGGCAGTCTTATCGATCAACGTACATTCCAACGCTTACCTACAGCATTGAGTCGTGGGCACTCACCTCCCGACACCCTACAAGCGATGGAAATGAGGTACTTGCGGAAGATAGAGAAGAAGACGAGATGAGACCAGGTACGAAATGCGGACCATCAGGCAGAACATGCAGATCCGGTCACTGAGGACTACCATCGAACTGAGGCAACTACGATGGTTTGGCCACGTCCACCGAATGGCTCACAGCAGGATGCCAAGGCAGGTGTGGGAGGTACGAGTAGGCAGCAAAAGATCCCGAGGCAGGCCCCGTGTCAAGTGGCGAGATAACATCGAGGAGGCAATCAGAGCCCGCGGCAGTAACTTGATGATGATGATAATTGTTGTTTTAAGGGGCCTAACATCTAGGCTATCGGCCCCTGATGGTTTGGGTGATCGTGAAGATGAAAAATGAAATGTGAACTTAAAACTAAAACTAACTACCAACCTACATACTAGAGGAAGAAATGGAAAACTAAAGGAGAATAAGGCAAATAAAGGACAGGAGGAAAAGAAACGCCCTCAACCCTCGAAGAATGCGGATTGAGGGACTTGGAAGGAAGGAGAGCCATGAAAGGCAGATAGGAAAGTGAAAGAGGAGAGGGTCCGCCCCACAGGTAAGGGACGAAAGGGGAAAACGGACCCAGCTCAGGAATCCCTCGGGGACGCCAACTCCCGAACTCACCAGCCATGAGCCCCTGAGGGTGTAGCATTATCTAGGGTGCACCAAAAGTGGTGGGGCTACATACATCCAGCCTCCTTGAGGGCCTTAAGCAGAAGGCAGGAGATAACATGAAAAGAAAAAGAAGGCTGACCCCTCGCAGAAGGAGGGAATCAGAAAAGATGAGACAAGGGCCAATTAAGGCGGGAAAGGAAGAGACTCCCTAGGCCTCGGATACCCTAATACCATCGGGGTCAGAAGAGAACAAGAGTTGACCAAGTGAGGTCGACAGGAAAGAAGACGGAGAGGAGCCCGGCACAAGTAAGTGGAAGCAATGCCGGACTCAGCTGGGGCCCCGTGGTCGCCAACCCACGCCCACAAGATGTGAGCCCCTGGGGGAGGCAGTAACTTGCGACAAGCCATGGTGCTGTCACAGGATAGGACCCGATGGCGTTCCTTTGAGAAAACTCCAACACCGCAAGGTAGAAGAGGAGGCGATTAAGTTAGGCTACATTTTCATTTGAGACTGTTTTGCCTTTCAGCAATCTTTGCCAATCTAGTCCGCGAGCCTTTGTTTGCGACCAAGTCGCCTCCACGATCCCCTATTAGCAGTTAGCACCGCAGCATCCTCCTTCTACTTCTCTCACTTTGAAATCGTTCAACACAATCTAACCATTGCATTCTAGGTCTACCTATGCTTCTCTTATCCTCCATAGCCGCACTTATTAACCTCTTCGGTAATATGTCCTCCTCCATTCTCTTTACATGACCCCACCTGAGTCGACTCGTACAAACAGATGCTTCTACCGTGTTCATTTCTAACTTAGCCTTCATATCTTCATTACGAGTACCTTCCTGCCATTGCTCCCATCTGTTTGTCCAAGAAATCATTCGTGCTGCCCACATATCAGTTAGCCTACCTCTAGCTTTTGTATCAGATATGATTCAACCCAGCTGATTACTGCTGGACAATTGCTCACTATAAATTCCCGACCCACGTCACGCTCACTGTGGCTGGCCTCTAATCTGCTGATGATCCGGCTAGCGTTATGTTGTCCAAATGTGTCTGCTGTGCCGTGCTGCTTCCCTATGACTCCAACCGCACTCGACACGCAGTCAGGACCGCTGTACCCCAGACCTCTCTTCCCATGCCAGCTGCATCAGGCACAGTAAGCGGTCTCGCACTGAGATTTCCATGTATGTCACGTGTTTCCGTGTTGTCCATCCTCAGTTTAGTCCGCACATTATCGCCGCGCCCCATAGAGATCCGTGGATTTCGAAGATCCCTTAACTCAGTGATGTCCACGCAGGAGCGATCGGCTCTCGGAGCACGTACAGCTTTGGGGGCTGAGCAAAAACCTATTGTGACTGTCACAGACTTCCATTTACATATTTAAATTTCGCGTCGCCTTGGATTTGTGTTCACCAGGTTATTGAAAGTTCCATAGGTGAAATTATGTTAATAGCCTTGATCAACATACAAAAATTTCAGTTTGATTGCTTTCATAGATTAGTGGATATTGAAAACAGTCCAAATATTTCGGATGGTCGCCATGCTGGATTTTTATTTACAGGGTTATTCACCTAAGATGTTACTTGCCAATATCTTCTAAACCGTTAATGATATCAATATTCTGTTTTCACTTTTGGAAATGGTGCTAAGGGGCACATTTATACTATTTTTTCCTTTCTTTATATTCTGATATATATTGGTACCAACTTTGTTCTTTAATGGAATTATACTAATTTTTGCCTACAGGGTAACTGATTTCACTGGGACAAATTCAACGGTGTTATTATTTCCCAAATCGGACGAGTACTTTTTGAGAAATCGAGGATATGAAAATTGTGCTAAGCCACGCTTTCTTTCTCTGACGCGTTGTGAGAGCGCAAATGGGTAGTACGTAGCGGCTGATTGTGAGTCAAGGCTTGTTGGTGCACTTAAATAGCGTCGCAGGTGTAGTCTGCTTCAAAACAAAATGAATATCCTGAAATCAGAATCGTACTCGTTATTATCGGAGTTTGGATTTTTGGGAAGAGTAAATAAGTGATGAAAAGAAATAGAAAAATGAAGTTTCATTTGTTGTCTAATAATTTCTTCCGTCACTTGCTGTTTGGTATAATGGGATGAAGTAACATCTTAGGTGAATAACCCTGTATGTTGGTCATAGAGTTAATGTACTCTTAGATGCCGATTATTGCGTAGGTTCATTATTCAAACTTAGACTTTGATCGCATGTTTAGGACACAAGAAATAAAAACTTAATTTTAAAATTTCGCACAGCCCTGCCGCCATCTTTAGGTTATGTAAACAATTGAACTAAATTAGATGTCAGTGCACTACAATGTGTATAAACATTTGCTGTACCATGTTTCACTGCGCTTGGATAATTGAATCGCGAGAAAAGTCTATTTAAATGTTTCAACTTCACTTGGCCGCCATGTTCGTTTTGTACTTAACAGTATTTTGAAAGTCACGTAGGTGAATTTCTAGTAGTGCCCTTTATCACTCTACAAAGTTTCCGGGTGATATCAGTAATAGTTTCGGAGATACTGAATGCCGGTGAAATATTTCGCACAGCCACCATGTTGGATTGAAGCGACGTAATAAAATTTAAAGGGCACGGTCGGGGTCGACACGAAGTTGTACTATGCCCTTACCTAGTTTCATTGAAATCGCTCCAGCCGTTTAGATTGTATTAGGGTGGGACACACACAGACACACATACGCGCACACACACACACACACACACGGACCAAAGGTTATCTCATAAGCCTATTTTATTCAGAAATGAAAATAGGCTAAAAGTAATAAGAATAAGAATTGCAATTCCCAACATTAATTCCCTATCATGGGGCACAGCAAACTGTGAGAAGCAATGGTGCAGTAGCTATTTTGAAACTACAGTACTACGAGTATACATTTTGCTATTTATAACAAAGCAGAGATTTTTGCCTTGTATCAATGATTTGTTTCAAAATGGGACTAGCTTTGATAACTTTTAAACATTATATTACTGAGACCATAGTACTCGCAACCATTAGAATCGTTTAGTTCCTTAATTATTCCTATCACATCCTTATCATCAGTTTGTTATGAACAGTTGGTTGTGTCTGAGAATTAGAAACTACAAGTATCTTAGTTACTTGACATTTTTGGACAGGTGACCTAGACGTTTCGACACTTGAACTAAAATCCCCACCCCATCCTCATTTTAATTAATATGCCTAATTTATATTGACATGATACTCGTATATTCGCTCTCGCACAATTACTTAATCTTAGTATACACTGTATTTAAAGTGCTGTTCAAGAAGTTCAAATGTAATGCATAAACCTACAGTACATAATATTTATTTTTGATTTGTGACTGATTGCGTGGCGCTGCGGTAACGTTCTCGCCCTCTGTAACCAAGACAGCGGGATCGAATCCCGATGCAGTCAGTTAGCATTTGAAGGTACCGTACTTAAACGCGACGGAGCGGTGCCAGAAGGTTTACTGGCACGTTAAATATCCCCTGCTAGGCAAAATCCTGCATCCCGACGTCTCTAAAGCCGAAGTAGTTAAAAGGAACGTAAAACCGATAACAGCATTTTATTAAGTATTATTATTTTTATTTTGTTTTATGATTCTGATTATCAATTTGTTCTACCTTCTACAGTAAAATACGTATAATCATGTTGGAGCTGTTTTCAGGGTTGGGGAGTAACACGTGACTTGCAACGCCGTTACTAGGAAGTTACATTTACGACAGCAAACTTAAAGAAGCATGTACCGGTACAGGTAAAACATCGGTAATTCGATAGCTTGATATTATTATTATTATTATTATTATTATTATTGTTTTTGTTTGAGCCTTCAGTCTTTCGACTGGTTTGATGCAGCTCTCCATGCTTCCCTGTCCTGAGCTAATCGTTTCATCTCTACATAGCTACCACACCCTACATCCGAGGCAATCTGTTCAACATATTCTAACCTTGGTCTACCCTTACAGTTCGTATCCTCGATCCTTCCTTCTATAACTAAGTTTGCTATTCGTGGGTGTCTTAGTATGTGTCCTACTAACCTATCTCTTCTCTTCATTAGCAGTCGCCAGAAATATCTCTCCTCTCCCACTCATCTTAATACCTCTTCATTCGTAATCCTATCTACCCATCTGATCTTCATCATTCTCCTGAACACCACATTTCAAACACTTCAATTCTCTTCCTTTCTGCTGCTCCAACAGTCCAGGTTTCACTTCTATAGAGTGCCACGCTCCAGACAAAGGCCTTCAAAAATGACTTCCTAATACCTAAATCTATATTCGATGTCATCCTACACAAACTTCGCATGCAATTGACAAGTCCAATCATCCCAGTACGCATAAATAAGCGGGATTCAATTCAATGGTGCACAGGGCTTTAAACATACCCATGTCAAAAGACAATCACAATAAGGAAGTCAGAATAATCAAACAAATAGCAAAGGAAAACAATTTTCCGTCCAGCAAAATAGATCAAATTGTAGCCAGACATAAAAATAAAAATAAATCGATTCAAAAGCCGGACAATAATACACTCGTTTCAATGATGTGAACGCGAATACATATAAAATCACCAATCTGTTCAAAAAACAAGGCATAAAAATAGCATTTACCATGAATAACACAACCGGAAAGCATCTGCACAATAGTAATCGAAATAAACAAGACCCGTATTCAAAGTCAGTGGTATATTCCATTACATGCCAAGATACAGTTGTCAAGCAAATTATATCGGACAGAGTGGAGAAGAGTACACGATACAATGAACACAGAAATGCGATAAAATACGGGACGCACTCGGCCGTATGCGAACACATGTGCGACGCGGGACACAGTTTCACTAACTTTGAAACCGACTTAAAAATAATTCATCACGAACCGAAAGGCATAAAGGAAGCAATCGAGATACACTTAGTTAAAATAAACAATCCCAATAATTTAAACGAACACACATTTTTGGAGAGTTCACCCCTCTTCACTCTTACTAGAAAACACACCCCATCGGAAACAAGACACAACATAACGATGTAGCCAAGCTAGATAAGGGATTAATAAGGGAAACATGTTATTGGATCAGGATGTTATTGGATCAGGATGTACGATGTATCTGTTTCTTCAATGAACCGAGGCCGGTATTAATGGCAGTATTACTGTCGACCAAAGTATTATGTGCACTCGAGTTTGAAGGTTGTTTGTGAAGTAACCAATAGACCTACATAAAATCCAATAACATCATCATTTTCGTCGTTCTATTTTACGTTAGGTCATATAGGTTTGGAATTTTTAATTTATATTTTAAAATTTTTAATCGCAGTTGGAACACAAAAAGTGCACGTATTTGAGCGTGTTTCAACCATGCGTCACATTTAAGAATTATTATCTCAAAAAACCCGTCATCAGATCGAATCCAAATTTTAACACAATATACATTGGAATGTTGTATAACTGGTTTATTAATTTCAAAATTGTGTGTGTCCAAGAAACAAAGTTATCATTTTTGTAAGGTAACTTATTCTCGGCTCGGGGTGGTTGGAAAATATCGTTCTTGGTTGCATTGTAATCCTTATACATCGAAAAGTTATGCTGTATGACTGTGAAATACGTAAATTAATTCACTTATTTTATATCGGTTTGTATTTCTACGGGGAAATAACACATGTTTCACCAGCTGGCCGCTCCGAGAAAAGCTGTACAGCGTTGCCGAAATGGTGCCCACACGCATCATGGTGCGTCTCGCTCGGAAGTGATGGGCTCCATCTCAGCAACGCTGTACAGCTTTTCCCGGGGCGGCTAGCTGGAGAACCATGTGTTATTTCCTCGTACAAATACAAACCGATATAAAATAAGTGAATTAATTTACGTATTTCACTGTCATACAGCATAACTTTTCGATGTATAACGATTACAACGCAACCAAGAACTACATTTTCCAACCACCCCGAGCCGAGAAAAAGTTACCTGACAACAATGATAACTTTTGTTTCTTGGACACACAAAATTGTGAAATTAATAAACCAGTTATACAACATTCCAATGTATATTGTGTTAAAATTTGGATTCGATCTGATGACGGGCTTTTGAGATAATTCTTAAATGCGACGCATGGTTGAAACACGCTTAAAAATGTGCACTTTTTGTGTTCCAACTGCGATAAAATATTAGAATATAAATTAAAAAATCCAAACCTACATGAACTAACGTAAAATTGAACGACGAAAATGTTGATGGTATTGGATTTTATGTAGGTCTATTGGTTACTTAACAAACAACCTTCAAACTCGAGTACACATAATACTTTGGTCGACAGTAAATGTGCCGGGACATTCTCATTAGACCAGACAGCGCTTATATGGCTATTAGCTTATGCGTGGCGAGAATTGAAACCAGTCTTTAATAGTTGAAGATTATCCTGAATACAATAACATACACCACATTAGGGCGACTAGACTTGGCCACATACACATTTGTACGACGAACACAAAAAAGTTAGGTATGCGAGAGGGAAAGTTCCCAGGTATATAAGAGACCCTGGCACACAGGAAGCTCTGTAGGTTTTAGCTAGGGATTAACACTACCTAAGGGATGATGATAAAGAGAGAAAATGAGATAGGTTTCGGCGTGGAGACAAGTATTGGCAGATAGGATGGGAATCCAACACTAAGTTTTAAACAGATTGAAAGAGGATTTGGCAGTGCCAAGCATAGGAGGAACCTAACTCTAGCGGGGGCCTGTCTCAGGCAGGCGGAGAGCGCAGCGTGAGTTGAGGTTGCCTGCAAGCGCTTGTACTTCCCCACTCGAGCCGGTATTCCGTTACTATGGGGACGGGTGGCACTCCGGCAAGGCAAAGTGGGCCGAAGAAAAGAGAATGTACTAACTTTCCCTTTAGAAGGGTTATATTTTATTATGCATTTGAAAATGCTGGAAAGATTTGAATTCACATTAATAATTGTGTTTTTGGACACTTTTGGGTCTCTGGAAAAACAATCGAATGCTTTCCGAGCGGGAAGAGTTGAAACAATTTTACCAATTGTTGCATTTTAGGAAAACTAAGCTTTTACCCAGCAGGATGCCGACTAAAAGTTTAGAAAGAGGAAACCTCTGACCTAACTCAAACAAAACTGGAATTTTGAAAGCGAACCTTAAACCAGAGAGCAAATCCCTACAAATAGGTAGCTTGTGGAGCGAGCTTTATTTGTTTTAATGGTTAGCTAGAATTGGCTATGATAACCAAAAGAAACTTTAAAAATGTTGTTACTTGAAATCTTAGGTTAAATGCAACAAGTAGTAAAGACTTTATCGATTTAGAAATTATATTTTTTCGTAAAGATACCTTAAAGGAAGAAAAGGAAGCTTGTAGTTTATCGTGACCGTTAATCTCGCGATCATAAGCCACGGGACCTCCGTTTTACGTGGAATCCGAACCACAGGACATGGCATTTCACATCGAAAACTTAAAGGAAGAATCAGGGAAGAGAAGGTCCTGCCTAATTGTGGTTCTAACGAAAGAGAAAAAGAGAAAACAATAATAAATTTATTTTAACAATGGTAAACGGTGAACTGAATAACATCATTTAAGTTTTGATTTTAGTTTGAATTAAGAGTAACAATTGGTTGTAAAATACAAAGGTCCCAGACCTAATAATAATAAGTTTACGATTTGTAAACAATATTAAATGGGGTACAAGTTTCAAACTTGTTACCAGCATAAACCTGTACAAAGGTTCTGAAATGTGCTTAAAATTGGGGTTTTTAAGGCTTTTGAGGACAATAAATTGTACAGTGATTATAACTTTTACAAATTAAGTAAGTTACAAGTGTTATTTGACTGCACTTTTGGCAAGCCAACAAGCACCAGACAAATAGATTAAATCCTGATCGTAACAGGATAAAGAAAAAGAAAACAGAAAATGGAATGCGGAAATTACCGCTATTTGAAACAGTAATTACTAGATGCGAAATACAAAAAAATTTACAGGTCGTATTAACGAAACCTGGAGAGAGAAGATTAGATACATTAATACTTAGAAAGTTGCCAATTCCTGAGCTAGCAGGAAAAGAAAAGAAAATTAAGTTAGAAAAAGTACAATTCTCTAATTTTTAGAAGGGAAGGGCGATTAAAATATGGACTGGCCACAAGTTTGCGCAGAATTACAATGTTGGAAATGGAACAAATTTGGGAGGGCGCTTGATTTCGTGCGAGGCCTCTCAGTTTTTGGCTTAAATTTAAAGTTTAAATTAATTGAGTTAGTAAATGTATTTTGGATAAGGAAAATTGGAACTTTAGTAAGTAGTCCAGACCAGATTTATTGCTCTAACGAACGCGGCGTGGATGATAGTTGAACGGGCACTGTTTTGCACTTAAGTCTATTGATGGATTGGAAAAGTTCTCTATTGCAGCACAGAAAGTTTATGAAGCGAAAAGCTATTGCAGTTGTAGAGATCACTTAGTTGAATTTTGACACGTTACTTGCGTTGTACAAGTTTTAAGATGCACATAATAGTTCCTGAATTGTAGCAACAATTAATTGATGCAGTAGTAATCCCGCGGTGGGATAGCGTATTCCCTTATTTTGTTTAGGAAATACCAGGTTTCTTGACGATTAGAAAGATTGGTTTACGTAGAAAGTTCTGGAGTTATGATAACAGTTGAATAGGGCAGTAAAGTTCACACGGAGGAAAAAGCTAAGTTTTATAGACAGCGGTTTAATTAACATGAATCTCTCGGTGTGAGAAAGTAATCCCAGTTATTTCGTATAAGAAGTACTATTTCCTCTTGGAAAGCTAGTTTAGATAGCCATAGCCTGACAAAGGACAATCCCTCGAAGACGGTTATTGCACAACATTTAGCAATTCCACACACTGTCTATAAAATTGAATTAAAAAGCATTTAGCTCTTTAAAAATACATTAAAATGTGTTTAAAACATTGAAGTTTGTACTTAGCTTTCTTTCGTGCCGAGCAGGCGATGGTTCCTGGTGACGGTTGGTTTTAGGAAGTAGACATGGCGTCTAGTTTAAAATGTCTCGTGAGTGAAGGAGACAGGCCCGAGAGAGGGCTTCAAACTGTATGCTCGAAGACTAAAACAGGAATGAGAGCGAGAGATACCTCACTGTAGCCTTGACGGCCGAACAACAAGAAGTGCGCGTGCGGAGCGGTGCACCGATAGATGTAAGCGATAACGCACCCGTCAGAAGCAGGCGGGCGAGGGGGTAGGGGAAGGAAACAAAACAGTTTATACAAACATAGGAAACATTATAAGAGCAAAATTTCTTGTACAAAGGCTTCTTCATGGAGTAGTTAGCTGGCGGCGAACACGAAGCCTGGTGGATTGGTAAAGAAGTCCTCTTGACCTGAGGCGATTGAAGAGCTTCGGAGGGTAGCGTTGAGATGCTGCTAGGCTGGTTCCGCAGATGCTGCACCTCTAGAACAAACTTATACAAAAAATAAGCAAGTGTACGGGGAAAATAGAATATAAGGGTTCGCTGTTGGTGTCTGCGGGAAGGAAAATTTAATAATTACATTAATGTGGAAAACGAAAGAGCAGCAAACGCTAACTCTGTCTGAACGTGTATTTCGAGAAATACACCAAGAAGCTCCCCAGTTGAGTGTAGATAGTGACGAAGACAACTGCTCTCACCAGGACACGCAAGACTCAATCAGATAAGTAGCCTGTACAATACAACCTGAATTAACCATTTTACTACAATCACATATTCACTCGAAACAATCAAGTTTGGAGGTCAATCACCACTTTGAGTATTTTAACAAAACATCACATAGACAAAGACTATAAGTAACAAATATTGACGAGTTGAACTATCTCAGCTAATTCCGCAACTAAAGAAGTGCACATATTGTAAACATTTTCACCCATACTTTCAGACATAAACATTTTGTAGCCTAAGTGTAATGGATCTGATGATGATCGCTTGACGATCGAAACTGGTCATCCAAGTGTATTTATTAATCTCATGTTTTTCTTTAGGATTATTGAATAACCCATCTCATTTGGGAACAATCGTGTTGACCGACTGAAAAGCATCAAACTTTCATAATATATTTTGTTTTTCCATTTTACTGGAATCCACTATTCCATTCAAATCGAGTATACTGTATATAGTAGCGGGGAAAATGTTTTAAGCAAATATATTTTCATAACTTTGACAAAGTTCATTTTGAAAAGTAACTTACACAACTCTGGTTGCTATATTGACGGTGATCGTAATACTTTATCATCGTCATTCACAAAGTCATTTGAGTTCGATGACATTCTAACAGGCAACCATGCCTCCAGGTTTAACAAAGAAACTATTTGGATATACAGGGCGCCCGAGAATGTTCTCCGCAGTAGGTACGTGCAGCTGTGAGTGGTTGAGTCATAAGTTTAGTTGGCTGCACTGTGACCTTGAAAGGGGGACTCCCCGTGTGGTCTGTTAGTGTGTATTGCGATAAGCGAGCGAGCCTGCATGTCTTCAGTGTGTATTACAGTAAGCGAGCGTTCAGATAGATTATTGGAAGAGTGCAACAGTATACAGGAGGTAATGTTTACTACTGAAGAGAGAGTTTTTTGGTGGAATACGTTTTTCGCGAAGGCGATCGGTTTACAGAAAATGTAAAATTAAGATTTCAGGCGCGGTTTCCTAATTCAAAGTGTCCAAACCGTGTTACCGTTCGGGATTTGGTAAGTAAATTTCGTGTGACTGGCTGAGTTCACGATGTACCGGAAACAGGCAGGCCTACGCTTTTAACAGACGAAAAACTTGATGAAATCTCCGATATAATGCTGCGTAGTCCAAGTAAATCAACACGAAAATTAGCTCAACAAACAGGAATCTCTAAGTCGACAGCACATAAAGCTGTAAAAGACAAGCTTCAGTTGTTCCCTTATAAAGTTACCATGGTTCATGAATTAAAACAAACTGATTACGTAAAAAGAGTGATGTACTGTGAATGGTTCCAGCATCTGTTATGAATGGCTGTGGTGAGTACAAAGTTTACTGTTTATTTGTTATGATGCTAGCGGCAGCAGTGCTACCAACGTAACTGCTGTAGCTAGCTCTCGCAGACGCATGTAGGCGCTGCGGAGAACATTCCCGGACTCGCTGTAGAAGTACTGTATTTGTTTACAAAAAAGAATGAAAAGCCATCATTGTTCTTCTAAGCCTTTTCTTCTCACCACGTTACCGTGGTTTTACTGACAGAATGGTGCATTCGTGATTAACAACTTTACAAGTTCCAAGAGAAACACTGTATTTAAATCTACTTGGTGCGGCAGAAATAACTTCCGAATTTTAAATGTAAATAACACACTGACGCATTACGACATTCACAAATTTATTGCGCAGTTTGAAAGATTAATGTTTGCCATTTATGCCACATAGATTGGAGCGACAGACATAACAGTGAACGTGAACGTGAACGTGATTGGACCAACCGCAGAGCGTGTTGTGAGGCTGTAGCAGCTGACACCAGTCTACTGGCACTTTAATCTGTCGGGCTACGTTAATATACAAAATTTTCGGTACCGGTCCGCAACTAATCCTCAACGGATCCATGAGCGACCTCTCCACAGCAAACGTGTTACTGTTTGGCGCGCTGTCGCTGATTTCGGAAATGTAGGCCCATCCCTTTTTGAAGAGGAGGACAGAACTGAGTCAGTAACATCTGATCGTTATGTAGCCTACAGCTGCTACGCAACACTCCACGACAAGATGGTGCCACTGCACACATAGACAGAACAACAAAGGACCCGTTCAGAAAAATGTTTCCAGGACGTCAGATCTCCCTACGTTACTGATAGCTCACATTGCGATTTCTTTCTCTGGGGATACCTGAAGACGTACTGTAAGTCGTGAACACTGCGCGATCTGAAAGCTGCCATCCGTGCCGAAATGGAGCCAATACCACGAGACATGACCAGGGAGAGACTTCACGAGTGCATAGAAAAGGACGGTCGGCATTTGGATGTTATCATTAAATTTCAAAACCTAGTGTGTATGTGATGTAAATGGCAAACTTTACCCTTTCCAACTATACAATAAATTTTTGAATGGCTTTTCGCGTTGCTATGTTATTACATTTAAAATTTGGGAGTTATTTCTGCCGCACATGCTCTTTGTTTGCAACGGGGTAGTTTCTATCTCTGTACTCTTTGTCTCTTGTGAACATTATCCGTTCCACCATTCTCAAGCGAATGTTGCCAATAGTTTTGAGGCCATTCCCCTGTAGTGTTAACATTAATCTCCAATAATGTTTCTGGGTAGATGACCTAGATGATACGCACCTTAAAGCAACAACCACAAACAATCTAATACTATTTCTGTTGATGCGGTGTTTCTAAGGGCTGAATTATTCCATTACTACCTCAAGCAGCACTGTGTTTTAAAAAGTCTGCATGGTATTCAATGACAGCGCGCACGGATACACACGCTGTGTGCACAACGTTGGCCATCCTTACGAAGCTTGCCGCTACCCATGTCCAACCTTACCTTTACGACCAAGTTAAGCAGGCCGATTCGCTCCCAAGCTCTCCCTACTTCTCCGGGAGCGCTCAGCTGTGCATCACCGCATTAACTTATGGACATGGCTGTAATAGGCTAAAAACCGTCCGATATGGTTCGAGTTGGATATGCGTACCTATCAGTTACCTTACCCGCGAACGTGGCCGAGCGTGCCCACTGGACTGGATGTTCCGGGAACTTACTCCAATCTTTGACCCTAATTATTACACACGTTAGTAGTCATCACTAGGGCCCGGATATTGATGCCGTAAAAAAGTTTAAAAAATACACTTAACATTTTCAAAAATGACTGTAATAAATGACCTAAATATTCGAAAAATGCACTATAAAATGGAGAAAATGATCTTATAATAATAAACTCACCAATATTTCAAAAAATCGAAAAATGCACTATAAAATGGAGGAAATGAACTGAGACAAGAGTATACACCCCTTCCCCTTTCTACCCCGCCACAGCTGGCCTTGGTCACCAGAGCAGGTAACATTCTATTCTGCTAATAACTGGTTTGCGACGAAAACAAGAGCATCTGCATACCTACGGTACCATTCTTCGGCATCCAAGATATATAATTTTCTACAAATAGCAATACCGAAATATTTTATTTCAATATTTTAAATTATCTTGTATCAGCTACTAGCTTCTTCTTAACTCTGAGAGACGTAACTCCCTCTTATAAAGCAGTGACATGACTAAATTGGAAAAAGAAATACCATAAAAGACCGATTTCTCTAAAATATGACCAAAAACAATCTACCAAACTTTAAAAATAAAAAATGCTCTTAAAATGGAAAATTAGCATATAATCCAAAAAGATGCAAAATAAAAATGACATATTTGAAGACGGGGTGGCCCGTCCGGAGTTTCTATGTACTTCAGCATTGTTTTAGACAACTCAGTAGAAAAATGACATGTCATCAACATCCGGGCCCTAGTCATCACTATAACACAGGTAATGTGACAAGTTCAACGCATATGGAAATGCACGGAGCTGAATATCAATAAATCGCGTGCCCCTAAATTTTGAACAGCTTTATCAACATTAAAACTGATCTTCCTTGAAAGTGTTGAAATTTACCATTTATTGTTTGCATAAAGGCATGTGAAATGTACGAATGTTAACAAAATATAGCAATTCACGTTATCGTCTCTAGTTTCATCATCCATGTTAATTATAAGTGTTAGTTAATGTTGTTTTAAGGGGCGGAACTACAAGGTCATCTGCCCTTGGAGTGTGGATCGATCATCACGTATGGGGCTGATGACCAATGAATTAACATGGATGATGAAACTAGAGACGATAACGTGAATTGCTATATTTTGTTAACGTTCGTACATTTCACATGCCTTTATGCAAACAATAAATGCAATGAATTAAAAACAAAATAACTATCATCACCTGTGATATTTTTACACTGCTGTCTATGGACCGCCCTACGTTACAGCGCTGCCGTAGCGTATCTTCAATGCGACAGTCACTCGTAGGTACAGTATCTGCGCCGCCTCCAAACTGCATGCTCTCCCAGAGCCCGCCGAACCTATCTCGTTCTTGTGGATTCCCTCCCACTTCTCTCTCTGCAGTATGAAATTATCAGGCCCAAGTAAAATTACACGCTCAAAATACCGTTAGCAGAAATCGTAAATTCGTTTAAGAATAACGACATAGACTTAAGAAATTGAGTTATTGATGTTCAGCTTTAGATAATGGAATTATGTGTTGCCATGGTTACCAAGAACCTTTCACAGGTAATGAAGCAGACTTTATAAAGCTGGAGCTTACCTGTACTGTGACTGCATTGGAAGCCCGAGACGTTCCCTTCATGCCAACCATCATTCATACCGTCGAGAAATTGTCACTATAGCAGATCGCTTTTAATTTCAGTGAAACGATAGAATGCAGGAACGTAAATACAAAAATGTAAAATGCGATTTTTGTTTCATCTAGGGGCGTAGACATCGTGGTTATCAGCCCCGGGTGCGGAATTTGTTTTGATATCCCATGCTAAGATGTGGGTAAAGCTAAGGTAACTCGTTCAGCTGTACTGTAATTTCAATCTAGTTAAACACTGGTGTTAGAAAAATGGCGTCCTTCTACTACAATTTAATGCACCTTTCTTGCCATTGTCTTTCCACCTGAACGGTCTCGATGCGTAGTGGATAGCATTCTTGGCTGTCACAGTGGAGGCCCGGGTTTGATTCCTGGCTCTGCCAAGACATTAATTTCTGGACTGAGGGCTGGAACGGGGTACACTCAGCCTCGCGAGGCAGATCTAAGAAGTGGTGGGTTCGATCCCCACCTCAGCCATCCTTGAAAGTGTTTTTCCGTGGTTTCCCAATTCTACTCCAGGCAAATGCCGGGATGGTACTTATCTTAAGGCAACGACCGCTTCCTACCCAATTGCAAATACACTAGTACAGCCATCACAGTGACACGGGTATCAGACTAATTCTATACACACCCAAGTACACGGGGCCACATGCCCACGATGTTGCAAAGTCCCTAAAGAATCAACAACATCATCTTTCCCCATGCTACAATTCTGAGAGAATACACAGCCTAACTACTTAAAATGGTCCATTACAATGAGGAACATCGAATTAATGTGTTGTTTTTGTTTGTTTTGTTTTTTTCAGATCTAGATGATGAATATAGTCTATGTTAACCTCTCCAACAAGCTCTCTAAGAAGGTTACAGTATATTACAGGCGAGCATGTGTTTACAGCACTCGCAATTTGCATGGGGATAGGTTTGTAAACCAGTTTCTGTGTAACGTTGTTGACTCACAGTTAGTTAATTTTACATTGAGGTTGCGGGGACAAGTACAAATCCAGAACAAGAAATACATCAGTGAGATGCGGGTAGTAGTCTGATTGCCTGCGCTCGCTAAGGGGCAAGGTACTCGTGTATCATACGAAGTTTGTCTCGACTCCCAGCCCAAAAACATAATTATCCATATTAAAATAAAATTAGTCGCCCGCAGGAGACATGGGTCTATTACCAATTTTTTCTGCTGGTAGAAACCCATGTTCTTGCTTGGTTTTAGAGTGTTATCCTAAAAAAAGCTGCGGTGTTGAGGGTAATTTATAGCCAGTTTCTTCATTCTCGAGTATCGTCAAGTAGTAGTGTTCTGAATGTAGACGAATAGGCAATGCTTGGGGTTCACGGAAACAGTGGTTTACAGGCATATTGATCTAGGAGTACCAAAACATAGCACTACGTAACATACAAGGGATGTATCAAGTAAGACAGTTCGAAACCTATCTTGAAACTTTGTGGATGCAATCGTTGTACTATAAGGTCACGTGTTACTTGTGACTTGTTAGGTCACTCAGTGTAGCCTACCAAACATGCGTTGAACTCCCAGTCGCATTTGGACAAGCCGCTGTGCTCCCAGCACATGTAGCCCACGTAACTTATTTGCACATAAATGAATCCACAAATCTGAATAAATGCATGCGATTGTAACAAAACTTTGTAAATAATTATCTTTAAAATAAATGTATCTGTGAGTTCGGTCTGGGAAGCACTGGTTCAGACGTGCCCTTGCTAGTGTTCTGTTAGTACGGTGCATCTCACCCCAACACGTTGCGCGTTGCGCCCACACGGAATTGTTGCCATAGGAACAAATGAGATGAGTGAGGGGTTGAGGTCCCCTCCCTTCGTCAGATATAACCAGATCCTGACTGAGGACGGAAAGAAATAGCAAAGATTAGAGGAAATACGCCGTGCACGACTTGGGCATGGAAAGATTTTGGTGTAGACATAATCTTTGTAAACTCCAAAGACTGTACTCAATTCCACTTGATTACCGCTTCGTTTGAAGGTGTATGGCAGAAATTGATAATTTAAATCACGAAATGCCAGATATATCCCGTCATTGCCTATCGAGCAAGAACACGTTCATGAAAAGATTTTGTAGATACAATTGTATTTTTTTTTCAAGGCTGTGGTGATAACCCAGAGTATTATGTAGCTCCAACTTGTCAATTAGAAGGTTTGAGGTTCAACTACCACTTTATGCGTTTTTTAAACTTCCTTAATTGGTATATATCAGTATCTAACAAAAGTATCGATCAGCTCCGGTATTTCACTTTTGCTTGTAGTCTATTATTGTTAGCATACTAAAGAAATTTTGTTTTGTATGCATAATTACGATGATCGATGAACAGATGTCTTCCCATAAATATTCCCATTCCTGCGGGGTCGGGGATGATGGTTCCATCCCACGAGTAAATATTGAGCGATGTAGGAAGAGTTTTGTCGTTACATTAACTTCGTCCTTGCAGAATACTGTAGATCGCAACTGAGAACTCAATGCATTGGCTTTTCTGCTCCTCGGCTCCATTTCATTCCCCATGTCCGCCATGTTGCGTAGTGGCTAGCATTCTTGGCTGTTACCGCGGAGGCCCGGGTTCGATTCCCGGCTCTGCCAAGTAATTTAATTTGAGGGCTGGAACGGGGTACACTCGACCGCGTGAGGCAAAACTGAGAAGATACGGGTTCGATCCCTACCTCAGCCATCCTGGAAGTGGTTTTCTATGGTTTCCCACTTCTACTCCAGGCAAATGCCGGGATGGTACTTAACTTAAGGCCACGGCCGCTTTCCACCCAAATCCTATTTCAATTACAAATACATGCACTAGTAGAGACATCACAGTGATACAGGTTATCAGACAAATTCCACACACACCCAAGTACACAGGAATACATGACCACGATGTTGCCAAGTCCCTAAAGAATCAACAACAACAACAACAGCATCTTTCCTCATGCTACATTCTTGAGAGAATACACAGCCTAACAACTTAAAATGGTCCACCTGCTCCAATTTAGTTCCTGCTATCTGGCATTCTAATTTCATGTTCTTCTTCCCTACCGACATAACTTCGTTTTGAAATGTTGATTTTCATACCATAACTTTTTCCCTACATTTCTAACATATTTGCTTGTGAGCTTTTGACAAAAGTCTGTCATTACAACCAGGTAATCAGCATAAGTCAGATTTCTTACATGTTTTCCACCTAATTGAATCCAACCCAGCCATAGTGAAAGATTGCAGTCTTGCCCCACTCCTGTTACAGCCTTAAACCAATAACTCATCCTACCATCAACTCTCACTGCAGCCTGATTGCCTGTAGCAGCCTTCCCTCAATACCATAGTCACTCAGAATGCTCAGCATCTTTTCCCTTGGTATTCTATTCTACACCTTCTCTAGATCTACAAAACACAAAGACAAATGTCACTTCCTTTTGTAGCATTTCTCAATTATTTGGCGCATACTAAAATTTGATCCTAACATCCTCGTTGTCTAAAGCCATACTGGTTTTCATCCATCTTATTCGCGGCCAGTGATCGAACTTTCCTTTCTACAATGCCTGAGTGCCCGGGACATGTATCAAAAAATGCCTCCATAATTGTTACAATCTTTCTTGTTACATTGCTTATAAATTTGGGTGATTACTGCTTTTGTCCAGTCAAAGGGTACCTTTCCTAAAACCCATGCCAATTCAATTATGCAACCATTTCAGCCCTGCTTCCCCGCTGTACTTTAACAATTTCTGACCGAGGTTCATCTACCCCTGCCACTTTGTGACATTGTAGTTTATTTACCACCCTTTCTACTTCCTCAACAGTGATCCTGTTCCTGTCCTCAATCTCCTCCTGCATAATCTCAAAATCTGCCACATTGCCAGATAAGTCTCCATTTACTTTTCGCATGTTTTTGAAGTATTCTTGCCTTCATCCCAGTGCTTCCTTGCCATCTACAATGAGTTTCCCTGAATTATCCAAAACACTACTCCTTTCTCTTTTTCCTCTAATTCTAAAATTCTTTATTACACCCCAAAAAGGCTATCCCGCTGCTTGACGTAACATTTCTAATTAATCTCCAGATTCCTCCCATGGTTTCCTTTTGGACTCTACTATTACCGGTATTTGTTTGGTGTTGTTCCTTTCCACTACATAATACTCTCTGTCCATCGGATTCCTTGTTTGGAGCCATATTTTGTAAGTCTTCTTTTTACTCGTACAAGTAGACTTCACTATGTCATTCCACCAGGATGTGCGCTTTTTCCTGTCTACACACTGTTGTCCCAAGTCATGCCTTTGTTACTTCTTGTACTGCATCCCCTTACCCTGACCACTCTGTTTTAATGTCCTGCAAGTCTTTGTTACGGTTCTAAGAGAAGTTGTTGCAAGATGTAAAGTATTCAGACATAGTAGTTTCTCCTTGTGCTCATCAAGTGTCACCAGACAGAATTCTATAGTATAGGTGTGGGGCCAACCTGCATATAAATACTTGATGTGCTGCGAATTTGTGAAGAGTTTTACAGAATTTCCAATATTATCTCAATTTTTGTTCAATTGAAATTTTGAAAATTTTTGCAATGAACCTAGCAATAAGGATGTAAATTATAGGAAACCACGTTACCAGTACTGGTATTAACTTAAAAATAATGTGAGTGTGAACTTGTTTGTCTCTCATTATTTATTCTTTTTTATTTGTTTTCTTTGCAGTGGGTAGAAGAAAGTTTCACAAATTTCGAGAAAGGCATCAATTGGCGATCATACGTGGTTTGTGATGTTGCCTACAACAATGTCAACAACTGGCTGTGGACACCATTCGTGGAGCGCAGGATAGCAAATCGAATCTACATCGAGATCAAATTCACAATCCGGGATTGTTCCCTGTTTCCTGGCAACGCACTCTCGTGTAAAGAAACTTTTAGCTTGCTTTACTATGAGTTTGATGCTGCTACCAGAGAGCCTCCTCCCTGGGAGCCCGAGAGCTACAAACTGATTGGTGAGTACTTTGGCAGGACTTTGTGGAAATATTTTAGTATACAGTTTCCTTGATGTTTTCATTCCATTGTGTCCACCTAATATTTTTTATAAATGTATACAATAAGAGAAAACTGAAACATTTGTTCTCTAAAAGCCATGTAAGTCATGCTTTTTACAGTGTTTATTTTTGTGATATCTTTGCCATGACACTGCTAAAGGGGCAGATGACCTCAATTTCACCCCTTAAAATAATCATACCACCACAACCCCAAATATGCAAAACCCACCTCAGTTCCAGTGAAATTACATAGAAAATACAACATTCCTTTGCCAAGTACACTCAGTTATGAAAAAATGAATCCAAGTCCCATGTAAGTCTTGGCACTGGCCATGTTTCAGTTAAGTTTAAAATTATTTTTGTTATTGCTATGAAAGACATCAAATCGATCTATTTGTTACATCATTAAAAGTCACAGCTAGATATGAAAAGCTGGTTTCTTGAAATGCTACTATATTGGAAGCATGGATTAATGTTTGTAAACAATCGAACAGTGGTTTGTATTATCATGGCCAGTAATAAATGTGAGCAGTTTTGGAGAAGGTTTGTGCTGCCCATATTTGACATTACCTGTATGTTCCATTTCTTTCTTTCTTTCTTTCTTTCTTTCTTCCTTCGAAAGAAGTGTAGTTTTAACAAGTCTTTCATTGAGAGAGCAAAGTTGAGAATTCTTTTCGTGAGCCTGTCATATTTCATTCTGAGAATGTGTCCATAGAATTTCAATCGCCTTTTCCCTTAAGGTGTCAGTTGTCTTTTCAGCATGCTGGTAAAGCTCCTGAGACTTCCATTTCGTCCAGATTCCTTCTGAGCAGACTGGACCTAGGATTTTCCTCAATATTTTCATATCTTATTTCTCTATCTCTTTAATAAGAGATCTGCCTCCAATGATCAAGTTTTCTGAGGCATATAATGCCTGTGGTGTGATGTCTTAATTTTGAGTTCTTCGATATTGATTTTTTGTTGTATCGTGAGACGAGTGCTCGACTCATTCCACCAACCAGACACTTCCTTACTATGTTTGGTTACATGTATTACCTAATGGTAAAGATAGTGCTTATTTACACTTGCTTGTAATACCAATAGTGAAAGTGACAAATTATAATACAAATATTATGACATAAAATGCACTACCATACATGTCTTTTATTAGCCTATTTAACTGTTTAATTCTTCTTTATATCCTGAAATGTACTTTCTATTTTTTATTTATATTTTTACATTTTCATACCATTTATTATTATTACATTACATTATGCGAACCGGCCAAAACTAAGGACCATGCAAATATCATTTCATTTCCTTCTCATAGCTCTTTCTTCCTTTCTCTTCCTCCACACTTCCTTCATTCTTTCAGAGTGTTGCACCTTTCTCTCTGCTGTCCATCTTCCTCCCGTGCATTCTCCCTTTTCTCACACAAGAACCTTTATGTTAGAAAGTATTTACCTGAATTGTGTTCTGTCTCGACAGTCCTCATCTGTAATTCCTAGCCTCCGGAGTTCTTCCTTCAGCTGCTTGGTGTAACCCCCTTGGCTCTTCAGATTGTATATTTTATCAAAAATTTGTTTATTTATTCTTGTTGGATCCATTCTAACCATATGTCCATAGAAACATAAACGTCTTTTCCTAATTGTTGTTTCCAGGTCTTCCACCCTTTCGTATATCTCCTTGTTTGATCTTAGTCTGTAGGTTCACTGTACCACTTTTGGGCTGTAAATCCTCCTCAATATCCTCTTTTCAATCTTCAGAAGCTTTTCCAGGTTCATAAAGTTTGCCGTCTCCACACCATATAAGATCACCGGTTTTACCACAGCATTGTAGTGTTGTAGTTTGGCATTAAGGGAGAGGTTCTTTTTGTTGTACATATTTTTAGTGGAGAAATTGAAAGTCTGTCTACTCAGTGTCCATAAGGAAATGGATTGTACTCAGTGACATAGTTGTGTACTTCGAATAATGCACCATGGCTGCGATGGGGAGCTGAAGCAAGCCTTGGGATTGAAGGTTCAAATCCCTGACAGCGGCCATCCTGTGTGTGTGTTTTCCACACTCCCTCCTGCCAAATGCCAGGATGGTATCTATTTTCTAGCTCCAGGGCATCTCCCCCCAATTCTAGACCAATGTAATTACAGTTAGACTGGGATTATTATCTGATGGCATATGCGCATGCAAAGATTTTCATATATGTGTCGCAGTGTGATTGAGAGGGAAGGAACGTTCGCTTCTGCTGCGGAAATGTTCACATCGGCTCTTACAGTAACAGTAACTACATTACACGTTAGTGCATCTCCTAGGAGCACAACAGCAGTGACCCCCCTCTACTGCCTTCCTCCTCCTTTCCCATCTAAACTCTTGGGTTCGTGCAGGTTTGCACTAGCAGGTAATAATCTCTCTCTACACACAATATTAATCATCACAGAACACAGGTTATCAGAAAATTCAACACACACCCAACTATATGATGGCGAAGATCTACCAAGCCCCTAAAATGAATCGACAGCAACAACAGAAACGGACTGCAGTTAGTTAAACTGACAAACTGATGCATTGAATTTGAACATTTCCTATGTAAAATGCAGGATGTGTTCCTTCAATGGGAATGGTTTTGAAGAAAATTTTATTTCACATGTCTACCATGTTCTAAGCTTAAAATGAATGTCTTAAATAACTGTCACTGGTACCATACAATACAACAAGTATAATTTAAGGATTCTCAGTCACATTAAAGAAAGCCTAAGAGAAACTGTTATATTGGAAATGAAACCTAAATGAATGATACCGAAGTATAAATGTTATTGCATACAGTTGATTAAAAAGGCATGCAATTTCCATCACACACATCGTTGTGTTACCTTGCCTTGTTCTATGACATCTACTGTAGGTTAGAAAAGCTCTGTTATACAGGAAGGGATAGAAAAAAAAACCACCTGGACAATTTGTGGGTGTCCAAGAAAATTCTTTAGAAAACACTGACTTTGTGTGACAGAGAGGGTGCAAAATCACAGTTAGAAGCTCGATTTTTCCACACACCAGAGATGTTATCCCAAACCCCACCACACTAAAATTTACCAGGGAAGAATCCTTTTATGTTAGAATGACAAAGTTAAACTACAAAGCTCATTGTTAATGGAACTAATGTTTTTACTGTGTCTATTTCCATTAAAATAATAGCAGTAATGCATGCTGCATAGAAATAAAAGGATGGCATTATAGGAGTCATTTTTCAAATCAGTTTCTTTATTAATTAGGACTCCTCGAACCAAGTTTTGATAATTTCACTCCCTGGAAGAACTAGTTAAGCCTGTGCATGTGATAAGTGCTCCTTGTGTTTCCTGCTGTATGTTTGTTTGTGCTATTTACCTTTGGTATTTCCTCTTGAAACATAAGGATATGATATGTTGCACAGGTCGGATAGCTGCTGGAGAGGGTCGTTTCAACACCAACAGTGAAGTGATCATCAACACAGAGGTCAAATCAATTCCAGTTACCAAGAAGGGGGTCTATTTTGCATTTCGAGATCAAGGAGCTTGCATCTCACTACTGGCCATTAAGGTACTGATTACTTGCATTTCCTACTTCTTCTCTTCACATTCGAGCTAATTATTAGGAATTCAGAGCTTCTGACAATCAAGTAATTCCACCTTTTCTATTGTCTCGTATTATGCCACTTCCATGGTTTCATAAATTGCTAGTATTTTCTGGGTCTATATACCATGCTGGGGGAGTATGGGATCCATACCAAATTTACCTAATAAAGGAATTGGAAGGCGTTCAAAGGAAGGCCGCCAGGTATGTTATGGAGGACCACAGGTTGACGAGCAGTGTGACTGGTATGATTCAGGATTTGGGTTGGGAAAGTCTGGCTGGTAGACGTTCAAGAGCAAGACTAGGGGGTATGTTCTTAGCTTACAAAGGGGAAATTGCATGGGAAGACATTCATGAGAGATTGGGAAAGAAAGGGTCATATATGAGTAGATATAGTCATTCTTATAAATTAAAATTAAGTCAGTGGAACAGTAACTGGGGCAAATATTCGTTCATTGGGAGGGGGGAAGTAAAATGGAACAGTTTGCCAGGGGGCATTTTCAGCCCTTTGCCTTCTGATGTTGGTAAATTCAAGGAGTTGATAAGGAGACAGTGCATGAGTTGAAGCATGAAGGAAAGTGTAATTTATTTATTTTTAAATGTTTATTTCTATTATTTATGATTACTGGTATCTTCTTTTAGCAATTACTACTTATTTTCTAATTAATCCTTATATTCTAAAATTTTTGTGGTTGTATGCTTGTTTTGTTTTGTTTTGTCATTGTAATTTGCCACCATGGACAGCGTCCACATTCGCAAATAAATTATGTATGTATGTATAAAAAGAACTACACTATTGAAATTGCATATTGTAAAACTTCAAAGAGCCAATATAAATATCAGGGAGTGGTAATTTCAGAGAATGACCAATGTCATGTGTTGATTTAAGCAACCATAGCTACTCAATGTATTGGAATATTATGCATTATACAGGGTGGCGCACGAAATGTCATACACTGGAAATTGTTTATAGAATATTTAATATACAATGTATTTAATAAAAATTGGCATTACAACATTCACTGAAATGTGCATGATTAGTCAGTATGCAGGACATGTTCTATATGCCCACCTTCTCGGCGTACAACAGCTTCGAGATGAACCTGCATGTCTGTGACCACTCTACGACGCATGTCCTCACTCAACCCTCGGAAGAAAGTCACAATGGCCGCTTGCAATTACAGTACATGTTCTAGTTTCTGGCGGTAGCTTGTTTCCTTCAAATATCCCCACAGGAATAAGTCGCAGGGATTCAGATCGGGGCTATGTGGTGGCCAGATTGAGCAGCTCCAAAAACGTTCGGTATATCGATGGGACGTCAGGCGGGGCCCGAAATGTTCATGCAGGAATTTCAGAACAACATTTTCTGTGTGCGGACGAGCTCCATATTGCATGAACTATTGTGTCTCTATTGGTAGTCGTGATGCAAAGAGTTGTGGAAGGAAACTGTTTTTCAACATGTCCATGTAACGCGCACTGTTGACTGTGTCATTGAAAAAGATTGGCCCAGTAACTCCATGACTGGAAATTGCAGCCCACAGACACAATTTCACACCATGACTTTTAACCTCGTGCACAATAGCAGGCTGTTTATTTCGCCTAAGACCGGACATTCTGTTTGTTCACAGCAGCGTTGAGTGTGCCTCATTACTGAACCATGTGTTGTGCAGTACGGGATCACCTTCTGCAATAGCCCACACAGCAACTGTACTCATCGTTGCTTGTCAAGCGCCGTTAGTTTATGACCTGTTGTCATTTTGTATGGGAATAAGTCAAGCTCACACTGCAGTATTCTCTGAATTGAACGACGAGAGATGCCCAGCTGAACACAAGCAGTTCTGGTGGATTTGGAGGGGCTCCAAGCCAAAGTCACTCTCACAGCAGCAATATTATCCGGTGAGCGGACTGGCTAGAGACGGGTTCGTTTTCTCTCCTTCTGTTTAAAATTGGCTGGCCAATCTATACACCGTCTGCCGACAGGGAGCCCACCGGGCATGGGAATGAACACGAAACCTTTCCTAAATCCGAGTTACAGTCTTTGTTTCGTCATAAAACAACACTGTCTTCACCTTCTGTTCGCGCGTCAACTTCCCTTTGTCCGCCATGCTGTATAACCGGAAGCTGGTACGCATGCACGACATGTGCTGCTCTCTGTCGAATCACGCATGAACTAAGGTTTATGTTCACGAAAGTACATGGTTGTGAGCCCAGATTTACACATTTTATAAACCATTTTCGATGTATGACATTTCGTGCGCCACCCTGTAGAAAGCTTCTCGGTGGACCAACACAAATTGTGCCCAATTACATTAGGCGGGAAAACAAGTATTTAAATCCCTAACCTGAAAGAAAAATTAAATTAAATATTTATCACTAAAATGACACACTTGTATGTACAAAAATGTGTGGGGGTATTTAATTGGATGGCATGTTTCAATCGTCATGCGATCATCATCGGATCCTGTTCACTTAGGCTCATAGATAAGGAACGTTGGTACCAGGTTTGGGGTTTAAATACTTGTTTACCCACCTAATGTAATTGGGCACATGTGTTGACCGACTGGAAAGCTTTCTTTAATAGACTAGGCAACACTGCAAAATGTCTTCATTATGATGCATTGTCTCTCTCTGCTAAATAGCCTGATCAATTGACTGTATTACTTTCCCTATTAATCACTAGCTCTGGTTATGTGTTGTTGATGGCTTCATAGAGTAAAGGACCGCAATTATATGATCAACTTTGGGACCATATCCACATCACCGAAAAGAAGGAAAAGACTTGTCAGAAAAATGAAGAGCAGAGAGTTTTGCCCTCTAAAACGGTAATAGTGGAGTAAACTACACTAACTTAATGTTCATGAAGAATTAAGTACTTACTATCCTTGCATCCTATAAAAAGAAATTAGCGTTAGCACATCCCTTATTGGGAACAAACCGGTGAAGGAATTTGGATAAAACCGTAGTAAAACAAAATAATTCTGAAGAGAACAGACTATCCTTACTCCTGGCTGGAGACAGAGTTTTAGTCGGCAGCGTCCAGAGTGCCTCACACTGTGCAAAGCCGCACAGCTGCACATCTGTGAATGTACAGTGCAGAGTCGTGGTCGGTAGACAACGGTGCACACGCATTATGGGAGGGACGTATCCTGCAATGCTACTCGTGCAAGCGATAAGTTTGAAAATTACGAATGTGTTCTCAAAGACGTAAAAGAGCAATTTGTAAAAAGATTTCAAGAACTTTCAGCTTTGTTTCCTGTGTTTTATATTTTTGCACGGCCATTTTCTATCTTCGTGAATAGCGCACCAACTAACTTACAATAGGAATTAATTGATTTACAGTGCAATGTGCGGTCGAGGGACAACTTCTTTGCTGCAAGAAACTTGACTAGTACGAAAACTTTCCCCATAATGAATTTCCTCGCCTTCATCACGAGGCCACCAAACTTATGAGTATGTTCGGTTCTACCTATGTATGTGAAAGATTTTATTTTTATTTTAAAACTTAACAAACCGAGGTTCCGAGCAGGCATTTCAGATGAGAATTTCAGAAGTTGTTTACACTTGTCTGTAACACATGCATTTGTGCCTAATTGTAACAAGATTGTTAACGCACACAAAGAAGACGTATTGTAAATGAGAACAGCAATTAACATTATGTGTATCAGCCAACATGTACGGTACTAGTTCTGAAGTGGTGTGTGAAATTAGTTGTATGTTTGCCATTGTAGAAACATTAGGTATTTTTTCTTTCAGTAAATCTTTTATTGTGTGATATTTGGCACAGCAGAAATATGTTGTCTTTATCCCTTTTGCATAAGAAGGGAGACATGTACACGAATGACTATACGTTTTGTGCGTGACAGAGTCCAGAGTTAACATGAGCATAACTATGAAAGGAAACGTTTTGCCGCTCTTTTCTAGCTCCTCCCTTCATATGACAAGCAATTTGATTAATGGAAAATAATATTTGTCCTAGGAAAATAATATTTCATGAACAATACGTTCGGTGTTCTCGCCACGTTGCCTGCAAAATACATTCGTCACCTACGATTTGACCTCTACACATTTCTTGAATGAAGACACTGCCCCACCGCTCGGAGTGGAGGGGAAGTGAGGATGTACTATGTACGGTAAGGGAGGGCTTGCACACCTGCTATTCCAAAACACTCACCGTTTGCACAGTGTGGCTCGACCTTGGACGGCGCTGGTTTATGTCGTGTTCTTATGGACTCCGTTCACAGACAATGTGAAGTGAGTGATATGCTTGATTGAGACACATGCATTAGAACTGTGTTGTGACACATCCATGTCAGGAAGATCTCCTTCTCACCTCACGATGCTCTCAGAATAGCAGAAACAAGTGAGTCACCAAGGCCTTGTCATACCAAGAGATGGATACAGAATACTTAATTGCCTTACTACCATCATTTGAGGCTTCCTCTTAACCCCCTCACCCCCTTTGTATTACATAAATAACACACAGAGCTGCGAAAAAATTAAAAAATTTGCGGTAAAAACAAAAGTAGGTGTGTTTGATTAACTTCCCTGTGCTGATTTTGAAAATGCAGTTTGTTTTTCCGTATCACATCTGGTTAATTTGCAATAGTGAAAACTGTTATTTTGATTGTAACAATGAAAAGCCAAAACAAGATGTGTTATTAAAAAACTGACACCATTTTCGGATTCCGAACATTAATTTGTATCAAAATGGCCAATTTTCTAACTTACCGCAAAATCATGAAAGCCTGTGTAATTTGTAGCCTAGTTTTATTTTAGCGGTGCCTTCTACTTAAATATGAATTTTCATGTCATCTGCTCCAGTTGTTTTGATGCCAACCCCATAATAAACCACAAACAAAAATTTTGCACTGTGGATATATTTGGTCGTTATACACTTCATCCGGGATAAATATGTTCAGATAGAAACCGTACTTTATTTATAGAGATTGGATTTATTTTTTTCTTCGTACGTTTCTGGGCTGGGGATCTATCTGGTATTAGCGTGGACAGATATCTGACACCTGGTTACCATGGCAACATGTGCAAGCATACTTAGTTCCCTCTCATTGTTGAAGCATGTGCAATAATGATAATACGAATAGACAATAGAAACATGTCCCTGATTTTATGTTTTGGTGGTGTAGCGATTAGCAATCTTGGCTGTCTGGATTCGATTCTTGACTGTGCCAAGAAATTTTATTCTGGTCTGAGGGCTGGAATGGGCTACACTGAGCAAGACTCAGAAGTGGAGGGTTCGATTCCCATCTCAGCCATCGAGGAAGTGTGTTTCCGTGGTCAGGCGCGGATTCAAGGGGGGGGGGTCACGGGGGTCATGACCCCCCCCCCCCCAACGGAGACCAAATTTTTTTGCAAACTCAAAAAACGAAAACACAATTACCAGACAAATAAAACTTAACGAATTTTAACTGAAAAACACTTTTTTTTTTCATTTTATTCAATACTGAATTATCTTTATTGGAATTATTATGTTCTGTTACAACTGTACATATTTACAACTTCAAACCTCTTGTATAAAAAATATTAGTTATACAACAAAATCAACTCGTCTATTTTGTTTAGCAAACCTTGTGATTACCGAATCGATGTTTATAGTGATGTCACGATGAATGTGCAGCAATGCACGGATGGGAAACTGGGGCTTTTTTCGCACCAACATTTTTTGCCGACGTCCAAACTGCAAGCTTGGTTGGCAATTTAAGCTGTGACTTTCTCCCTTTGTCGGTATCAACTCGACTTGCCGAAACTGTAACGTACCTTGATCCTTTTCTCGAAGCTCGATGTAAAAGTCGCAAAACACGCCGTTGCAATTTGTACGAATATTTTTGGTGCGCTAAACGCATCAAATTTCTATCCATGAAGATTGCAAAAAAATTGGTCTGGTTTTGTACGTTTGGTTATTTTGTGATTGCGTTTTTAGTGATACCATTTTTCTTAACAATTTCGATTCTCTGACCCCCCCCCCCCCCAAAGCCAAACTCTAGATCGAATCTCTGATCCCCCAAAACCAAACTCTAGATCCGCGCCTGTCCGTGGTTTCCCACTTCTGCTCTTGGCAAATGCCGGGATGGTGCCTAACTTAAAGCCATGGCTGTCTCCTTCCAAATCCTCATCTGAATTACAAATACACACATTAATACAGCCATCACAATAACACAGGTTATCAGACAAATTTCCCTCAACACACACACACTGAAGTGCATGGAGCTACAAGACCACAATGTCGTAAAGCCCCTAAATCAATCAACAATACCATAACTTGATCTTATTTTTCTTTCCTTTTTTTCAATCTTGGAAAGTGGTGTCTCAAGTGTGGTCAGCCTCCTATTTGAGAATTGAGAAAACAGTTTCTAGTTTAGACATTCTTCTTGAAAGATCTATGAATGCCAAGGGATAATTCTAAAACGAATGGATTACCTAAAAATGTTTTATTTTTAGTGAATTGTCTGTCTAATATTCAACTGTTTCTGCAGGTGTACTACATCACGTGCCCGGAGGTGACCGTTAATTTTGCCCATTTTCCTACAACACCTACGGGCAGAGAAGTTACCTTCATTGAGCAAGCTGCTGGAAAATGTGTAGACAATGCTGAAGAAGTTGAACCTCCAACCTATTTGTGCAAGGGTGATGGGAAATGGTATCTTCCTACTGGTGGTTGCAAGTGTAAAGCTGGCTTTGAGGCTGATGTTGAAAAGCAGTCTTGCATTGGTGAGTATCTGACCATGATATAACCTTGAGTAGGCCTACAAAATTAATAATGCTCATGGGCATGAGCAGCTTGAACTTAAAGATTGAATTCATCCCTGAAATGACACTGTTATCTGACATAATCAAAGTAGAATAATGGATTAAATCCTCAATTCTTGATCTGCCTCTTGAATTCATTGTTGATTCCCGGCATCAAAGCGAAGTCCTTTACTTTGTAAAATTGATAGGGCTACCACATTTTGAAATGCAAATTTAGAGGATGCTTTCTACAGCCACATATGACCACCATCAATAATTATATACTGTACCAACAATGAGCACAATGAACACTATTTACCACCATAGAATAGTGTTCAGTTAATAATTACCGGCAGTCAGAATCCTTTCTAACCACTAAATGAATGTAGGGTAGTCATTATAGTGACCCTACAAAAGAAAGAAAAGGCTTAATAAAACAAGGTTTTTATTGCTTTTTTGGAACCGATTCAGAATACAGTAGTGATATTTAACTCTGAAAACTGGATTTCTACATTTTTATACTTGAAACAACTTCAGTACCTCATTATGTTTCCTTCCTTCTGCTTCTGGTCCACAGTAACCCAAGCATACGTATATGTACGGACCTAGTTGTTTATTTCTCAGCAGAAAGGGATAGAATTCTTGAAGTTGACGTCTTTGTACTTGCAAAAGTCACAGACACGTACGCGTTGAGTTTACAAACACTCTCCTTGAATTTGTTCCTGCAGTTCATTAGTAAACTTGCACTATTTTGAGGCTCATTAATCATTAATTTAGGAGCTTACTGTTATGCTTTAAAGCAGGAATGACATATGAACATTTATTTAACATGTTTAATCTTCCAAAAAGAATACAACATGGTTTAACAGATACAACTGCATTGCGAGCACAAAGTTGTTGCACCAGCTGTGAAATAAAAAGATAGTCAGTCTGAGAGACTAGACTTTATATCATTTCAAATGACGCATGCTACAAATGCTACACATGTTAGAAAGGCTCAGGAGGGCTTCTCAACAGACTCCATTTCCTATTAACTTAGGTTTCCCGCGCGGGGAACGGAGAGCGGGAGGTGCACACTGCTGTATGACGTCACACACTCGCCGTCTCCTTATCACATAACGCCAGACCCCAGGAGTAAACTCAGACTCAACAGACTCCATTATCCTTTAACTTAGGCTTCCCGCACGGGGAACGGAGAGTGGGAGGTGCACTCTGCTGCATGACGTCACGCACTTGCCGTTTCCGTATCGCATAACGGCAGACCCCAGGAGTAAACTCAAACTCAACAGACTCCATTATCCTTTAACTTAGGCTTCCCGCGCGGGGAACGGAGAGCGGGAGGTGCACACTGCTGTATGACGTCACACACTCGCCGTCTCCTTATCACATAACGCCAGACCCCAGGAGTAAACTCAGACTCAACAGACTCCATTATCCTTTAACTTAGGCTTCCCGCACGGGGAACGGAGAGTGGGAGGTGCACTCTGCAGCATGACGTCACGCACTTGCCGTCTCCGTATCGCATAACGCCAGACCCCAGGAGTAAACTCAGACTCGGTGCATATGCACTGAACAACATGATGACGTTATACACGCTGTAACGGTAACGCATAACGGTAGACCAAAGAATAACGATGAAGTCGACAAGATCATTTGAAATGATAAAATATACGGTACCTAAAGTATACAACACTTACCGAGCACCAACTCACTCTCCAAAACAAAAGCTAACGATAACATGTAATCCTACGGCTGGCACTTGATATTGTTACAAATGACAGATGTTTAGGGCACTGTTCATTTCTGCCAACAGTGGATTGAAAAGTTATCACAAACTTAATCTCTAACCTATGATAAGAGCAAAAAACTTGGCATTTCAACAAAAGAAAGAAGAAAAAAACAGATGTATGGTAGCCCTAAACATTGGACATAGGTGTTATTGTTAATGTTACCCTCATTATGGAATTTGACAAATTCATAGATACGGTATTGAATTGAAATATGAGAATGTCCTATTTAGAGGCAATAAGTTACCACATTGCTCTATTGTGCCTCCTAGCGTGGCTTTGTGAAGTTGTAAAAAACAATACAATTATAATTAAAAGGCATTTCCAGTAGATTGTTCAGACATGTTGATTGCATTTTATTGGTGCTTCTGTTCTTGTCCTTCCTTCTTTCCTTCCTTCCTCGGTGCTACAGCCCAGGGTGAGCTTTGGCCTCCCTCTCAATGATTCTCCATTCATCTCTTCTTTCCACTTTCTCCCACCATCTCCCGACTTGCATAGTCTTCAGATCCTTCTCTACATCATGCATCCAGATCCTTCTTTGCCTTCCACGTTTCCTCATTTCTATAATTTTTCGATGAAACAACTCCTTCTGAATTCTTTCACTACCCATCCGTTCTACACATCCCAACCATGCAATCCTCCGTGACTTCACAAATCTCTCAATATCTTCACCTTGAAGAATATGTCTCCAACTCTCGATTTGTTCTTATTCTCCACTCTCTCCTACTCTTACTAGACCATAGATCCTCCATATAACCTTTCTCTCAAATACACAAAGTGTATTTTGATCCATCAATGTCATGGTTCAAGTCTCTGCACCATAGGAAACAACAGGTCTAATCAGAGTTTTATAGATCATCTTTGTTTTCCTTGACAATAAGGAGCTTCTGTTGTTATCCCTTCAGTAAATCTTTCTGACTTTGCAGAACATTGTAACAATTTCCACTAGGGAAAGGATTTAAATGGAATCGGTCTTCCTCCTGGATTTTTCTAAGTCTGTAGATGTTTTAAAAAAATGGCACTTTAATTTCCAGTCCTAAGAATGTGTTCTTTAAAATTTCAGTATGTCCTCCTGGCAAATTCAAGCATGCTACAGGTGACGAGCATTGCCAGCTATGCCCTAACCACAGCAAGGCCACCGAGCATGGCCTTGCCGAATGTCGGTGTAATCCTCAGTACTACAGAGCTGCTAAAGATCCCAAGACCATGGCTTGCACACGTGAGTTCTCTTTTTAACTGAACTGAAGTAAATGAAAAAGTTAACAGTGAGTTAGTTGAGAATAGCTTGGCATTTCATTCTGTATCATGTACTGCTGTTGAACGATAGACCAGGTACTGGGCAAATATTAACAATATAATTCAATAATAACTGCTCTTGTTCTATTTTTTACTAAAGCACGTAAGGCCGGATTCACCAACGCAGCCTTAACAGGCCGTCAGTAAATACCTCGTTAATTTTAACATCGGAATAAAACTCGTTGGCGTTTCACCAGCACGTTCGCCGATTGGCATTGGCAAACGAAGCGTTATGTTTAAGGGCTGTACAAAACTCATTGAAAGATGATGATTGTGGCAGTATTTCTATATTCTTGGTGTAATCAAGCAGGTCGTTAACTGCAAAAAGCTTAAAAGTTATATACTCCTTGGTTAAAAACAAACATGGCTGATGAGGAAAAGAGCAACAAGAGCCAGGGACTGTGAAATTTTATTTAAATGAAAGAAACATACTTATCCACCCTGATCTACTTGGTGGATGAGTATCGTGAAATCGTTTAAAATAAGAGGCTGATGCTGTGACGTCTAGGTAGTCCTTTATTAAATTAACTAGGATGTGCTATACAGTAATGCATCACACGATGCATGGTAATGCATCACACGATGCATGGTACATAGGCCTACTGTCGACCAAAGTATTATGTGCACTCGAGTTTGAAGGTTGTTTGTGAAGTAACCAATAGACCTACATAAAATCCAATAACATCATCATTTCCGTCGTTCTATTTTACGTTAGTTCATGTCAGTTTGGAATTGTTTATTTATATTTTAATATTTTTTATTGCAGTTGGAACACAAAAAGTGCACGTTTTTAAGCGTGTTTCAACCATGCGTCATATTTAAGAATTATTATCTCAAAAACCTGTCATCAGAGCGAATCCAAATTTTAACACAATATACATTGGAATGTTGTATAACTGGTTTATTAATTTCAAAATTGTGTGTGTCCAAGAAACAGAGTTATCATTTTTGTAAGGTAACTTTTTCTCGGCTCGGGGTGGTGGGAAAATATAGTTCTTGGTTGCGTTGTAATCGTTATACATCGAAAAGTTATGCTGTATGACTGTGAAATACATAAATTAATTCACTTATTTTATATCGGTTTGTATTTGTACGAGGAAACAACACATGGTTCACCAGCTAGCCGCTCCGGGAACAGCTGCACAGCGTTGCCGAAATGGTGCCCACACGCATCATGGCGAGTCTCGCTCGGAAGTGATGGGCTCCATCTCGGCAACGCTGTACAGCTTATCCCGGAGCGGCTAGCTGGTGAACCATGTGTTATTTCCTCGTACAAATACAAACCGATATAAAATAAGTAAATTAATTTATGTATTTCACAGTCATACAGCATAACTTTTTGATGTATAACGATTACAACGCAACCAAGAACTACATTTTCCAACCACCCCGAGCTGAGAAAAAGTTACCTTACAACAATGATAACAACTTTGTTTCTTGGACACACAAAATTGTGAAATTAATAAACCAGTTATACAACATTCCAATGTATATTGTGTTAAAATTTGGATTTGATCTGATGACGGGCTTTTGAGATAATAATTCTTAAATGTGACGCATGGTTGAAACACGCTTAAAAACGTGCACTTTTTGTGTTCCAACTGCGATAAAAAATATTACAATATAAATGAAAAAATCCAAATTTACATGAACTAACGTAAAATAGAACGACGAAAATGTTGATGGTATTGGATTGTATGTAGGTCTATTGGTTACTTAACAAACAACCTTCAAACTCGAGTACACATAATACTTTGGTCGACAGTAGGCTATCTTACTTATTAGATGGGAAATCCAGGTTAGGTTCTGTCATCTGTAGAACATTCAACACAGAAGGTTTCGACAACCAAAATCTCATGGTAAATTGTGTCGTCGCATTCATTAAAGTAATTCCTTTGTTATTTATAAGTTAGAGGTCGAAGAAAATCTGGCATGTCTTCAAAAATATAGTCATCGTTCAGAGTAAAGTTTAATGCATGCCCGCTCCGGCCTTTGCCGCACTCCATTTTGGATTTGAATGCTACGTGAATCGACCGTCAAGTCGTTAATTCTATGTTGACAGAGCAATTAGTTTTGATGGCTTCTTAGGGAAGCTAATGGTTTGTTATAGTTTGGTGAACCACAACATTTCGATAATCTTCCTTCAACAGCCTTAATTGGCTTGTTAACAATTTGACGAACCATAGTGAACCCGGCCCTAAGACTGTATTTTAGCAGTTCTGACATAGTTTTAGGTTCATGGTACATACATGCCTCTGTTTAAACCAATAATGGATGCCTATGAGCTCCTGATAAAATGTTATCTCTTTATGAAAGCACACTTGGATTTCAGGAGATGGGACAAACAATCTTATATGTAGAGCCTGATATTCATGCACTTATTTTGGCTAACATAGGCATTTCAAAATGCATAATATCAGTGCACCAAATTTTGATAGTCTTACTTTATAGACAGTAAAAGAATCAAAACAGAAGTTTCAAAATATTTAATATTCTACAGTAGAAGCCGCTTCGTCTCTATTAACCGGATGTCTCACTAAAGCAAAATTCATACAATTTTGTATTTAGGAGATTAGGTGCTAAAATAATGTGATACATGTGAATAATGTAATTACTGTATAGCACATACATGTCAACTGAAATGAAAGGAAAATAACTACAGTATGTACAGGTTCGGTACTGCATACACTACATAAAATTAAAAAAATACATACTCTACTGTACAGCTGCTTTTTTCCTTCCCTCCGAATGACTGCCCTTCTCTGTACGATTCCAGTCTTCACGCAAGTTCACTTCATTTGTTTTCAAACGTGAAATCGTATCTTTGGAGACGCCAGTGAACTGGGGTGTTGGCCGGCTGGGTTTTGATTTTGTCCAAAACAGATTTTTTTTTTCGCACAGCAACAAACCTTTACCTGCCATTTCACTCGCAACGTGACACAGCCGACACACAAAGTTAATCTGACAATGGTGACATGAAGACAAAGTCGAGTGTTGAGCTCAGGAACATTGCTTAACTGTTTATAAGCTACTGTACATATTTGACTTGGACTTTGTTATGAAGAGTAGAAAACCTCTGTAGTCTCTGTAAACCGACGTGCTGTATCACTTAAGCGTACTGAAACCACCTTATTTTGGTACAGTTGGTTTTTTATTTCTTCCATTATTCGTCTCCATTAAACGGCTGTCTCCCTTATCATAATCGGCTTCTGTACATGTGTGCCACTTTTTAGTATCTAGCAGAATTTTCTTGGTTGTACCATATGAAAGTGTTCTTTTTTCAAGTTTGTATAATATCAAAGTGTTCTTTTTTTCAAGTTCTCAACTGTCCTAGTCTACCAACTGTTGGGTGAAAAGGGTTTTCATCTTGGAAGTGAAATGTTAGGAGCTTACTTAGAAGCATTTCATTGTGGATGGATTCACTTAAATAACAACAGTTGTGATTACCCTTTTTTTTTTTAATCATTAGAAATGTTGTAAGCCTCCGTGGCTTAGGCGGCAGCACGCCGGCCTCTCACCGCTGGGTCCGTGGTTCAAATCTCGGTCACTCCAAGTGAGATCTGTGCTGGACAAAACGGAGGCAGACAGGTTTTTCTCCGGGTACTCCGGTTTTCCCTGTCAAAATTTCATTCCAGCAACACTCTCTACTATCATTTCATTTCATCTGTCATTCATTTAATCATTGCCCCAGAGGAGTGCGTCAGGCCTCGCCAGCCGGCACAGTCCATATCCTCGCTGCTAGATGCGGGTTCCATTCATTCCATTCCTGACCCGGTCGGAGACTGGAAGCAGGCTGTGGATTTTCATTCATTAGAAATGTTACATTTGTAGCCTTTCCACAGTACTGATTTATTTAATAAATAACATCACAATTTTATTAATGCAGCCAATGGCCATTTATTTTATTTTCATAAGGGTCAGGCAAGTGTTGGAAGGAAATAAATAACATTGAGAACCCATAACAACGTAAAAATGGCAAAATAAAGCTTTAAACCTTCAAATAGGCAACTGAACCGAAATAAGCATAAAAGACAAAATACAAATTTGATCTATCTCCACATTTTCCCCAATATACCAAAACATGTCTATCTTTGACCTCTAATCAGTGAATAGAGGCATTTTATCTAACATATGGGTTTTACTTATGTCACAGCAGCACAGCAGGAAACAGTTTACTTATAATTGCCTTTCACTTGGCAACCTTAAAAAAATCAATAACCAGGTGAAAACTGAAAGGATTTGTAAGTCATATATTGTACCGAGCATGCGCAATAAAATATGTTTGGTCTATCCACCTGGTCAAAACATTTTATCCTAATTTTATTTCATTTGGACATGACTTGGGCCTTCTTTATCAGCCCATCTTCAGCATTTATCAATTAAACATTAAAAACTTTCTACATAATATCCTAAGGCCCTCTTATTTACTAATAAGATATTGAGTCACTTAATCTTCATTCTTGAGACCTTGTGGTTATATTTTAAAATCACTGGAATTGTTTCTTCAAATCTTTGTTCCCTTTTAACAGTCTGTCCAATAAAACTGGTTGAATTTAAAATATTTGATGTAATTTATGTCTTTATATGTGTTTCTTCATTAAAATATCTATTTACGCCTAGGGTATTGTCGAATAGGCAATTTATTTACAGAGGATGTCTCATAAGTAATGTCGTTTTTTAAAGAAAATTTTATTTGGGAAGCTTTCTGTCAAGAAATTAAACTATTCTTCAAAGTAGAGACCATCAGATTCTATGGTCTTGAGCCATCTTCCAGCGAGGTTTCTTATCCCGTGACGGTACCAGTCTCTGGGTTTTGATGTGAAGAATTCGGCAAGACTCACTTCCACAGCTTCATTGTTTTTCTTCCACACAAGAAATGGGTCATGAATCAAAAAAGATGGTAATCTGAAGGTGCAAGATCAGGACTGTATACTGGATGTGATAGCATTTAGACTTCTCCCAATTCCTGATTTTTTGCCACGATTGTTCGTGCTGTATGAGGTCTCGCATTGTCCTGCTGCAAGAGAACTCTTTATTTCAATTAACTAATGTTCTGTACCTCCTTCTCAAAATTTCATGAACTAGTTCCAGTTGTTGAGAATAAAAATCTGCATTGACTGCATGCCCGTTTGGAACAAACTCCCAGTGAATCACTCTTTCAAAATTCCACCAGACACAATACATCACTTTGGGGCTGAACCGATCCTTTTTAACGATGACTTCGGCAGGTTGACAAGGAGGAGCCACTGTTTTTAGGCATCAGTGTTGCGGTAATAGACCCAGTTTTCATCACGTGTAACAATTCTCCTGATAAATCTATCATCCATGGGGTTACAAATAAGCTGACGACAGATATCCACTCTACGTTGAGCCTGTTCAGGGGTCAATTCATGAGGTACAGATCTACAGCTTCTGTTTGATTTTCCAAGTTTCTTAATCTGGCGATGTATGGTATCTTTTGATGCACCAAGTTCTTCTACCAGCCTACAAGGTCTTTGCAGAATTTCTTCCAAAACTCTGCGTGTGTTCTCAATATCCCATAGTTTTGGTCTTCCAGAATGCAGTAAATTTGTAGTGTTTTCTTCTCCAGTGTTGAAACGTTGGAACCATCGTTGTGCCACACGCTCACTAACAACACCTTCTCCTTCCACTTCACATATTCTTCAAGCTGCAGCAGCAGCTTTGTAATCTTGTTTCCAGTAGTGCTTTAGAAGGACCTAAACTCCAATTTTGTAATTTCTATTTGTGATTGTGTATCAAACAACTGACGACTGATGCATTCTCGCAATATATGCAATTCTAGTCATGGCCTCCTGTAAATAGCATTAGCAGACCAAAGAAAACCAATTCTATCTTACAAAACACCATACTTACAAAACGACATTACTTATGAGACATCCTAATATATTCCGATTTTGGTGGTCAAGCTTAATATCTTCTTGTAGAGGTGTCGTTATTGAAGCAATTCTTAATAGTTTAAGGTGTTAACGACAATGCATACATTGTTTTTGCAGTATACAATACTTTATTGCAAAACACCTGTACCAGTGTATATTACATCCATTCACATGCCTACAACAATAAAGGCACTATTATTCACTATTTGTATTTCAGAACCCCCTTCGGCTCCCAAGAATCTGACTGTAAATTTTGTGGATCAGTCAACTGTGATATTGTCTTGGCTGCCTCCACATTTTCAAGGTGGTAGAGAAGACACTGTATATAGAGTGGTATGTGACTCTTGCGGTCCCGGAGTATCGTACATACCTAACACGGTGAGTAAGAAAACATTCTTTATTAATTTAACCAATATACTGTTTTTAGTCATAACTGGCAAAATAAAGGAGAGCCTTTATGTAAATTGAAGACGGGACAAAATATGGATCTTCCTATTTTGTGTGATATGCAGAGCACAGATTTTTGGTATCCACTTTAGAGGAGCTGTGAGCTTAAAAAAACTCGATTTGTAGGTTTATTTTATTTTAGTTTATTTTATTCTAACACAAACGATTTAACAAATAATGTGACGCGCAAATGTGGTTTATTTCCCAATGTATGGGGCTCGGATGTTTCTGGTGGCAAGTCACATGGTGTTATTCTAAGTTGCAGTCCATCTGTTGACTTCTTGTCTTCCATGCACCATGCCTCCATGCTATCACCAAACTGATAAATCAATCATTTGGACAGGAAAAGGATGATAGAAGCAGAGATCGAGGACAAACACAATGACATGCAGGTGTGGGCTGAGGGGGAGAGAAAAGGGGAAAGCAGGGACAACCTCCACAAATTGGTGGGGCATGCACAACATCAATACAATCACTAGCTTTTCAATGCTCGTTTTGACCTCCCGGTCTCATCTGGAGGGAGGGCAGCAGCCAGTTCTTTTGTTGCTCAGAGCAGTACAGGTGGGGCATTCCTCAACTAGAGAGTGAAAACCAGGCAAACACAGGGAAAGTAAACAGATAACAATAGGGCAAGTAAAGTAGGAATGCATGGGACAAATCCAGAGGTGAAAAAGAACCATATAAGGTTATGGAAATCTGTATATCTGGGTAGGTCCTGCTGTGGGCATAGTGTTCGTCCTTCATCTGTGTGCCTGTCCAGTGATTGTATGACCACCTTATTGTAGTTTCCTTTATACAGTAGATTTAAACTACAGTCAGTGACTTTGTTTCTGTGTCTGTGCTGTTCCTAAGTCACTTTGTGACTGACAGTTTGTATGCCAGCATGGAACCTTACCCGTTTAAGCCAGGAAGGAGAGAAGTTCAGAATTATTCTAGTACCATTAATGATAATGATAATTATGTTTCAAATGGTGCAGGGCGATCTACCTCAGGAACTTGGTATCATCTCTATATATATAAAAATGAAAGTTTGTTTGTTTTTTCTGAATTTCCACGGAAATTTGTGATATTTGCGCATTTTAGACTGTTTTATGATGGATGCGCGCAAAAATAAAATTTTTGTCTGTCTGTGGACAATTTTTTGTGTCCTTATAACTCGAGAACGGCTGGGTGGATCAACGTAAAATTTGATACAGATATCCATCAGAGGCACGACACTAATCATTGATGTAACTCTTCTCCGTACCTCTCATAAAAGGGGGCCTACCCCCTTAAAATACATGCTGAAATAGGCGTAGAAGGTTGAGACAAAGCTCATTTTCAGCCCCTCAATGTGAGCTGCGAAGGCCCTAAAACCAACTGGTTTTGAGATATTCCCAGAAAACTAATTTCATTTAATAAACACAATCTCAGGAGTCCATATGTTTCTGTAAGACGCAATGCCATTCCATTTATTACATTACTGTGAACGTTCGCAAACAGTGATAAGGTTATCACGGAACCAACTTAAGCTGTAAAATTCATCAATACGTATATAATGCGCTTAATGGGGTCAAGGAGTACTCTAGAATTTTTTCACGCCATTTACACGTGCGGGTATGGTACGGAAGGTCTATTATATCCCTAACCCTATATTGTTGTATTATTATTATTATTATTATAGTTATTATCATTATTATGGCGTACAACGACGAGGCAAAGCTCATTTTCAACCCCTTCGTGTCAGAAACAAAACTCAGGGCCCCTAAAGAGCCGTAAAGGGTCCCTGAAAACTACATTTTAAGGCTCTAAAACCAACAGTTCCTTAGATATTCCCAGAAAACTAATTTCATTTAATAAACTAATGAAGGAATGCAAGCCAGTAACCATGACAACGGTATCTCAAGAGGTGACATCCAACTTTCAATCTATTTCTGCAAGAAGTAATGCCACTCCATTTATTACATTTCTGTGAAAGTTTGCAAATGGCTATAAGGTTATCACGGAACCAACTAAAACTGTAAAATTCGTCAATGCGCTTCAGGGGTTCAAGGAGTACCCTAGATTTTTTTCACACAACTTACACATGCGATATGTCGTACAGAAGGTCTATTATATCTCCGAACAGCAACTTTATTTTAAAAAAATTCCTGATTTGAAATTTTTTGCTGCTTTTAGGAATTTAGGCCATTGGAGGCTAAAAAACCTGAATTTTCATGCACCATAAGCCTTTATAATAATTAAAAGGGTCTTCCTGTGGTTGGGCACTTGACACAACGGTTAGGGTCGGTTTGTATGTGACGTGTATTGCGTTCGTCTACGAGGTTTTCGATTTTATTTTCACGTCAGGAAGAACACGTTAGGTAAATTTAGTTTGAGAGCACATTTTAACTAATCCTTTTTCTTTGTCGACAAACAGATTCCAAGCCCCTAACAAAAGCAACAGTAGCTCAATTGATAACGTCTGGTTATTAATACCGAAGACCGTTCAAAGAATGGGTACTTCTGCTAGTTGTGTATAAACATGAAAACAACATTATGTGTTGTGGGTATGGAAGTGTTAGAACAATATCCGTGCATTATGCTTAACCTTCCATCGGGCGCGTGAGCGGCAATATGGCCCCCTGTTGGAAAAAATCACGAGATTATGCCCTTTATGGACGAATAACCAGGCGTGACCTCCGGGTATTCGTTAATTACTCATCTCGAAATGAGACAGCGCTTTCGTAATTTTTCCAGTCGGTGCCAATCAGCTGCTGTTCAGTTGCTAAGTGGTGCGTTCCATTGTCGTTTGAGTCAGGTGGCCAGTTTCCCGCCACGCGCCCGATTGTTTTCCATTCTCTCACACTTTAATGAGACATGTAAGTAAATATATTTTGTTTGTGTGGGTAAGTACGCGCACGTCTCGGTGTGTGTCGAGAGAGAGAGAGGAACGTTCTCTCTTATACAGCACATAAAATGTTCAAACATATTTATATTTTGATGTTTGGTTAGTTTTCTGTTAGATTGCTTCCTTTCTCCTGTTCTTTCTTTGACACAATTGTGTCTTATTACTCGCGTTTCAGGGCAAGATACAATGTTCCTGATTCTATTCTGTGAATACTTGGTGAATTGGAAGATGATGAAATGAATGAAGGAGAAGATATTTGGGACTATCCTAATGATATTGATTTCGAACCCGAAGTTATCGAAATGGACGGTCACAGTAGTGACTCTGAAGTTGAAATGGGCAGGACTGATGATGTAAGCGATGACGACCGTGATAACGGCACCCCACGTTTCTTCATTGGGAAAGATAGTGGGCAAATAAACCCATGGGTAGTTCAAAAACAAAGACAAAGAACTTGATAAAAACTTTTCCTGGTCCTAAAGGACAAGCTCACCAGTTTTAACTGAACTAGAATGTTTTCTCACCATAATAAATTCAAATATGGTCGATGAAATTGTTAGATACACAAACACGTTTATTGACAGGGTAAAAGTGCAACATCCAGAAGGTCGGGAAAGAGATGTTAGAGAAACAAGAAGATTGGAAATTTTAGCTTTTTTGGTGCCTTGTTCTTGATGGCCGTGAAAAGAGTACGCTGCGCAAACTTATCGGAATTGTTTACTACTAATGGGACCAGAATGATAATACTGTGGGCTAACTTTAGTGAACGTCGCTTTCGATTACTGTTGAGAAGTCTTCGATTTGACGATGTAAATACTAGGACTGAACGTACGCAAAATGACAAACTGGCCGTTATACGGGAATTTCTCAATAATTTTGTTTCAAACTGTCAAAGTTCATATTCTCTTGGTGAGTTTGTAACTATAGATGAAATGTTAGATGCATTTCGTGGCCACTGTAGTTTTATACAGTATATGGCCAAGAAACCCGCCAAGTATGGCCTCAAAGTTTATGTGATGTGCAATTCCCGATCTTTCTATACTTGGAATTTGGTGGTATACTGTTGGAGGCCGGCCCCGTGGTGTTGGGGTAGCTCGCCTGCCTCTCACCCTGAGGCCCCGGGTTCAATTCTCGGCTCTTGTCAGGGATTTTAGAAACTGAAGTGAGGGTTGGAATGGGGTGCACTCAGCCTCGTGAGGACAAATGAGTAGCTGTCTGATGGTGAGTCAGCGCCCCAGTCACGAAAACCAAGATTAACGGCCGAGGGGACCCGATGCGCTGACAACGCGTCACCCCAATATCTGGAGGCCAAATGGCTGGGCAGCGGTCGTTTGGTAGGCCTAGGCCCTTCATGGCCTATAGTGCCAGGGGTTATATTATTATACTGTGGGATGCAGAAACCAGGGTGTTATGCAGTTTCAAATAAGCCTTTTGATGTGGTAAGGAGGTTGGGTGAGCCAACAAAAAACACCAACCAAAATGTGACTGCTTATAATTATTACAGTAGTTATCCCTTGGCCGAATAACTACTGGAACAAGGACTGACCTTCTAGGCACCCTGAAGAAGAACAAACGAGAGGTTCTGTCCGAGTTTGTGGCTGAAAATGGATATTAAAATCCCGGAACGTACCGGTTTGGATGCCAATATGATAAAAGCCTTGTATCAGTGGCTACTAAAAAGAAGAAAGTTGTGTTGGTACTATCAACAATGCATGTTGATAGTGAAATTGATCAGGAATCTGGGAAAACATTCCACATCATGAATTACAATGCCACCAAAGGAGGGGTTGATACAGTGGACTTAATGACTTCACGTTGCTCGACTACCAGACAAACACAAAGGTGGCCGATGGTACTGTTTCATCGCTTCCTCGATATTGCTGGAATAAATTCGTTTATAATATATAAAGCAAACAACACAGACACCAACACTTCTAGGAGAGAATATACTTACAAATTAGCGATGTTACTCATGGAGGAAAACTTGAAACACTGTGCAACAATTTGGTCTCTTCCGAAGGTTTTGCATGTTTTCTTGGAAGAGTTCAGGGATAGTGCACCGAATAGAGGTACAGCAAGTGTTTTAAGAACACAATGTATCTGTTATCGTTGCGGGTCAAAAAAGAACAACCATACTAGTTTACAGTGCCACAAATGTGAAAGATTTGTCTGCAAAAAGCATTCACAGCAAGAAGTTTCCTGTGATGCTTGCCTCAAGAGTTTGGAGGAAGAAGAAGATAATATGGTTAGTTGATTTCAAGGAAAGTTATTGCACTATATGACTAAGTTCTTTTCATGCATTAGGGGTCGATAACCTAGATGATAGGCCCCTTAAAACAACAATTATCATCATCATCATCATATCTTTTCATGCTTGTCGTCATTTCCATATTTTTCTTTTTGTTTCATTGAAGAATTGTCTTTCGGTTCTTTAAACTTTAACTGAATTTCCTAAGTGTAGAATTGTAGAAGTCTCTTTCCCGCACTGGTTCTAAAAGAGCACACTAAAATGCACATACACACCATCATTTCTTGTCGAAGGGTGGATAGCGAATGGCATGTTACCTCTGTTGTTGTTTTATAGGTATGTAACATTACTGTGTCAGGCAAGACTAAATTCAGTGCTCAAGAATGTTTTTTTACTATATTAAGTTTAGATCAATTGTAAAAATAAAAGTGCTAGATTTTTATGCGTCGAATACGTTTGCTCATTTTTATTCTCAGACGACCGAATTTATTATTCATGCCACTGTCTTTTTATGGGGATGTTATCAACTATTTTTTTTATTAAAGTCTATTGTGTGCTTTGTAGAAATGTATATGAAGTTATTCATTTCAGTTCCCGATGATTAATTGCATGAAAATCGAGTACCGTTTATGTGTAAACAAACTGCGGCCATTTAGCCGCTGCGTGCCCGCCCGGGAGATCCAGATATGCACGCCCGCTGGAAGGTTAAATCGACTTATCCCTGATAGTGAAATACCAAGCTACTGTGGCTTTAGAGATGCTGAGATGGCAGAATCTTACCATGGGGGGGGGGATCTTTTACATGACAGGGTGTCACCTTTGAATGCCATCAAACTGAGCTGAGATCATACGTGCAATCTTAGGCAATTGAATGTCAGCCCTTAGCCAATTGTGCCACCAGCCTGACCCAATTCAGATGTTCTAATTAGTGCTATGCTGCATATGTCTTGGGTAAATCCATGAACTGCTATAATTTACAGAAATAGGTCTGTTAACACTAAGCAGACAATTACTGTAGAAAGCAATCAAACACCACTGTGTGACAAAATGACTTCATATCACTTCAACTATACATACTGTACATCATCAGAAACTGTGCTTTTAAGTACAGTTGCCATCACTACCATTATTATCTTCATTCACATTAAAATGCTCCTGTAACTATCTGTGCCTACACACACGCATTCGTCAAGGGCATTCTGATTAATTTCTTCCTCCGGCTATTGGAGATAAATTCTCCTGAATTGGCCATTTCACTCTCAGCCTTACTTTTGGGATAGAAGTCTTCTTTGAATTCTTAAAATTTAGTTTGTGTATATACAAAATTTCAAAGTCATACTGGCGAAATGTTGTGAACACACTTTGGTATTTTTCCCAGAGTAAATAAATGCCTTACAGTTTTTCTCAACGAGTTTTATACCTGAGGAGTAAACCTTTACTGTAAGAGGACATGTGAAAATATAACTTTTATTTTATGAGCACACACTGAACTTAATACAGGACATCTATATTTGAAGCAATACTTTTCAACTAGACCTCTTGGCACAATAACTAAACAGCAAAGCAATACAGAGAGAGCGGGGCATGTTGTTGAAAATAGAGGAGCGCACCATGGCCTTCTGTAGCATCGTTGACTGGCTGTGTGGGGCAGCGATAATGGTCTCACCTGCTGTTCCCAAGGTTGTATTATCGAATCCTGACGCAGTCAGTTGGAAATTGATGGTACGCAAATGCAAGGGAGCTGTGTCAGTAGATTTGCTGGCACGTTAAAGATATCCTTTCGGGGCAAAATTCTGGCACCCCAGTGTCTCTAAAAGCTGCAGTATTAAAAGGGACGTAATACATCAGTTTATCAGACAAATTCTACACACACAAATACTTGGGACTGATGACCACAATGTCTTAAGTCCCTAAATGAGACTGCAACTCGGTGGTGGATCCAGGATTTCCTTCAGGAATGGGCACATGAAAAATTTAAAAACCCATCCATAACTAAATTCAGCTGTAATCCAACGTTTAGCCCACTGCACCATGGTGTTGGTAGAAGTGTCTTTCCCACAGTGGTTCTAAAAGAGCACACTAAAATGCACATACACACCATCATTTCTTGTCAAAGGGTGGATAGCGAATGGCATGTTACTTCTATTGTTGTTTTAATGAACCTGACTTCTACAGTAAATTGTCGGCTGGTTTTATGAATGAATGAAAATCCACAGCCTGCTTCCAGTCTCCGACCGGGTCAGGAATGGAATGAATGAAGCCCCCATCTAGCGGCGAGGATATGGACTGTGCCGGCTGCCGAGGCCTGACGCACTCCTCTGGAGCAAGGATTAAATGAATGACAGGTGAAATGAAATGATGTGGAGAGTGTTGCTGGAATGAAATTTTGACAGGGAAAACCGGAGTACCCGGAGAAAAACCTGTCTGCCTCCGTTTTGTCCAGCACAGATCTCACATGGAGTGACCGGGATTTGAACCACGGACCCAGCCGTGAGAGGCCGGCGTGGTGCCGCCTAAGCCACGGAGGCTTGGCTGGTTTTATAATATTTTAAAAATATATTAGGCCTACTTACGTTCTGCAAAATGTTGGTAGAATGTGTGACCGAAAGGGTGTATGTTTCCCTAGAGAATTTATCCTCTTAGTGATGGTTGGTCATACCCGCACGGGCAGTAGTGAACTCTCTCTCCTCATTCCTCTGGCGAAGGTTTGCCAAATTCCTCCAGTCTATCGTCTTACAGACAACTCCCGTCCTATGTTTAATAATTCAGAGCAGTGAATATTGACATTAAATGTGTATATGAGCACATTTCAACTCAAAATGCTTGAGAACATGCTTCAAGATAAAGAGAGTCTTAGGGGTGGCATGCCGTCCTCCCTCTGGATCCATCACTGCCCACACTTGTAACTCATGATAACACACCTATTAAACATGTAGCACTAGAAGGGAAGGTTTGGACGTGATTCAAATTTTGGACAAATCCACATGCAGCTTTCCAGTCTGACAATTCTTCTGTATGAGCTATGCCACTATGTATACCCCTTGTAATGTGGTCATGTTTTAATTTTTTGTTACCTGTACCAATCATATTACATAGTACGCTTAAAGGAAATTTAAGTCTAAGTGTTGTTGAGCAGTCATAGTCGCACATACCCGATCTAGTAGGGAGGAAGGAACTGATCAGTGGGTTTGAAGTATAAGGTGCGTTCAAAAAGTAACGAGCCGGAGGCTGTAATGCGCAAACCAGTGACGCCATCGGCTAATCGTGGCGTGTGTAAAGAGGTGTGGTTCAGACCAGAGCGTGGAAGGTCACAGCCCGTTACTAGAGGGCACGCGTGCAGGTCACGTGACGATACAAAGCGAGCAGCAGCATGCATCAATCGTCCAACCAAGACCAAGACAGTAGGCCATTCGACATGCTTACTGGTAAGGTTGAAGACTGTGGGGCACCCATTGGGCACACACTTTGCGCAAGTGCAGTCGTTCCTTCATGATGGTGAGTACACTTCCGACGCTCAAGCCGACCACGGTGGCTATGGCGTTCACTGTCACTCGGCGGTCCTGGGTAATGAGTGCATCAACCAACTGGACGTTGTCATCGGTATTGCAGGGGGTGCCCCAGACCGGGCATCATCGGCTAACGACACCCGTCCTTCCCTGAAGCGCTTGTGCCACGCCTTGACCCTTGCAAGGGACATGCAGTGTTCGCCGTACACTTGTGACATTCGGCGATGAATGTCCGTTCCTCCTACTTCTTTCACTGTCAGAAACCGAACAACACCTCTTTGCTCTTCGTTTGACACCTCCATGTCACTGTTTGCAATGCGACTGGCAGCGATGGACGATTGATGCATGCTGCTGCTCGCTTTGTATCGTCACGTGACGTGCACGCGTGCCCTCTAGCGACAGGCTGTGACCTTCCACGCTCTGGTCGGAACCACACCTCGTTACACACGCCACGATTAGCTGATGTCGTCACCGTTTTGCGCATTCCAGCCTCCGGCTCGTTACTTTTTGAACGCACCTTATAATTACAGGAGTGTGTGTTGTCATTGATATGCCATGAAGTACAGGCAAACCTCAATAGATCAATATTGTTATATCAGGTTTATTGTTATAATGAGGTTTTGTTAACAGTGACTACTACAGTACTGTACCTTTAAGGTCAGTATATACAGTCGTGCTTTTCTGATGAGAAATAATAGAACAACGAAAAAAATACAAAATTAATCTGGTAGAGTACTGATGATGATGATGATGATGATGATGACTGTTGTTTTAAGGGGCCTAACATCTAGGTTATCGGCCCCGGTAGGGTACTGTACTATATTACCCATCCGCTGAGCGTGTCAGCGCCAGTGTTTGTTGTTTATTGTAGCACCTGCCCCGCACAGTGAAGCGGGGAACACAGTGATGACAGAATGCATTCCTCACATAAGTCAAGCAGCATTGTGCGTCACAGGAGCACGTGTCACCATGGACAGTTTAACGATGACTGAGGCTATTGGAACTGAGTCATATCCTACTCACGCAACAGTACCTATCAATGAAGCAGGCTGATGTGTGACACAAGTAAACAAAGAATAGTTCCCATCTCAACCGCCAGCAATCAATTCGTGAAAGGGTAATACTGTATGTAGTCATGCATACTAATTAATAACATTACAGCTGAAGGTACTGAATCAACTTATAAATTAAAGGAAGGTAAAATAAAATGTATTTACTCATGCTTCTTACATTTCTTAAGCATAGGGGATTTGTCGTTCGTCCGATCACCAATCTTGCCCATCGGCGCTACAGCTCTTGTAGAGCCCGGGCCTTCTCAATCACACAGTCCACGCTTTACGGTCCAAGGCGAGCCGTCTCCATCCACGAACTCTTAGTTGGTGTTGATCATCCTCTACTTCGTCCAGCCATCTCTTACGTGGTCGACCCTGCCGTCTCCTTCCTTCCGGATGTCTATGATGTCTGGCTAGCCGCCCGTTTCTCCTCCATTCTTTCTAGGTGTCTTGCCCATCGCAGTCATCCTCTCCTTACTTCCACTGATAGTCGAGGTTCATCATACAGGCTATATATCTCTTTATTATATTGTGCTTGCCAGTTTCCATATTCCTGGACAGGTCCATATATTCTTCTAAGAATTTTTCGTTCCCACGTATCCAATGCTTCCTCTCCTCTTTTGGTGAGTACCCACGTTTCATTACCATGGGTAACAACTGGTCTAATTATTGTACGATATATTCTCTTTTTGATCTTTCGAGAGATCATGCGTATCTTAAGTACTTTCAGGAGGCTAAAATAACATTGATGTCCTTGTGCTAATCTCCACCAATGGTGCCAACTTATGTGTCCCCGACGCGTTGCGTCAGAGAAGAATCGTTAGGCATACTTAAAATTATCACAGATTGCAAAAATCACGAATATTAACTGCATATGACCCCAACACAACACTTCTGACTGCAACTCAAGCTCAAAAATGTACAGACTAAAACATTTAACACTGGTTCAAACACAGGAGCTCTATGACTCTTTCTGCTTTGCCCCCTAGGAGAGCTCGCCCGCGGCTGTACGCTATTCACTACCTGCTTATCGTCAGCACAGTGTAGCGAAGCTTCTGAAAATACAGGTTGAGAGGTTTAACAAACAATATGTACCATTATGGTCACATTCTTAGAAGCAAAAACTAGTAATATCCCCGAAACTTTGTCTTCGTTATAACAGGGTGTTGCTAAAATACTTCATCGTTGTAATGAGGGGTAATTAACATAGTAAATAGAGGAAATCAGCCGGAACCATTTAAAAATATCGTTGTACGGAGGTTTGACTTTTCCTTTTCACTTTAAAAGAGACATTATTGTTCTGTTCTAATGTTTGTACTTTTTTCTTTTTAGGATATATTTAATGACACCAAGGTAACCATAACGGGGTTGAATCCAGAAACTATGTATCGATTCCAAGTTTTTGCTGAGAATGGTATTTCGGACTTGGCTGGCGAGAGAGAGTACGATCACATAGTTGTCACGACGGAAGCATCTGTTGCCTCAACTATCACCAAAGTCAGAGTTACCAGTGTTAAGTCAACAGAAATATCTCTTGAGTGGGATGCTCCAATCATCAGTGATGACTCTGAAGCAGATATTGTAGAAATGTATGAGGTATGTTGTCCCGTTTCACATGATCTTCTCCATTTATCTACGGTATTCCTTTATTTCACTGCACTTAACTCTTGTTATGATCACAGTACAGGCATAATGTAAACTTCTGTATAGATGCTATTCATCCCCACACCCTGATTTTAGGAAGAAAATTGTCAATAGTGTTTTTTAGTTTTGTGTTTTTATGAGAGTTACTAATAATATAACGTGTCATTAAAAAAAGAAACATGAAAAGCTGCACTGTGATATTTTAACTTGATCTGTGACATTATTTTTGTTGGAAACTCAATCAATGGACAGGAATAGGAGGATAGAAACATGGATAAAACCAGGTAGCAGGTGGAGAGAGACAGTATGTCCTAATCTCATGGAGTGCATCCCAGAATTCTGCAATAGAAGAATATTGCAGTATGAGCTACCAGAAGCATCTTCTTATATTCAGCATAAATATGTGCAGCAAAAGAAAATTATACATTGATAAGTTGATTGCATGTAACCTTACCTTGTAACAATGTCCTTGGCAATTTCAATATCACTGTTGAAAGAGTTGTTGTCACAGTCATGTTCCCCTTTCACCTACTCACAAATCAGTTTCCCATCGGGTCGCTTGTTTTACTTATTGGCGTGAATTCAGGCTCTTCTTCCAGCCATCGCATATATTGGTGTTTTGTAGTCACTTCACATGGTTGATTAACACACACATCCAATGGCTGCAAGACCTCCAGGAATTATCACCAAGTCCGTTTTTCACATCTTCAGTTAGGTATGTGCAAAAGTTGTGTAAAACAACCATATTCCTTAGTTCAAGAGGATCACAACATAAGTTTAGCAAGGAGTAGATTATGATGTATTATGAAAATAATTTTTTTTCTCTTCTCCTCTGTTTTTGTATAATGATCGGTTCCTGACATAATCGGTTTGAAGCATACTTTACGAGGATAGTGGTTGAAAAGTCCTGCTGCTTGCTGCGATAAGTTGGAAACTGGAAACTCAGGCTCTTTTCCCTTCCTCAATGGCCATCGGTGTACTAATAATGAATTAACTCGTCACTGACATATGTGACTGCTAGCTTCTCTACAAATTGATGCCCATTTGTATTTACTCGATACCCATGTCTTGAGAACTTTAAAATGTCACAACTATAGGCACCGTGCACGCTACTCTAGCGGAGTGGCACTAAAGTAGTGAGACGAGGTGGGAGTACGGCATGTAGCAGTGCGTGAACGCAGGAGAGGATATTCTTCTATTCAGGACTAAATATCTATCTACTAACAAGCGTGTCATTTAAAGTGTTTAACTTGTTTAAAAGAGAAGGAGGAGTTTGAAGAGGAATTGCAGAAGCAGCTGGTAGGAAGAAATATGATTGTTATGGGGGACCTCAATGCCCATGTAGGAAGAGAAAGACAAGGTTATGAGAGTGTTCTAGGACCAGAGGGTTGGGGTGGAAGAAATGAGGAAGGAAAGAGACTGTTGGACTTCTGCCAGAGGAACAGCCTGCTAGTTGGGAACTCCTGGTTTAAGAAAAGAGAGAGCCACACAATCACATGGTACAGTGATGACTTGACCAGGAAGTCGGTGGTCGACTATATACTGTATGAGAAAGAACTAAATAAGAACATCACGGACATCAAGGTTATACCATCGGAGAACCTGGATAGCGACCATCGATTACTGGTAATGAACCTGAGAGGGAGTAAGGAGAAGAAAGGGACTGAGAACCAGGAAAGACGTATAAGGATATGGAAACTGAAAGAAGGGGATAGAAGGGTCGAGTACCTCAAAATGGTAAAGGAAGGAATTCCAACAGATGAAGAAAGAGGGGTGGAAGAGGAATGGGCTAGATTTAAGAAGACACTAGTGGGTGCAGCAGAAGCAGTATGTGGGAGGACAAGTAGTAAGAAGAGGTGGAAGGAAACACCATGGTGGAATGAGAAGACAAAAGATATAGTAAGGGAAAAGAATAGAGCCTTTAGGAGGTGGTATCAAAATAGGACGGTAGAGACAAGGGAAGAGTACCAGGAAAGAAAGAAGGAGGCGAAGAGAGTGGTGGCTGAGGAGAGAAGGAAGTGGATGGAAGAGTGGACAAAGATGATGGAGGAGGATAGTGAAGGTACAAAAAAGGTCCTGTATGGGATGGTGAAAGATAAGAGGCGGAAGGATCCTACGGATTATGTTAGAATGGTGAACAAAAGGGGACAAGAGATAGAAAATAGGGAAGAACTGAAGAAAATGTGGAAAGAATATTTTGAAGAACTTCTGAACCCAAATGGAAAAGATGGTGAGGAGGAAGAAATCGGGGAAGAGGAAGATGAACTGCAAACAGAAAAGGACTTAACATGGAAAGAAGTGGAAGATGCAGTGAACAAGATGAAAGGAGGGAAGGCACCGGGTGTGGATGAGTTGAGTGTGGAGATGGTGAGAGCAGCAGGAGAGGTGGGGATACAGTGGCTGTACCGAGTGATGAGGACAGCATGGAAGGAAAGGAAGACCCCAGAGGACTGGAAAAAAGGAATCATTGTCCCGATCTTCAAGAAAGGTAGTAGAACAGATTGCAGAAACTATCGGGGAATAACACTGATGAGTCATTGTGCAAAGATCTTCGAGAAAGTTTTGGAAAAGAGAATTAGGACAAGGATAGAAGGAGGGATGAGGGAAGAACAACATGGCTTCAGAGCAGGAAGGTCCACAGTGGATTTGATTTTTGCTGTAAGGCAGTTACAAGAACAGCACTATGAATATGGAACAGATCTACTGATGGCCTTCCTGGACATTGAGAAAGCATATGACAGTGTATGCAGAAACAAAGTATGGAAGTCCCTGGAGGATAGAGGAGTAGAGAAATGGACTATAAAGAGGATAAAGGAGATGTACAAGGGAAGCGTGAGCTGTGTGAAAGTGGGAGGAGAGAGATCTGACTGGTTGGAACAAAGAAACGGCCTGAAACAAGGAAGTGCACTGTCACCGTTACTTTTCATTGTGGTGATGGATGACATAATGACCCGAGTGGCACAAGTAATTGGGGACGGAAAGATGAAAGCAATGGTGTTTGCAGATGATTTGATGATTTGGGGAAACAAGGAGGAGGAGGTACAGGAACAGTTGGACGTGTGGGAAGGAGTAATACAAGGATATGGGATGAAATTTAGCATAAATAAGAGTGAGATGGTGATCACAACAAGGAAGAAGGAAAGAACCACAACGGGAATAACAACTGGTGGGGAACAGCTGAAGAAAGTGGAGAGTTTTAAGTATCTGGGAAGCCTGATACAAGATAATGGAAGAAACGATAGAGAAATAAATGAGCGGGGGAGGCAGGCAGAAGCATTTCGGAGGAGTGTGAGAAGCATGTTATGGAGCAAGGATGTCCCTCAGAACAGCAAAAAGATCATATATCGGACGTACTATGTCCCTATCCTGACGTATGCCTCGGAGACCTGGGTTATGAAAGGAAGGGAGAGGAGCAAAATACAGGCCAGTGAGATGAGGTTCTTGAGAAGCAGTATTGGAGCTACAAAGATGGACAGAATAAGAAATGAGAGGACCAGAGAATTAATGAAGGAGGAACCATTACAGGATGGTATAGAGAAATCTAGACTTAGATGGTATGGACATGTAAAACGAATGGAGGAGAAGAGGATACCCAGGAGAGTACATGAGACGAAGTGGGAAGGAAAGAGACCGAGGGGAAGACCGAGAGACAGGTGGCTGAAGGGGGTGGAAGAAAGCGTGAAGAAGAGAGGAGAAGACTGGACAAGGGTGGAGGCTGAGAGATGGTGGGAAGTCAGAAGACGTTGGAGAGGCTTGTGTTCCAAACAGACCCGGCCAGTGGCTGGAAACTGTGCAAGATGATGATGATGATGATGAACTTGTTTAAAATAATAACTCGCGGAAAACGTACGGGTGAAGTATATAATCGCCTGTTGATAGGGCTGTCTCATTTTGCTATGAGAGTTTTGTACCGAGCACATCATACAACTGTGTCATGGATTTTCACAACCACTGTGGTTTCTAGCTTCCACAATGTCACGTTTCGTGTTCTGGCCCAGTAATGAAAGTGTTGATGAGACTACCGGTATGCATGGTTCAAAACCGAATACTGTACCTGAAATGCAGGTTGATTATTGATTGTATGGAAATTGGAGTTGAACACACTCCTACGGTAGATCATAGGTTATTTCTCTAGGGGCAGACGTATCCTGGCGCAGTCAGCTGGCATTTGAGGGTGCGCAAATGCGAGGGAGCCATGTCAGTATATTTACTGGCACGTTAAAGATCCTCTACGGGGCAAAATTCCGGCACCCCGGCATCTCTAAAAGCCTGAGTAGTTAAAAGGGACATAAAACCAATAACATTATTGTTATCTAGGGGCAGACGACCTCATAATTCCACCCTTAAAACAACAATAACTAAGAGTATTTCTCTAATTCCCATTACAAGGGAACATACACTGTGAAATGTTCAGTTAATATCACACCCAGTGGTATGATTAGCTTGATGACCAAATGCTACGCCGGGAGATGGAGTGACACGTTTAACACAAACGACAGTGGATTGTTGACATTGTTAGAACCTGGTGATGAGATCTTTGCTGATAAAGGCTTTCCTAGAATAGCAACAATCCTTTCCAACTGAGGAATGATTGGCGTAACCCCTCCTTTTCTTCATGAGGGCAAGCTGATAGCTGACTAGGTGAATACCTAGGCAATAACTAAATGTTTTTATTGACAATACGACAAACATTTAACCTTAATTTTAACAAATATTGTAATAAACTCTAGACTTCCACACAAAAGTATTAGCCTAACACAGAAAGGGCTACTAACTAAAATATACTACTCTACTAACTAGAAAACAAAACTTCTGAATAATAAACAATTTTACAAGCGTGGATACACTATCCAACACAGGAAAGATGAACTACTAACGAAATAGCTAAACTAAATAAGAGCCAACTACCGTATATAACACACAAAAGATTAACTGCTAAAGAAATAAAACTCCCAAACTAAACAAAAGCAAAGAAACTATCAAATAACAAAAAGCGATTTCACAAGTGCGGAAACAAAGTAGTGATACACAATGCAGTACGAAGCAACGACTAGCATATGGGATTGATGTCTGCGGGCGGAACTGTACAACATGACGTCATAACATCTGCTCTTCCCATGGTTAGACTTACTTCCTCCGGGAACGAGAAGAAATGCGCATTACCTCACATTAAAGCTAAAACCAAAGGGCTTATCTCCGTGATTAATTCATGAGAATAAAGCAAAACATTGTACATTTGCCGTACTGACGTACTGATGTGAAGTTAAAGCCAGTTTACAATTGATATAGTGTCTGTAATATTTCAATCGAAGGTAGTGTGCTCGTAAAGGTAAGAGCTCTTCATCGCGGCTCTGGCTTGTTGTCATTGACTCTCAACTTATATGGGATAAGGTATAATCACTTCTGCTTTCAGAAAGCACTCATCTTTCTCGCTTCAATTTCCCCACTTTATTAACATGCTCTTCCAACAGTTGATTTGCCAAAATTCGGGTGTCTGATCGGTAAAGAGCCACAATTAAATTGACTCTCGCACATGGCTTTTAAACGACTGGTGCGGCTTGACTTCCTCCTACCCCCTTCCCTTGTTTCGTCAGTGCTGTGCCGCGCCACTAGTATAAAAATTTCAAGGCTTGTGAACGGTGCCTATAGCATTGAGTATGTTTTGTCATTCTCCATTATTGCTGACTGTAAATAGGAATGCTCCCAAATTATCTTGACAGCTTCACTATATTTCCTCAATCTTGAAAACTGCAAAACATGGTCAGAACACCCATTATGTATTTTACTATCCGATTTTTGCTCTTGTGTATATTTCTTACCACTTTGATTGTTGGGCCAATAACCTCGATGTTAGGCCCCTTAAAACTATCATTATCATCATCATCATCACTTTCATTGTGAACTTGATTAGGAAACTATAACTTTTTTATTTCTTTCAGGTTCGTTGTTTTCCCAAAGCCGATGAAACAAATGCATCCACGACACTTACGCCAAAGCAGAAGACCACTTTTACTAGTCTCCGACAAAACACAGAATATGGGTTTCAGGTGCGAGCGAAGACTACGCATGGTTGGGGGGAATTCAGCAAAGTTACATATAAGCAGACTGGGCAGGTTTTAGGTATGTATCATTGTAGTGGTCAGCTTTTTACATAAACTATCCAGATTTAGATATAACTTAGTCACTGTTTATTGTATTCTCTTTAAGCCTTTGGGGTCTTATACTGAGTATAGGAACTGCCTATATTGCATACTGTCAGCAAACTGTATATAAGGGTAACTCGGCTATGTTCAAGACCTTCGTCATCTCATGAAAAACTTTCCAGCTATCACTCTGCACCCAAATAAATGCCTAATGATGGCAAATAATATATAGGGACAAGTCTGACCAGTTAGCAGGAATCATGACCTTAGTTCAAGAAGATAGTCGACTGTGCTGTCATCAGAATGGGGACATAGAATATTGGTTCAGTGACTGGTAGAGGTATGGAAATAGTGGAGGCTATGAAGAGTCAATATATTGTGTGTCCAAGAGACAAGATAGGCAGGAAATGATGCTCGAGAGTTGAGTGAAGGCTACAAGCTATATTGCAATGGAAGAAACAAGGCAAGAAATGGAATAGGAATTATTGAGTGATGAATGGAAGAAGACAGTCCTAGAAGTGGAGACATAGTGATGGATTGATATGAATGAAACTTCTAGCGAATGGAAGTGTCTGGAACATTATGTCGGCATATGCTCTGCAGATAGTGGATACAAAGCAAGAGAAGGAGAAATTCAGAGGAGAGATCAATGACCTTGTGGGAGCAATTCCAGGAACAGAAAATATATTTATTCGAGCTGACATGAATAGAAGAATAGAAAGTTAAGAATGGGTATGATGAGCTTAATGGATTTGGGTTTAGTGAGAAAAATGAGGAAGGGTAGACTGCTCGAAATGCCAGAAAGCCCAGAACTGACTTTTATTAATACTATGTTCCTGAAAATGAATGGACACTTCAAGATTTAAAAGAAGGGAGGGATTAAGTGCCATATTTATTATTATTACGAGATAGGGGCAATAAGAACATCAAGGACTGCAGATTCATTCCAGGGGAAGTGTGGGTTATGCGGCATTGAAGTCTCAAGAATACGCTGGTATGGGTATTCCTAGTATAGTTGACAAGAGTGAACATTTGACACTGCCCTTGCCCCAGAATTAGTACTCCTATGAACTTACTAATTTAATGTGAGAAGTTCTTTTCCTTTTACTTAACTTCAAAATGTATAAATTTACATTAAAAGCTTACGGTATTTCTGATATAAGATTACCAATGAATCCATTCGTCATAATGTGGCCATGCTTATTTTTCTGGAAAAATAAATTGTCCCCCCCAATACAATTTCTGGAGTTGTTTGCGAAAGACATTGGTTTACAAATCAAGGAGGGGAGCATTTAAACAGAAACTAAATGAACGTGGATGATTAAAGCTTCTTCAGTAAAATATGGCAATCCAAAGTTCTTTTTTCATGAAATACAGTAAGTCTACTATTAGAAAAATATAAATACTTCAAAAGTTTGTATTGAAATGTATGATATTCTCCATGTGAAACTGTATTACAGTCCCTTGTATACCATAGTAAACTATGATGATTTGTGCAATCTTCTTCTTCATCATCATCATCATCATCATCATCATCATCAAAGTCCCACTCCAGTCACCCGGGTGTGGTTTACAAGCCTCCTCCACTCTTTTTGGTCCTTCCATTTTTCCTGTTCCATCACTTCTGCCATATCCAATCCAGCTTCTCCAATGTCCTTCAAAATTTGGTCCAACCACCTTCTTCTCGGTCTTCCAACTCGGGGCCGGCGAGAATGAGCTAGTAAGGACTCCGCCACTTCCCCTCGATACGTGCTGCCAGCCGGTTCAACACTGTGACGTCACTGGGTTGTAACTCGCTCCAACACTGCCATACAACACCACTGCTTTGCATTAGCCGGCAGCATGTATTCAGTACTTAATTACCCCCATGTTACCATTCTGCCCCTAGTGGCACCCTCTTTGATATTATACACTTTCAACAGTCAATAAATAATGCTTTAATTAAAGGCTAATGCACCTAGACAAGGTAAAATGTACGAAATCATAACAAATCAGTTACAGATATGCTTACTTCTTGGATCCTACCCATTTGATAGATTTATTCATGTGTTTTCTCTCACTAAATTTGTTTCTATTAACTTCTCTAATTCTAATAAACGTTCTAAGTCTTGCATACACGTTAATGGCTTCTTTACATACACTCGGGAATAGTGAATGCAGCCTATTTTTAACACTTTCACTACTCCCGGTTGCCGATTAAACCCGAATAGAGGACCGTGTATTTCTAAAAACACCTTTTCAAATTCTTGCACTAAACTAAACTACTGGTCACTTGGTTCAGTAAGGCAGCCGTATGATAGAGTGCGTATCCAAGATGGCTGCCCCCCTTCCGGATTTGGAGCGAATTTTGTAATTCATCCAAGGCTAGGGTCAATATCCCGAACACGGAAAGCAACGTAGCCAGCGATATACTTAACTCCTTCGTCCTCAGCCCATGTAATTTCGCCCTCGACATCTTGATCTTCTGTAATAAAACCATACCAATATACAAATATGTTTTTATACATAAAAATATATCATAAATAATTACATTGCTTTATAAATACTTTAATATCACAATTTAAAATATTAAAAACCAATTCAATATAATTTTGATGAAACTATGAATGTACAAATTATGTAAAATGTGTTAAAAACTGTTTTGTGACGTCACATTGTCTGGAATTGTCAATATCCTCAGTACAAATAGCCTGCTTTTTTTTTTTTTTTTTTTTTTAGGACTTAACTGTGCCAACCTTACTATAGCTGAAGCTCTAACGGCTCTGTTTCTGCTCTTGTCTGCCCTAAGTACAGAGGTTTGGCTTAGTGTACTATCATTGGGCAGATTTTGAGAGGGGACTGCAGATTTATTTAGTACTCTTTTCAATGGAAGTCCTAAAAGGTGGTTTTTCATATCATCTTGCTAATCAGTAGGCAAGAAATGCTTACTACAAATACATGCATTTTTTACGTTAATCCTGTCTTTCCTGTGGCACTTGGTAACCCATTGCTTTAAAATATCACTATCAGTTGGGAATCGGTGGTAAATGACGCCTACCTCACAGTCCTTGCTGTTGCGGTAGGTATTTCCACAATTAAAATTAGCACAGCTCATGTTTCATTGCGATTCTAAAATTACTAAATCATTTACGTATATAATTAAAGCTCGAAAACTGTAACGAATTATTAAACAATAACCTGATTAAACACTGACAATGGACAACGCCCATACACAACACACACAATGAACTTCTCTGTGACACTGAATCAAACAACAGGTGATTCCTTGGGAAAAGCCAAGTGGGCAAGCTCGGCTTACAACCCTATGACGTCACACGGCCAACGTCCCCATCCCCTCACCGGCAGCAGCGGCTTCAGCCAAACTTCAAAAGAGTGGCTGAGCCCTTACTAGCTTTCGCCGGCCCTGTTCCAATGGTCTCTTTCCCCTTGACTTCTCTTTCTAATTCCCTTCTTGCTACTCTTTCTTTACTCATTCTTTTTACATATCCGAACCAACATAACCTTGCTTTCTGTATCTTCTGATTTAACGGTTCCATATTTAACTCTTCTCTGATTTTAATGATGAAAATGATAATTGTTGTTTTAAGGGGCCTAACATCTAGGTTATCGGCCCCTCTGATTTTAATATTTTGTATTCTATCCCTTCTTGTCTTTTTAGCTGAAGTTCTTAAAAATTTCATTTCTACTGCTTGTATCTTACTATTTTGCCTTTTATTCGTTACCAGTGTTTCCAGTCCATATGTTACAATTGGTATGAAATACTGTTTATATAATATTAATTTCATTCTCTTGGGTAGGGCCTACTTTGTCATCCCATAAAAGTTCTCTGACTTGGTGATAAAATGTTGTACCTTTACTTAGTCTGTTATTAATTGAAATTAGTTGATGTCATTACTTCCATTTATAGTGCTACCTAGATATGTAAACTGTTCTACATTCTCTAACCGTACCTCATCTATGTTCACTTGACTTTTCTTTTTCTCCTTTCCACAGTTCATGACTACAGTTTTCTGTTTACTAATTACCATTCCAAACTCCTTCAAATTTTCTTTCAAAATGTCCAGTCTCTTGTACTTCCTTTTCTCCCTTTCCCCAAATCACCACATCATCTGCAAATACCAAAGCATTCACTTCATCATTACTGATACTCTGTTTTACACGTTTTATAATTTCATCCATCAGTATAATAAATAATAATGGTGATGATGCACTTCCTTGCTTGAGGCCTTTTTTTTGTATAGAATGTTTCAGAGTCACCAATATACCTCAATAATATGTACTGTATTGTGCATTTCATAAGTACAATTACAAGAGAGTCAGGTTAGTAAACACAACATACAAAGGATTAGTTGCTTCTACCCAAACTCATCAAAATAAAAAGCACTCTGGTGGTTTTACAATGGCATTAAGTCTTATGATCATAATCCGTAGGGCTTCCTTTTTATATTTAATCTGATCCACTGGTGTGATATTTCATTTCACAAATCTCTTCTGCTTTCACCAGTCACGAAACCTCATTCACCTCAGTGAGGAGCAAGCAGCTAGGCTGCCATGCTATCAGCCTCTTAGCCAAAATGCACGATGCATCAATATCTTCCCACATGTGGTTGGATATGGTGGAAATTGTGGGCAGTCTTTATACTTGAGCTAAGTGGACTAATTCATGGTACAGTCAGTCGTGTACGAGTAAACACTATAAAAGTAAATATGTCAGCTGCAATTATGCTGTCAGCTTTCACAACTGTTAATTTTATGCTGCAATAACATTACAATTGGTCAGTATAGGTCAATGGCATAATAAAATCACAATAACACACAATAGATAGCATTTGTAGTCCTCCTGTTACTTCATTTTGGGACTTGGACATCCTGGGATTCTTTTTGTAGGGTGGCTGAGGAGGGAATTGAACTCTCACTCGACTAGGTTATCCTCATGAGACTGAGTGGATCCCAGCCCAGCCCTCAGACCAGAATTAAATTTTGTGACAGAGCTGGGACCCAAACCCCGGACCTCTGGTATAGCAGCCAACAATGCTAACCATTACACCACGAGGTGGACAATATTTTACTTTTAGGTGTTACATGATAGGTTTTCTTTATTTTGCCAACGAAGGATGAAACCAAAAGGTATTTCAAGGCAGCAGTTTAAGCTTGTAAAGTTTAAGTCGATCATTCAAACCATAAATTATTTAATCACATACACAATGATATGATATTTAACCATGGATCTTTGATCTGTACTTCCAATGTACAGGTAAACAATCATAAAATGTCGCATGAAAAATGCTAAGTACTCCGGCTGCTGTCTGCTGACAAGGTGGATTTCGGCCATGGCGAAGCTGCCCTGAACAGATAGTCACCTTAAAATTAGTAATGGTCTGGCTGCGTGGCTCAGGGGTAACGTTCTCGCTTACTGAGCCCAAGGTTGCAGGTTCGAAACCTGGCGCAGTCAGCTGGCATTTGAGGGTGCGCAAATGCGAGGGAGCCGTGTCAGTACATTTACTGGCACGTTAAAGATCCCCTTCGGGGCAAAATTCCGGCACCCCGGCGTCTCTAAAAGCCAGTGTAGTTAAAAGGGACGTAAAACCAATAACATTATTATTATTATTAAAATTAGTAATGGACTACTACAAACGTAGACAAAAACAGCAAGTCATAACCTTCGTGGACTTCAAAAAAGCTTATGATTGTATACATAGATCTTCATTGCTGAAAATACTAAGGAATTTCGGACTTCATCCCAAATTAATAAAAATTATAAAACTAACTCTAAACAACACCAAATCTAAAGTAAAATTCAGAGGAGAAATATCTGAACCGTTTACGATTAAAACAGGATTAAGACAAGGAGATGGTTTATCGCCTCTACTTCAATTGTGCTTTGGAATATGTAATGAGGGAATGGTTCAGGGAAAATCCTAGGAACATAAGAATTGGAACCAAGAAAGATCAAATAGACTTAAATTGCTTGGGATTCGCAGATGACTTAGCGTTACTGGCTAATAATATTCAAGAAGCCAGAAATCAAATAATAAGCCTACAAAATATAGCACAAAAAATTGGACTTCAGATATCATTTGAAAAGACAGAGATAATGGTAGCAAATCCACTTGTAATCAATCACATAACAGTAAATAACAAGAAAGTTAAAATAGTGAAGCAATTTAAATACTTAGGAGAAATTATAACTTACAACTTGGATGAGAAACCTGCATGCAAGAAAGAACTAATAAAATGATAAAAGCCCAAAAATTAACATGGTCTACATATAAAAGAAAATGTCTATCAATCGCAACAAAATTAAAATATTACTAGTTGAAACCCGTCAATACATGACGGCATATAAGAAAATATTTACTGAAGAATTTTATTATATACGTTCTTTGTACAATTATTTTTTGACACTATTGAAACTTTAAGGGCGTCAAAAGATTGCACTCTAGACATTGCAACATACTGCTAGCCATGATTGAAAACTTGATGAGGCAAATTGAGACCTATACGTTCCAGAGTTCCCCCTTGAGCTTTATTGATTGTGATAAAGTATGCCAAGCGAATCGGAAAATGTTGACTCTTAAAAGAAAATGATTGTTTTATCCGGTGGGGTTAAATCAAGTCGAAGGATTAGACCTTTATGCCTAATTTTAACTGCACTTACACGTGGTGGAAATATTTATTGCATCACCATTAATTACTTCGTAATTTTGTCTTTTACAGCTGTTTGCTTCAGGTTATACCAGTCTAATCGTTGTCAAACATTGTAGACACATTGTAGACACATTGTTGCCTTGATAGTTTGACTTCTTCTCACATTTCTTCGAACAATACACAACTCTTTGTTGTTGTCGTTTGTTTTTACAATGATGCCAGTGTTTATACAGTCATTTAGAGTTGAGACTTTGCAGTGAGAAGATGGGCAGGTCAGTTGAATTAACGCCAGAAAAGAAAGCTGCTCTAGTTGCTTATTCGTCTGTTGGTCTCAGCACCAGAGAGATAGCCTCTAACACAGGTTTTAATTTCAGGGTTACCGAAAAAATACAGGGAGGAAGGAAATATTGATCGAGAGAAAGGAAGAGGTCGAAGAAGGGCGTCTACTGCCAAACAGGACAGGATATTGAAAAGGCTTTCGCCCAAAGATCGTCACAAGTCATCAACTGAACTAAAGCGAGACTGGGAAGGAATGTGCGTCATCTCAGTAATCAGTAGAACTGCAAGAAATAGACTCTCAGCCCGTCGACCTAAAAAGAAGCCTTTATTGCCCAAGAAACTGCGACAACAGCGGCTAAAATGGGCAAAAGCACATGTGACATGGACACCAGAGACGTGGAACAGAGTAATCTTTTCAGACCAGTCCAAATTTAATCTGCATGACTCAGATGGAAAAGTGTTTGTGCATCGGAGAAAAGGTGAAGAATTTTTACCATCATGTATAACACATACTGTCAAACACCCACAAGGAAAGATGGTCTCGGGGGGGGGGGAGCATTTCTAATCACAGAGTAGTTCGTCTGAACTTCATAAGTGGCACTGTCAACGCGGATGTCTACATAAGCATCCTTGAAAGGAAGCTTATGCCCACAATAAGAGACCAGTTTGGAGGTGTTTCCAGATGCATTTTTCAGGATGACTCCGCTCCTTGCTATAGAGCTTTGAAGGTGATTCCTATGATTAATAATTATACCAAGCACGAAGCTGATGCCATTCTTGGTTAATTATCACATATTTTTACAATTCAGGTAAAATCCTTCCTTCGACAAAATGGGGTTCAAGTGTTAGAGTGCCCTGGAAACAGCCCAGATCTCAATCCTATTGAGAACTGTTGGAAGGTTATAGGCAATGTTATCACCAAAAAGATGCCACGGAATAAACGGGAACTGTTAGAGGGCCTTGTTCGTGTGTGGTTTCATGAACTGAGTGAGAAGTACTGTAAAAAGTTAATTCTTTCAGTGCCTTCACGATGCCAAGGGGTGATTAAGGCGCGCGGTGGAGCAACAAAGTATTAAATGGCAACAGTGCATTCATATAAGGCAATTGTGTATAAACAAACACTAAAATTGATCAGTGTCATGTTACAACATTAATACGCAGGGTTTGTTTCAACATTAGAATTCATATTTCAGAAGGACAAACAGAATAGCTGACATATCCTCCTACACCCATTTTTCAAGAAAGTGTTAAATTATTTTTAAAAAAACTTTTTATACAAACAAAAATAGAGAATAAAATAAAATTGACAAACATTACTGCGTATATTCATTTCTGATAGAAGTAGAGGGATTTCAGGCCAATTTAGGTCAGTTATTCAATTATTATTTTTAAAAATGTCAATTTTAGAAGGTGATGCAATAAATATTTCCACACTGTATTTCCAAGTCCAAGCATTTTCATGCATATTTCATATAATTAATATGGAATCAAGTCGAAGGGTTAGATCTCTCCGCCTAATTTTAACTGCACTTATTATTTCCAAATTCAAGCAATTTTCGTACATATTTATTATAATTAATATGTTAGCATTTAGATGCCCTTAGGAAACTTCAGATTTCTCAGGAGCATATCTATGGGTCAATCGTTTGGAGTATGTGGAAGTAAATCACTTAATTCCAAGGAATTCAAGAATTCTGAGGAAATATATACAACTGGCCGCAGGAACCGTCGCTTATAATTTTTAAATATACATTAACGAAGTTCTCTCTTAAATTCCTTGAGATATCATTTCCAGTGATAAATTGTTGCAGTCTGTCAAATATTTTATATTTAGGAAAATTAATTTTGCCATTACAACACCAAAGGTCAAAGTAACCAGGCGTAGATTTCTCGCTACAGAAATACAGTGCAGAACAATGTTTACATTTGTTCGTCAAGGACCATACACCTGACGGCATAATTTCTGGAATTGTTTCTGAAATGGCATTTTTATATTAGATTTTAAAATTGGCTTCGTATTTTCTACGATTTTCCACTTTTTTGTGGCTAATGTTCTTTTTTCGTCAAATGGGTATATTTATTGCAGCAATTCTCTCCAAATTAACGTCATATTCAATAACACTATAGTGGCCTGCATCAACGTAGCCGCCAAATATTAAATGGCAAATAATACTTCCATTGCCAAAATCAACAGCGTGGTTAGACTCAATGTTATGTAAGTTACTCTAAACAAATCATCAATAAACAATAATATTCACGTATACAATGCGTGAGCCTCCGTGGCTTTGGCGGCAGCACGCTGGCCTCTCACCGCTGGATCCGTGGTTCAAATCCCGGTCACTCCATGTGATATTTGTGCTGGACAAAGCGGAGGCAGACAGGTTTTTCTCCGGGTACTCCGGTTTTCCCTGTCACAAATTTCATTCCAGCAACACTCTCCATTGTCATTTCATTTCATCTGTCATTCATTTAATCACTGCCCCAGGGGAGTGCGTCAGGCCTCGGCAGCCAGCACAGTTCATATCCTCGCCGTTAGATGGGGGCTTCATTCATTCCATTCCTGACCCGGTCGGTCGACTGGAAGCAGGCTGTGGATTTTCATTCATTCACGTATACAATGCAGTTCAGATACTTTCATTCTCAAGTTTGTTACTGATGAGAATGCGATGATACTGATCGAATGAAAATGAAGATGATTCACGTATACAATGAAGTTCAGATACTTTCATTCTCAAGTTTGTTACTGATGAGAATGCGATGATACTGATCGCCAATAATAAAATCCTTATAATTATTCATGCCAGCAACAATTTTTGCAATTTGCTTGCAAACGCAGCTCAGGATAACGTCCTGCATTTTGGAATAAACAGTACAAAACTGCTCTAAATAAGCAATTTCCATCACCTGATGTAGGTACAATCCTTTGCATTTCCATGACAGTAAATTAAGCAAGGGAACATACTTCGCCAACTACTGGAATGAGCATAGACTCTCTTCGACAGCCACCGTAATGGAGGGAGTTTAAGAGTTAGACTATATGCTCAGTGCTTGTCAAAAATCGTACTAACACAGGGAAGCCCAATCTTAAGGCTACATTCTGAGCTATCGCCCCGGATTCCAGGTTCGATCCCTGGTTTGCCAAGAAAATTTCTTCTGGTCTGAGGCCTGGAACGGGGCGCACTCTTGAGGCAAACCTCAGGAAAGCAAGGTTAGATTCCTATCTCAACAATCTGGGATGTAGTTTTCCGTGGTTTGCCACGTCCACTGCAGGTAAATACCGGGATAGTTCGTAACTTAAAGCCTCGGTCGTCAATTCCCCATTCCCCACTTGAATTACAAATGCACACATCAGTACAGCCATCACAATAACACAGGTTATCAGAGAAAATTTTACACACACACACCAAAGTAGACGGGGCTGAGTGATTACGATGTCTGAGTCCATCAAATGAATTATATTCGTCAATTGTCTCTCATGGCGAAAGCGATTGTGGCCATCTTTTATTTAATAATTTAAAAGTATATGGCAATGCAAATCGTGGAGAATTCCTTACTTTACGGGAATAATAAAAGCAAAATATGTTAAGACAATGAATTACCAATAGCCAGAAAGAATAATTAGGAAATAGAAATACATGTCTGAGGTGAGACTCCTTCGACAATGCAAAATTCATTCCTGGGTCCGCAATGTTACCCCTGAGCCACCCAGTCAACAGACTTCTAAACCAATATTAAGTTACTTAAACAACAAACGAACTCAAACGTCTGTTGAAGTTCTTCAGTCCCCTCTTTTTAATTCTCAAAAACAAAGATCACACTACGATACGGTGAATCCTTTATCCGCCATTTCTCTAGAACTGTAATTCTGGTCTGAGGGCTGGAACGGAGCGCACTCTTGAGGCAAAACTAAGAAGGGCAAGGTTCGATTCCCATCTCAACAATCTGGGATGTGGTTTTCCGCGGTTTGCCACTTCCACTGCAGGTAAATACCGGGATAGTTCCTAACTTAAAGCCTCGGTCGCCAATTTCCCATTCCCCACTTGAATTACAAATGCACACATCAGTACTGCCATCACAATAACACAGGTTATCAGAGAAAATTTGACACACACACACACACACCAAAGTAGACGGGGCTGAGTGACCACGATGTCTGAGTCCAACAAATGAATTATGTTCGTCAATTGTCTCTCATGGCGAAAGCGATTGTGGCCATCTTTTATTTAATAATTTAAAAGTATATGGGAACGTAAATCGTGGAGAATTCCTTACTTTACGGGAATAATAAAAGTAAAATATGTTAAGACAATGTATTACCAATAGTCAGAAAGAATAATTGAGAAATAAAAATATATGTCGGAGGTGGGATTCGAACTGCTTCCATTGTGCGATGCATAAATTAAGAACTTTCATCGCTACCGTCTGAGCTACTGAACCACTGGTAAAAAGAGTACAATATTAAGTTACTTAAACAACATTCACTCTCAACAGTCCGTATAAGTTCTTCTACATTTCCCGTTTTTTATAATATTCTATTCCTGTTTATATCGTGGAAACTTCATAATCAATATTCCCCTCCTTTATTATAATTCTTATAACTAACTATTGCATAAATACGCGGTGGACATCCGCCATGTCTGTCATTAACCAAGATGATTCTGCGCATGCGCTTGAGCCAATAATTTTGCAGTTTTGTTTATAAATTTAAAAATATGTGGTAACATATTTGTTTATTTTAAAGACACTCTGCAAATCTACAGGCCTACAGCTTTCGACAGATTGCTCTACGAAGTGAATCGGTTCTACCGTTCCCTCAATCTCGCGGTAACAAAAATCAGCTTAGTGTTTTAAATATATAGATAGACAAGACGGTGGTTCAACCAGAGGTGACCTATGGAAGTGAAACTCTTTTTAAAGTTACTCAGAAAAACAGAATCGACAAAATTTTAAAAGTAGAAAGAAGAATAGCTAGAACATGCATAAATAAAAAATATCATAAAGATGGACAGTGGCGGATAGTACCAAATGAAGTGGTATACAGAGAACTGGAGCCCATCACTGATACTATTCGGAAGAAACGGCTTTCTTTCTTTGGTCACATCATGAGGACACCAGAAATCAGGTTATCTAGAAAAATTGTAGTGAAACTTTGGAATATGAAACAACAAGTAGGATGGATTAAGGAAATTAGAGAAGATATGAAAGAATTGGAAATAACCTTGGATGACTTGCAAAACAAAAAAATTAAAAAAACTGAGAGATATAAAAATAATATTCAGGCTAAAACAGACAAACGTAATACAGTAAAAAGGGTATTTACAGATGAGGAACGCCTGAGAAGATCAGAGCGAATGAAGAGCTACTGGGCGACTCGGAAAGGAAACTTACTGAAGAAGAGGACCAAGAAATGATTGACTGAAGTGGTCCAATGAGGCCGTAAAAGAAGAAGAAGAAGAAAATGAAGATGAAGATGAAGATGAAGATATGACAGTGCAATGGGGAAATCTTTTATAAAATGTGGTTTTATAAAATTTCCTTTATACAATGTATGAGCATCATGCTATCTTTGATAAATGATTCAAGCTAAAATGGCGCATCATAACAGCTGGAATATTACCACAACAAAGATATCAGAGTGTGAAATGCATGAAATGATACATAATATGTTATATAATGAAAGGTATACAATGTAAAACATGAATAGCAGATAGAAGTGTAGGTAAAAATAGCTGAGGCTATAAGTGCTGCACATAAAGGACGCATATTTCAGGATATAAAGAGGAGTTAAATAGTCAAATAGGCTGAAGTAAGCCGTGAATAGTAGTGTATTTTATGTTATAATATTTGTTTTATAATTCGTCAATTTCACTTATGGTATTATGGTATTATAAGCACTTTATCTTTACTGGTAGGTGATACATATAACCAACTGCAACGAGGCAGTGTCTAGTTGGCGGAATGAGTAGAGCACTCGACTCTGGTGCAAGATGACCAGGGATCGAATCCCACCTAATGCATACTTTTTTACTTCGTATGTTTCAATTTTCTTTGCTCGGGCAGTGGTTGTTTCGAACGTTACCATAATTTATTTCATCGTCTGATGGGGCTGCAGTGCTTCATCGGATAGATGGACATCTCACATTGGACCAATATTTGCACATCATGCAGAATATTATGATTCCGGGCGTGAGAGAGCGCTATCCACATGCAGTACTTCAGTTCGTGCAAGACAACTCTCAAATCCACACGAGCAGGAGTGTTCAGGGCCCTCGAACTCCAGACTGGAACCTCATTGAGCATGTGTGGGCAAAGTGGAAACGCCATATCAGGGAAAACTGGCCCCACCCTCCCCCTCGTTCGTAGGATGCAATGTGGGAGATTCTGTTGGAAGCATGGGAAGAGATTGTCCGTGGTGAACAGTACTTCTGAAATCTAGTTCAGTCAATGCCACATCGGCTACAGCAAGTTGTCGAAGCCGGTGGATACTGGACGAGATATTGAAGAAGTGCCTACAACAGTCCTTTTCAGGACTAACAATAACCAAATTCATTAAGCAAGATTTCCCTTTGTATAGAAACACACATGTATTTCATTCATGAAACATTTGACATGTTTAAAAAATAAACACTGCGAGTACGATTCGAACCCCGGTTCTTAGTCGTTTCACGCAACGCCTCTTCCCCATGAGCTAACTGGCAGTCTGCAGAACGCTCGTAATATTGTAATGATATTTCCAACATCTCATGCATGTCTATAAAAGCTATCATAGACCCAGTGGTAATTAACTAACAGTTTATTGCAATATTTCGTTGTAAAACTTAAAGGCGTCCAGTATCGTGCGGTTCCACAATGGTATAACAGAGGCCATCAAAACAAAAAAGAATTGCCGAGACCAATATTTGAACCATGGTGGTCCAGATTACCAACTTCACCCCTTTCCTCTACGCTAACACAGCTACTCTGTTAAGCGCTTCTCATCCATCGTCACTTGGGACGTGTCCCTCACTTCACACATTTATTAACGCATTTGGGTGGTTTCTCATTAATTGCATATCATTCTTCTCTGTTATTCTGATATCTGCACAGTGGCACTGTGTACTGATAGTTGCATTTTGTCACGAACATGTCGTTGAATAAAGATCGAATTGCATCAAAATTTGTTGCAACTGTACAGCCACGTCCAAGCACGATGATACCCGAACACGACTTTGATATTTTCCATGCGACAATTTATGATTGTCTATTTGTACAAGGGAAGGATAAAAAGTGATGAGAAATGATTTCTTTTCTCTGAAATGACTTTATTGACAGAGGTATGTACACATACACACCTTCAATATAATCTCCCTCTTTATTGATGACCTTTGGCCAAATGTTCGGAAGGCGTCGTACACCATCTGCATATCTATTTCTGTTGATGTCCCATAGTGACCGCCCTATAGCATGGATAATTTCTTCTCTGGTGTTGTACCGGGTCCCTCACAGTGGTTGTTTAATTTTGCTGAAGAGATCATAGTCACAGGAACTCATATCGGGTGAGCACGGGGGATGTTCCAGAATCTTCCATTGCCAGGGGAGCAAGAGGTCCTGGACAGCAACTGCAGTGTGGCATCTTGCAATGTTATGGAGAATGATGGGGTGCTGTTCCATGAAATGTCGCTTTCGCCTGAGCACTGGACGAAGGGGGTTTTGCAGGAATGTGCAGTAGTAGGCAGCGTCTACCATCACCCCTGGTGGTGCAGCATGATGCAGTATCACCCCATCAATGTCAAACGCCACAATGAACATAACTTTCACAGCACTTTGTGTAGCGCGCACTTTCTTTGGACAAGGAGAACTGGGATGCCTCCATTCATTGGATTGGCGTTTCAAGTTTGGTTCATACGAGCGACTCCAGGATTCGGTATAGTGACGATTCGTCGAAGAAAGTCGTTACCTTCCCTTTCGTACTGGCCCAATAACTTCTGTGCGACTGCAAAGCGGTGCCATTGTTGCACCTCAGAAATTGCATGGGGTATCCAGTGCACTGCAATTTTGCGGTAACCCAGAATGTCTTGCAGAATATGGAGCACAGTTTTGTGGCATCTCTGCTGCTAACTCACACGCAGTCCATCGGCGATCAACATCCAACAGCAAAGCAAGGCGTTGAACTGTATCGTTCTCCACGTTGGGTCGTCCTGTTAGGGGGCTATCTTGCTCGGCCTCTCTGCCTGCTCGGAACGCTTTAACCCATTGTGCAACTGTAGAGTATGGCAACACTGCATCACCACAGGCTTCACGCAGTCCCTGAAATCATCTTGTGTACTCCGACCTCGAACCACTTCAATTTTGAGCCAAGAACGTTGCTCTACCTTTGTAAACATGATGTTGGGGTGCTTGCAGTATTGCTACGAAGTTCAACGTTCTACACACTGCAGTTGACTGACTGAGTACTGTCTCCACGCGCTGCACACATTCGTCTAGTGCTTCCTTTTGTAACCACAGATGGTAGCACTCCGACTCGCCGGCTTACCGTTACAGCGGTATTCTCATTACTTTTTATCCAGCCTTTGTATTTATTCAAATGAAGAATGAAATTACTTCTGTGCCTTGTCAATACATACAAAGTTTATCACAAACTATTATTTAATACAAAAACTTAAGGACATTTACGTGAAAGTGAAATTTTTTAAACAATTTAATATGCATAAATAGTAGACAAATATTTAGTATAGTTAGCTGAGGAAGAGCTTAGTTGGGGCTCAAAATATGTCCTAAAAATATTTTGTAATAAGATTTGTATGTATTGACAGGCGGAGATATAATTTAATTATTCATTGTAATAAATACAAATGTACCTCATCAAAAAAATTTAATAATTTTGGCTGGCTGTGTATACAACGGTAATGTTCTCACCTGCTGAGCTCAAGGTTGCTGGATCGCATCCTGGCACAGTCGTTTAACACTTCTTCTTCTTCCCCTTCGGCTTTTCCCAATTAATTGGGGTCGCCGGAGCCAACCAGGCTCATTTTGGTTTTGGCCGGGGATTTAAGGCCGGATGCCCTTCCTGACGCCACGTGATTTTCCAGATGAAAATTCCACCCCGCTGTCACCGGGATTCGAACCCCGGTCATCCGGGTGAAGGGCGAGTAGCTAAGCCACTGCGCCATCACGCTCCCCACAGTCGTTTAACACGTACGGGGCTTAAATATGAGAGATCTGTGTCAATAGGTTTATTGGCTCATTAATGATCTCCATGTGGCAAAATTCTCATAATCCTCCACCTTGAAAGCCACAGTATTTATAGGGACATCAAACTCGTGCTGTTATAATAAGCCACAATATACTGTAGACTATACAGGGAGAATAAATACAGGCATTTTGGGGTAGTTTTTGCAATAACCTTATATAAATATGTTCTGACTAAGGTCCTTATTGATATGCATTTATATTTTCAGAATATTTTGGCAGTAATGATAACATGCAAGTAAGACTGATTGCTGGAGCGACTGTCGGAGTAGTTGTCTTCCTGGTGATCATAATCATCATTACTGTTCTCTTCTTACGAAGGTAAGTGTTAAATGAATGCAATAAACTCATAGATTTTGTTTAAGATATTTTCAGTATTTCTTTTCAAAAGCTTATATCCAGGTTGCTCTTCAATCAACATGTTATGGAGCTCAATTATAATGGGTGGACAATATTAATACTGTATTAAATAGGAACTTGTAAATACATATATGAATATTAAAGTGACTATAACAGCTGAGATAAAAAAGACACATCAATATTCATTAAGTATTCAGTGCATTAAAATAAATACTGGTACTGGAAAATATGGCTTCAAAACTTGCAATTTCATAAGCTTTTTGATTTGTTGAAATAAACTGAAAAAAAAAAGTATCATTCTGATGTTATTTCTTTACCATATACAATTGCATGTTAATGCACGAGTTTGAGAGAATCACTGTTGCCAACATTACATAAATGTGTGTGGGTTAGCTGCCAAAAAGCTTCATTGGACCTTTCTCTCACTCTCTTTTTTTTTCTTACCTCAAAAGCAATCTCCATAGCTGTAAGTCAATAGCAGTCTTTTTGCAACCTTTAGTCCATGAATGGATTCTCAACTATGCCCAGTAGTACACGTCTGCATCTGTTGTGAGGTGACATCTAAGGAGATATTTCTTTGTGTCATATGAGGAAAGAGGCTGTTGCAACGATGATAAGTGTTTTCCTATCAAATTTCTGGTAATTATCCTTCTTCCACTGTTGGACTGTGTGTTATGTAGGAAAAGTATAATACTGTTTGATAGCATTTCAGCCCATTTTGACCTTGTAGTGTGCGTCAATTCCTGTAAAATGTCGTCATAGCACTACGTCTGTTAGTGGAGAAGAGAAAGACATTCGTGGCCATTGTTTAGCAGTGGATGAGGACATGTGCTACTACTGTATGTCAGCAGCCATCTTGTCTCCCAGTAGGATAAATTTGTAAACAGTTAGCTTAATGTCATAAATAGACAGTAGATTGATATGAAAAAATAAAAAAATAAAAAAATATGAAAAAAAAAATGTTGCCAAGATATGAAACCAACATGCCAAAATATGAAAAAACATGGAAATTTTAAGACCAGTGAAAGAGTTGAAAAAAGAACGTGAAAACTGCAGGTATTTTTTCCTGGTATTTTAGTATACTTACAGTTTGGCAAATGAACTCCGTAACAACAACCAGTTAAAATGTGCAATTGTTTGAAAATTAATATTTTAAAGGATAGAATATACATCTACATTTGTAAACCTTAACAGATCCACATATACTGTAATTAAACCACATTCAACTATTGCCAAAGTCGGTAAGGATCCCTGTAAAACATCTAGGATATTTTCACACCTTTCAGCACAGCAAAAACTCAAAATGGATATTATGACTAGTATTCCAGACTGGGAAAGCCTCAATTACACAGGCCTGCATGATTTCGCATAGAAAACAGGCAATTTTGATAGAGATTAATGTTCTGAATCTGAAAATGGTGTCAGTTTTTTTAATATCACATCCTGTTTAGACTCAATTCCCTTCGTATTGTTATAATCAAAATAACATTTTTCACTATTGCCAATTTACCAGATGTGATAGGGTAAACAAAATTTCATTTTTGAATTCAACACAACGAAGTTAATCAAACACACCAATTTTCCTTTTGTACCACAGATTTTCTTTTTTGCAGGCCAAGCCTGCATTATTTTGCGGTAAATTAGAAAATGGGCCAAGTTGATAGAGATTAATGTTCTGAATCCGAAAATGGTGTCAGTTTTGTAATATCATATGTTGTTCAGGCTCAATTCCTTTTTTATTGTTATATTCAAAATGACAGTTTTCACTATTACCAATTAACCAGATGTGATAGGGATAAACAGAATGCATTTTCAAATTCAGCACTGCAATGTTAATCAAACACACCTATGTTTGTTTTTACTGATGAAATAGTTTCTTATTTCATTTTGCAGGCCTGTGTTATCAATGAGTGTGAAGTCGCTCAAACAAAGAATGAATGAACGGTATTTGATAAATTTGGATGTCGTATGTTTCCAAAGAAACTTAAGAGATTTTATGCTCTGATTGAGCTGATCAATATAAATTGAATTTACAAAGGAACTGAAGTTGTCCAGGGTTCTCAGTCAAAAACAATCACTAGAATCCATCTAATCCTTAATCATTCTCATCACATCCTTAGTTTGGTATCCTTAGGTTCTGTATAATAGTTATAAAGCAGTGATGAATGAAATATCAAATGGAATTATCATGTACTTGTATTGTTATTATTACTGTAGTTAGTGTTATTAGCAGTTAATTAATCACTGTACTTTTCAGTAGATTTTTAATAGGCCTATGAATTATCGAGCTATATCTCAAGCTTTGTCACCTTATTAAATATCATTGTACAGTATATTCCTTTCTATTTGGCAGATTACTTAGATGTTCTGCCCCCTTAAATGTTTGACACTCCTCTGAAAATGGCTTGGCTGTATGGCTAATGTTATTAGATTATTCTTGGGCAATGAAGTAACAAAATGTAATGAATTCAAGTTCACATTATATCTTTTTTAATCTGTTATATTAGGTGATACTGTATACAGTTTCCTAGAGTGTGTTCATGCTTTGTTTGAAGGACTAGACATGTTTTGTATTTTGAAAATGGCTATCTTATAGTACTACTATTGCTGCTGCTGCTGCTGCTACTACCTTAAATTATAATTTTTTAATCTTGATTTTCTGCTCATAACATACGGTACCTTGTTCAGAGAGAGTTATCCAATTTCAAGGGGAACTATTTTAAACCTGAAACTCTGAAAACTTACCCCAAATAATTCCAAATTACATATTATGGCACATTTTATTATACTCGAGTAAGTTTCTAAAACTCTTAGAGAGTGTAGTGATTCAGTTGATTCTCATTTTTGTGTTGCTATTAGCTCGGGTGTATTTGTCAGTCTCTTTGCAAAAGTGCCTTTGTACACCTTGATTACTTGATGGCAGAAGCCAGATGAGGTCTCAGGTGAAAGAATTATACTTCCTGAACACTTGTAACCTGGGCTTTATTTTGTATTGAATATGACTTTGAAAACCACCTTCAATTATCAATTTACATATAATATCCATTTAAATTTATTCTAATCCATCTCATACTTTATCATATTTCAGAAATATTCTTTAATAGCATAAATTTCATCAAAATTACTTCTTACAGTATATGTTTATGTAATCTATCTCTTCCAGTCGAGGGAGTGATGAATGCAATAAGAAACAACCCAGTGACTGTGATACATTAGAATACAGAAATGGAGAAGGTAAGTCAACATCATTTTGTTAGATTTTTTTATCTTAGAAAAATGCTCCAACAAGTTCCCAAAACCCTTCAAAGTGTAGTGATTAAATTGATTCACATTTTTGTGTTGCTCTGAGCTCAAGTTGGGAACTGTGGATTAATCTACAGCATTGGAGATAAAGTGGATTAATCTACAGCATTGCAGATAAAGTGAAGATTTTTTGTAAAAGCTGTATTTATTATTATTATTATTATTATTATTATTATTATTTGATACAGCACCTATGCACTGCAAATACACAACAACCGTTCTTTAAGGTGTTCCTTCCTTGTCATTTAGCTTCCTGCCAAAGATCTTTCATCCTCTGGCTCCTTCTCAATCGTTCTTCGGATGAAAGCGTGGGTCTTTCTTTGAGGGGATCCTTCACACCTGCAATTTTGGTCCTGTCCCAGACTTCGGCCGGTCCAATGTTTGCCCTTTTTAAGTCCTGATGGACTTCCTCAAGCCATGGAGGTTGCACCTTCCATTTCTCGTGAAGGTTGAGAATTTTGTTAGCCAATCTCTCGGTCCCCAATCATTTAATATGTCCATAGAACATCAACCTCCTCTTTCTCATGCTGACAAAAAACCCTTCAAACTTGTCGTAGAGTTCTTGGTTTGACCTCAGTTGAAATTTGTTTCCATTTCCAGTTAACTTCTTGGGACCTAGAATTTTCCGGAAGATCATTCTTTCCTTTTCTCAAATTCAACAGTTTTCATGGTTGATAAGGTTTCTGACGCATAGAGGCACTCTGGCTTCACTACTGTGCAATAATGCCTGTACTTGGCCTGATATGAGAGGGATTTGGACTTGTATGTGTTGATGCAAAGTCTGAATGCCATATCAATTTTCCTAGCCCTTATTTCAATGGCTGCTTTCTCGTTACCATTTGGAGTCAACATTTCTTCCAAATACTTGAATTTATAACTCCTCAAAATGGTCCCATACTTGGTATTTGTTTCATTTAATGGGCATTTCTTTCTGCGTGTTGAGGATATTTTTCAAGTATTTTGGCACATAGTGAAAGTCATTTTCGATTATTTGTATATTGGTCAGGCTTTTTTGGTCTTCCATGGAAGTTTTCTTTAGCTGTGTGATGCACTGGTGTTCCTTTTTTTGTACTCTATTCAGCTGTATCCTGGGGGCCTTGACATCTCATTTGCTTTCAAGGATGCATTCTGTCCAAAAATCTTCAGCTGAAAATGCTGTCCAAAATTTTAAAGGTTATCTTATTTCTTTGCTCCGAAAACTCAATTACAAATGTCTCAATTTTTATTCTACTCTGTTGAAAATGAAAAAAGAAATGTATCTGAACCATGTGATTACAAATATATATATTTCCCTTAAGAAGCCCATGTACAGATATGGCTGATTTCTTTGTGGCACAAAATTGGAGCAAAAAATGTGACCATTGAATCTGTGAAGTCTTCACCCTAAAATACCAATAGTATTTTAAAATACTAGATTGATACTGATAATTTATCAACACTGCCATACATAGTACAGTGCCACATACTCTCAGCATTTATGCTTGCAATTTAGGGTCTTTAAGCTCCTCTAAACGCCCCTCACAATTTATCTTCAAATGGGTGAATACACACGATTCCACATCACTTGGGGAAAATAATCATAATGTAAAGCAGCTGGTGTATGAAGCTCTTGTCCGCAGACTTCTTGCTTAACACTCCATAAGTCATTTTTCTCTCTCTCACACACAAGATTTATAAGTTACCGCTACAAACTAGTTGTTAAGTAATTCATAGTACTTGTCTGTTAATTGTTTTATTACTATAAAGTCATAGATGTTGCTCTTTTTGTTTCATAATCGAAATGTAATGTTTTTCAGTCAGTCAACTTGATTGTACCCAATTATAATGGGCATTTCACTAATCCTGAAAAACATTTACATGAGATTAATAAATACACTTGGATGACCAGTTTTGATCGTATTTGTGTGTCTAGTAATATTTTCACTGGTGGTGCAGTTTATGGCAAGAATAGTGTTATAAAGGTTTAAATTTCTATGTTTCACATACTTCTATTTGTAATTAAGTTCTAAACGTTAAGCAATTGTGCTGTTTTGCAACTCGGCAACTAAAAATATTTATAATATTTCTCATTATATTCTCAGTAATACATGTTTAAACTCAGCTGGTACACTTGGTTGTTTTATTGGTATTTCATTTTTGTATCTTGGAAAAAGATCCATTTTGGTTTGGGACTCATGATGTGAAATGAAATGGGTGGATTTTATTCTGCTATTTAAATATCATGTGCTTTATTTAATCCATGCTCTAATAGCTTTATAAATATGAGTGATATTCGACATACCGTACTAATTTCTGACTGGAGAGTCGGGCAAGGATTTTTGTCTTTATCAGTCGGCTGGAGGTATCTCTCCTGATCAGATTGTTCTCCTCTCCCATACTGAAGAACAATAGAAGTTTGGACCTTCCAATTGTGTATTCTGCCTTGCCTATACTGTATACTGTAGTACTATGGAATACACTGAAGTGTTACTATATTAGCACTGAATGCATTAGGGATACACAGTATTACTGCCTCTATGTAGCTCTATATCACTGTATAGTCCAGTTGCTTTACCTGGTCACACTTGCTTGTAGATACTAACTTCCAGCAAAAGCAAAATTTTCATTGAAACTCAACCAAACATGCCCAATTTCAGGATAGCACATATATGTACCTGTCTAATGTATACAAGAAGCTTGTAGTCATTCTAGTTAAACTCTATCTTGGAACCTTAAAGCACTATTGCCTATGCCTCTGGGCTCGCCTCAAGGCTCTTCATGTTTCTGTCATACAGTTCACTATCTACAAGGGTTGCTTTTTTAGTTTTGGCATTGATGTTGCTGCTTTATGTTGAAATGGTGTTGGACTCTGCCATTGTCACAAAGTAGCTAACCTGTATCTCCTCCCTTAGAGCACATGACCTCGTCCGTCCCCTCCCCCATTCGTATGCAGTGGTGCCTGTTAGATGAGTAGTTGTGGGCAAGCGCTCGCGCAAGACGGTCACAATGTTTTCGAAGCAGGAGCAGAGAACGTGGATAAAAATTCAGTGTGCTAGGGGTCGCACAGCTCGAGAGTGCCACCAAGGACTGCAAGAGGCGTGCGGTGCATCTGCGTTACCTTACACAACGATAGCAAGATGGGTTGCAGCCTTTCGAAATGGGCGCGAACGTCTGGAGGACATGCCTCGATGTGGACACCCACCAGTAAGTGATGAAAATGTACAGATGGTGTCCGCGTTAGTAGAGGTGGATTGGAACGTAACGCTTCGTGAATTAGCGCAAGATACAGGACTGGCGAATGCAGAAATGGCTGCGATATGACGCTTCTCGTACCCACTTGCAGTGTTATAAACGCGAAGGAGAGTACTTCTTACGATGTATCATAACCATTGACGAGACGTGGGCCAAATCTTATGAGCCACAGTTGAAACGCCAATCGAATGAGTGGCGGCACCACGGATCACCACGAAAACAAACAGTTCGACAAACCCCCACCAATGTAAAGGAATGTTGATTCTTGCCTATGATTGGGATGGTGTGATCATAAAACATACCGTTCCCCCAGGGCAAACCGTTAATGCGGCGTACTATTGTTCGTTTCTGCAAGACCATCTCCTAGCCGCTCTGAGAAGGAAACGGCGACACCACATCGATACTCCATCCATTGTTCTGCATGACAATGCTAGGGCACACTCAGCAGGAGTTGTGTCTGCATTGCTGAATCGCTGGAACTGGGAGGTGCTCTATCACCCCCCTGCTCTCCCGACTTAAGTCCCTGCGACTTTGATCTCATCCCGAAGATGAAGGAGCCACTGCGCGGGAACTGCTTCCCTACAATCGGAGATGTTGTGTAGGCTGCCGAGCGCTCGCTTCGCACCACCGATAGATTGGGCAGTGCCAACGGAATCCAACGGCTTCCGCGTCGCTGGGAACACGCTGTACGCAGTGCTGGAGACTACATCGAGGGCCTATGAAACTTGGAACCATGTAGGTGTGTTATTTATCAATTTATAACATAGTTGCCAAAACTAAAAAAGCAACCTATGTATATTTAATAGGATAAACAAGCCATGGTTACACCTTGGACACATTGTTAAGATGTGTGGTTAAGATGTAATTCCCAGTGGTGCAGGCAGTGGGCTGTTGGCCTCCCTTTAAGATTTTGGGTTTTAGCCCCGGCAGGAATTTTTAACCATTGCCCTTGTATCTGTGTATCCAATGTACACTTACTTCCACTAAAGGATGAGACTAGCTTGACTAAAGAGGTGTGTGGAGCATTGCATGTTGCGCTTTGTTTGCACTCTACACAGAGCAGTTGTTTAAGCTAAATAGAACATCAGTTCTCCATTCATAATATGCTGGAAGGAAATAGGATCTTGAAAATTACAATTGGGGTAAATAAATCAGAATTGCAGTTCTAATAATTCCCACATAGATAACTCCTCATGATAATTATGATTACAATCAGTGACTATCACACCACTAGATATTGTCAATCTATAAGTGAAACACATTAAATCTGAGAAAATGAGCCTCGAATATCTATAGCTACAGCTCATGTTTCATAAATGTGTATTCCGACTAAATGTATTTCACTTGCAGCTTGGTGATATTGTCAATTTTACTGGAGATATAAGCATGAACTTGGTGTACAGTATATGTGTCTGTGATGTTGTTGCTGGTGTGTGTTTTGTGTAATTAATATGTGCTCCCCAGTGATTTTGTACCATCCACTTTAGTCTTCAGTGGGCTCACCTGCACGAAACACCCTTGTTGATTAAAAGGAAGATACTTGGCAGAGATATTCTTTATACTGAGTTATGGCAATCCATCACTGCAAAATATGGAAGCAAAATGTTTTTCTCAGTAATTCTGAAATGTGAATCCTTATTAAAATAATACTTTTTAAAGTTACGTGAGTAATCATATTTAAAATATCTTGTCATACAATCTCTCTGCCTTTTAATGAACAAATCACCTTATGCTGTTTTCTTCCAAATGTATGTTAACAATGCACCGGTCTCCATTACTGTGATCATTGCTGTTAGTGTCGGATGTGATAATGCTTGTGGGCTATGGTGAATGCAGCAAATGTTTCATGGCCATCATGCAGTAGTTCACTGCCCTCTTCATTGTTGGGTCACTTTGTTTAATAATGGATGAGAGAATGTTTGCTGCATTGATCAAGCTGATGTATCAATGTTTCTGTCTTCTCTCCCAAACTGTTTTCTTATCTTCACATGCAATTCACCTGCAAAAAGGACTTGTAGTCACGTACAGTAAGTTCGTTCCCATATTTGCCTTGCATTTTTGAGACACTTATAGAAGCAGCTAAACTAATACTGCTGCCTTTTAGAGTATGCCCTGACATTTGTAATTAGATATTACATATTCTTATGTAGTTTCACTTTCTTTGCACTTGATACATTACACTGGTCAACCAAATGAATATTATTTCAGTTGCCAGAAATAAAACTATATTCCAATAAACCAGTTTCTCATGCTGAATTCAGAAATGTTTTCAGTTTCCTCCCATCATGTACAGATTTTAAATTATTTAATGTAATTTCTAACGTTAAAAATTGATGAAAATACACACAAATATCAAACATTATTATAGATGTACATCACTATTTCTTATGGGGACGGATAGACTTTCCATTCAAATAATGATTCATGACATTTATTGTAATATCTACAAATGACATATGCTGTAAATTCGACAGAACTGAAAGTTAAGCTTATGATAATAGTTTGTGAACTGTCGGTGACTCATAATGACATAGCAAACCACATCATCATCATCAACTAGAGCAGTTTCCAACTGCAGGTTGGGTCTGCTTGGAGCACAAGCCTCTCCATCGTTTTCTGTCCATCCACCACTTCTCTTCTGTCACTGTAGTCCACTCCTTTTCTCTCGACACTTTTCTTCACCTCCTTTATCCACCTATCCCTTGGTCTTCCTCTAAGTCTCTTTTCCTTCCACTCCATTTCCAATATTTTCCGTGGTATTCTCTCTTCTCCCATTCTTTTCACGTGTCCATACCACAGTAGCCTTGATTTTTCAATCCTATCCTGTAGAGGTTCTTCCTTTAATATTTCTCTGACTCGATCATTTCTGACTCTGTCCATTCTGGTTACACCTATACGACTCCTCTGAAACTTCATTTCCACTGCTTGTATTCTGCTTTTATATCTCTCCCTCATCACCCAAGTTTCTGATCCATACGTTAGGATCGGCACAAAGTATGTCTTGTACATGATCCCTTTACATTTCTGTGGCACATCCTTGCTCCATATCAGGCCTCTAACACTCTTGAAGAATCCATCAGCACACCTTCCTCTTTCATCTAATTCCAAGGCATTTCCCCCATTTTCTTCAATGACACTTCCCAGATACTTGAAGCTCTGCACTCTCTTCAACTGTTCTCCTCCTAACTTTATCCCAGAGTATACTCTGTCCTTCTCACGTGTTGCTATCACGACTTCACTTTTTTGCGTCGAAAACTTCATTTCATAGGATGACACTACTTCCTCCCATGCGTTTAGTTGCTCCTGTACATCCCTTTCCTTGTTTCTCCAGATCATCAAGTCATCTGCAAACACCATTGCCTTCATTTCTTCCTCCCCAATATGCTGTGCCACCTTTTGCATCACTTCATCCATCACCGTTACAAAGAGCAAGGGCGAGAGGGCACTTTCCTGCTTTAGACCATTAGTCAACTCAAACCATTCTGTTCTTACCATACCGACTTTAACACAGCTTCTGCTTCCCTCATACATATCTTTCACTCTCATCACTATTTCTTCCGTTATTGCTTTGGCTCTCATCGCTTCCCATACTCTGTTTCTTACGACACTGTCGTATGCCTTCTCAATGTCCATAAAGGCCAATACCAAATCTTCCCCATACTCGTAGTGACGCTCCTGTAAGTGTCTCACTCCAAATATGAGGTCAGTAGTGGACCTCCCCGGCCTGAATGCATATTGCTCCTCCCCTTACGTATCCGTTTCTCCAATACCTTTTCATAAATCTTAGCACAGTGGCACATCAGTGTAATTCTCCGGTAGTTTTGACATTTCTTCCTGTCTCCCTTCTTGAAGATGGGCACTATCGCCCCCTTTTTCCAATCTTCTGGGACTTTCTTCTCCTTCCATATAGCCCATATCACCCTATACAACCACTGTGTTCCTACTTCCCCTGCAGCTTTTATCATCTCCACGCTTACCTCATCTATACCTGGTGCTTTTCCCATTTTCATCCTCTTTATTGCTTCTTCCACTTCTGCCCAGGTTAGGTCTTCCACTTGCACTTGGTTACTGACATCAACCCTTCCAGTATACCCTTTGTCCTTACTTGGTGCTGTCACATTCAAGAGGTTCTCAAAGTATCCTTTCCAAAGTGATTTAATCTCTTCCTTTCTCTCAATAATATTGCCATTTTTGTCTTCCATTCTCTCTGTGGTAATCTTCTCATTTTTCCTTTTATTCTTCACCATCGCATAAAATAGTTTTCTATTACCTTTATTGTCCTCTTCCATCATCCTTGTCCATTTCTCCATCCACTTCCTCCTTTCCTCTGTTATCACAGTTTTGGCTTCCTTCTTTCTGGCTATATATTCCTCCCTTGCATCTGCTGTTCTAAGTTGGAACCACATCTGAAAAGCTTTGTTTTTGTTTCCCACTACTTCCTTCACTCTGTTGTTCCACCACGGTGTCTCCTTCCATCGTTTCTTATCATTGGTCCTCCAGCATACCATTTCTGCTGCTTCCACTAGTGTTGTTTTCAGCCTTTCCCATTCCTCTTCCACAGTTCCTGTTTCCTCTCTGGGAAGCCTGCGCTTAAATTTTCTGTAATTGTGAAATGCCTTCAGGAATACTAATGTTTCTCCATTACTCAGTAAAATTTTTCACCAAGCTGGTCAGTGACATAGCTGAGGTTGGCTGGAAGATATCTAAAATGTGGCAACAGCAGAAATGGTGTCTCAATGACATGCCACTATTTACACATCCTGCAATTTCTGCATTCTTTGCTTGTAGCTAGAAGACATTTTACCCAGTCACTAAAATTCTTTGCAAGCTCTTAATCTATTTTTTTTTTTTCCAAAATATTTTATCAAGCAGTAATTTCCTTATCTGCAATCCCATTAGGACATCTTCTTTTAGTTTCGCAGGTAATGTATTTCAAAAGATTACACTCGGACATGAATATATTTTCATTTGCGCTCCCAAGTTTATATAGAGGTGTTGAAGTAGCACTTTTTTGGGGGCGTCAACCTGTCGGAGGTTCAGCACATCCGTGTTTCCTCGGTTGTATGTGTCCTTTTAATTTCCAGCCAAGTTCAATGTTATGTCTTTTGTCTTTCAAATGTTCCACAAACACAGGAAGCAGAAGAATTTTGTAAACCCCACTGCATGCCCAACTGTTGTTCAATAACTCATGTGGAGTGAATAATGGCATTAAGGTAAATAGAAAACTAGAAGTGAGAGAAGAAACTGACGACAGATTTGGAATCGGTACTTTGAAATCTGCCTTGTACATTAGTTATTTTTTCTGGCATAATTTCTTTGTTGGCCTGTGTTACCAGTTCAGCATTATGAATGCTTGACATTTCGATTTTATTTTATTTTGAAATTAAGATAAATAATATTTTTTTGTTCTTAAAGTATATTGAATTGGGCCATGCTTACCACTCGATTATAATTATCTTTCATTCTCAATACTGTTAGAAGATGACTGTTGACCAATTTCTCTAGGATTTTCATGTACCTGACCTAGTAAAATATTTATTAGCAGATGGTTAGCAAATTAAATGATTTATTTATTTATTTTACAGTACTTTCTGGAAGGTGTTAGGGGAAAACGAGGAATGTCTAACGAATGCATGTTTGAGAAATATTAAATTTAAGATTTACAAGTCTGCTGTTTCCTCCCAATGGGTTGATTTTTAAATCCCTATAATCGCGTAACCTCTCTCGTTTTCTACCTAAACTAATAGACCACTGTGAAGTACACAAAGATCGCTACCAGATAGTATAATAACCTTCAAAATGTCAATTTTGTGACATTCCTAGTTTTCTCCTGACACCCTTCATAATAAAAAGAGTATTTCAGGGGGAATGGGAGATAAAAATAACACATCTAAAATATTTCCCCTATGTAGATTATGTTGTAAATGGAACTTTGCTGTATATTTTGCATAGTATGCATGTTCCAGTGCTAAACCATAGCAGTCTGTAGGTAGGCCGCAATGCTTGAACTGGCAACAGTACTTCCATGTTGAGGGTTACCTCCACTGTTCGAGTGAAACAAATCTAATTCCGGGGTATACTCTGAAAGTAATTTTGGGGGGGATAAAATTACAGGCTGTCTTATGTAGTGACTGGTTCCAGGGCCATTCATAAAGTGGGGGTACAAAGCAAGACTTTAAGGGGAGGGGAATATATCCCCTTAATACCCTCTGAATATGTGCCTGTTTCTGTATAATTTTGTGCTTCTATTAGCAAATCATGAAAACTTCCTCAATTGGGAAATGCTTGAAGACAGTCTACCACAAAATAAATGAAAAGTTCACATCCATTTTAGACTGTTATGCCTTTCACAGTTCAGTCTACAAGTCTTCATTTACAAACGAAGCTCACTCACTGAGTCTTATCCAAGTGGTGGGGGTTCAGAGTTAAATCCCCCTTCCCAAGTGATGCTTAGCTGGGAAATAAAAATTGATAAGGTAGGGAAATAAATAACCCTCCACCCCAAAACTGTTCTTATTGAGTCATTGCCCCTCCATGATCACCTAACAGCTAGCATTATTGTCTTATCTAAGTCTTTGCCCTTATTGGCAGTTGAAAACACTGTATTTAACCCTCTATCTTTAGGAAACATTTGTACTTACTATTTCACCCAGACACTGCACATTTCCGAGACACAGTGATGTCATTAAAACAACTAACTTATGCCTCATGATTCTCAGGAACTGAAAAAGACAGCAAAAACTTGTGCACTTCAACAAATAGATCGTCTAGCGCTTAGTAGCCGCCATCAGTGGTGTTGCTGGATCTCGTACAGAGTGGCCGTGTATGAAGTAGGTTATGGCTAAACATATGTGCAAGTCCTGATGAAACATAATATGAGGAGATCTCTCAAATTAAGCAATGTTGGGCTTGATGAACTCTGAAGGGGAAGTAGACGAAACAGAATCAAATGATTCTCCCTTGTTTTAAACACAACTTTGCAGTTTTGATAAGTGCTGGAAAACTTTTGATGAGTACTATACACCTACTTGCATCTTCACAGGTACCTTATATATCCATATATCAGGCAACTATAGAGACTGCCTGAAACTTGTTACACATTAGGAACATAAACATGAAGTGTCCAAGTGAAAGATGAAAGGGAAGTTAATGCAAATGCTTGAGTCAGTTTCAGGAATCAATATTCGAATTAGCCTACTGCTCAACAGATGGGACACTTCTATCATGTTGTGGTAAAAAGCACTACTTCTCATCATGCAAACAGGTTGTGTGCCACTGTGCCATGCTCCTAATTTTTTAAGCAGACAAGACATTGACATACTCACCAATGTGAAATTGCTTCTTGAAAAATTGAAACGCTTAGCTATCTCAGTCTTGGTGAGGTGTGTCATATCAACCGATGAGCTCAGTGATAAACTGGGGCGAAATTCTAGCAAATCAGATTGAGATAATCAGACAATTTCTAGTCTCTTTTTCAGGCTGGCTACATGGCTCAGCGGTAACATTCTCGCCTGCTGCGCCCAAGGTTGCAGGATTGAATTCTGGTGCAGCCAGTTGGCATGCGAGGGAGCCATGTCAGTAGATTTACAGGCACGTTAAAGATCCCCTTTGGTGCAAAATTCCGGCACCCTGGCGTCTCTAAAAGCTGCAGTTGTTAAATGGGACGTTAAACCAATAACATTATTATTATAGTCTCTTTGAAATTTTATTTGATGAAATTGCTTCTTTGATGAACTCTAAAACTACAGTATGTGATGACTGATGAGTGACCACAGGTCTGGTTACTTTCCATCTTTGGAGATACCATTAATCTGTAGAAGCCATTTCTGATAGATCAGCACAGTGATACAAATTTGCATTTTTCAAATAGACCCTTAAGGGACCATGACATATGCTGGTTAGAATAGCAGGGTAATGTGAGAGTAGAATCCAAACTACATGGATGCGACTTTCCATTTTGAGAATCTCATATGCATTGAGTGAGATTGAACTGTGGGCCGTAATTTAGGCATCCCTTCTCTAGTTGATGAAGGCACTGACTGTAGTAGACTGAACTGTTTTATATATTTTTCACTATCCTCCTGTTTTGAGAGAGTAGGAATGACATACCTGTTTCAATAATAGAAGAGTAGAAATATATAATGGGCCAAGCAACATTTCTTCAAATTTTTGTTCAATTGTGTGCTATAATACACCACCAACAACACGATAAAATGAGCAATGTTTCCAAGTAGTTTTCCAGGTTGTGCACGATCCTCACTTTCAGTTATAGTGGTCTGTATGGTTGCTTTCGGAACTTGTTTTGGTTTTGGTGCTTGGCCCATTATATATTTCCACTCTTCAATTCTGTTTGTGCTGTTGTAATTTGCTTTATCTAGCACCCACTCTTGTGACTGAAATGGCATGTATTCTATGTAGGGACTTCACCTTGAGAATCCTGACAAGGGAATGTCTTGCATTGATTTAACTCCAGTTTTGATGTCTTAATCTGATACTAGTGAAAAACCATGATACATTTCTTGATATTTCTTCAGGATTCACACAATGGGGTCTCTTACATGTTAATAATTGGACCACTAAATAATTGCATGAGTCTAAAAAGTTTGGTGTTTGATACCATTGATTTGCGTTGTATAATTTGTATATTATTTAATGTGCTCTGTTTAAATGTTTTGCTAAATGCTTTTGTATCTTGCTTGAATGCTGTGTTATATATAATTTACTGTATGTTTTTTTAAGTTGCTTTTAGGCATGGTTGTGCTCCTTCCTGTATTGTCTGTTTCTGTTTTTATTTGTCCCCAGTGCACTGCAGCTTGGATAACCCTCCTATTGTTACCACCCACACAAATGGAAGTAAGTAAGCTTCTATAAACCACATTTCAAATGTATTATCTCCTTCATCTTTTTTCTTTACCTGTAGAGTAGGCTAATGTTTTGGAATTCACTGCTTTTGTCCATTAAGTAGATTAATGTGGAAAGAAATAAAAATTAATAATAACCTACATACCGTACAAAAGTCATACATAATGGATAATACATATTGTAACCTATAGTTTAGTCATGCATGTATTTGAAATAGGTTACTGATAAAATGATCTTGAAGTAATACTGTAAACTATAGGACAGTATTCCTGTCACAAAAATTTCCTCTTTAATGGCAGGAGCTCTTAATCATGATTCAGCCATGACTTGTGTGATAAAATGTGCTACTTTCCTTCCAACATATTCTTCCATGGGTTATAACACAATTCTTCTTCTTGGAGATATATTGGTTATTTTTTGCATTATTTTCAATTAACTAGCTTGCAGCATAAAAGGTTTAAGCCTTCTGAGTATTACAGTTGCTTTAGCACCTGGAAAATTACTGGCATTTCAAGATTGTTCATGTTTAACATTAAAAACCTGTTCTTTTTCCTATCATTAGAGGAAGCCAGACATGTATCAGTCAGTTGTTAAATGTGTCGATCTGTCATACAATGAGACTATGATGTGCTGCTTTATCTGATGTTCTAGGATATGCAAGTACCACTGAAAATTATCATACAGAGGTAGAAAATGGGTATGACATGGTGGAACAGAAATCAATGTGCATTAGCTGGAATAGGTAGGAAATTACATGTGACTTGGTGGTAATATGAGAGATGTTTTCAGCGTAGGTGGAGAGATTCAAATCCCTCTGGCGTGGTAATGAGCAATCCAAGGCATGTTCATACTACATTCAAGTAATAGCACACCATTTGTTTGGATATGGTTGTTGATTTGCTGTAGCTTTCCATTGAAAGTTTTGCTGTACATCAAATGTTAGCGCACTGTTTGTTTGGATGTGGATGTTGATTTGTTGCAGTTTTCCATTGAAAGTTGCTTTAAATAAATTATGAAATTTGTTGCACTGGCAGTGGGTAAACTGCTGGACAACTCTTAGGCTCAAGTGAGTAATGTAATGACTCCTTCATTCTCGTCCATTTGTAACTCAACTGATTTATTCTAAGACGTGCCAACATAACATAACATCAGATGCAGTACCAACATTTACATTTTACACATATCATATATATACACACATAATACCTATTACATTACACTCTTTCCTCCCTTCAATGACAATATCTACTCATTAGAAATCTATAAATTCAGTCTAACAGGAGGTCGACTGATGCGCCCAGATCTGTGCACTGGAGTTCCAGCAGGGGGAACGATAATTGGTGATTTCATGTCCTGACATGATGATTCTGATACAGGTGCTACGTCAGGGTTAGGTTGAGGTATAGTTTCAGCTTCTAGGTTTATTGCTAGCGGAGTTGCCTGTTTCACGAACATGGTTGTCTGGTTATGGGGCACAACTAGTTTGTCTGTGTTTGAAACATCTTGATTAGACCTTTGTTCCCCAACTTGGGTATTTGGCTTAGAATAATACATATTCATTTGATTTATATGGCATAAGGAGTGTTTACCTTTTAAATCTACCAAGTATGTACCTCGCCCAAGGGCTTTTAACAGGGATATCTTCCTTTCTCCTACATACACGAACTTGCTCCCCTGTCTGAAATGTAATTACATTTGGCACATAAGACTGTTAAGCAGCTGGTTTCAGCTTGCTGAGAGGTGTTCGTACCGGAAAGGTAAAGATCATTTCTGCTGGAGTGATATTAGTTACCGTACTTGGCGTATTTCAGTACTGGAAAAGGAAATTATAAACTTTATGCTTAATTGACAATTTTGACTCGGACATTAGCATTTTCTTAAGACCAGTCTTTGCTGTTCGCACTCCCCTTTCTGCAAGGCCATTCGCCTGAGGATGATAAGTAGGGCTTTTAGAAGCTATTATGTCATTATCTGTACAAAATGACAAGAAATTGAAGGAATCAAAGGGGGGACCATTGTCGGTCACTATTTGAGCAGGAAGTCCGAACATGGCAAAGCATGCTTTCAATCTGTCAATTACAACTGTGGAGGAAGTATCCCCAACATCCCATATTTCCAGCCATTTATTATGACTGTCAAGCAATATCAGATACACTTCAGTATTAAAATAAAAGAAATCTAAGTGCAGGCGAGTCCAATTACTGTTCGTTGAAGGCCAAACAAGTTGTATTGGTGAAATCGCCTGAAAATTTACTCTAGCACATGGTTCACACAGTTAAATATACTCGTCAATATCTTTGGCGAAATTTGGCCAGTAAACCACATTCCTTGCTCTCATTTTCATCCTTACACTACCTGGATGTCCACCATGAAGGGTATCCAGTACTTGACTTCTTAATTCAAAGGGGATTACCACACGATTTCCAAAAAGAAGACACCCTTCTACCACTGACAGGCTATAGCGTATTTCAAAATACGGTTTGAGTTCTGGCATTGTCACTTGTTGTGGCCAACCCGACTGTGTTAACTCAATAGCCTTTGTCAATACAGGATCCTTAAGAGTAACATCTGCTACAATTTCAGCATTTATGGGTAACCCTGACAGTTCAGTTATTACACTTTTTAAACTTTCTACAATTTCATCTTGACTGGGAAGTCTAGACAACATGTCTGCGGGTCCCATATTTTCACTTTTCCATACTCAGCTTTGTATTTGAATGCTGCTAAAGTAGTAGCACAACATTGTAATTTGGCAGCTGTTACTACTGGCATGGGTCTTTCAGGTGACAATATGGATTTTAAGGGCAAGTTATCTCTAACTAATATAAACTCTCTCCCTGCTAAATACTTACAGAATTTAGTTAACCCATACATTATAGTCTATGCTTCTTTTTCAATTTGTTAATATTGTTTTTGTGTTTCGGAGAGTGTTGACGAAGCAAAATAAATAGGATGCTCAACTCCATCTACTCTATGAGCTAGGACACAGCCTAGTCCATATTGTGACACATCAGAACAGAGTAGCTATTGTTTACAAGGATCGAAATGCATGAGTGCATTACTCCCTATCAGCAGCTGTTGACTATTTTCAAAACTAGTATTACACTCATCAGACCAAGGCCATTTGACTGTCTTTTTTAGTAATTCATTTAAGGGCTGCAGCAAGGTGCTGAGATTTGGCAAAAATTTTCTATAAAAATTTATCATGCCTAACCATGACCTCAGCTCTTGTACATTTGTGGGAATTCTAGCTTCTACGATTGGCTTTACTCTATTGGGAGTAGTTTCAATTCCTTGTCTCGTAATAACATGTCCTAAATATTCTACTCTTTCTTTCATGAACAAACATTTCTTTAAGTTTACCCTAACATTGTGTTCTTGGAAGCGTCCTAACACTTTCTCCAGTTTACAGAGTAAAGATTTAAAATCTACTGCCCCAATGAGAACATCATCAATATAGCATGTCACTCCCTCCATGTCACACAATAACACATCCATGAATTCCTGAAAGGCGGCAGGTGCGGGAGCCACACCATACATGAGGCGCGTTGGTCTCAAGAATCCTAAATGTGTGCTTACGGTAAGACATTCCTGTGACTACGGCTAATTCTAGCTGCAAATATGCTTCACTAAGATCTAACACACATTAAATATTATTTCCGTAATGACTCCTTCATTCTTGTCCATTTGTCACTTTTTGTCTTGCATAATAAGTAGGGACTTGAAAATTTAGCATCTATTTTCCTTTAAATTAGCATTTATTTTTTCCCTTTTTTAGCATCTATTTTTGGAAAATTAGCATCTATTTTTCCCTGGATTCTTACCGACTATATGACTTTATTGGCGACGCATTTGTTTTGACTTACATTTTAGGCCTACAGAAAATTGAACGTATTGTAAATAAGTCTGACTTGCACTCTTTCAAGTTACATCTACTGTCTGCAACGACTGTATGGTAGTGCAATAAAACACTCACTGTCTACATTGTTTCTTACATTAAACTAAGTATGGCATGTTGCGATAGCTGACTGTGACCTAGATGCTTCAAGCAGGCTGAATGCTAGCACTGTGTGGCTGTGAGGGGTTACTAGGGTGGACAGAGTACTGTTGCAGAGTCGGAATAATAAAAGCCATGATTAGCGTACTGCTGTGCTCTTTCATGAGCATTTACAGCAGTACGTCCCATTTCTAGAAAAAAAAAACTTTGAACCTTGAAGTGCTTGAAGGTTGCAAAAAAATAAGGTTACAATTCAAGCGGCAAGCCGAAAAATTTTCCGTTTAGCGAAGTCCACGTGTTCGACAAACCACCAGTCGCCACGATGCGCGAAGTACACAAACGAGTTTCGTTCCTCAGCTGTCTGAATAAGTTATAGATAGTCGAAAGTACGTATCGATACAGAAATCGATTATTATATCGACCAATATGCGTAGCACACTGCGAGTCCGAGATGAGGTATCGCTAGCGAGCGATTAGGCCACCTACTAAACCTTTTCTTTTGTTTAATAAACAAATTCGCAAATAAATTAGCAGATTTAAAGTAATTTCGCTATAAAATCGCACTTATTCGGTATTTTCGCATTTTGGGTCACAATTCGCATTTTGTCGCACTTTGATTTACGCTTAAAATATATATATATATATATTTATTTATTTTTTCACCTTAAAATTAACGTAGGCTTGGATTCTGTATGAAATTTAAAAATTCGCATTTATCGCAAATGCGTTTTTTTCAGGTCCCTAATAATAAGGTATATCATAGGCTTTACAACGTACTGGGACAGCATCGTCTTTGAGCATTAATTTAGCTTTAAACCCTTTTATTACCTTAGCACGATCACTTGAAAATACTTCTGGATACTTTGCAATTAATGCTTTAATTTCAGGACAATACTCTGATTCCTTGATCACCTTAACTCTCCCATTTATTTTCTTTTTGACTTCTCCCAGTCTTTCTCCTACATCCCTCCAATTTACTACTATTTCTTCCAACCAATCCCTTCCAATCAAAGGCAAAAACAACTGAGGTGTGTCACATACTACCAACTTCAGCTCATGCTCATCTCCCACATTGTCACTAACCTTAACTGCTACTGTTCCTTCCACTTTAATAGGGCTACCATATACTGTTTTAAGTTTAGCATCACATCCGCTAATACTTAAATGTGGAAACAATTCTTGCAACTGCTTTACATGAATTAAACTGTAACCTGAGCCCGTATCAATTTCCATTAATACCTTTACACCATCAGTATTGGCTTTCACTAACAATGGTTCATTATTATGTGTAACAAGGTTTACCTCCACTCCATTCACATAGTTCCCAGAACCGGTATCTCTAATTATCTCATTAATTCTGTTCTTATTACTATCCTCAGTGTCGTTTTGTTTAAATCCTATTTCTTTTTCTTCTACTACTACACACATGTCCTCATCTACTAGGCTACACATTTCCCTTGCTTCTTTCTCCTCATTAAATGATAGTTCCCACTCACATGACTCTTTTATTACATCCCCACTATTTACTCTGTTTATGACTAATTGATCATAATCACTACTCACGTCATAGTCCAGAATACTTTCCTCATATTCCTCCTGTTTAACACACGTATGTTCCGATCGTTGTCCGTCGCCGCCAACAATAGCTTCAGCTGATTTCCTACATTACGGAGCATACCGCCATTGTTCACTACACTTCTCTTGTTGCCCTTCGTCTCTGACAACTGCTTTAATTTGCTCTCTATGATAACGAGCCGTATGACCCATTTTTCCATACGCAAAACAATTTACACCTTTGGACCAGCAATTATCTGCATGACACCTTGACGATCCACATCTCCAGCATCCTTGTGACACATTGTTTGGTTGTCTCCGCCCTAAGCGGTGACGTCTAGGCACTGCGTGTACTCGTTCGGAAGTCCCGTGCATTTCCTTTCCTCTGTTTGGTGCCGGATATTGAAACTGTTGACCAAAAGCTCCGCGTCCTTGGATAGTGCCTCGTCTCCAAGCCTGTCCTCGCGTCCCGCTATTATTGGTGACACGGCTACATCCGCAATTTTGACTGTATACAGGCCCATGCTTAATTGTATTGACCTGATATCCTTCCCGTTCTGTGGCCATCTGTTGTAACCTCCTCAGTGCTCGGCTCCGAGTAGTGCCACCATTTACCTAGCAATTCTCTTCCTCGCTCGCTGCTGACACAGCCATGTATATTGCATGACACAGTGGCGACTCCTGATTTTTTTAATGTGTAGGTCGTAATAGGATGAAGTTCAAAGATAAATTAATGAGAAAGATGGATAATTACAGTTTCCGGTAGGCAATAGCCTACTGTACAAATTTTCAAAGGGAAGAGCATGATGATAATAATGAAAGTAATATCAGTCTGTAAAATATATAGTGAACAACACAAAACATACCTGATTAGTGGATTATGAATACATTTCCTAAATTATTCAAATCACTATGCCACTGCCAGTGGCGTAGCTAGACTTGAAGGGGCTCCGGGGCGAGAAGTTTAAATGGGGCCCTCTCACTATCTTTTGAAAGCCTGACCTAACTGTAGGCCTTGAATATTAATAATGTTTGAAGATAAGAACTAATCAAAGTGACTATATGCACTTTCGAATTCCTCCCCACTTGCCACTTCCCTTTTTCTAGAAATATTTAATTTATACTTTGGCTGCTGGCTCCATAAAATGTCCTAAATAATAATAATAATAATAATAATAAATGCAGTAATAGCTATAGGTTTTCAATTTGTGAAATTGTGATATCGTAATAAGAAAACTACGTCTACACAAATATCAATTAGAAGGAGAAGAAAACTGCAAGTAAATATATAAGTACACATATTTGTTCTTTTATTACTGACAATAATGAAGCTAGAGTAGAAAACAAAAGGGAACTGATAGGATCGTCTATGAAGTACTAGGCTTTAAAAATAAAATACACGCCAGGTCGAAAGCTCAAAATTATTAAATGTATTATACAAATAACTTGAAATAAAATAAATCTATAAATTTTTACTCATTGTTTACAATTTTTTTGTTGAGTTACTATTAGTAAACAAACTATTTAAAACAAATAAACTTATCAACTAACCTAATTTACACAAAACGTTTTTTCCTACTCTTTGTATCTGCAAATATGTTAATTACATGTGAGAAATTAAGTTTTCGAGCTCTTTCATTTTCATTCGATAAAAGGCCAACCCACTTAAACGTTCTTGGCTCATTGTGCTTCTTAGGTAGGACTTGATAATTTTCAGCTTGGAAAAAGATCTTTCTGCTTTAGCTACTGTGATAGGTACAGTCAAGAACATAAAACAGGCAGTACACATGTCAGGATAGCTTGCAACCAGAATGTGATTTTCAATGTAGAGGAGGTCTATCAGTTGCTTAACAGTCGACATTTTCTTAATTTTAGAGGAAGAAGATGCATGCACGCTGGAAATTTTTGCAGGAAATGTTGGCGACACATCATCAGAGAAAGTCTCTGTGAAACCTTTTGCCTCTTTAACCAGTTCGTCATCTGAAGCATTGTTCAAGTAATAAGGCTGAATAACTTTGTAGGCGTTAATAACTGACTTCATGCCTTCAAATCTGCTGTTATACTGAGCCATAATTGTATCAATCATGGGGTAAAACACAGATACCCGAAATCTAGTTTCAGGATTGTGAAATCGGTGGTCTACACTCAGTTCATCAAAATGCTTTTTAACTTGCTTTAGTCTTTTCTCAGAAAACTCACAAGGTATTCCGCACTTGTAGCCCATTGTTGAAGCTTCTTTTACGAGGTCCTCAAATGCATTTCTTAGTTCTGTAACACCTAAGAGATCAAAAGCTGAAACAATATCCATATTTTCAGTTTGGAGACATATAGATACGATGTTCAGTTGCTGTAAAATCGTTGTTTGTACAACTAACGGATGCACAAATTCAAAACTTTCAATTTTTTTTTTCCAATCCTATTGCATCATTCCTTTCTTTTGCCTTATTACTTGTCAAAATAAGTTTGGATAGCTCTCTTAATACTTTGCCAAACCTCTCCTTTAAAGAAAAAACTGCTTCGTACCTTCCCGACCATCTTGTTGGGTTGAGTGTTTTTAACGTCATGTTTGCATTTTCAGATGCATCTTGCAGCCCCAGCCAGTGTTTGATACTGTGTCCAAAAAAGTTGTAGACATCTTGTACATCCTCAAAGGACTGTGATATTTCACGATTGGCTTCTACAGCGTCTTTCAACACCAGATTTAAATTGTGACTTGCACAATGTAAAAAATATGCATGGCTTGAATCTTTTTCTGCACTCCATTGTATACTCCACTCATTACGCTTGCGCCATCATAACCTTGGCCACAACATTTTTTAATTCAAGACCTTTATCTTTAATAGATTCCACTATTTTACTTCCCAAACCAAATGCACTTTGATCTTCAACTTTTGTAAAAAGAAGTAAACGTCTCACAAATCTTTATTTCTTTGGGTTTATTTTTTTCATCATTTACCACTTTGATGTACCTGAAAACTTTACTTAACTGATCAACTTTACTTATATCCTGAGTTGTATCCATAATAACAGAGAAAAAAGGAGAGCTCTGTATTTCATATTTGATTTCTTTCAGTACTTCATTTGCCATCAAAGAAATAACTTCATTTTGGATGCTAGGGCTTAAATAGTTTACGCTTCCCGCTGGCTTTTGCGAAAGGGTTTTTAGTACAGGGTCATAGTCAGACAGAAGTTCTATTATAGACAAGAAATTTCCTTTATTTGGATCTTCCATTTTACTACTTCTTCCGAATAAAGCAAGGTTACAGGTGGCCAAAGTTAATGAAAGATTTACTATTCTTTCTAGAACGTTCCTCCAGTAATTTTTCTCTTCTGTTAACTGTTTTTCTAAAGCATCACTCATTGTTTCATTATTCCTCAATTTCTCAAATATAACACAAGAAAATATTTGGTCATCCGATTGTTCATGAGTTTTAATTCTATCAGAACGATGTTTCCAGTCGTTTAGTCACGTACTACCGTACCGAAAGTGTTCTCTGAATTTTGTGGGAACAGCCAACATAGTTGACAGTAGACACGGTCTAACTTTTGCGAATAGCAAAGCCAGAGTCTGTTACATTTCATCCCAGAACCTGATATATAACTGTAGTAAATAGTTGAAAATGATATTTTACTTCCTCGTCCATCAGGCTGTTTTGGAAAGGAACCAGGAGGTTGACAAGATCCTGATGCTATGATTAACCTTTTCATTTCTGGACTATTGACGGGATTGGTAAATTCAATTTTGTCTTGCCAAACATAATTTTCAGCGTGTCCAGTTTCAGTCAAGCTTACTGCGTCCTTGTTATTATCGACTGGCTGATCAAAACATGAAAGGCCACTATGAGCGGTCGGAACATCGATTTTATGTACTTCAGACTGTTGACGAGCATCAACATCTGAAAAAAAAATACATAGTGAATAATATTGAGCAATAAAATTTAGTGTAGTGGTTTATAGTTGATTGCAGTGTTTTATTTGTAGAAACAGATTCAACTAACTGTTGAACTAAGCCAACTAACTGATAATTGGTTGGTTAACGGGACAAAAAGACTGTGTCACCAATGGCAGTCGTCCGTTGAAACGATGCATACTGTATAGCCTACCTGATACAGTGTGATTTTTAATGTGAATTGAAAGAAAAAAAAACAAATGTGCTTAGTCCAAGTGAAGTGAATCAACCGTCGCAATTCGCAAACCGCTTCATTGTTTGTTTTTTATCACATATTCTATGCTTTTTATAATATTAACGTAATATGATATTAGTTTGTTATAAAATATTACATCCTGACCAAATAGTTAATGGAACTCTTAATAATTTTACTTTGCTTAACAACTTATACCACTTTTACAATATGGTTTCTTTGGTTTCTTCTTACCTTCATTATTTTAATTTTCTTCGTTTTGATCTTGTTTCTGCACCGAAACTCACTCTAAACCTGATTGAGTTTGAAGGTGCAACCATGCAGTTAACGATTTAGTACAAGCACGAACCGTCTCCTCCTTTTTTCTTTTATCCTTCCTTTTTAGCTCCACTTACATAAGTACGTTTCATAGCATCATTAAAAAATAGCACAATGCAAGCCACAACTTAAGTTCAGCCACTTAACCGGGAACCGCTGTGGCGATGTACCAACTACACTACTGCTACTACTCTGCTACTGTGCATTGCTGTGGTGTGATGTCGCAGTGGGGGGGGGAGGGATGGAATGATGAGTCATGGTCATGCGCTGAATGGGGAACAATGTATTGTCTATCAAAAAAATACTCACAGAATACCACACAATTGGATGGATATATCTTACATACAGATTGCACTGAACGTGACCAGTTTCTAAACACAAGTTTAGACGCTTAGTTCCGTTCAATTGGGGCCCTTGTACTAAATTTAATTCTCAAATATGTTTTCTAGTACTACTTTTATATATTTATTATTATTTATTTATAATTTTTCTTTTAGAGTTTGGGGGGGCCCCCTAACATCGGGGGCCCCGGGGCGGCACCCCGCTTGCCCCATTGTAGCTAAGCCCCTGGCCACTGCTGTTCCAAACATTTTTCTGAACAGAAAATAGTAAATAAGGCCAACAGTAAAGTTTATTTAATGCCTTGCACCCACATAACTAAGTTATTTCTGCATATTTGGAAACTAAGAAATGTAATTTGACTATTTTCCCATCTGTTCTTTTGAATTGACATAAATTAGGCAGGGGAGGAGTAGGTTGTCCCTTCGAGATTAGTTCTTTCTTCTCACATGGCTAAATAAGCTGAAAGGATGTAGAATAACACAGTTACAGTCACATGGTTCTTGTGTTGCACCTGCTAGGCTACTGCTATTTGATCCCAGTTCCGAAGTGCATGGCGTATACACACGCTGGCCATTATTTAAAAATACAGTCGAACCTCCCTTCTGCGGACACCGTCGGTTACGAAGGAAAATGTCCGTTATGAGAGGTGTCCGCTGAAGACAAGTTTGTAAAAATAATCGAACATTTTAACGGCAAAGTACATCCACCTTAAACATAAACATCTTTATTTTGATTATTTGTTTATTTGAGTTTTCTCGCATTTGAATTTTTCGGCAAGCTTTCTCACTGAAAGTCCCTCGTCACTTTCTACGATCACATTTCTTCTTGTTTCGAGGTCTAAACACGTTCGTCCCTTGTTACTCATGTTTACTCGACGACTGAAATGCTACGGTATTTCTGTCTGACTAATTAGCGCATGTACTGCAAGTCTTTTCCTTCTCAAGTTGACTACCTGAGCTCGACCTTATCGGAGGCAGTCTTGAGTTATTATTAGAATGATGCAAGCAGGGAAGAAAATCCCCAGGTAACTCGTGAGTAAACAGTCACTGGCAGCAATCCTGGAGAATTAGAATTCTCGGAATGTACACCAGTAGGTAGAACACCAAATCGAAAGGTTTGGAAAGAGGAATGTACAGAAGAATTAACTTTGTGGCTACTACAGCATTGCGATGTAGCCTGAATTTCACTCTCTCTCTCCTTTGACTCGAAATAGGTGTAGTACAGACATTCAAGAGGGATTTCTGAATGTCTGCAGAATGGTTTTAAAAGAAAGGATGACATGGTCCGGTGTAAAAAATGTCCTGCAGCGTGTGAAGTGTCCGCTTAAGTCAAGTGGACGGGACAGATGGCGATGTCCGCTGTCCGGACTTCAAGGTGTCCGCTGAAATTAGGCTAATTTAACACTTGTCTTGTGTAAAATAAAATCGGTTCCAAGGAAAAATGTCCATATAGGCAGGTGTCCGCTGAATGAGGGTGTCCATTAGGGCAGGTTCGACTGTACTACATACGAGGTAAATCAACGCACTTTAATAGGCTACTCTACTTATTAACTTAAGATAATTATTATAGCTGGGCTAATTTGAGTCTATTATTAATTATTGTTCAGTCGCACAGCACTATTGCGATCACATTACATAATACAATAGAATCGAACTAGATACCACTCAAAAGATGTGCACACGCTGAAAACCAAAGTTGAAAACAGATATCCATTCTGTGCAAAATCGTAATCAATAAGCCCGTAGTATTGGTTTAAATTGAACCCATAGCGAAACTTGAGGATCTCAGTAGATGTCCTCAGAGGGCCATTAAACAGACCAAACCTGCCCCTTCCCCCTCAAGGGCTCCAATACATTTCTTTAGCTATAAACAAGTGCTTCGAGGATGCAAAGCTTCCTTCCTCAGCTTTCTACTCCAGGCGGTGAAGGTCACACTTCACCCATCTACGGGTGAAATGTAGAACTAGTTACAAGTACTAACAACAGTGATAGTGAGACAGAGCTTATCGAGAGGGCGTGCAAGGTAGCCCCAAAGACTACAAAACAATCAATTTAATTTTTTTTTAAACAGTTACTGAGAGCTGACGGTAGGATGATCCTCACATCCTACATGGAGGAATCACCACTGGCATGACATGGCATTTTTTATGTAGGAAACATCACAACTTGCATACTACCTAGGTATAGGCTACACAGTATTATTTTCAAAATTGTGTTAAAATCGAAAATATCCTAATTTTGTTTTGATTTAGGGAGATAAAAAATGTTTACTTTTTTATAAGAATAATTTTCTTTGTTGAATTGTTTGTTTTCATTTATTTTTAGTTTAAAGGTCAATTACTTTAAGTTTCAATGTTAATCATGAGATGCAGACTGCCCTTAGCAAGTCACATACAATGGAGTGACTGGACAGCAAAGCCAGACAAGTGTTCACACCAAAGAGCAAGAGCATGCCATTTGCCTCACAAATTCTAAGCCAGACAGTGAGCCTTGTGCTAGACAGTGATATGTAAAAACTGTCTGCCATAAGCTTCCAAAACCATTCGGTTAGCACGTTCTACTTGCCCAGAAAAGCCAGTGAAATTTTGAAAGTTTGCGCAGCAGTCCTTGATCGTGTTTAATAATATCACACTGATAGCTGCAATTGGTACTAGGCTATTGAACTTTGGTGAAATAATTTGTGACCAAAACTTATGGTATTTAGGAGGTTGGACGCAGACAGACTGACTAAAATGGTGGTTCATTGTACAAAGTTTCACTTTGATCGCTTGATTATGATACAAGATATAAAAAACGTGATATTAAAATTTTGCACTGCCACCATTTTCATTTTCTCATAAAAATTGAATTAAAATAGACACCAGTGTATTAAGCTTTTTATAAAGATTTACCTTGCCAAATTTCACTTCACTCGGATGATTAAGACGGTAGAAAAACAGTCTTATAGTCTATTTAATGCTGGTCTGGCCACCATGTTGTTTTTGTGTTCATCATGTTATTGAAAGTCACATAGGTGAAGTTATTTTAATGGCTTCTATGAACCTACAAAATTTCAGATTAATTGCCGTGAAAGTTCCGTAGATTATGACAACCAGTGAAATATTTCACATGACTGCCTAGTTGGATTGATTTATGTGTAGCCTATAGAGTTATGTACTAGTAGAGGAAGATTAATGCATTATACAATATAAGATAATTTCCACATTTTTCACAGCCGCCATCTTGATTTTATCACAACAATTTAATTAAATTGGATACTAGTGTATTGAGCCTTGTGTGAATAATTACCATGCCAAGTTTCATTGCACTCGGATGATCAAATGGCAAAAAATGTCTATTTAAATATTTGAACTTACCTTGGTCACCATATTAGTTTTGTACTTGTCAGGATTTCGAAAGTGACATATATGAACTCAGAAATTTTTATATTGGTTTGTGCCATGTCTTGTGTGGGGTTTCGCCTAGGACACCAAGCTGGCTCATCAGCAGGCTCTTGGTGTCATCGTCGTCGTCGTCGTCCCCCCACCCCGGACCCCCACAGGAGTAGTGAACTGCGCACTACCTCCCTTTTTAATGAATCGCACCTGCGCCTCTTTACTGCGAGAACTAAAAGCTCAAGCAGCCATAACCTCCCTATGAAGGCTTCCAAAAAGATGGTATATTGGGTTTTTGGAAGCGTTCATAGGGAGCTTTTAGTTCTCGCAGTAAAGAGGCGCAGGTGCACTTCATAAAAAAGGAAGGTAGCGTGCAGTGCGCTACTCCTGTGGGGGTCCGGGTGGGGACACTGATGAGCCAGCTTGGTGGCCTAGGCGAAACCCCACACAAGACACAGCACGAACCTGGAAACATTGCTGAGTTTTGATTCACTGACAGTGAAAGCCAATATACCATCTTTTTGACATATATGAGCTTACTATAGTATCCTCTGTCACCATACAAATTTCAGGTTGATAGCAGTAATAGTTTTGGAGAAATTAAATGCCGGTGATATATTTCACACGGCTGTCATTGTTAGATGGTGAAACTTATTAAAATTTGAAATGCATGGTCGAGGTTGGACGATGTAGTAGTAAGTCCTTACCGAGTTTCATTGAAATCATTCATGTCATTGAGATTTTATGACGGGGTGACACACATTTACACACACATACGCGTGTGCACACACACACACTGACAAAAGGTGATCTTGTAAGCCTCTATTTTATAATGATGAAAATAGGCTAGTGATCAGCATATAAATGTTCAGTTACAGCGTTTCTGCAAATGCCTTGAATTCCATCAACACAAAGTAAAGCCTGTATAGCTCATTTGAAAAAGCATCGGCATGTAGATTTAAGAAGAATAAGAATTATGCAGTTGTATTGTTCCAAAATTTGTATTATTTACCTTGCTACAAAACCATAACAAAATAAAAACTGTAACTTAAACCACAGTCAAACCTTTGAATAATTAATCGAGCGCTTTACTGCTGTTCCTCAAGAAGCTGCTTCAAGTGCGCGTCTTGAGAGTGCATGCCTCGTGTAACAGTACCGTGATCCAAAGTTCAAGAGTGTGGCCACTTACATTTTTGTCAGCTCTACATACCTTGAAGAATCAAACATTATAATATTTTAATTCAGGTGCTTATCTTAATAAAGATTTTTTTTTTTGCCAAATAATACTTCACCACTTTGAAGGGGAATATAAATGTAACAAAAACAAATTATAAAATACGAACTAGAGTATTATCTTCAATGTTATTACCATAGCATTCCACTTCTTAAGGAGGGGGGATATGCCCAGGGTGCCTTGAACCCTTACTCAGTATGTTTCTGTTTCCATATTCTGCTTAATACAGTGAGCTATTAATATTGAAGCTTTCAGTTGGTCAACACTAAATCATTCCAATTACTGGAATATGTGAAAATTAACCTGAAATAGATGGCATGTGATATATAAGGTGTGTTCAAAAAGTAACGAGCCGGAGGCATAATTACAGAAACCAGTACCTGTATGTTAGAAGTATTGGCCCTGGCTGTTGAGGCACTTGTCCCACTGTGACACGAGGCGGTGAATGGCTGTCTCATAAAATTCCCTGGGCTGCGATGTGAACCAGTTCCGCATGTACAGCTGGACGTCGGCGTCCGAGGTGAATCGTTGGCCCTGCAGAGCCCTTTTCAGGGGACCAAACATGGCGTAATCACAGGGAGAGAGGTCTGGACTGTATGGAGGGTGGCCAAGAACCTCCCATTTGAATTTCTGCAGGAGTGCCGCGACTTTGTTGGCCGTATGAGGTCGTGGAGCGACCACGGCGGCTATGGCGTTCACTGTCACTCGGCGCTCCTGGGTAAAGAGTGCATCAACCAGCTGGACGTTGTCATCAGTAATGCAGGGGGGTGTCCAGACCGGGCATCATCGGCTAACGACACCCGTCCTTCCCTGAAGCTCTTGTGCCACGCCTTGACCCTTGCAAGGGACATGCAGTGTTCGCCGTACACTTGTGACATTCCTCTGTCAGAAACCGAACAACACCTCTTTGCTCTTCGGTTGACGCCTCCATGTCACTGTTTGCAATGCGACTGGCAGCGTTGGACGATTGATGCACGCTGCTGTTCGCTTTGTATCGTCACGTGACTTGCACGCGTGTCCTCTAGCAACGGGCTGTGACCTTCCACACTCTGGTCGGAACCACACCTCGTTACACACGCCACGATTAGCCGATGTCGTCACCGGTTTGCGCATTCCAGCCTCTGGCTAGTTGCTTTTTGAACGCACCTTATAAATATTATTATGGACTATTGAAGAAGAAGAAGATGAAGATGATTTGTTTTGCTCATCAAGCAAGCATCATCAGATCCAAATATGCAAGACAAATAGCTCTACAAAACACTACCAAACCCACAGACACAAAATACAAGAAAGCCTTTCTGAAAACTTAGAAAGTGTCGTAATTATTACCGATACATATTAGGCATTAAGCAATGAAAAATATACTATTTATTTTAATGTTGCAAAACTTAGAAATGACAATCCCTTGAAGTAAAACAGTCTCCCCCCAGACTAATCTTTGAAGGTGTAGCTACTATTGCTGTGATTCACTTAAGCAGTAAGCCCTAAAATTACACTGGAATTGTATACTAATAAAGTGAAACCCCTCAAATCCAAACCCTGGAAATCCGTAATCCCGGGTAATCCGAACGAGTTATTTTCGACAATTTTAAGTTTCAAAAACAAAAAGAGAAACTTATTTATCATCATCTTCCTTTCATGTGTTAGTCTTAGAAGAACTGTTACGGTCTACACAGAAGATTTGAATTTTCACGCCATCTTTTCCTGGGGCGACCTAGAGATCTCTTCCCACCGGGGCAGTAGTTTTTTTTTTTTTTTAGCGTATGGCTTTTAGTGCCGGGAGTGTCCGAGGACATGTTCGGCTCGCCAGTTTTGTAGCTGCTTCGAGACGGACACCCAATGGGTGAGCTACAAGTACCGTTGGGGAGGGAAGGAGGGAAGTTGGAGTGTAAGGACGAGGAGTTGGAAGGTAGCGGCTGTGGCCTATAGTTAGGGACCAACCCCGGCATTTGCCTGGAAGGAAGATGGGAAACCACAGAAGACCATCTTCAAGGTTGCCAGCGGGGGGATTCGAACCTCCTCGCCTCCCGGATGTGAGCGACTGCCTTCAGTCATGCCGTAACCACCACGGCTAACTCACCCGGTGGGGCAGTAGTTGACGACTGCTTAGGGATCCTGCTTCTGTCCATCCTGTTGAGGTGTCCTAGCCAATTTCTTTGGTATTCATGAGTGTATTCCAATACAGGTCTGCTGTTAAGACCATTCAGCACTTCTGTGTTTCGTTTGTGATCCCACTTAGCGACTCCTGCTGTTCGTCTCATATATTTCATTTCGACGGTAGTTATTCGTCTCTCATCGCATTTCCTCAGGGTCCACGCTTCGCTGCCATAGCAAAGTACTGGTCTTGCTAAGGTTTTGTGGATTCCTGTTTGGGTGTGTTTCTGAACTAATGATGGTCTAAAAACTTTGTTGATGATCCCTAAACATCTGTTGAATTTAAAGATTTTCTCGGGTATGTCCTTTTCTTCAAGGAAAGACAGTTTGTAACCAAGGTATTTAAAATCGTTTACTCTTTCCAAAATGTTATTATCAAAGCAGATCTTACTTCTTACTGGTTCCGTGCCACAAAATGCCATTATCTTAGTTTTCTCTAGAGATATTTCCATTGCGTAGTTTCCTGAAACTAGTTTCAGGTTATACATTGAACGCTGTAAATCATCTTCTGAGGTGGCAACCAGCACTAAGTCATCTGCAAATAATATTGCCTCCAGCTGTAGATTTCTGTTAATGCAGATGGAATCATGTCTTGTTTCTCTAAATTCTGGTATAAGAGCATTCATGTAGATTATGAACAGGAGAGGGGAAAGACCGCAACCTTGTCTCACTCCTGTGTTTATCGATTTCCACTCGGATAATTTATATTAACCTTTACAGAAATCAAGTTATGTTTTGCACCATTTGTTGTGGGGTGTGATCAGATATTAAAATATTAAGTAAGGTATTGCGGTTTACTTTGCCAATAGGTTTTTTGAACTCTACAAAGGCAATGTGTGTATCTATATTAAATTCGCGGTGTTTTTCAAGAAGGATTTTCATTGCGAAATAACCATCACAGCAAGATCTTCCCTTCCTTAAGCCGAATTGTTCCTCTCCAAAAATGTTTTCATAGTGTTTATATAGTTTATTTTTAATGATGTTGGTATATATTTTATAACCAGAATTTAATAAACATATGCCTCTGTAATTTTGACAGTCCCCTTTGTCGCCCTTCTTTATTGTCCTCAGGACTGCATCTAGTTCTACCATTGTAATGTGTTCGATGTGTAAATTATCTGAGTGGAACGACTGAATATGGAAGACATTCTGTGACCATAAATTTTGAAGGTATTGCAAGGGATTGTATTGATTTGAAGTGTGTATTTAGTTTTCCTGTTCAAATTGTTCAAAATTTTGTAAGTTTGTGGCTGAGGTCTGGTTATATTATTTTCTAAATGGGATACAAATTCGTCCCAGTTCCTCCTATGATATTTACGCACTTCTCTCTTCGCAATTGCTCGCTTTCTGTGGTACTCTAATTTATCTACATCTTTCTTGGTACACAGGTATTTCCTATAGGCCTCCTGTTTGTCTTTAATAATTTCTTTGATCTTTTTATCCCAAATTCTGAGTCCCCTGTTCCTGTGCCATTTTGTTTTGGTGCCAAGGCTCTCGTTGGCTGCCTGTTTTAAGATATTTGTTAGCTGTTTTCACTCCTCTTCAACATTTTCTATAGTTGGGGTTGAGTGGGTTAATTCCGCCAGTCGTTGTTGGTAGAGCCATGTAATACTACGATCCTGAAGGAGGTGTACTTTATAGAGAGGGGTTGTATTTTATCTAGTCTTCTGCTTGGTGTACCATCGCGGTTTTATTCGAATGGGACAAATTAATATGCTTTCAAGTCTCACAAAGATAGAAACCTATTTATTTAGTCATACCACATTATAACCTTATTTTACATAATTAGTTGAAAAATTAACAAACAAGTACAGTTAGCATACCTAACAAAGTATACTTAGCTCATCCAGGATTGAAAAACGATAAAGTTGGTTATTGTAATTGCTTAGGGTAATCACTTTGCAAAAACAATGAAATACCAATAGAAACACACAAAATATCACTAAATCTTTCACTTGAAATCAGTTATCTTCAATTGTTGAAGTGATGAAAACCTTCCCGTGGAGGCAATTGCGCGCCAGCTTCGCGTGAACATGACGTCGTTTGGCGTGGCTGCTGCGTGTTGTTCTACGAAGTGCAATGCGATGTCAAGAGCAGATGCAGCCTCAGTATAAGTCACATTGCCTGTCAAGTTTCTTCTTCCTCACTGTCACTACAGTACAGCCGTCGAGTGTCCGGCTCTGACATTTCTCATGAGGGAGGGAGATAGCATTGCCGGTTGTGTACCGTGAAATATTAAACAGCGTGGACTACATAAAATATTTCACATGTTTTTAAATGAATTCTGACGAACCGCTGACCATATTACTAAAGTAATATAATTGCTCAGTTAACCGGTAAGTGTGCACACACAAGACAATAAAACAACAAAACCTGTACTAGCACAAAGAGCAACAGAAGAGAGCCCTTGCAACATCGAGCAAAATTTAAAGACCGGCTTACCGGGAAAGCCGCTGATTGGTACAGGTGACAACATTCTTTACGACAGTAAGCGACTTCGCCAACATAGGCGGAATTCCACTGCAATTGAAGAATTTAGGTTTTGTAACCGCAAAATGTCGGAATAACAAAATGATGCATACACATGCAAATAGGGTGTGGGACTTCCATGTTACATAGTGAAGACGCTATAAGGCATCCAACGTTTAGAATGAAGCACTGGTTAGATAGGGATATTCTTCTCTCTTTCTGTTGCACGTGAGACATATGACGCTGTCATTTTCCAGCAATCCACTGTTGCCATATCAGTCGAAAAGTTTTCTTTGTCGAAAAAACAGCATATTCGGGTAGAACTATGTTTTGCCGATCTTTTTTGTCCTTGATTAGAACTACGTAAACTTGATAGAAATGCTAGAAAAATTAGATATCCATATTTTTTTTTTAAACTATCAACTGAGTCCCCTTTTTAGTAAAATCGATCTTATATCATGTTGCATTGACTTTGTGATGCCTATTTTTCACACACATGTAGCTAAATGTGCCGTCTTGATGATGGATTATTGAAATATTTTATACTGGCAATATTACAATTTTTATGTAGGTAAAACTTCTGAATATTCTCTCATAACCGCATAGCAGCATTGAAAAAGTTCGTATGCTGCCACCTTTTCTATTTTTAAAGATAACCATGTCATGTCAGTTTGAGAGTTGTAGAGGAATGTTGGAAGAAGTTTTCTACCTGCTTACCCAGAGTGTAGGTTTAATTGTTTACACAGGCAGGGCTGTTCATTGACCGCGGATTATAAAAATGAAGTTTCGAAGGACAGCGGGGTGCAGCTTGCTACTCACAGCTTTATTACTGTGCCCTTCGAGCTTGTATTTCAGTAGTTCGGCTGTCTCTATCTTGAGTGTGTGTGCAGCAGTTCTGTTAGATTTAACGTGTTGTATTTTACGTATTTCACGTACAACAATGGATAGTTTTGTGAAAAGAAAGCGTGGTCTAGTGCTCAGAAGGAGGGAAAAACAGGTCGTAATTAATGTGTTCAGTTATTTTAAGAATCTTAAACCCAACGAAAGTATAAATCATGAAAGGTAAGCCAATGAGGAGTATTTTCTTTAATAACATACTTCAACTTTAACTGCAGTCGAAACTTCACACATTTCCTTGGGCTTGTACTTTATTTATTTTATTTTTATTGTTTTCTTTGTTACATTCAGCATACGTTATAGTTAATTTAATTTAATTTTGTTGTATGTGTTATGTTAGCCTACTATTAGCATTATTATACAGTACTTAATTCAAGTCTTCGTCACTGCACAATCGCTGAATGTGCGGAAAGTGTACGCGAAGCGCTTTGTACTGCCTCCTCTCATAGAGTGGCAACCCTGTCGTAACGCGCCATAAGACCAATGCTTCATTCTAAACGTTGGATGCCTTATAGAGAAGAATTACACTGATGGAAAGTTTCAAGCTTCTATTAACTGCTTCTCACTGCCATAGGTTGGCTATATTGTTCTATTTACCCCTCTTCTCCCACCATCACCAAACGTCAGAGCCGGACACTCAGCGGCTGGACTGTAGCTCGATGTACAGTCCTATACCGTAACGAGGGCTCATTATTATGTTATGGATATTTTTCGGCTAATCCGAACAGTCTACAGCCCCAATTAGTTTGGATTTGAGGGGTTTCACTGTATGCGTGATGTTGTGATGATTAAAAGCTATAAATGCTTTTATAAAAGTTATTTAAATACAAAGAACTCAGATTATTCAAACAATTTACAAAACCATACACCAAAAGTGGTTGTCTGAGCAACACATTAGTAGTAGAAAAATAGTTCACTGCACTGTCTATACATGATCTTAATAGTTGACCACCTTAATTCTATCAAACTATCAAACTGCCGATAAGGGGGAAAAAACAATTATACATATGAATTTAGGAGAAAGTTGGTTATATGTTCTTCAATGATTATCTTCATTATATTAAGCGCTGCTGATTTTTTAATTCTAGATATTTTTTTAATTTCAGAGGGAACTTCATTTCAAATTGAAGAATAGTGTAATTCATTATTTTGTTCCCATAGCTGTTTAGACAAATAGGAATTCTGTTTTGAATCTTGTAAATTTCTTGAAGTGTTTATCATGAAAGTACTGTAAATTGTTAACATGGAGGTGTTGTAAAGTTCCAAATATTCAAATATGCGATGACAGTATTGGTTTAAAAATATTTGTTCAAGCCTCTTGGAGGTGATTTATGAGGGTAGAGTATTGACATCCGCAAGCAGGCAAGTCATGTCTTTAGGTAGATTAGATTATCACTTGGTGGACAAAAAATTAGTGAAGGTGGTTCTTAAAACATCTGATCATATTTATAATATGCAAATTCGTTTTAAAGTGGTCATCTATTGTTAGTCCGAGATATTTATGTATAGACGTGCACTTTATAATGTCCTTACAATTTAAGATCTTGGGAGTATTTTGATGATGATGATGATGATGGTAATCGTATCGTCTCAGCTACCATGGTGTGGATCTTTTGGTTTGGAGCCATTTAGGTAATTTACTCTCCAATTTTGACGTTCTGTTTTGCTCTGCCATCTAATACAGAAACCATTACTTACTGTATTGGTGATATGTGACTGAGATTTAACTAATTTTGTCTTATGTTCACCAAATGTGATAGGAGATATCTTTTACTAGCCAACAGTTGCGAGTGCCTTGGAATTTTCCTGCCCTCTAGAAATCACACTTCCTTTTCCAGGAATTGAACCCACGATCTTGGGAACATGAAGTGGATGCTACCACTGCTCCACCAAGATGAAGACATGTGTCTTTGTGATATTGCAGTTAGAATACTATACTATAGTGTATAACGCATAACCCTGATGTGCATTATATATATTCATTTATTTTTTAAATTTATTTTTACATTGTAGAGGTTGTTGTCATAGTACCATTTAGTTCTACTAATGAAGTCTTGTGGTATCTCAAAGGCAATTTTGTTTACTACGACAGGGTGGCACAAAATTGTAAAAAACAAAAACAAAACCCCCCAAAAAATACAAATTGTTCAAACGTTATTTAAATCATGCAAAAGATGCTTTAAAGCAGGAGTTCTCAACCGTTTTGAGAATGTGAGCTGTTAATTTTATGCAATTAACATAATTCTCAGGTGTTGCTACCAGGAAAAATATTTTACTGATATATTGAGGAAATTTGCCATACAAGTAAGGTTGAAATAAACAGCTTATACCATCTGTGGGGAATTTTGATATTTCTTTGACCACTGCAACACAATATTTAAACGAAACATTCCTATGTCGTATTAGCTCTATACCCTATATCACTTCTGAGCCATGACTATTCCAGTCAACGTTCCCAATTCAATTTCCTATCTCACTTCCTATTGTTTACCAAGAGATATCTCAATCCCCTCCCTATGCTCTGCACTGATTTAAGACTGTTCACCTCTTACATGACTTTCCTTTTTGTGGCAAGCCTTTGGTGACTCTTCCAAAGTGTTGCACTAATTTAACTGACGCCCCATGAAATGTAAGCCAGCCCACTCCCAATCCCAATCTTGCAATTTTGCATCCGTGGTTCAATTCAGGCCTTGTACCTTTTTATTCTATTTTTCTAATTTTTCATCCATCCGAGTTCCTATACGTGTATACAGAGTGTGTCCAGTAGGAGGGGAAGAAAAAGACAGTCAAAGTTCAAGTTTCATTTGGGTTCATATCTAAGCTGTTGGGAGGTCACGGCAGTAAAACAAATTGGCCATAATCTTCCTTGAACCGAACCTTCACAATCCTGGCAGTGTAGCAATGCATACTGTGCAATACATTATATGATCATTTGGGTAACTTGACATAGACCTAGCTTTAAGGAGTCTTGTAGTGATGTTAACTAGAATAAAAATGCTTTCTTTTTTTTTGCTCTGAAAATTTTCTCTTTAAGATAAATGAGCCCAAAATCTTTTATGCTTTTTGTCACAATACTAAACATTTGTTTTGCTATAGTGTGTATGTATGCTCTAAACTTCATAGCAATAACAAAGAGGGTTGAAAGTCATGTTAGATGTTAACTCCCATACGAGTCGAGGCCTTGTCAAACACGGTAAACAGCCACCATGCACTCAGCCGATGACAGTGTTACTTCTCGAGCTATAGCCTTCAATATCTTACTAATATTCAGTTGTCTAGAGAGTCATCCTCACATGCTGCATGGAACTTGTAGTAGGGGAGCCCAAGAAGCTAAATGGAGATTTACTCGAGTGTCGTGAGGACCTTTTGGATTGTGAAGATTAGATGCTAACGTGTACAGATTTTCTAAAAAAAAAAAGGTCACACCCTATGTGTTTCTGATAACGGAGGAATATTAATCTGCCGGTTTGCATGAATGGGGGGGGCCTTACCAAGGGGTTGAAAATGGGGGAAAAAAGAAATGTATTCGAGTGCGTCAGATATTGAGAAGGGATGTTTAGTAAACCCTAAAAGAGCTCCTATTCAAAAGACTGATGATGTGGACGTGACCAAAACTCATGATGGATGTTTGAAAGCTCAAAAAAAAATTTAAAAAAAAATGTGACATTGAAATACTTGAGCGCGTCAGATTAATATACAGACGGTTCAGCTTGATGTCCTTGTCATGCTGACCCATAATCTGACAATTATGGGGAGGAATTTCCTTTACCTGAAGGTTTGAAAAAACTCTTTTTTGCTATTCTTTTAAATTACTGAATGTAATAAATACAATTAACAGGAAATAATGTATAATATATATACTGTATCTCTACCTACCCCGATCCTTGGATGTCACGGGTTATCTCGAGAACACTGGATGGATTTTGATGCGGTTTTCACCATTTTGTAAAGCAGCGTTTCCCAAACTGTGGTACACAAACCACTGGTGGTACACTAGTACTGCTACAGAGGTACGCGGTGATGTTACGAAAAATATAAAAATAATATTAGATACGTTACGAAATATATAAAAATAAAGAAATATAAAAATATATAAACATCGATACGTTGCCGGAGGACATAAAGGCCAAAGATAAGGAGCAGTTTTATGAATTGAATTGTGATTCAGAACTAAGGTAAACTTTTTCAGAAATGGCTCTTGTGAACCTTTGGGTTGAGAGGTGTGCAGACTATGCAGACATAGCTGACAAAGCAGTTAGATTTTTACTGCCTTTCACTACTTGTTACTTGTGTGAGACTGCATTTTCTTCACTTGTTTATCTCAAGAATAAATACCGGAATAGGCTCCTTACTGTGAAAAACTATCTTCGTTTGAGACTCAGCAATCTTAAACCAGTCATTCCTAAGTTGGCTTCTAATCTTCAAGCTCACCCTTCACATTGAACTTTGGTTTTTATGTTTAATTATTAAGAGTTCTTTTATTAATAATATTTGTACAGACGTAGTGGTGGGGGGGCTTATAGTTACTATACATCCCAACCATTAGGTGGTACGCGAGAGATTCTCATCTCTTAAAGTGGTACACACAGAAGAAAGTTTGGGAAACACTGCTGTAAAGGATATCTCGAGGAAGGTTTCTGTAGAAAATAATTTATTTATGATAAAGGAAGCCAAGCAGTAACGATTTCTGTGAAAAAGTCAAAAGAAAACCTGGTGACCGTGCGCTTTTTAACCCTCTTAGTGCCAAGCCATTTCCTGAAATACTTGCCAAGAATGCCAAGCCATTTTCAATGGTCATGCAGACTATTGAGAAAAAAAAACCATAAATACCACATTTCCAACGATAGAATCATTACTTTTGCTTTGCATTATAACCAGTACCTCATTCTTTCATACATTATGTTCATAAAAGTAAATACGGCATTTAACCCTTTTTAATTGAGGTTATTCTCATAATTATTCCATTTATTTTGTAAAAAATCAGTTATGAGCCTAAATTAAGGACACCTAAGAGTCATATTCGAAAAAAAAAAACCCCAAGTTTCCAGCTGTAGAAAGCTCTTAGATTCATCTGTAGGCAGAAAACTTCAACTAGAAGAAAACAACTGCACCACAATTTTGGCGGGAACGCGCGTGTTCGGGGAAGCACAAACGGAGGGCATGAATACAAACTCAAACCTATCGCGTAACGGACTTCGAAGGAGAAAAGTAAACACCGCACAGGCAAGCTTTAAACCTCACCTTTCCAACTGTATGAAATAATCACGGACATATGCCTACAGAAATCTATAAATATAAGATAAACAGCGCACCGATTGAATCGGCTTTGGCACTTTTGGCGCGAGCAGCGAGAGCCGATCTGATCGGCGATTGGCACTGAGGGGGTTAAGCTTACGCTGGGCAAACCCTTAAAAATATCAATATACTATGAGTGTAAGAATTGTTCAGCATGAAAAGTTCTACAAGAAAGTCCGCAAGAGCATAACTCTATATTCTATACATCGCCTACTATAAGTGTTTTTAAAAAGGAAAGGAAGCTTGTAGTTTAACGTGACCGTTAATCTTGAGATCATGAGCCACGGGACCTCCTTTTTACGTGGAATCCGAACCACAGGACATGGCATTTCACTTCGAAAATCTCACATGCATTGACCGGGAATCGAACCCGGACCGCCTTGGTGAGAGGCATACAGCTAGACCGCTGAGCCACCACGCCCCTTATAAGTGTTTTTAGATTGGACGGAAGGGGGTTTAGTGTTTCATACACCTCACCATTCTTTTACGTCTGACAAGAATTCGTTGCACATGCATCTCCATGATAATATAATTAATAGTCCAGTCGGTGATTTTAACCCATCATGCCGAGACGTAAAACGGATATAAGTCGTAGTTCATCAACGTCGGAAAGAAAACCCTTACCATGTAATACTTTCATAACTGTTCCCGGGCGAAGCTAGTATACTAGTATGCTAGTGAAAATTAAAATCCACAGCCTGCTTCCAGTCTCCGACCGGGTCAGGAATGGAATGAATGAAGCCCCCATCTAGCGGCAAGGGTATGAAGTGTGCCGGCTGCCGAGGCCTGACGCACTCCTCTGGGGCAATTATTAAATGAATGACAGATGAAATGAAATGATAAGGGAGAGTGGTGCTGGAATGAAATTTTGACAGGGAAAACTGGAGTACCCGGAGAAAAACCTGTCTGCCTCCGTTTTGTCCAACACAGATCTCACATGGAGTGACCGGGATTTGAACCACGGATCCAGCGGTGAGAGGCTGGCGTGCTGCCGCCTAAGCCACGGAGGCTTCACAGTATGCTAGTATATACTGTATATATTTAGAAGGAAAGGGTGTAATGAAAAGATAATGTTGAAAATAATTTTTTAAATCTTCATCGTCAGTGGAATCATCTTCATATTGGAAGTTTGGTTCGATTTGATCGTTTTCTTCTATATCTTGCGTATCTGCAACAAGAAATGGTTATGATACTTAACAATCTTTTATTTATTTCATGATATTATTACAGAATTGAAAAGAAAACATGCCTGAATATGGAGCATCTCTTAGAATATCAGGTGGTATGACAACATCTTCATACGCTTCTGGTAGTTGATTACCAACAAACAAAGTCGCCTCCAATTTTCCATCCACATTTGTCCAACCGAAATCTGTTGGTGACATGTCAGTGATGATTCGATTGTGTCCATTCCTCCACAAGTATGGAATATTATCTCGTGTGTAATAAATGCTGCCATAACTCCGATTGGCAAGGTGGCAAGTTACAAGCATCGTAATTGTGCATATTCAACGAGAAGGCCTGCGATGTATCTGATACCTTGTATGTCTTATTGAAAACTTCGATCCTTGCTCGGTTGACATCAGCTAATTTTTTTTAAGCCATACAAATGACAGATAAAAGATTCCATCATGTTAAATGAGCCATCAATATTATGATCTTCTGATCCCAAGTCTACAAATGCCTTTTGGAAAGAGAACGATTTAGAAGGGACGAGAGGCGCAGAGTGGGAAATACATAGTTCTCAGCAGCACATTTTATTGATGATTTTAACTACTTCGGCTTGTAGAAATCGGCAGATTATATTATTCCCGTGATCCATGGATGATTTCCTTCAAATTAAAAAAGAAATTAACCGCGCTCGAAAATGCCCAGGTGACGTTTTTTTTTGCAACTTTGTGACTCTCCTATTTCCTTATATCACGTGTAAATCGTCAGATTATAGAAATGCACACTTTTCTGCATGTAATTAACTCGCCTTGCCTTAATCTGACGCGCTCGAGTTTTTCTAACGATCTTTTTTTACTATTTTGATCGGCTGCCCTAAACGCACGGTCCTATATAAAGGGTTCATGTATGGTGGAGGTACTTAATAGGGTGCAAGGTTTCCCCCCTTATGTTATTCTGCCGCGCTTAAGTAAATCCCAAACTCACTGCTTGGGCTCCGTAGGCCACATTACTCTCAACCATTCTTCATTCACTTCCTTGTGTATATTTTTGTTTACCTCATTTTCAGACATTTGTATTCTGTTTACCCCTCTTTAATTCGGTGTATGTTTGTGTTTCTGTCATCTGTCCACCAATTCTAGCACATCCTGAGAGCTCCAAGGTTTTCTACTTATTCTTTCTTCCCTAGCTAGATTCATCTTTCCAGCTTGTTTATTTTATTCTTCTACTATGCAGATCTATTCAGCGTTCTTACTTAAATCACATGTTAACAGGACATATACATCTCAGTTTGAACCTCATTATATTTAAATGATGTGGAATTTGGCCAATGATGTGAAGTTGGAGCAGCTTCGAAATTAAATTTGGTCATCAGTTCAGAGGGCAAATTAATTTAATCAACAAATAATAAGCGATTTCATTGCGACCATGTACCCGATATGGTATAGGACCACTTTTAGCTTGCAGAAATGTGACCACTCGGTGAAGCATCAATTCCATGAGGTGGGGGAAGTTATCTGGGGGGGAGGCGCACCAGTATACTGTGGGGGAGGTGATAATGTAGAAACCTGCTTCTCTACATCAAACTACAAATGTTCAATTGGGTTCATATCTGGGCTGCTGGAAGGTCATGGCAGTAAAGCAAATTTTGTCCTGTTGTCAACAGTGTTCCCCACTTCCATGAAAGAGTGAATTTGGTTCCCAATAACATCCAGATACCGAATAGCCAACAGGAATTGGTGTGCCGGATAATGGCCCCGAGTGTATCCCTTGAAAATACTGCACCTCCTCCGGCCTGTCTGTGCCCAACACTGCAACCGTGTGCCATAGCCTCTGAGAGAATCAGCATGCATGTACTTGGCCGTTGATGTGATGAGCCAGGTGACCTCCTTCCAATCTTCCACAATCCAGTGTCTTATGTTTGCATGCCCACCTTATGCACTGCTTTCGATTAAGTGCGGTCAAATTTGGGCTACGACTGGATGCATGGCAGTGGTTAGCACTGTTGTACCTGTGGGCAGTTTCTCAAACCGTGACTCTGCAGTCGATCTCAGCAATGCTGGCCTCTGGTATCAATGAGCTGCTGTCAACACAAGGCTGGATGATGTGTCGTTTGCCCATTGTTGCAGAAAATGTTTTTATCTTTCACAACAGCAGCACATGAGCTGCCAACAAGCTGTGCAGGTGCCTATATCAAACTTGGAAAGAGTGGTCACCTTTCCTTCTCTGATGCTGGAGATGCTACAAACAGCAAGCCTGTAGACTGCCCTTTACAGGGTGTCTGAAAATAAATTATGGAAATTATAAGAGGACATACTGCTTTGAACCAAAATTAATCTCCAATGTTTTTAACCTTTTAGCAGCTATGTCTTCTCAGATGAATAAACCCCGCTGTGCTGAGTTATTTTCACGCATCTACACCAAGGCTCTAAATCAATTTAGCATATTCCCCCTTCTCCTATTGTTCTATATATTACACAGTACATTGTACACATATTTACTCAAATAAGTTTCCTTCAGGGGCATACCCAAAAACTAATAGTTTGTTTTAAACATAACCATATTGGTTTAAAACTCATCAATTCTTTCTATGTTTGCGCCATGTCTTGTGTGGTCTTGGTTCTCCTAGAAAGAATTGCTGAGTTTTAATTCTCTGGCCGTGAAAGCCAATATTCCATCTTTTTGGAAGCCTTCATAGGGAGGTTAAGGCTGCTTGAGCTTTTAGTTCTCACAGTAAACAGGTGCAGTTGCACTTCATATAAAGGGAGGTAGTGTGCAGTTCCCTACTCCTGTGGGGGTCCGGGCGGGGTCACCAAGAGCCCGCTGATGAGCCAGCTTGGTGTCCTAGACGAAACCCCACACATGATACGGCACAAACATAGAAAGAATTGCTGAGTTTTAATTCACTGGCCGTGAAAGCCAATATACCATATTGGTTTATTGAGTGCCTCCGTATTGACTTACAAATGCTCCCAGGATTCCTCCCACATTCCCTAAATTGCAGTGCAAGATGACTGCAAGTAATTATTTTTTTAATTTCTGTAAAAAATAATGAAAATATTCTTGTTAGCCAATACAGAACAATTACCAATAAAAATTACCAAGTTCATTTCATGTTGTAGACTACTGTATAATTAGCATTCATTAAATGTGGGAATTTTTAAAATCGGTCGTTAAATAAAAACATTATACATGAGTTTTTCAACGAGACCTTGCAAAATATTGCTTTAATCGAAGAATAAGTTACATGTGGGTTTGTTAAACTGAGGACTGGCTGTATTAACCATAGTTCATAGGTCATCTTGTATTCAGTTATTCATCTTTTGGGCGAGATTATTTTAACTTTGGGCTTGGGGAGATTTTTATTGAGTTTTACTATGTCCTCACGTTACATTTAGTGCTTATGGTTTTCAGAATTTGGACAGATCTGCAGAGTTTTGTTAGACCTTGCACAGCCATCTACAGCAGTGTGAAGTTACAGGATTCTTAACAAGAGGCTAGGACCAATCTCCTCCTGTGAAAAATTCTACCTCTTCCTAACCCCTCAGTTCCTTACTATCCTCATCATCACTTATATTTTGGATTGAAATAATCTTTTAAATCCATGTTATACTTCAAGTTGAAGTGTATTCCTGGCTTTGTTGGCTAGGATATTGAAATATTACTGTAAATATGGTACCACCAGGCAAAATATCAACTCTTGCTTATTTTCTGTGTCCACAGTGACTACACCACTCTTTACAGCAGTGGGAGCAGCTTCAAGAACATACATTGATCCTCACACCTATGAAGATCCCAATCAAGCAGTAAGAGAGTTTGCCCGTGAGATTGATGCTTCGTGTATAACGATAGAAGCCATTATAGGTTAGTAACTTTTCCTAGTGTTCTAGTTTCAAACTGTCCCAAATGTTTTGGTAAAATGTCACACCATGTTCTCTCCAAATACCGTTTATACAATGTTTCTGATCATATTTATAGTACGACAGGTAAGTTGACCACTTAGCACGTACATTGCATTTTCTGCAAGTTATCCCACACTGTAGGTAGGATGACTCATCCTGTTGGCTAAGATGAGATTTCAACAATAATCACACTCGGAGTGTCCATATAATGTAAACTGGCTTCATGCCACCATTTCTTACATTCTCTACATTCAATCCAGTCTTCTTCAGAAGTATCTTCATAAACCTCCTGGACGTTCTACTAGAGTTCTCTCACCCTCTCTTGTAGCACATGTTCAACTGGTAAACTTACGATATCATTTGCTACCATTCTTTTCCTTTCTTGAGAATAGCCTTACTTCCCGTAGGTAGGAGTTGCAACTTTAAAATTTAGACAGAAGCTTCTTCAGTCTTTCTGTTGAATCTTGCGGTGCGACATCTACAGGATTTTGATGACGGCTTGGTTCTGCATCTGGACTCTCTCCTCCTACCTCCGACTGTGTTGAGCTTCATGTTCCGTTGTGAATGGAGAGAGAGAGAGAGTCTTACTTTTAATAGGCCTGTGAATTGAATCGCTCAATTCCATTGGCTTTTAGTCTATCTACAGCATTCCCAACTGTTGATCACTGATATTCTTTTGAGATCAAAGATCCTATTTATCTCTTGTGTATTTAAGGACAGATGGCCTAGATGTTTTGAGTAAGAAAACAACCATAACGAATACGGGCTTCCAGATAGCGGAGTACTGTTGCCAACTGCTTATCTATGAACTATAATTAAGAATTTCGTGGCATCAGAATTTAAATAACAGAACTTCACCATCTTACCCTACATTTCCCCACTGTAATTTTTTTCATATTAATGCAAAAGTTGGCTGAAGAATACTGTATTTCCATTGATATGCACATTTTGCAAAATGTTTCAGCTATGCAAAAAATACTTGTGATTTCATTAATTGTTCACATTACTGATTTTACTTCTCAATGCAAAAGAATCGGAGCAATTATTAATTGTAGATTCCTGGTTCCATCCCATGGAGCCCACAATTGATAACTCAGCTATTAAGATCTAGGGAATACCCAGAATATTCAGACTTAGGATTATAATTTGTAGTCTTGGAAACATTCGGGTCCTAGAAAGAGGATAGAGGACGATTGTGCTTTTCCTGTTTTAAATAATAGATTTGAACCCCTTGCAAGCTGTAGTAACGAATTTTCTGATAAATATTCAGATGCTGTTTTGTTGGATTGTCGAAATGAAAGTGACGCTAACCTCGCAAAACCAAGGCGCAAAATCTCGCAGATTTTCGCGATATCTGTGGAGATATGAATATTTGCAGACAGTCAGGGGGAGGGACATTGCTACAGAACTATTAAGAAACGCTAAGCATGAGGTTTTTGCTGTGATTAAGCCCGGCGCAAATTTTAAGGATGTAACCTTGGAAAGTAAAAATTGCTGTGAACCCATAGGAACTAGGGATGCTGCCGTTTTCTTGGCTGGGACTAATGACGTAGGAAGTAATGAGGCAAGAGGAATGATCTCTTCCCTCAGATCAAAACTTCAGGAACTATATCACACAAAAAGGGTGGTATTTTCGGTTCCCCACCGCCACGATCTCCCCGCATGGTCTTGTGTAAACAAGGAGGTAACTAAGGCCAATGAAGAACTTGTGAAAATATGTAGACACTTCAAAAATGTAAAATATGTAGATATAAGTAATCTAGGAAGGAGATTTCATACAAGGCATGGACTTGACCTAAACAGGTTAGGTAAGACATATGTTGTAAATAAGGTAATAGAGTTTATTAATGCAATTCAAGATAGAGATTTTCAAACCGCTCCTATTCCTCTAAAAAACTGGAGAAATTGACCGATGTAGATCAGTCAACAGAATCAGAGTCAGTGAATGATATTAGTTGTCAATCTAGGTTAGGTTCTCTCCAGACTGGAGGGGGGGAGTATTAATGTGTCAGATAGAGAAATCCAGTTTGGTTCTTGTCAGACAATTAAAATTAATAAACCCTTAAGTTTATGTACAGAACTGTCAAATAATAGGCCTATGTTAAAAAAGAACTTCCACATTATTTATAACATCTCAGGGAAGGGAAGTTCACTGAATGTTTTTACATTAATATACAATGTCTGAGAAACAAGGTACAGGAGTTAGAGAATTTTCTGGAATATTTTCCCTGTGACGTTTTATGCATTAGTGAACACTGGCTCTCAGAGGTCGAAGGAATTCTCTGTTCCATCGGGGTTTGAAGTAAGGACAGATTTTTACAGACAGAGATTCGCTCATGGAGGTGTCTCATTATTTTTAAGAAGTAATAGTCGCCTAGACCACCAGGTATTGAATCTAGGAAAGTTTTGCTCAGAACTGTCATTCGAAGCAGCAGGTGTCCTTTTCTCAGGAATTAAGCTGATACTGATCTCATTCTACAGAACCCCAGACTCAGACGTAAATACATTCATAATCCACTGGGAACAATTGAGAGAACACTTACAGAAATAAAAGAATTTCAATATAATCTATGTAGGAGAGATAAATATTAATATGTTAACTCAATCAAATGCTAAGAGACAATTATGTAATATTTTAAGATCACACAACTTCTGTCTTATTAATGACCAACCAACAAGAAAGGAGTCTTGTCTAAACAATATTTTTACCAATATGCATAGAAATTCAATTTTATATGGGGTTGAAGATCCTCTTATCTCTGACCACAGGGTCACACCTCTTCCTCAGTTCAATATCTCCATCTCAAATTTGCCATTAGAGCAGGTAGACCACTTCTCGTACCTGGGCAGTACCATTTCTGTGAGCTGTATCTGTGAGCAGGATGTGGATAAGAGAATTGGCGCAGCCCATGCAGCATATGGACGATTAGCGCACCGGGTCTTCATGAATAAAGATCTGTCCATGAGTACAAAACTTATGGTGTACAAAGCAGTAGTCATTTCTACATTGTTGTATGGCTGTGAAACGTGGACCTTTTGCCGACGTGATCTTAGGAAGCTTGAGCGCTTCCACCTACAAAAACTTCGATCAATCCTGAGGATTAAATGGGAAGACCGCATTACCAATATTGCTGTTCTTGAAAAGGCTCAAATCGACAGCATAGAATCATCCATAATAGGTCACCAATTTAGATGGATTGGTCATGTCCATCGGATGGATGATGTGAGATTACCTCGTCAAATGCTATATGGTGAGTTATGCTATGGCACCAGACCTCATGGTGGTCCTAAGAGGCGCTACAAGGACCAATTTAAGCAGACCCTGAAACTGACAGGTCTTGATTCACAAACCTGGGACATGCTGGCTGAAGACCGCTCAACTTGGCGCCATACCATCTCGGATACTGTAAAATCCTTTGAAAGGGATCGACACACACATGAAGAGGCCAAGCGTCAAGCTAGGAAACTTCAAGCAGCCCAACCACGTCCTCCTCCAGCAATACTATGTGACTTGTGTGGACGCTTGTTCCATGCCAGGATTGGACTCTTTAGTTACCGTAAACACATCCACAAACTGGACTGAAGGAAGAAGATATATACTCGGATTTGAGTTAAAGCCGATGATGATGATGATGATCTCTGACCACAGGGGGATCTGGATTAAACTTCCAATGGCAAGAACCGAACATCATAAGAGGGAACATAACATTTTCAGAATGTTGGGGGAAAGGAACATAGAAAAACTGAGATTTAGTTTTAGAGAAATGGACTGGGAGTACCAGGTGGTAAATTGTAATAATGTAAATGAAGCTTTTACAATTTTTTTGTCAATACTTAGCTTTAATCTTAATAAATACTGTCTCAAGATAACCGAGGTATTAAATAACCAAAATAACTTGAAAAAGAGAAAGACCAGCAAATGGTTCACCCTTAAACTTGCAGCTCTTAGGATGGATATCATTATCCTTCATAACAAAGCCACCGGGTGAGTTAGCCGTGGTCGTTACGGCATGACTGCTGGCAGTCGCTCACATCCGGGAGGCGAGGAGGTTCGAATCCCCCCGCCGGCAACCCTGAAGATGATCTTCTGTGGGTTCCCATCTTCCTTCCAGGCAAATGCCGGGTTTGGTCCCTAACTATAGGCCACAGCCGCTACCTTCCAACTCCTCGTCCTTACATTCCAACTTTCCTCCCCAACAGTACTTGTAGCTCACCCATTGGGTGTCCGTCTCGAAGCAGCTACAAAACTGGCGAGCCGAACATGTCCTCGGACACTCCCGGCTCTCAAAGCCATACGCAAAAAAAAAAAAAAAAAAAAGGCCAAACGGGGAAACCAGGAATATAAAGATAGGTATACCAGGGCAAAACAAGTCTATAGAAGGGAAATTAAGGCAGCAAAGATAAGAGCCAATGACAATTTTATCAACAATTCCAAAAATAAGTGTAAAGCTGCTTGGACAGTTATAAACAATGAATTAGAAAGAAAGAGAAGAAAGGAATCGGTGACTATTGAACCTAACATACTTAATGAGTTCTTTGTAAATAGTGTAAAACACATTACCCCCACTGAAAATTTTCATTCAACATAGAATGAGCAATCATATCTCAGCTATTACTAGGGAATTACATTTTAGTTGGGAGCAAGTTACCCCTAATGAAGTGTCCAAAATAATAGCAGAATTGAGTAATTCAAAAACCGAGGATTATTACGGTCTCTCTAACGAGTTACTGAAACAAATTTCAGACACAATACTGATAACTTTAACTTATCTCATAAATTACATTCTCTAGGAGGGAATCTTTCCAGACTGTCTAAAAATGACTATCACTGTTCCAATCCATATGAAAGGAGATAGAGACTGTCCAAATAACTACAGACCATTCTCGATCGTTCCCATTCTATCAAAAGTCATTGAATACTGCATGAAAACACAACTACTGAAGTAATTTGAAACAAACAATTTATCTAACAATGCTCAGTTCGGATTCAGGACAGGAAAATCAACCATCAAAGCTGTAGATACTGTCCTCAACGAGATTATAGCCAATTTCGTGTCTCCAATTAATTACTTGCATTACACTCTTGGACCTCAGTAAGGCCTTCGACATTATCTCCCATGAAATTTTATTTTCTAAGCTAAAATACTACGGAATTAATGGCCTGCAGTTATCATTAATAAAATCTTTCCTCGATAATTGAAGACGAATGGTCGTAATTGAAAACCAATTATCACACATACTCAAAATTGAAACCGGAGTTATTCAAGGATCAGTAATCGGCCCATTTCTATTTTTAGTGTATATAAATGACCTCCCACGTAACTTGCCAGGCAAATCTATTCTATATGCTGACGACATCACCTTAATAACATCAGATGAAAATCTGAAAACTTTACAGGACAAAAACACAGACATGGTAGCGGCTTCGGTGGTGTAGTTGGTAGCATGCTGAACTGCTGTGCCCAAGATAGCAGGGTCTAACCCGGCCGAAGTCTTTAAGAGCGTTAAAAATCCTTCAGTATGCCTTCCTTCGGAGGGTAAGTAAAGCCGGCGGTCCCATGTCATAGATTTATGGCATGTAAAAGATCCTTCCAAGGACTAAACTTGTGTGGAGCTAAATTTCTAGGTTAGATTTCATTGGAACGCTCTATCAAAGTTCCAACGTTCACCAGTAGGTATCATTGACATCTGGTAGCGAAAGTTGGAACTACTGAAAATTGAACGGAACGTGTAGCTCACCCTGTGGGTATCCGCTGGAAGCATCTACAGACTCTGGCGAGCCGAACATGACCTCGGACACTCCCGGCACTAAAAGCCATACGATAAATAAATAAATAACAGACATGGTAAAAACTCCACCACATGGTTGCACAGCAATAAATTGGTCTCAAATGGTAATAAAACAGAAACAATATATTTTTACTTGAGTACGTCGAAACCAGAAGTGACGGAAACCACATCCGTTGAGCTGCCAGGAATTTTAGATCCCAAATTGAACTGGAGCAATCATACGCAACAACTATGTAAGAAACTGTCCGGAGTAATTTTCTTATTGCGCAAATTTAGGACTTGTGTCAGTAAGAGCAAAATGTTAGATGCATATTATGCCTTTTTCCATTCGCATCTGGTTGACGGTATAATGCTTTGGGGGAATCCTTCAGGGGCCCAGGAAGTTTTTAAATGGCAAAAGAAAGTAGTTAGGTGTATAAAGGGAATTCCAGATAATGAGTCATGCAGGCATGTATTGAGGGAGCTGAAAATAATGACTCTCTCTGGAATATTCATATACCACTGTCTAATAGACAGTAAAGAAAACCAGAGTAACTACACGGTAAGGGGGGAGGTACATCAACACAACTACCATAATTATACACGCATCAAGCTATTCAACAAACTGCCTATAACAATGAGAGAAATGCCATAGGGAAGAAACTAATAAATTGGCTTACTGTGAAGAAATTCTGGAATTCGAAGAAAACTTGAGGCACCTCCAGAATGAATGATGATTATAGCACGTAGGGAAAACATAGGCCGAAACATATCTTGTAATAAATTTGTATTTAATCAGATGGACAATTGAAATATTTTTCCTTTTTCTTGGTACTGTATATTCTTAACCTTCGTGTATAGCTTGTGTAATTGTATTGTATTGGATTTGTATTGGATTGTATTCTATTGCACTTGTATTTTTACTTGTATTTTTGACGTTGTCTATTACTATACAACACAAAGTTGTTTAACAACAACAAAATTTTGATTTGATTCATTGATTTGATTATTGTTTGAAAATCAGGACAGAATTTTAAAGAATGACTCCCTCAAAGCATGGCATTTTAAAAGAATGAAGTGTAATTTTTAAAGTTTTTTCCAAAGAGAACCATCTTTAATGCAACCCAGCTTGGCATTCTGGTGTGACACCTTGATGTCTGGTTCTTATTAAAGCCATTTTAATGATGTTCATTTCTTTTGGCAAATGTTAACATAACAATCTTTACACATCTATAATTGAGGGAAAGATGACCTTGATGTTATGCCTCTTAAAAAACAAAACAATCGTCACTGCCACATCTTTAATATCACACGATTGTGTTCTGTTCTTTCAAAAGTTTGCTTCATGGACTGCATGAAACTTTTAATAGCGTGTGCTTCCCCTACATTTAGTTGCATTGGAAGATGTGCTTACATTTTGTATTTCACTTTCATTTTTCTACATTTGTTTTGCAATGTATCATGACTGTTGAGATTAAGCTATAAGCTATGGAAGCTATTGACAATCTTCAAGTTCTTCTCTTGGATCAATTAAATTTTTGTGATTGTGGGGTGTCAGTGCACTGACTAGGCTCTTTGCGGGAGTGATATTGTTAAGGATCCATGGGTTTCATCTAAGAAGGCTATGAAAGTAGTGAAAATCTTCCTAGTGAATGAAACACGCTATCAGGCGTTATTTGGGTTGAATGAGAACCATGGGATACCAGGAGAGTTACCTTTTGTTTCAGATGCCATGAAGAATTATACTAATCATTTAAAAATTTGTGGGGGCACCAGAGTCTGCCTTAGGTAGGGGTTTAAGGCTGATTGGTAGCCCTTTGTGACACCTTTCGATGCTTTAGCAAAAATCCCTGTTCACGTTCCAGGTGTTAATTAGTGATGCGACATCTGATTTTTTTTTGTCGATATTTCTGATTATTTGCCTTTTATTTATCTCATACAATTACAAGTTTCTATTACTTTCAGGTGGAGGTGAGTTTGGTGATGTTTGTCGTGGAAAACTAAAATTATCACCTGATGGCCGTCAGGAAATAGATGTAGCCATCAAAACATTAAAACCTGGAAGTTCAGATAAGGCTCGTAATGACTTCCTAACAGAAGCAAGCATCATGGGACAATTTGAACATCCTAATGTTATTTTCTTGCAAGGGGTAGTCACCAAATCAAATCCAGTCATGATCATCACTGAATATATGGAAAATGGTTCATTGGACACATTTCTTAGGGTATGTATATTCTAGTTCTAATGGCATGATTTAAGTGTATTTTTTATAACATTTGGGGTTGCTGTCATGAGGAGGATCTTAAAGCATGACAGCTTCATGACAGTAGGGCACCTCCTTCCCAATCCTAATCTCGATTGCAAATATACACATTACTACAGATATCCTAATAACACAGGTTATTAGACACTCAAATACACTGCGCTAAATGACCGCAATGTCGCAAGCTCCTAAATGAATCAGCCTCATAAAAATAAAAAATAAATGGTGCGAGTCTAAGAGGGACATTCAGTGCATTAACCTTTAAATACAATAGTCTGTCTTCAAACTTAGCAAACCAATCCATTGTATCATGTTCTATATACAGGGTATTTTATGAAGCACTTGTCTTCTGGGCCGCAACTTTAATTTTATTTTACATGAAATAATTTGGCGTGGGTATTTATAGAGAAGGCTTCACGTTTGACATGCCTTTCTTCATTTACTTCCAACCTCTTTTAGTTATGAACATTGTACCTATTATATGCTATAAAATTGGTTATTGTAAGGAAGGGCCTCTATAAATAATCTGTCCAGAATATTTTACATCTTAATAAATTGTTATCTTGTTTGCAAAGAATGGCTCACCAAAGGTACAATGTGATGTTATGGTGAAATGAGAACCATTTTTAACAAATATGATGGAAGATTCTTCACAATAATTTCACAAGAAACAATATATTGGGGTCTGCTTGAAACTGGAACCACACGATGCTTCTGGTCACTGGCTCGTTGTATTCTAAGGGCTTAAGTCAATTATAGATTAATTCATTTTCATTTGAAACTGTTTCGCCTCACAGAATCCCTATTCTCCAAGCCTGTTTGTGAACGAGTTGCCTCCATGATCCCCTGTTAGCAGTTAGCACTGTGGCCTCCTCCTAGGTCTACCTCTGCTTCTCATCCTCTATATTTGAGTTTATTAACCTCTTAGGTAATCTCTCCTTCCCCATTCACACCCCTTAGTCAACTCTTGTTCTTTTCCGACCCCGACGGTATTAGGGTATCCGAGGCCTAGGGAGTCTTTCACTTTTCCGCCTTAATTGGCCTTTGTCTCATCTTTCCTGATCCCTCCTTCTTCGAGGGGTCAGACCTCTTGTTTTCTTTTCATTATATTTCCTATTCTCTTTAAGATTCCCACACTGTTTTTTGTTAATTGGTTCCCCGGGTATCTAAATTCCCTTTAGCATTTTTTTGTAGGTATTTTTAATCTGCGTTGCATTTTGTAAGTATTTTCAATCTAAATTACCTCTCGCGATTGTTTTCAACCTCAATTGCATTTTGAAAAGATTGACAATCTAAATTGCTTTTTAGTAAGTCTTTCAACGTACGTTTCAGGGCATTGTAGTGAGTTTTTTGAATTTCAATTGCATTTTGTAAGTATTTTCAACCAAACACGCATTTTGCAAGAATTTTAAATCTAAATAGCATTTTGTTTGGTGGGCATTTTGCAAATTACATTTTGTCAAGTATTTTCAATCTAAATTGCATTTTGTAAGTATTGTCAATCCACATGAGTCGTTTGAATCCACCGTACTTTTTGTAAGCGTTTTCAATTTCAATTGCATTTTGTAAGTATTTTGAATTTCAATTGCACTTTGTGAATAATTTGGATTGGAACTGGGATATTTCAATCTGAATTGCATTGTGTATTTTCAATTTCAATTGCATTTTGTAAGTATTTTGAACCTCAATTGCATTTTGTACGTATTTTCGATCTCGTTTGCATTTTGTAAGTATTTTGAATTTCAATTGCATTTTGTAAGTATTTAGACTCTACATTGCATTTTGTCCGTATTTTGAACCTAGCCTACATTTTGTGGGTATTTTTCAATCTATTCTTTTTGTGAATCTTTTCGTTCTAAATTGCCTTTTGTAAGAACATTTTGTGAGTTGTTTCAATCTGAGTTCCTTTTTGTCAGTATTTTCCGTCTCACTTAATTTTCGTTCTGGTTTCCATTTCATTAACATTTTGGCTCTCATCCAGATCATTAGGGGCCGATAACCTAGATGTTAGGCACCTTAAAACAACAATTATCATCATCATCATCAACCATTCACACCACATCTGAGTCACCTAACATTTTGGGGCAGATGGCCTTGTATTTCCGCCCCTTAAAACCTCAATAACTAACTAACATCTAACATGTTCATTATAATTTAGCCTTTATCTTGCCATTACAGGTACCTTCCTGCCATTGCTCCCATCTGTTTGTCCCAGCAATCATTTGTTGTAACCTCATATCAGTTGCCTATAGTTTATGTGTCAGATATCCTAAATCCATCCCAACTCTCACTCCCATACAGGAAGATTAGTCTAAATACTGAGCGATTTGGTGAGAGTTTTGTCACTACACTAACTTCTTTCTTACAGGATATTATAGATGTTTGCAAAAAAAGTAATTCATATAACATACAAAGAAGAAGCATAATATTGGCTGTTTTGAAATATAATGAATTAATTACCGTATATTACATGGTGGTTTGGTTGGCACCACTGCTGTAGTAAAGGAGCATGTCACACTCAACACCTCCATGAGCACTATAAGCTGTATGTCAACACTTTTTAGTTCTACTGTATATTACAACCCTTGCCATTGCTGTTCCAGGCAAATGATGGCAAGTTCCAAGTGATCCAACTGGTGGGAATGTTACGTGGTATTGCCTCGGGCATGCAGTACCTCTCGGAAATGAACTACGTTCACAGAGATCTTGCAGCTCGAAATGTTCTGGTCAATGCACAGCTGGTATGCAAGATTGCAGACTTTGGACTGAGTCGGGAGATTGAGAGCACGACGGAGGGTGCTTACACGACACGGGTAATGCTCCTTGCTTTGTATGTAGATCAGCAGTATGAACTTCAATAATTAAAGAAATAACAGCCTTTTCTTTTTGTGTTCATCAAACAATCCCAGGGACTTTTACTTGTAAATGGTGTTATTGTTAAGTCTCATCTGGTTAGCACAGTCCCAAGTGCAATGAAACCATAAATATTTAAAAGGGAAGTCCAGCAAGTGTGATTCTATATTAGTCAAACTTTGCGAATATATTATGGTACCCTTTTTAGTTACTGTGTATTGTCCAAATAGTAGGTGTGGACATAGTAGGCCTGCTGTTTGCTGTTGGGAGCTGTTTGCACTCGGCACATGAAATATGTTTACCACCAAGTAATTGGTAAATGCGTAGGTGGTAAAGTGTTTTCCTTGCGGTTCAAGCTCTCTTTTGTATTATATTTTATTTGATTGTGTTTCATTATATTAATCGTTTTCCTTCCTTTGAATTTGATTTTTAATTATAGTGGAACCTCGTTAGTACGTTTTTCAAGGGACTGAAAAATTTGAACGTAAAAAGTGGGAAAACGTACTACTGGAGAATGATAAATTAAACCTCATTAACTTGTGTCAGTAAGGGAAAAGCATAAAATGCGTTAATCGGAAGTACGTACTATCAAATATACAATTTTGAATAACCTACAGAATTACTGTATTACAGAACTAGTTCACACAGCATGAAGAAACGAGAGCAATGAAAACAAGGGAAAAATGTACTATACTCCGAATTCAAATATTGTAGTAAGAGTTGAAATATTTTCAGACGTAATAGTTCCCACAGAGCACCTATCTGAAATTCTTTTTGAGGTTAGACAAACTCGCGCTTGTAAAAAAAACCACTTCCGCCATCACGCGATCTCAAACAAATCTCAGAACGTGACAAAACAGCAATGATTAGAACTTGTCCACATCTCCCCGATGACACCGAAAATTATTTATAAATGTTAGAAACAAACATCAATTACCAAAACCAAATCAATTGGTTATGGATATTGCATTACACTTACCTATTTTATTATCTTGTAACTTTGTAGTTGCAAACCGTATCAGACCAACTTATATATTTTAGCGAACACCCACAAATAGATTTTAACCTCAAACAAATGTAGGCCACATTTATTTGCTTGTAACAAATTAATAACATATTTACACATGTTTAACGCAATAACACAAATCACTGGCATTTAAAAAAACATATCCATTGTTGTTTACTTAAGACTTCTCTGTCCAAGTGAGTAGCCTACAATGTAGAGTCTTAATTTTGACAGTGTGTTCATGATTTCTGTCTAGGCTACTTCAAGAATTTTAATTTTCTCATCACTTAGTTTTTTCTCGCACCCCATTTTTTTATTTGAAATCGCACGTAAAAGTATTTTTGCATTAATTTCTCACGCCGTCATAAAGATGATCGTAGTCATTTTAAGACAAGTCTTGGCCGCAATGTTATTGTTCGTTTAGGCGGCGGTGCTTTCACAGTATTTGTTGTCCGTTTGTTGCATTGTCGACAAGTAGGTCTACCAGTATTGTCTTCACGTTCCATTGTTGTTTCTCAGTTAGTGTGATTTGTTTTCTTGTAATTTATTGATTATTCTATGGTCCGCCAATCAATACCTTTACAGTGAAATGTGCCGGTAGGTACTAAAGACGGTACATGTTTCGAACCTTGTACATACGGTTCTTCTTCAGCCGATTTGAATTGGCACAGAAAAAATCACAGACAAGAGTAATGACATCATACAAGTATACATAAAAGACCCCTAATATACACATTAGAACAATTAAAAAACAATTTAAAAAACTTTCTTCACTTCATTTAAAACCACTGTACTATGAGTTTGTCCGTGCTGTGGGACAGCTTGTGTTGAAATGCGTGGAGAGAGCGTGCTTTTGTCCATACATTATGACAATTTAAGAAACGTGATTATCTCCTAATTTTCATAAAGTCCTTTCAGTTGGCTTCTGTTCAGTTCTTCTTGACGAGAACATGATGAGATTCTATGAGTAGTTAGAACTTAGTCAAGTGTGGATGAAAGGTGGAAAGTTTTCCCAATTGGGCAGTTCCTGCGAAGCCTGTGGGTCAGCATGTTGGCAAAATACGGCCACTGTTGAGCAAAAATTACGGAATTACGAAAAAGGGGGATAAAAAGAATAATCCCTGAATAAGAGAAAACCACACTCTGAAATAAAGGAGAAACCGAACATACAAATGCAAAAGCGTAAGAACTGAAGTTTACCTGTGTGGATCATAGGTGCGGGTCCAACCAGCCAGCTGCGGCAAGTGTGCCAAAGTGGAGCGAGGCCAAGTGACAAACAGAAGGGGCAGATCTGACGGCCGGAGAAAAGGGGGGTAGCGTAACAGACAAGAGATGAAGGGAACAGGGGAAGGGATGAAAGGTGGGGGAAATCGATGTAAAAACGCGGAAGTTATGCGGCTGGATTTAAACTCTGTGATAAAACACGCAGACGACAATGGTAATTGATATTCGCTACTGGCGTCAACAGAAAAACGTGCTAGAAACCTATAAACAAACACGTAAGGTGTCAAAAAAGTAAGAGTTATATGCGAGCAAATACCATTATTTCAATACGACGCAATAAAATGATCGCTAGGTTTCACAACTTCTTCGGTAGTGTAATGCGTATTTACATAAATACAGTACTCTCTCATGTAAAAATTCGGTACCAGTACGGTTAGCCCGATACGAAATGCTAGTTCCTACTGATGCTTGCTGACCATAAATAGGCACAATGGGATGGGTATTTACCAGCTTGACAAGGGAAGTTGCCCATCTGTTGGCCGGAATGTTATCTCTAAGCGGATGGGCTCACATTCCTCTAGGGGTGAACAAAGAATGCTTTCAGGGCTGACGAAAATGCGATCGTACTAAGCGGTAAGCGGCAAAATATGCAACGTGATAAAATGAGGTACATTTACATTCTTTTCTCAGAACCTCATCTCACTGGCCTGTATTTTGCTCTTCTCCCTTCCTTTCGTAACCCAGGTCTCCGAGGCATATGTCAGGATAGGGACATAGTACGTCCGATATATGATCTTTTTGCTGTTAGGGCAGTTCATTAATAAATAATAAATACCTTGACCAGTGATACATATACTGAAACTAACATTTTCATTCCTTGCGGACACTACGCCATTCAGCATATTTTTCGTTACTCTCAACAGATTTTAATAGATTATAATCTTTTATAACAATTTTATAAAAGTCCTTACATGAAACTGATGATAAATTCACAGAGATAAACCAAACAACAAAAAGAAATCAATAAATAACAGAGTTTCTTCAGTCTTTATGAGTGAATATACCAGAGTAAGTACTCCTTGCAATTGGAACTTCAGACAGAAAAACCCAAAGAGAACATTTTGAAGGAAATAGTATGCCAGAGGTGTGAACACCGACACATTTCTCTCGAGTTTCGAAGTGCTCGGAAATACGGGACAATAACCGTCCCGGATAAGAACTGCCCGGGACGCGGGACATTTAGCACAAATACGGGACTGTCCCGTAAAATCCCTGAGTAGAACCCGCTAGTCGGAACTAATTGAGATTGGGGGCATGTTCGGATTAGCAATAATTCAGAGTATGGGGTTAAGTTATACTTACTTAGGTTAATTAGGATCATTAAACCATAGTCGATGTCCTAAAGAAAGTTATTATCTAAGACGTGATTTATTGGGTGACAGAGGCATGCTCAACTCAGTTGTTGCAATGTGCAGTGTTATTTTTACAGTACATTTGATGTTCTAAAATACAAGTCCATATTAATCTGAAATTTCTTTGATGTTTTTAAATTTTCCTTCACCAATTTTTGGGTTTGGATTATCTGGGTTTTCGTATTAGCGGGCCTTCAGTGTAACTACTGAACATAATAACAAGCAAGCACTATTATATGTAGTGTCCAATTGGTCACGATAAATATCAGATTAAAGTTCAGTTAATTTAAGATGTGTTTTATAACCTCACGTAATTTAATATTATTGATATTCAACATACTTGCTTCTAAGTAATTTTATGTATGGATGAAACTTTGTGTTGACAAAGGTTGGTAATTCCCTCTATTTTATTTCTAGGGAGGCAAGATCCCTGTTAGATGGACAGCTCCCGAAGCCATTGCCTTTCGAAAGTTTACATCTGCATCAGATGTGTGGAGTTTTGGTATTGTGTGTTGGGAGGTGATGTCTTATGGAGAACGGCCGTATTGGAATTGGAGCAATCAGGATGTTATCAAATCGATAGAAAAAGGATATAGGTAAGTGGTTCCGAGTATGTGCTGTTCTTATCTAATGCGCAAAAGGAAACCACATACAGCAGGCCGGGCCTGTGCAGAGTTTTTCCGCATGCAGCATTGAATTGACATTAGGAGTATTCGACGTCATATTGGTCCGTATTGACATATAATCCTATTTGACTAATAAAATTTTTTCCGTATATTCAATACAAAATTCCTTGTATTGAATAGACGGAAAATTTTTATTAGTCAAATAGGATTGAATTGACAGCTGTAAAAATCAGGTTGAAATTGGTTAAATTGAGCTGTGTTTTAATTATAACCACACATTTCTGCTTACACACTTCCCCACTATTCTTACATGTCCTTATTGCCCAACTGTGCTGTTACATTTCTCCCCTACTCTTATTATGTCCAGCTGCCTTCTCAAGGTACCTGTACATAATGGGACTCCTATCCTAATGGTCCTTGGGTACATTTCTGGAACTGAGTACACCCAGCATCATCAGATAAAACTGAGATTGACCACCTTGTGGCGTAGTGGCTAGCATTCTTAGCTGTCGCCCCAGAGCTCTGGGTTCAATTCCTTGCTCTGCCAAGAAATTTAATTCTGGTCTGAGGGCTGGAATGGGGTATATACTCTGCCTCGAGAGGCAAATCTGAGAAGAGGCGGGTTCGCTTCCTACCTCAGTCATCCTGGAAGTAGTTTTCTGTGGTGTTCCACTTCAACTCTAGGCAAATGGTGGGTTTATTCCTAACAAGGCCACAGCCGCCTCCTTCCCAATCCTCGTCTGAATTACAAATACATATACTAATACAGCATCACAATAACACAGGTTATCAGACAAATTACACACACACGTGCACCCATGTATAAGGGGCTACATGACCACAATGTCGCAAAGCCCTTAAATCAATCAACAATAACATCCTACTCCATCTCTGTTCCTAATACAGCTACTATGGACATTACAGAATCTCAGGTTATCAGATAAGTTCAACACACACACATGTGGCTGATGACCAAGATGTCCCAAGCCCCCAAAGGGTGTGTACATTTTGTTTCCAGCCATGTATAATATTGCATAGTTTTGACATTCTTAATGCATTTATTTCTCATCGCTGGACATATTATCAGCAGGCAGGCGAGCAGGCAGGGTTTAGGCATGGCATTAATTCTACACATTGATTTGGGGTTTGAAAAATGCACGGCCTTATACTGTCTGGAGAGAAGGTGCTGTACACTGAGATCGATGGCTTAATGCTGTTCATCATCATCTTGTACAGTTTCCAGCCCCAAGCTGGGTCTGTTTGGCTTAATGCTATTGATTATGTCAATGTTTTTGTTATTACTGTGGTAGTAGCAAGCCAAGTGCTCAACTAATGCACCGTGTTTTATACTGGTTCGAGACTCGGCTGGAAATTATGATTTCAAACATTTAAAAATAATTGTTGTTAATTTGTCAATATCAAAAAGTGTGTAAGCTGCTGAAACTCTTAACCTTTTTATTTTTCCTTCCAGGTTACCTGCGCCGATGGACTGTCCCGAGGCGATTTATCAACTAATGCTGGATTGTTGGCAAAAGGAGAGAACTCACAGGCCAACATTTGCATCAATAGTCAAAACCCTTGACAAGTTAATACGATGTCCAGACACTTTACGAAAAATAGCACAGAACAGGTATGTGTGTCTACTTGCATCCGACTCTTAAACCTTTCCACTCTTGTGTCGACCCTGAGTCCACACAATGTTTGCCGCTCATTTCTAGGTTACCTGGCATGCCAGGGCTTTTGTACTTCGTTTGGCAAGTGCTGGTCTCTTCCTAACTGAAAGAAACCAAACAGGAGTGTTGTAGTTTCTCTTTGCTTGGAAAAAGTGCTCCGTTTCCTTGACATGGAAAGCAGTCGCGGTGAAGCAACATGGCGGCGCACAGTCTGACGGAAGCTGAGGTTCTGGCTTCTATTTCGGCTGATATTGATGATAGTGACCATGAAAGTGATGAAATTTTTTAATCTGGTGATCATTCATTCATTCCGTGTCCGGTCAACATTTCCAGAACGTAGCAACTCCGATAGCCCTATTATTGACCTCGTTCAAGTCCTGCGTTGTGCAAGGTTGTTCCAGTTGAGGGCATATGAGCAAGTGGGCCGGATATTGTGTTGCTCCTCACTCGCAGGACACGTCTCCGTCAGCCGGAAGGACGCCCCATTTTTGCATGTTGGTCTTGCAATAGGGGACGCCCACCCTAAGACGATTGAGTGATCTCCAATCAGGATAGGGAACATAGTTTTTCTGGGGCTAGCTCTTCCTTTGCAGGGATATCCAGCGGCAGCTTGCTCTTCTATCTGGTATGCGGTTAGACTCTGGTGTTCCCTCCAGTGGTTGAGTTCTAGCGATGAAGCTCTTTCTGGATTTCAGACGACAAACTACAGCTTGTCCGCATCGGCAGCAACGGCCCTTCTGACAGTGGGAGGAGCTATTCCAACAATTGGGTAGAGTTTGTCGACTGGAGTTGGCTTCATACATCCTGAAAAGACTCGGACAGTCTCATTGACTGCAGTGTCAACCTTCTTGGTGTGCGCAGATGCACTCCACACAGGTGAGGCGTACTCAGCAACTGACACACACAAAGCAAGAGCAGAAGTTCTTAAGACGTGAGGACTAGCTCCCCAGGTGGTGGCTGTGAGCTTCCTCAAAATGTTGTTCCTTGCACTGACCTTCTGCCTGGTGTTATGGCTATGTTTCTTAAAGGACAGTGTACGGTCAAGGGTAACACCCAGATAATCAGGTGTTTTACAATGCTAAAGTCGTTTGCCTTACCATGTGATATCCAATTCGCGCAGAACTTCTCCTGGCGATAAAAGTTATATATCCATGAGTGATTCAAGTGACGATATTGATATCAGTGTCGCAAGAAATCATGAAGGAGGCGATAATATTATGACTCGTCCCAGTCCCAGTCATACAGTGCTGACTTCAAACATACCTTGGAGATCGTGGAGAATGGGTGATGCAGGATTACCCAAATTTCCTTGCAGGTTAGTCAGTGGATTCACAAGTCGTGGCAGTAGACCTAAAACATAACTAGAGTACTGGCAACTATATTTTACTGATCACCTGCTAACCTCTATTGTCCACGAAACAAACAAATTTGCCGAAATGAAAATGCAGCAAAATACTCCGCTTCAGGAGAGATCAATCTGGTTTTCATGGAAAGCTGTGACTTTAGAGGAGCTGAAGGCATTTATTGGTGTAATTATCAGCATGGGGATGAACAGTAAAGCAGTAATGCAAGATTATTTTAGTGAAGACTGGTTGGATCAGCAGGTGTTTTATAAAGATGTGTTCTCTAGAGACAGATTTCTAAAGATATTTTGGAATCTCCATCTTTCTTCCCCTGATGCTGCTCCGGCAGACCCACAATCTAGAGGTTTGAAGGTCAGAAATATAGTGTCGTACCTGGACATGAAATTCAGGGAACACTTCATTCCAGGAAAGAATCTGAGTGTTGATGAAAGCACTATAGGTTTCAAGGGTCGTATCGTGTTCAAGTGTTACAATAAGATGAAACCAAGAAAGTGGGGACTTAGTATTTATGTACTGTCAGACTCGAGTACTGGATACGTATGTGGGATTGAACCTTATTATGGTTCAATATCCACACAACCATTTATTAGGCCCGATTTACCTTTCACTTGCAGGATTGTTATTCATTTGGTTACAAAAGTTTTGCAAGCCACCAATGAAACTGGGATTCATGTCTTTACGGACCGGTTTTATAGGCACCGTGCATGAGCCTTGAAATCGTACATGTGGGGCCGCATTGCGCTGGGTTGCGAAATAAGGGAAGGGGGTAAGAGGAAGTCAAGCCGCGCCAGTCGTATCAAAGCCATGTGCGAGAGTCAATTTAATTGCAGCTTTTTACGGATTAGACACCCGAATTTTGGCGAATGAACTTATGGAAGAGGTTGAAATCTCTACATAAGTGGGCATGTTAATAAAGTGGCGGGAATTGAAGCGAGAAGATGAGTTCTTTCTGAAAGCAGAAGTGATTAGGCAAACGTCTGTTTCGCTTCCTTCTTACTAAGTAGGCTATCATTAAATTATGCTTTGTTCCCATCCATTATTGAATGTTTTCATATCTTACATGTTTATTAAATTACTTACACATTATATTTAGTATTATTTCACAGAATGACACTGAGCAAAATGTTGTCGCTGCTCTTTGCCCTTGTCCAGCTGGTCTTGGAAATACTTGTGAGCATATTGCTGCGGTGATTTATTATATTTTATCATTATTATTATTATGTTTCTAAAACTGATGTGCCCCAAACCTGGGGAAAACCCAGATTAGTAAGTGCTGCAAAAGAAAAATATTCCAAGGGGGAAGTGCATTAAAGAATTATATCCTTGAAAAAATTTACAAAACTCCTTATCAACTTTCAATCCGATTGATGTTGATCTTTTAAAAATACCTTGTCCTTTACGGAGAATGTTCCAGGAAGAAAACAAATCGGAAGTCTATCGCACTTGTAGGAGTACTGTAATTTTCTGTAGTCAATTCTGCTGAGAATTTCATTTTGAAAGAGGAGTGTGATAATCTGATAAACTCTGGAATCTGGAGAATCGGTGAGAAATATGTTTCAGACCGTTGAATGAGAGGGAACAGTAGGTATTTGGAAACAAACAGTGACAAAGGGCTTCACAATTCTGTGACTATTTGGGAACAGGGCGAGTCCCCAGAAAGGTACCAGTACCAAGAAAGAAAATGTAGAATATCGGTGAATAGCATGGCTCTTGGCATCAACCAGGAGGGAAAACTTTGAATATTTAGCTTCTTCTAGGATAACTGACTCTAACCTCAGTGGCGTTCACTACACGATGTTGCATATTGGTATGAACTGGAACCACAGTATATTTCGTTCTATCAAGTAATGATAAATGTGAAAGTAGTTTGTTGTGGTTTAATTGCCCATAAATTGCAACCATGGCTTTGTGGAAGCCCAGATAGAATCCATGTGAAAGACGGTAGGACACAGAGACTGTTGGAAATGAAATGTCGGACCTATTGCAAGGATAGGGGAATAGTAGAAGACACAAGAGAAGTAAAATTTACGTTAGACGAACCGAATAATAAATAGATTTAAAAATCTCGTACCGGTATGCACTTAACTCAGTGCCAGGTAACTACTAATGCCCATAACAGGACTCAGTTTATGTTACCTGATTATATCACTAAGAATCATCAACTGTGTATAACCTTAGAGAAGGACTCCAGATATGTTCGTAATTATGTTCATAAAATTGAAGAGGTTTATTTCTTGTATTATCTACCCAAACCTGTTACAGGCTAGCTTATGAAAATTCTGTTAAAATTAGGGCCCCTCACATCTCAAAAGTGTTTAATGTATCCGTTTGCATTTGTCGTTGTTGTTTCCTTTGGGAGAGTTGGACATCTGTTCATTAAGCCCCGTGTACTTAGGTGTATATATATATATATATATATATAAAAAAAATTTGTATGATAACCTGTGTTATTGTGGTGCCTGCAGTAGTGTGTATTTGGACTTCGGGTGAGGATTGGGAAGGAGGCAGCCGTGGCCTTAAGTAAGGTATCATCCCGGCACTTGCCTGGGGCAGAAGTGGCAAACTACGGAAGACCACTTCCAGGATGGCTGAGGTGGGAATCGAACCCACCTCTGCTCAGTTTTGCCTCTAGAGGCTGAGTGTACCCCGTTCCAGCCATCAGACCAGCATTTAACTCCTTGGTAGAGCCTGGAATCATACCCGGATCGCTGCAACGACGGCCAAGAATTCTCGCTGCTACATGCATTTAAAGTTAAATGTTTGTGGTATTGTCAATCAAAATATTTAGTTATTGCCAAGTTATTATATTTACCTTCATTTTTTAAATTATAATTGTTCTTGGATAATAGGGGACTCCAAATTTGTCAGAACGCAACACATACTGTATAAACAATGTCGCCAATTTGAGGCGGAAGTTCAATCGGAAGCATCTGTAAAATATTGTATATTTTAATTCGCTGAATTCATCTTTCAAAATGAATGCGAACACTTGGAACACTGTGTGTCTTCCTGACCTCGTCAGCTATCAGCTTGCTTTCATGAAGAAAAGGAGGGGTTACACCAATCATTCCTCGGTTGGAAAGGCTTGTTGCTATTCCAGGAAAGCCTTTGTCAGCAATGATCTCATCACCAGGTTCTAACAATGTCAACAATCAACTGTCGTTCGTGATAAATGCATCACTCCATCTCCCGGTGTAGCATTTGGACGTAAAACTAATCGTACCACTGGGTGTGATATTAACTAAACATTTCACAGTGTATGTTCCCTTGTAATGGGATTAGAGAAATACTCTACGATCTACCATAGGAGGTTGTTCAACTTTAATTTCCGTACAATCAATAATCCACCTGCATTTCAGGTATTTATTTCTGAACACTGCATAGTCTCATCTACACTTTCATTAATGGGCCAAAACATGAAATGTGACATTGCGGAAGCTAGAAGCATCGCATCCACAGCCTGCTTCCAGTCGACCGACCGGGTCAGGAATGGAATGATTGAAGCCCCATCTAGCGGCGAAGATATGAACTGTGCCGGCTGCCGAAGCCTGTTGCACTCCCCTGGGGCAATGATTAAATGCATGACAGATGAAATGAAATGATAGTGGAGAGTGTTGCTGGAATGAAATTATGACAGGGAAAACCGGAGAACCCGGAGAAAAACCTGTCTTCCTCCACGTTGTCCAGCACAAACCTCACATGGAGTGACCGGGATTTGAACCACGGACCCAGCGGTGAGAGGCCGGCGCGCTGCTGCCTAAGCCATGGAAGCTTTCCTGTCTTCATCTTCATTCAAAATATAAACAGACGATTTCCGTGACATACTTCACCCCTACGTTTTTTGGGAGATATTATTTTAAATGACAAGTTAAAAAAACTTGAAATGACACGCTTATTAAATCTCACATTTGTATTTAGTTCCGAATAGAAGAATATCCTCTTAGTTTACGCACTGCTATATGCCTTACTCCCGCCTTGCCTCACTACTTTAGTGCACCTGCGCTCCGCTAGAGTGACGCGCACGGTGCGTATACAAGTTACAATCTTGCAGCTGAGCTACTGAAACTAAAGGTGCATATTACGGGCACTGGAATGGTAAATAGGAGAGGTCTGCCATTACAAGTGAGAAAAACAGCAACAAGAGAATGAAACAACATGACTAGAGACGGGAATTTGCCTATTTGCCTATTTTATTCCTGTGTTTAGAAACGTAGGCTTTCGAGATATAAATACGTTTTGGGGTATTTTAGGCTATATTTCGTTGGTTTTATTGTGCCTATAAATGCCTATTTCAAGGGTTTGTGCCTATTTGATGTCTTTTGACTGTATTTTAAATTGCATTATTTTGCAGCTGGTGTGCTCGACAGAATTATATTCACATTTCTCAATATGTGTTTACCCCACGAACAAGAATGGCAATTCTCGGAAGTCACCAGAAATAGCACTTGGGAAATTTCCATCAAAAGAAACAAGGAACAATTTGACCTCGAAGCCTTCAACCCCTCCAACCTCGCAAGACACATGCGAGAACCAATCAACGTCGAATTATGTTGCACAACCCGTATTCCCTACCTCCCTCTCGATGCGAACTGTGTAAGCGTACGCTTTATCTTCACTTCAGATTCAAAACTTAGTGTGATTTATTGTGAAGAAGAAGTGTGTCCGTGGCAATGCCGAAAGATAAATTATCGAAGTCTTACTGGCTGAAGCAGTGGATCACAGGGGATACCAATTTCACTACCGATGAAAGAGTAGTCTTCTGCCAAGCTTGCTGTAAAGAGTTAATTCGTTTGTTTCTTTTAGATTTTTGTGATTGAGAAGTACGATCGCATTTCATTGTAGCATTTATAGGCCTATTAATTTATGTATTGTGGCAAGTTGTTTTGTTGCAATGCTGTATTAGACATGAACTCTCAATAATTTATATATACGATGTAAATGAGGCGTCCATTTACAAAGGGATCCTTGTCCAAGAAGTGAAATTGTTGGGAAAACGCAAAAAACGTTTATCAGAGTTACTGCTTATCGTATGCTACTAATATTTTGCACACTTATTACTATTAATCATGGAAGACTTTTGGAGGAATCGCAGCTTATAGAACCCAACGATTCTTCGTAAAATAAAAAATATAACTTGGACAAGGTGCCGTTTGGAACTGCAAGATGGATAAGGGCCATTTTGGAACAGTATGAAATGGACAAGGGAGGCTTTGTTTCTGTATGAATTTAAACTCTTTTTAAAGATAATAATAAGAATAACTATTGATGTGATGTTAGCTAATTTATTTAAAAAAATGGAGGATAGATTAGATTGTTGCTTAGAAACCAACTATGTCCACAATTTTTCAACTGAATCAACAACATCCTTCTATCAGTCCTCCCTCATTTTCGTCCTCCGATATGCTTGAATTGTCTCTGGCGCAATTTCATAAGATGATGTTTTTGTAGAAAAGCAAATCAGGTACAGTTTGCCAATCTTCATCATAATGAAGTTGAAGTAACCTCTTGACATCATCTGTTTTAGTTTGTTTCACCGGAATTCCGATTTCGACCTGCTGTGAATCAATGTCTGCTACCTTCTTATTTGGCTTTGTAACCTTCCTCCCTATGCCCAGATCTGTGTTGTATGTATGCTCTCCTCGAACAAGAATATCTCCTTTCGGTGTCCTTCCTCTAGTGATAATAAATCTCTTGTTTACAGCAAATTGGAAGTGCCACTGGTTAGGTTTCTTCAAAATGTATCATGTTGCTGCTATCCAAATGTACACGTTGAAGTCCCTACCTATCTTCAGGACAGTCCCATTCTTCTCAAAGACTATAGTACTGTTCAGGTTTGCATATCGAGTTCAATTTCTTAATTTCTTTTTCTATGCGCCCAAACACCTGGTCGGGTGGAATGCATGAATGAATGTCCGGGAACTGGGAAGATAAGTTGTATCTCACGAATGTTGAGGGGAGCATTGTGCAACACTTTCATGAGCATCCCTTATATATATATTTTTTAAATTTTGTCCCCAGCAACCATCAGCAAACAACCGTATTACTTCATAATGTTCTAAGTTGATATAGGTTAGTCGATGATAAACTGCAGAGGCAATTTCGCATGATCTTTTATGACTATTACTCGTCTTATTCGAACCAATAGTTGACATAAACACTACAAGATTCCTGTTCGTTGAAATTCGAATGTTTCGATTTTATTTATATACGAAAGCAATGCTGCCCACTGGAAAACATGTATTATTCATTCAAATAAAGCAAAGAGTTAATCATTCAATTTCTAATAAAGTTTGGTAATAGGACACATGGACAAGGGTCACTTTGGAACTCAGTAGCACAGCTTGCTTACCCTCGCAATGGGACAAGCAACCGTTTGTTATGGCATATTACTATGTCTGCCATATTGGATTTCTGGCATTGGACAAGGGCCACCTTGGAACTGCATGGGATATTAAAATGCAATTTTCGAGGATTTTGGAACAGTAAGACAAATATAAATCAGTAGATGATGCACAGACGAAGCCATTGATACCAAATCATGAATTTTTCATATAGGTGGACAAGGAACCCTTTGGAAATGGATGCCTCAAATAATCATTTAATTACTGAACGAGGAGTTAGAACGCTGGTGGTCTCTTGTCCCTGAGTGGATGAAAATTAAAAATCGGTATTTTGAACTCTGACTTGTTTCCTGTGAAAATAGAGATTTACAACTTAAATGCGCGAGTAACTTTCACCAGCGCTATGTGTGGCTCTAGTCTGGGGGAGTGTTAAGCTCCCAGGTTAGGGCCACGAAACTGCCAACAAGCCTCTAGCATCCCCTCGTCTTGCTAAATTGTGGCAAAAAGTAAGGTTATGGGCGAATGCCATAATTTCAAATTACGCGGTTTTCTAATTTTCAACGAGGATTGCATGCTTGTGGGTACACATCATGCAGGATCTATTGCAGGCAACAGAAAATAGAGAAGAGTGGAAAACCCCTGGTGGAGTCCTGTAGGATTGTTGAAGAAGTCAGGGGAAGGTTGGAAGGAACCTCTGGGAAGATAGCCGCTGTCAGGGAAAAGTTTGATAGGGTCCTGCAGAGGAATCCAGGATGGGAAGCAGTGGTAAAGTTAGCCAGAGTGCTGCGAGGTGAGATAGACGAAGCAATTGACCTAAAACCAGATGCAGTGGCTTCGTTAAAGATTTGCCCAATCACTTCATGTGATGTTGAGAGATCTTTCTCTCAATATAAAAACATTCTTCATGACAGGAGAACAAACTTATTACCAAAAAACATTGAAAAGTTGCTTGTTGTTAATTCTTATTATAGTAATTAAATATGTTATTAAGTTATAAGAAATTTTTTCATGCCTATTTTGTTGCCTATTTTACAAGTTAGTGCCTATTTACATGCCTATTTTGGCTATTTTAAGAGCCTATATGCCTGCCTATTTTAAATGTTTTTAGTGCCTATAATTCTCGTCTCTAAACATGACATTATTGCTCTCCGAACAGATAATACTTCATGCTTGGTTTGGAAGGACAAGCGGATTATTGCTATGCTGTCCACTTTCTATGACCATTCCACTCAGCCTGTGCAAAGAATAAGACGTCAAGGTGCCGAGGAAATTGTAGAGAAACCTACTGCCATATGTGGTTATAATCAATACATGGGCGTATTGATCTATTTGACCACTATACTAGCTTATACCAATTCACACGTAATTCAGTGAAGTGGTGGAGAAAAATATTCTTCTGGCTTCTGGAGATCACAATAGTGAATGCCTTCCTACTCTTCAAAGAAAGGTAACAATAGAATGACCCATCAGAAGTTCGGGAAAACCTTGTTGAGACAACTTGTAGGAAATGTGCGGAATACTCGGAACAAGAAAAGGGGAAGACTTACCTCAACAGATGAAGAAGTGAGGCTGAATGGCAAGCTGCACCTGTTGTACCCTCACCCCCATGGCGAAGTATTGCAAGGTTTGCAGTGACAGGAAAGTTGTTGGAGGGAGGCGAGAGACAGTCCACTTCTGTAAAACCTGTGAGAAGCAACCAGGGCTCTATCCAGGAATTTGCTTTGAACGCTTCCACACACTCAAGACATACCGTTAAGAAAGTGAAAAGCATTATTTTGTGTCATGTAATTACCATATATTAATTAATTTTGTAGTTCCTTCCTGTATATATTGTTACAACCAGTGCTTAATACCAGGTTTTAAAGTATGAAGAATGCAGACAGAAATAAATACGAGTTGGGAGAAATCAGGACTTACAAATAATTTGAGTAGAAAGGGTTAATGAAAATCATGACATATAAATGAAGAATCAGATGGTTACTAGATACAAATTTTATTTTCCTCTTCCACTTCTGTGTTCCAAAGGATTAAGTTTTATGTTTGAAATGTGTAAGAATTTCCAGTAAAATGTGATAGTTCAGTGGTATTGATACAAATTTATTTGAATGAAAATATAAGATTGCCCCATAGCAGAGCCACAACTGCAGCATATCTGCTTTGCCCTGGCAAGCTCTTCTGCACTGTCGACATATCCAAGCACTTGTAAGGGCAACACGTTGTTACTTTATGCTCCAGCCAAATGTACCCATAGGTGCGGCAATGGGGAAACCGTTCCCCACTTGACATCTTCCCAACAAATAATAAATAAAAGATTCTCAAGGTACAATCTAAATTCCATTTAATGTCAAGAAATTGACTGGGAAAGTGGTGCCTTCGGGAGTTAAAATTCTGATAGGGATTGGTGTCTAAATGGCTGTATCAATCTTAATAAAATTTGGAACTGGTTATATTATTATTCAATGTTCATTTATGAAAATATTGGTGGTCCAGAGTAACACTAAATTCATAAATGGAATATTTGAAAACTGTGAAAGAGATTGTCATTTAAAAAAATGCAAAATTCCTGTTATGTGTACTTACAAATGTACATGTTGATGATATCATTTAGGTGTAACTGGTAAATTATTGAGATGCATCTCGTAATTGTCATCAAATATAACCAACTCATATGGGCCCTGTGCTGTTATAAGAAAGCAATGGTATTGAATTAAGAGTATCTCAATAATTAAAGCAGTCAATAAGGATAAGTCTATAGATAAGGCATCACAACCACGCTGTACATTGTAATACCTCCAATAACAGGTGATTCTGAAGATACAACTAATGTTTGAACAATTCCATTCATTTCAACTCCGATGCAAATATAACCTGCTTGACACAAGAGAGCATAGCATTAGTTCGAGTGAAATTTAAATTACAGAGAATCATTCATATAACAACCCGGAATGATTAAGTCCTTATGAAGTATATAAATATTTTGTGAAGCTATTCGAACAACTACAATGAGAATAAGCCAGCAAATAAGACTTTGAATTTGGCAGATGTCAAAGGTAGAAACCTCAATTCCCTTAATGTTTACAATTTTACCACCATCCTTCACAACTCCAATGGCACAGTTTTGAAAATAACTTCTTCTAATTGTTTATGAAAATTGTTTTTTAAGTAATTGGAACTTCTATTTTAATCAAATTATTGCAAGGATATCCATTTTATTTTAGTATGTTAAACCCTGAAGAAGACATCAATGGATATCGAAACATGTACACCAGAATCTTGAAACATAATAATACAAATGATAAAAGCGATGTACAGTAATAGTTGCAGCTGTGTCAAGACTCAAGTAGGTAAAACAGGATGGTTTGAAATTGAACATGGATTAATACTTTGTGCATGTAATAAAAGAATAATGAGAGGTATAAATAATTATCTCGAAATGACTTTGATTACATGAGTTGCTATGAGCTATTAATAAATCATGAATTCTTCTAATGAGCTGGTAGTTTAATGACTATATTTTTGGTAGAACTTAATGTGTGTTATGAAATGAAAGATGGGAATAACTTTTCCAAATGTCACGGCCATCCATGAATTTTAGTTTGGATCATAATTGAAGGATACCAGGGTGATGATTTTTCAATTATTTTGGAATAATAGACTTTGGAATAGTCGAGGATAGACTTTAAAGATTATAATATTTTCTGACATAGACTCTGGATGATTAAATTGATACACTGAAAATATGAATAATTGATGGAATAAATTAACTATTCGACGGAATTATATAAGACCCTCCCTCTGACAACTCTATTCGCAGATGGTATGCGCAATTCGTGAGTACCGGTTGCTTGTGTAATGGGAAAAGCCTTGGCCGTCCCCGCGTGTCAGAAGCAGACGTGAATCAGATCAGGGACGTTTTTATCTCCGTAGTCCTAAGAAATCGACTACAAGAGGCAGCAGGGAACTGCATATTCCTCAAACCACCGTATGGCGTGTGTTACGAAAGCGTCTGCGTGTAAAGCCATATCGCCTACAACTGCGTCAAGCCTTAACAGGCAATTACAAAGTCCTATGCTGGAATTTTTGCATGGAACTGCAACAACGTTTTGAAGAAGAGGAAGAAGAAGAAAACAAGTCATTTTCGTGACAGGCTAGTTTTCAGTGACGAAGCCACTTTCCATCTGAGAGGTAAGGTGAATAAACAAAACCTTCGAATTTGGGGGACAAATAACCCCCATTGTTATGTGGAACACGTGCGTGACTCACCAAAAGTGAATATGTTCTGTGCCGTTTCAAAGACGAAGGTCTTCTTCTTCCGTGAAAAGACAGTGACAGGGCTGATTTACCTGGATATGCTCACTGAATGGCTGTTACCCCAGTTGAGTGACGACAAGTACGAATATGTGCTGCAACAGGATGGTGCACTGCCTCATATCCACAGGGAAGTTAGAGCATTTTTAAATCAAGAACTTTCAAGACGATGGATCGGACGTAAAACGGAACATGTTCAGATGATCTTACCCTGGCACCAAGGTCACCAGACTTAACACCGTGTGACTTCTTCCTGTGGGGGTATGTCAAAGATCAGGTATTTGTTCCTCCTCTACCGGCGAATATTCTGCAACTGAAGCAGCGTATCCGAGCCGCCTTCAACACCATCACCACTAACATGTTGGGGCGTATGTGGGAAGAGGTGGACTTTCGAGTTGATGTGTGTCGAGTGACCAGAGGCACACATATCGAGCATTTGTAATGCATGTAAAAAAAAAAAACTTTTTGAGTTACAGTACATAATAAAACACGATTCATCTTCCTACGTCAATTGCACTGTGTGTTATGAATTTTTGTAACCCCGACAATCATTTTGAATAACCCTGTAGAACACAGCTGGTGGTAATGGCATGGCTTTTGTACTGTTAGTACCTAGACATATCGGTCGGTTATAACCCCATCAGCCTTCTGTATATCATCATCATCATCATCTTGTACAGTTTCCAGCCCCAGGCTGGGTCTGTTTGGAACATAAGCCTCGCCACTTAGTCCTTTCTTCCCACCACCTCTCTGCTGTCACTCTGGTCCAGTCCTCGCCTCTCTTCTTGACACATTCCTCCACTCCTTTCAGCCATCTATCTCTTGGTCTTCCCCTTGGTCGTTTCTTCTGCATCTGCATCTCATGTATCCTCTTGGGAATCTTCTTCTCATCCATTCTCTTTAAGTGTCCATACCACCTCAGTCTTGATGTCTCAATCCTACCTTGCAAGGGCTCCTCTTTCACTATTTCCCTGACCTTTTCATTCCTCACCCTGTCTCTTCTTGTTACTCCGATCCTACTTCGCAGGAACTTCATTTCACCTGCCTGTATACTGCTTATGTCTCTTTTCTTCATTGTCCACGTTTCTGAAGCATAGGTCAGTATCAGGATATAGTAGCTTCTGTATAACACTTCCTTGCTTTTTTGTGGGACATCTTTATTCCACACTAAGCTCCTAATGCTTCTCAGAAATGATTCTGTCTGTCTGCCACGTTCCGTAATCTCTTTGTCATTTCTCCCATTTTCCTCCACTATACTTCCCAAGTACTTGAGACTTTCCACCTTCTTCAGCTGTCCACCTCCAAGTGTTATCCCACTCATTGGTCTGTCCTTTTTCCGGGTCGTTAACAGGATCTCACATTTACTGATGTTGAACTTCCATCCGTACTCTCCCACTGTTTCTTCCCAAGCCTTCAGTTGCTCCTGAATTTCCTCCTCCTTGTTTCCCCAGACCATGAGATCATCTGCAAACACCATTGCTTTCATCTTATCTTCTCCTATCTTTCCTGCTATCCGTGTCATTACCTTGTCCATAACCACAATAAAGAGAAGGGGTGACAGCGCACTACCCTGTTTGAGGCCACTCATTTGTCTGCACCAGTCTGTTCTTTCCCCTCCAACTTTCACACAACTCACACTTCCACAATACATCTCCTTCACTCTGCCTACAGTCCCTTTTTCCACTCTCATGTTTTCCATTGCTTCCCAAACCTTCTCCCTACACACACTATCATAGGCCTTTTCGATGTCCAGGAAGGCCATCAACAGATCCTCTCCAAATTCGTAGTGGTGTTCCTGGAGCTGTCTCACTGAAAATATGAGATCCACTGTTGATCTCCCAGGTCTGAATCCATACTGCTCCTCTCTCAATTTTCTCTCCACTTTGGCTCGTATTCTACTTTCTAATATCTTTTCATATATCTTGGCACAGTGTGGTATGAGTGTGACTCCCCTGTAATTTCTGTACTCCTTTCTGCTTCCTTTTTTAAATATTAGGACAATTAATCCTTTCTTCCAATCTTCTGGGGTCTTTTTCTCCTTCCATATCACCCTCATCACACGGTACAGCCACTGTTTCCCAACCTCCTCTGCTGCCTTCACCATTTCAACACTCACTTCGTCCACACCCGGTGCCCTTCCTCCTTTCATCTTGTCTATAGCCATCTCCAGTTCTCTCCAAGTCAGGTCCACTCTTATTCCTGTGTTGTCTTCTCCATCTTCCAATACATTGTCTTCGTCCCTATGACCATTTGGATTCAGCAAATCCTGAAAGTACTCTTTCCACACTGTCTTGAGTGTCTCTTTGTTGTGTACCGCATTTCTGTTTTTGTCCACCATTACCACATCCTCTCGCAGACCTCTTCTCTTACTTTTGACCATCCCATAAAGTACTTTCTTATTTCCTCTGCTGTCTTCCTCCATCATCTCTGTCCACTTTACCATCCACTTCTTCCTCTCCTCTGCGACAATCTTGTTTGCTTCTTTCTTCTTCATCTTATAATCTTCCCTTGCCAGATCAGTTCTTTCCTGGAACCACACTCTGAAAGCCTTGTTCTTCCTTCCCACAGCTTCTTTTACTCTTTCATTCCACCATGGTGTCTCTTTACACCTCTTTCTGTTGCTTGTTCTTCTACATACTGCTACAGCAGCTTCCACCATTGTGTTTTTGAATTGCTTCCATTCCTCTTCCCCTGTTTTAGGATTGTCTGTTGGCATCCTTTCCCTTATTATCTTCTGGAATTCTTCCTTGACATCCTTTTCCTTGAGTTTCCATACTTTGATTCTCCTTTCCTGGTACTCTGTCCTCTTGCTATCCTTAACAACTCCCAGGTTCATAACAAGTATTCTGTGGTCGCTATCTAAGGCCTCTGATGGTATTACCTTTATATCCCTGACCTCTTCATTTCCCAGTCGTACAGCATGTAATCTACCGAAGATTTCTTTGTTAAAACACTGCTGTACCACGTTACCTTGTGGCTTTCTTTCTTCCGGAACCAGGAGTTGCCTACCACTAAACCGTTTCTCTTGCAAAAATCCAGCAACTTTCTCCCTTCTTCATTCCTGCTGCCCATCCTTCTGCTCCCATTACATTTTCATATCCTTGCCTTTCACTTCCTACATGTGCATTCAAATCTCCCATGACAATGATGCTCTGACCATTCAACTGCTGTTGTAGCTCCTCCTCAAAGTATTCCTTCTCTTGAGCTGTACATCCAACTTAGGGGCATATACCTGGGCTATCTCCAGGCTTCTTCCCTTTACAGTTGCTCTGATCTTCATGATCCTGTCACTTATTCCCTTTACCTCTTCCTTCATTCCATCTCTCACAACTACTCCTACTCCGCTGCTCCTTCCTTCACTGTTCTCACTCCAGTACAACCGATATCCTTTCCTCAGTTCTCTGCGACCTTCTCCTTTCCATCTTGTTTCTGCCAAGCCCAATACATCCAGCTTTCTTCTCTCCATCACATCTACAGTCTCCTCCACCTTTCCTGTCAGTATCTGTATGTTTTATGTCCCAACTCGTAGTCCATTAGCATATCTGGGTCGTCGTCATTTGCATCCGTCCTTTCCGAGGCCTGTTCCTGTTTTGAAAGCAAATATGATATCCACTACTGGCTTGCTAGGCCTATCGTAGCTTCACCAGAGCCCCGTCAGCCGTCGCTTTTCAGGGTTCCCATAGAGCCTTCACAGCTACCGTAGCGGTCCCGGGGCACACAAAGTCCCCACTGTACTTCACCCCTACAGGCAATCCCCTACTTCATGCCGTTGCCCGTCTCCCACCACGTGGAGGAGGGGTTGGACTTGTGTATATCATGCTCAATAATTGATTGGAGGCAGAGGGGCATTGAATGGGAGAAAGAAAAAAAAACTTGTTTAGTTTATACGATCATGGCTGTTGTTTAAGGATTAACTCATTCTTCTATTCTCTGCTTATTTGTCACAAATCACAACCTCTGAGCTATCATTGTTAATAATTTATATTTGTAGTTTCTACATTAATTGCTAAAATGGTAAAAAACAAATTTAAATAGCTTTTCTGAATATGTGAATATTTACTTCAAAACTTTTCAGTCTATCAACACACATTTGTGCACAATTAGACCGGGCAGGAAATTACACTCTACCTGAAAAATTACATGTGAACATCTTCAGATCTGTTAGGCTAAATTATATGCACATGGCAAAGGTGATTGTATGTGAAATTTATGTTGGTTGTAAAAATTATAACTTGTCACAAGTGGGTTAATATACAGTATGTAGGGGCAGATCTAGGGGAGGGTGAGGAGGGCGACCGCCCGGGGCCTCACGGTCCGGGGGGCTCTGCGCCAATGATCTTTTAAATTTAATTAATTAATTAATTAATTAATTCATTCATTCATTAATTAAGTATACTTTTCAAACTAATTTATAATTCATATTCCATTTTTCAGTGCAGCTATGACCTCCCGTGACCGTTTAGCAAGTTAAGATTTCAGTGAAATAATAGAAGACTTCAGTCGGGAAAAAAAGTCGTAAAGTAATATTTTAATGTTTCATAGTTTACATAATCTTCTTCAAGGGGACTTAAAGGTTTCTTTCATATTATTAAAAAAATGTACTGTAGTGTATTCAAAATATTGTAACTATTCTTTATTTTATTATTACCAAACTATTTTCCATTTGATTTGATATTTTTAAATTTCCTATTGTTGTGGGTCCCACCGTATCATATCGCCCAGGGCCCCGCATGGCCTGGATCCGCCACTGACAGTATGTACACCCCCACACATGCTCACGTGTTGACAGACTGAAAAGTTGTTATTAGACAACACTGAGAATGGCTTCTAAGCTTTAAATATGTGAATATTTGATAATTCTTGTCCACAGATCATTCGAAGAATGGGTATTTCTGCTAGTTAACGTTTTGCACTCCTATGTCGAGTGGGGTTCGACATTAAAATATTTAACTTCCGCTCTGATGTCGAGTCCCAGACGACATGACTTCTGTGCTGCCTTCTAGTGGTCTCCGAGAAAACACCTTTCCCTATTTAATATAGTTTGCGGCAATTGTTATGAATTTTTAACCTTCGTTATTCTCGAATGCTTATGACAGTTTTACTGATAATAAAGATTGAATGTAAACATGCCGTCTGCATCATCTTCGCTCACGGAACTGGATATTTTAGAACAGTTAGTGGACAGTGATAGTTACGATGATGAACAAACAACTGACTTGGAAATATAACATAACTATATTTTGTGTTAGATTGTTTTGCAGTGTTCACTTCCTACTACTGTTCACAGTGCAGACATTAATTAACAGTGGAGCAGGAAGCATGCGCTAAGGGTAATGAAGTTCAGAAGGTTAATATATAGGGTGGTTGGAAACGTGAACCAGGTCAGAGGATTGGTCACATCCTTCACATTGTTCCCGACCACCCTGTAGAGCAGCGGTTCCCAACCTGGGGTACGCGTATCCCTTAAGGGGTACGCGGTGACCTAGTTGAGGGTACGCAAAAAATAATCAGTAATGGCGGTTATAATTTAAAACAAGAAGTTCCGTGAAGAACTATACAGCCTACTTTTCATGCCAATGATTATTCTACAGTATATGAACCTATCTAGAATAATGACGAAATTAAGTTGGTAATATCGAAATATCTAATTAGTTCAAAATATACCTGGTATAATGTAGCCTAATAGAGCACTACAATTGGCAGCCCTGGTGACTGAGTATATTCTTAGTTCCACCTCTTAAGGTACAGAATACAAAATTTGGTTGAAGTCCAATGGACGTTACATGCAGTTAGACACTGGATCTATCAGCACGCGTAAAAGCATGTTGCCAACAATACCATGCATGTGCTGGTCAGAAATAATCTGAATTATTATGATATCTTGTTGTGCCAATTTTGGATGAAATCCATTTGTTAGTATAGAAGTTACACGTATTTTAAAATTGGACATATCAGCAGGCATAGAATCATGTTGGCAGCACTGCCTTGTTTTAATTACTCCAAATTAATCTAGAATGTCAGGTGCTATAAGTGTGCAAAGTATAGAGCTGTTGGCTTGCATACTTTCTGATATATTGATATTAGGGTAAAAAGAATATAGACAGCATTTATTAACAGTTGGCAGCCCTGATTGCTCTTAACAATACTTATAGTCATATCTGTTATGGTACACATATCACATACGAAATTTGGTTGAAATCCAACTGATAGTATAGAAGTTACATGTATTTAAAAATTGGTACTATCAGCAGGCTTATAATCATGTTGGTAGAACTGACGTATGTAAGTTACTCCAAATTAATCTAAAATGTCAGAATATACGTGTGCATAGTTTAAAGCTGTTGGCTTGCATACTTTCTGATATATTGGTATTTGGATAAAAAAAATAGAGAGAGCAATTATTAACAGTTGGCAGCCCTGGTGGCTCTTAAGAATACGCTCAGTCATATCTGTTTATGTACAGATATTATATACAAAATTTGGTTGAAATCCAATTGATAGTGTAGAAGTTATATGCATTTAAACATTGGACCTATCAGAAGGCTTAACATTATTTTGGCAACACTGTCATGGTTGGCCTCCTGGAAATTAAACTGAAATAGTATTATCTACGTGTGTGCCAATTTTGGAATAGCTCCCATGCATACCTTGCAAGATATCCAACATGGAGCTCAAATTTCTAGTGCGTTTTTTCAGCAGTTGGTAGCACTGACATCATTTTCAAATATGGACGTGAGTTATTCCGGTGCACATCTTTACTCGTACTAAATTTGGTTTTGATTGCTGCAGCCGTTTAGGAGTTGATAGGGGGGGACACACAGACAGACAGACAGACAGAAGGACAGACAGACACACATTTTCCCGGATCGATCTCATAAGTCTACTTTTTCCTCATTTTTGCAAAATGTGAAAAGTAGGCTAAAAATCATTCTCTAGTGGTGAGTAGGTTCTACGTCGCGTCGGGCTGTGCGTACAGTAGTCGCCATATACACGCACTGTGAAAACGACCTAGTTCTACCAGCAGAGCTAAAACACAGTATAATTTTAGGCAATATTTTCCTGAACGTGAAGATGGTGAAAATTGGATCGTAGATCCGTTCAGTGAAGTAAACTTCAAGGCTACCACGTTGTCCATTCTGGAAAAAGAGAAACTCATCGACATCTCTGCAGACTCTTCCTTGAAATCTGATTTCAAGACAAAAAGCCTTGGAAACTTTTGGGCTAGCATTAATGATGAATACGAGCCTATCTCAAATAAAGCACTCCAAGTTTTAGTGCCTTTTACTAATAAGGAGCTTGTAGTTATTCTTCATATGCCTTTATTAAAAACAAATATCGTAACAAGATTGATTCAAGTCCAGACTTAAGAGTGTATTTGTCAAAAGTGCCGATAGATTTCAAAATGCTATGTGCAACAAAACAAGCCCAAGGATCACATTAAAGACACTTCTTGAAAACTTCTATATCTAATCTGACACTATTCTATATGTATTCTATGTACACATTCGATGTTCTCAATTAAAATTTCGGCGTTCAGCAGAAATTATCGTGTTTACTATTTTATTTCCTTAGCTAAATTTCCATTCATAGGTGTCGACCTGTTGTTTGTTCAAATATTGCAATACATGTGTATTACACCCTCTCTAATTCTGTTATAGTACAGTAAAAAAAGTAGTTGGAACTTTGAGGGTACTATGTCTGTAATATGTGGTTTAAGGGGTATGCAGAAGAAAAAACGTTGGTAACCGCTGCTGTAGAGCATGACCACTGTGTGTAGTGCTAATACCATGAATCTTGTTGCAGGACAGCAAATCCACTAGCACCAGATGCCCCAGACATGACTCAGTTTACATCTGTTGAAGAATGGTTAAACTCGATCAAGATGGCCCGTTACCTAGAGAACTTTGAGCGAGCGGGTATCACGAGTATGGACGCTGTGGTTCGAGTTACCGTTAAGGAGCTCACTGCCTTAGGTATCACCTTAGTGGGGCATCAAAAGAAGATAATGAACAGTGTTCAGGCAATGAGAGCACAGATTACTGCAAATCTCTCGGAAGGGTTTTTGGTTTAACCCCTTTCAGCCTTCAATAGCAATAATAGTGATAATTCCAAAGGAGAAAAAAACAATCTGTGTGGATTTGGTGCTGAAGTTCATAATTGATTGTGATCTCTTGTCTACTACAGAGTGTTAAGAACAAGTGTTGGTGAAGGAGAAAAGGGAACTAGAGGAACTCCCATTGTTGAAATAAAGTGATATTGCAGACAGTTGGTGCATTTCAAGTGGACATCACAAATGAAATATTGTCCATGAAACTCGTCTTGGTTTTACAAGAAATGTTTGTAGTGCTGTAAATGACTTATGATTTCTGTCACTTTCCTTCCTCTTCCTCTGTCTCTCTGTTCCATATCCTTTTACTTTCCTGTTTCTGTTTGTACATTAGTGACTTGTGATTGTTATTTATCAACTCTTACAATTTTTGATACTGCCAGATGATGTTTTCCTTTACTACACTTTCCCATGTGAAGACACGTCCATTCAACTGTATAATGCTGATAAAAAAAAATTGGGAATCAAATTCAAACATTTTTATTTATTTAATTTTTTTAAGGACCATGGCTTATTTCTACTGCTTCTTTACTTTATATACTCCTGTACAAACATACGATATACCTCGCAGGACACATTGCCGACACCCGAGTTCATGAACAGTGTTGACGTGAACATTTGTTCACTTCATTAACTTCATACCCACACCAAAATCAGTTGAGCTGACACAATAAGGATGATTAGAACATTTATATATTTTACCACTCAAATGAGTACAGTAAAAGTACATTTGAGCTGCTGCTGATTCATTTAGGGGCCTAGTAACAGTGGTCATGTAGCCCCATGTGCTTGGGTGTGTATGAGATCTGATTACCTGTGTTATTGTGATGGCTGTACTATTGTGTGTATTTGCAATTAAGACTAGGATTTGTGTAGAAGGTGACCGTGGCCTTCATTTATGTACCATCCTAGTATTTTCCCAGAGTAGAGTTGGAATATTATGGAAAATCACTTCTAGGATGGCTAAAGTGGGAATCGAACCCACATCTTCTCGGTTCTGCCTCATGAGGCTGAGTGCTCCCTATCCCAACCCTCAGACCAAAATTTAATTTCTTATCAGAGCCGGTTATCAAACCTGGACCCCCAAGCCAATAACCAAGAATTCCACAAGGTGGAAAATAACATTTGAAAAGAGTGGTTAATATGTGAGGCAAGTAAAGATTTTACAGAAATATGCAAAATTTGAGAAATGCTCATATTTGGCTGATCTTTCAAATAATGGCAAGGTAGGCTTTCAGGATAAAGGTCTAGAATTTACTTACGTTTAATTTGTTTTATTGGAACAAATATTTTCATTGCTTGATTTGAACGAGTATTACTTTCACTCGCAGTCGAGGCTTGATGGAGACACAAGTACACTATAGAAATCAGTGGAAAGATTGGTGGCAATCTTATGAAGGAGGGTGGATCAAATATAAAAGTCTATTATTATAAAAATGCTATTAGTCAAAACCATTTGAAATGCATGTTTTTCTAATTTTTCTACATATTCACCCATTTTATCTATGCACTTAAAGGTAATTTTTAACACCACTTTCATAAAAGTATGAGGACAGGTGTGGAACAAGTTGCAATTGAAATCTTGCACCTCGGTTGTGAAACACTGTCTACTAGGAACTTCTTTGAGCCGGCCGAGCGAATGAAAGTTGTACGTTGTGATATCCAGACTGTGAAGGGCAGTCCCAGTGCATCTCAACCAATTTTTGTTGTGTTGCCGTGTGAAATCAATATAGCTCTGATTGGGATACTGCTCCTTTTTGACCGGAAGGCAGCCTCCTCTATTGACAAGGGTGCAGTAATATAGCCTGTTGTCTCGGGGGAAATCAATCAACAGGACACTGGGATACTGCTCCTTTTTGACCGGAAGGCAACCTCCTCTAATGAGAAGGGTGCAGTAATATGGCCTGTCGTCTTGGGGGATATCAATCAACAGGACACTGGGATACTGCTCCTTTTTGACCAGAAGGCAGCCTCCTCTATTATGAAGCGTGCAGTAATATGGCCTGTCGTCTTGGGGGAAATCAATCAACAGGACACTGGGATACTGCTCCTTTTTGACTGGAAGGCAACCTCCTCTATTGTGAAGGGTGCAGTAATATGGCCTGTCGTCTTGGGGGAAATCAATCAATCAACAGGACACCGGGATACTGCTCCTTTTTGACCGGAAGGCAACCTCCTCTATTGAGAAGGGTGCAGTAATATGGCCTGTCGTCTTGGGGGAAATCAATCAACAGGACACTGGGATACTGCTCCATTTTGACCGGAAGGCAACCTCCTCTATTGAGAAGGGTGCAGTAATATGGCCTGTCGTCTTGGGGGAAATCAATCAACAGGACACTGCGATACTGCTCCTTTTTGACCGGAAGGCAACCTCCTCTATTGTGAAGGGTGCAGTAATATGGCCTCTCGTCTTGGGGGAAATCAATTAACAGGACACTGGGATACTGCTCCTTTTTGACCGGAAGGCAACCTCCTCTATTGTGAAGGGTGCAGTAATATGGCCTGTCGTCTTGGGGGAAATCAATCAACAGGACACTGGGATACTGCTCCTTTTTGACTGGAAGGCAACCTCCTCTATTGAGAAGGGTGCAGTAATATAGCCTGTCGTCTTGGGGGAAATCAATCAACAGGACACTGCGATACTGCTCCTTTTTTACCGGAAGGCAACCTCCTCGATTGAGAAGGGTACAGTAATATAGCCTGTCGTCTTGGGGGAAATCAATCAACAGGACACTGGGATACTGCTTCTTTTTTACCGGAAGGCAGCCTCCTCGATTGTGAAGGGTGCAGTAATATGGCCTGTCGTCTTTGGAGAAATCAATCAACAGGACACTGGGATACTGCTCCTTTTTGACCGGAAGGCAACCACCTCTATTGAGAAGGGTGCAGTAATATGGCCTGTCGTCTTGGGGGAAATCAATCAACAGGACACTGGGATACTGCTCCGTTTTGACTGGAAGGCAACCTCCTCTATTGTGAAGGGTGCAGTAATATGGCCTGTCGTCTGGGGGGAAATCAATCAACAGGACACTGGGATACTGCTCCTTTTTGACCGGAAGGCAGCCTCCTCTATTGAGAAGGGTGCAGTAATATGGCCTGTCGTCTTGGGGGAAATCAATCAACAGGACACTGGGATACTGCTCCTTTTTGACCGGAAGGCAACCTCCTCTATTGTGAAGGGTGCAGTAATATGGCCTCTCGTCTTGGGGGAAATCAATTAACAGGACACTGGGATACTGCTCCTTTTTGACGGGAAGGCAACCTCCTCTATTGTGAAGGGTGCAGTAATATGGCCTGTCGTCTTGGGGGAAATCAATCAACAGGACACTGGGATACTGCTCCTTTTTGACTGGAAGGCAACCTCCTCTATTGAGAAGGGTGCAGTAATATGGCCTCTCGTCTTGGGGGTAATCAATCAACAGGACACTGGGATACTGCTCCTTTTTGACTGGAAGGCAACCTCCTCTATGGAGAAGGGTGCAGTAATATGGCCTCTCGTCTTGGGGGAAATCAATTAACAGGACACTGGGATACTGCTCCTTTTTGACGGGAAGGCAACCTCCTCTATTGTGAAGGGTGCAGTAATATGGCCTGTCGTCTTGGGGGAAATCAATCAACAGGACACTGGAATACTGCTCCTTTTTGACTGGAAGGCAACCTCCTCTATTGAGAAGGGTGCAGTAATATGGCCTCTCGTCTTGGGGGTAATCAATCAACAGGACACTGGGATACTGCTCCTTTTTGACCGGAAGGCAACCTCCTCTATTGTGAAGGGTGCAGTAATATGGCCTGTCGTCTTGGGGGAAATCATTCAACAGGACACTGGGATACTGCTCCTTTTTGACCGGAAGGCAACCTCCTCTATTGTGAAGGGTGCAGTAATATGGCCTCTCGTCTTGGGGGAAATCAATTAACAGGACACTGGGATACTGCTCCTTTTTGACCGGAAGACAACCTCCTCTATTGTGAAGGGTGCAGTAATATGGCCTGTCGTCTTGGGAGAAATCAATCAACAGGACACTGGGATACTGCTCCTTTTTTACCGGAAGGCTGCCTCCTCGATTGAGAAGGGTGCAGTAATATAGCCTGTCGTCTTGGGGGAAATCAATCAATAGGACACTGGGATACTGCTCCTTTTTTACCGGAAGGCAGCCTCCTCGATTGAGAAGGGTGCTGTAATATAGCCTATCGTCTTGGGGGAAATCAATCAACAGGACACTGGGATACTGCTCCTTTTTTACCGGATGGCAACCTCCTCCATTGAGAAGGGTGCAGTAATATAGCCTGTCGTCTTGGGGGAAATCAATCAACAGGACTCGTGGATACTGCTCCTTTTTTACTGGAAGGCAGCCTCCTCGATTGAGAAGGGTGCAGTAATATGGCCTGTCGTCTTGGGGGAAATCAATCAACAGGACACTGGGATACTGCTCCTTTTTGACCGGAAGGCAACCTCCTCTATTGAAAAGGGTGCAGTAATATAGCCTGTCGTCTTGGGGGAAATCAATCAACAGGACACTGGGATACTGCTCCTTTTTGACTGGAAGGCAACCTCCTCTATTGAGAAGGGTGCAGTAATATAGCCTGTCGTCTTGGGGGAAATCAATCAACAGGACACTGGGATACTGCTCCTTTTTTACCGGAAGGCAACCTTCTCGATTGAGAAGGGTACAGTAATATAGCCTGTCGTCTTGAGGGAAATCAATCAACAGGACACTGGGATACTGCTTCTTTTTTACCGGAAGGCAGCCTCCTCGATTGTGAAGGGTGCAGTAATATGGCCTGTCGTCTTTGGGGAAATCAATCAACAGGACACTGGGATACTGCTCCTTTTTGACCGGAAGGCAACCACCTCTATTGAGAAGGGTGCAGTAATATGGCCTGTCGTCTTGGGGGAAATCAATCAACAGGACACTGGGATACTGCTCCGTTTTGACCGGAAGGCAGCCTCCTCTATTATGAAGGGTGCAGTAATATGGCCTGTCGTCTTGGGGGAAATCAATCAACAGGACACTGGGATACTGCTCCTTTTTGACTGGAAGGCAACCTCCTCTATTGTGAAGGGTGCAGTAATATGGCCTGTCGTCTGGGGGGAAATCAATCAACAGGACACTGGGATACTGCTCCTTTTTGACCGGAAGGCAGCCTCCTCTAATGAGAAGGGTGCAGTAATATGGCCTGTCGTCTTGGGGGAAATCAATCAACAGGACACTGGGATACTGCTCCTTTTTGACCGGAAGGCATCCTCCTCTATTGTGAAGGGTGCAATAATATGGCCTCTCGTCTTGGGGGAAATCAATTAACAGGACACTGGGATACTGCTCCTTTTTGACAGGAAGGCAACCTCCTCTATTGTGAAGGGTGCAGTAATAGGGCCTGTCATCTTGGGGGAAATCAATCAACAGGACACTGGGATACTGCTCCTTTTTGACTGGAAGGCAACCTCCTCTATTGAGAAGGGTGCAGTAATATGGCCTCTCGTCTTGGGGGTAATCAATCAACAGGACACTGCGATACTGCTCCTTTTTTACCGGAAGGCAACCTCCTCGATTGAGAAGGGTACAGTAATATAGCCTGTCGTCTTGGGGGAAATCAATCAACAGGACACTGGGATACTGCTTCTTTTTTACCGGAAGGCAGCCTCCTCGATTGTGAAGGGTGCAGTAATATGGCCTGTCGTCTTTGGAGAAATCAATCAACAGGACACTGGGATACTGCTCCTTTTTGACCGGAAGGCAACCACCTCTATTGAGAAGGGTGCAGTAATATGGCCTGTCGTCTTGGGGGAAATCAATCAACAGGACACTGGGATACTGCTCCGTTTTGACTGGAAGGCAACCTCCTCTATTGTGAAGGGTGCAGTAATATGGCCTGTCGTCTGGGGGGAAATCAATCAACAGGACACTGGGATACTGCTCCTTTTTGACCGGAAGGCAGCCTCCTCTATTGAGAAGGGTGCAGTAATATGGCCTGTCGTCTTGGGGGAAATCAATCAACAGGACACTGGGATACTGCTCCTTTTTGACCGGAAGGCAACCTCCTCTATTGTGAAGGGTGCAGTAATATGGCCTCTCGTCTTGGGGGAAATCAATTAACAGGACACTGGGATACTGCTCCTTTTTGACGGGAAGGCAACCTCCTCTATTGTGAAGGGTGCAGTAATATGGCCTGTCGTCTTGGGGGAAATCAATCAACAGGACACTGGGATACTGCTCCTTTTTGACTGGAAGGCAACCTCCTCTATTGAGAAGGGTGCAGTAATATGGCCTCTAGTCTTGGGGGTAATCAATCAACAGGACACTGGGATACTGCTCCTTTATGACTGGAAGGCAACCTCCTCTATGGAGAAGGGTGCAGTAATATGGCCTCTCGTCTTGGGGGAAATCAATTAACAGGACACTGGGATACTGCTCCTTTTTGACGGGAAGGCAACATCCTCTATTGTGAAGGGTGCAGTAATATGGCCTGTCGTTTTGGGGGAAATCAATCAACAGGACACTGGAATACTGCTCCTTTTTGACTGGAAGGCAACCTCCTCTATTGAGAAGGGTGCAGTAATATGGCCTCTCGCCTTGGGGGTAATCAATCAACAGGACACTGGGATACTGCTCCTTTTTGACCGGAAGGCAACCTCCTCTATTGTGAAGGGTGCAGTAATATGGCCTGTCGTCTTGGGGGAAATCATTCAACAGGACACTGGGATACTGCTCCTTTTTGACCGGAAGGCAACCTCCTCTATTGTGAAGGGTGCAGTAATATGGCCTCTCGTCTTGGGGGAAATCAATTAACAGGACACTGGGATACTGCTCCTTTTTGACCGGAAGACAACCTCCTCTATTGTGAAGGGTGCAGTAATATGGCCTGTCGTCTTGGGAGAAATCAATCAACAGGACACTGGGATACTGCTCCTTTTTTACCGGAAGGCAGCCTCCTCGATTGAGAAGGGTGCTGTAATATAGCCTGTCGTCTTGGGGGAAATCAATCAACAGGACACTGGGATACTGCTCCTTTTTTACCGGATGGCAACCTCCTCCATTGAGAAGGGTGCAGTAATATAGCCTGTCGTCTTGGGGGAAATCAATCAACAGGACTCTGGGATACTGCTCCTTTTTTACTGGAAGGCAGCCTCCTCGATTGAGAAGGGTGCAGTAATATGGCCTGTCGTCTTGGGGGAAATCAATCAACAGGACACTGGGATACTGCTCCTTTTTGACCGGAAGGCAACCTCCTCTATTGAGAAGGGTGCAGTAATATAGCCTGTCGTCTTGGGGGAAATCAATCAACAGGACACTGGGATACTGCTCCTTTTTGACCAGAAGGCAACCTCCTCTATTGTGAAGGGTGCAGTAATATGGCCTCTCGTCTTGGGGGAAATCAATCAACAGGACACTGGGATACTGCTCCTTTTTGACCGGAAGGCAACCTCCTCCATTGAGAAGGGTGCAGTAATATAGCCTGTCGTCTTGGGGGAAATCAATCAACAGGACACTGGGATACTGCTCCTTTTTGACCAGAAGGCAACCTCCTCTATTGTGAAGGGTGCAGTAATATGGCCTCTCGTCTTGGGGGAAATCAATTAACAGGACACTGGGATACTGCTCCTTTTTGACCGGAAGGCAACCTCCTCTATTGTGAAGGGTGCAGTAATGTGGCCTGTCGTCTTGGGGGAAATCAATCAACAGGACACTGGGATACTGCTCCTTTTTTACCGGAAGGCAACCTCCTCGATTGAGAAGGGTACAGTAATATAGCCTGTCGTCTTGGGGGAAATCAATCAACTGGACACTGGGATACTGCTTCTTTTTTACCGGAAGGCAGCCTCCTCGATTGTGAAGGGTGCAGTAATATGGCCTGTCGTCTTTGGGGAAATCAATCAACAGGACACTGGGATACTGCTCCTTTTTGACCGGAAGGCAACCACCTCTATTGAGAAGGGTGCAGTAATATGGCCTGTCGTCTTGGGGGAAATCAATCAACAGGACACTGGGATACTGCTCCGTTTTGACCGGAAGGCAGCCTCCTCTATTATGAAGGGTGCAGTAATATGGCCTGTCGTCTTGGGGGAAATCAATCAACAGGACACTGGGATACTGCTCCTTTTTGACTGGAAGGCAACCTCCTCTATTGTGAAGGGTGCAGTAATATGGCCTGTCGTCTGGGGGGAAATCAATCAACAGGACACTGGGATACTGCTCCTTTTTGACCGGAAGGCAGCCTCCTCTAATGAGAAGGGTGCAGTAATATGGCCTGTCGTCTTGGGGGAAATCAATCAACAGGACACTGGGATACTGCTCCTTTTTGACCGGAAGGCAACCTCCTCTATTGTGAAGGGTGCAATAATATGGCCTCTCGTCTTGGGGGAAATCAATTAACAGGACACTGGGATACTGCTCCTTTTTGACGGGAAGGCAACCTCCTCTATTGTGAAGGGTGCAGTAATAGGGCCTGTCATCTTGGGGGAAATCAATCAACAGGACACTGGGATACTGCTCCTTTTTGACTGGAAGGCAACCTCCTCTATTGAGAAGGGTGCAGTAATATGGCCTCTCGTCTTGGGGGTAATCAATCAACAGGACACTGGAATACTGCTCCTTTTTGACTGGAAGGCAACCTCCTCTATGGAGAAGGGTGCAGTAATATGGCCTCTCGTCTTGGGGGAAATCAATCAACAGGACACTGGGATACTGCTCCTTTTTGACCGGAAGGCAACCTCCTCTATTGAGAAGGGTGCCAGTAATATGGCCTGTCGTCTAGGGGGAAATCAATCAAACGGACACTGGGGTACTGCTCCTTTTTGACTGGAAGACAACCTCCTCTATTGAGAAGGGTGCAGTAATATGGCCTCTCGTCTTGGAGGGAATCAATCAACAGGACACTGGGATACTGCTCCTTTTTTACCGGAAGGCAACCTCCTCTATTGAGAAGGGTACAGTAATATAGCCTGTCGTCTTGGGGGAAATCAATCAACAGGACACTGGGATACTGCTTCTTTTTTACCGGAAGGCAGCCTCCTCGATTGTGAAGGGTGCAGTAATATGGCCTGTCGTCTTTGGGGAAATCAATCAACAGGACACTGGGATACTGCTCCTTTTTGACCGGAAGGCAACCACCTCTATTGAGAAGGGTGCAGTAATATGGCCTGTCGTCTTGGGGGAAATCAATCAACAGGACACTGGGATACTGCTCCGTTTTGACCGGAAGGCAGCCTCCTCTATTATGAAGGGTGCAGTAATATGGCCTGTCGTCTTGGGGGAAATCAATCAACAGGACACTGGGATACTGCTCCTTTTTGACTGGAAGGCAACCTCCTCTATTGTGAAGGGTGCAGTAATATGGCCTGTCGTCTGGGGGGAAATCAATCAACAGGACACTGGGATACTGCTCCTTTTTGACCGGAAGGCAGCCTCCTCTAATGAGAAGGGTGCAGTAATATGGCCTGTCGTCTTGGGGGAAATCAATCAACAGGACACTGCTCCTTTTTGACCGGAAGGCAACCTCCTCTATTGTGAAGGGTGCAATAATATGGCCTCTCGTCTTGGGGGAAATCAATTAACAGGACACTGGGATACTGCTCCTTTTTGACGGGAAGGCAACCTCCTCTATTGTGAAGGGTGCAGTAATAGGGCCTGTCATCTTGGGGGAAATCAATCAACAGGACACTGGGATACTGCTCCTTTTTGACTGGAAGGCAACCTCCTCTATTGAGAAGGGTGCAGTAATATGGCCTCTCGTCTTGGGGGTAATCAATCAACAGGACACTGGAATACTGCTCCTTTTTGACTGGAAGGCAACCTCCTCTATGGAGAAGGGTGCAGTAATATGGCCTCTCGTCTTGGGGGAAATCAATCAACAGGACACTGGGATACTGCTCCTTTTTGACCGGAAGGCAACCTCCTCTATTGAGAAGGGTGCCAGTAATATGGCCTGTCGTCTAGGGGGAAATCAATCAAACGGACACTGGGGTACTGCTCCTTTTTGACTGGAAGACAACCTCCTCTATTGAGAAGGGTGCAGTAATATGGCCTCTCGTCTTGGAGGGAATCAATCAATAGGACACTGGGATACTGCTCCTTTTTGACCGGAAGGCAACCTCCTCTATTGAGAAGGATGCAGTTATATGGCCTGTCGTCTTGGGGGAAATCAATCAACAGGACACTGTGATACTGCTCCTTTTTGACCGGAAGGCAACCTCCTCTATTGAGAAGGGTGCCATTAATATGGCCTGTCGTCTAGGGGGAAATCAATCAAATGGACTCTGGGATACTGCTCCTTTTTGACTGGAAGGCAACCTCCTCTATTGAGAAGGGTGCAGTAATATGGCCTCTCGTCTTGGTGGAAATCAATCAACAGGACACTGGGATACTGCTCCTTTTTGACTGGAAGGCAACCTCCTCTATTGAGAAGGATGCAGTAATATGACCTGTCGTCTTGGGGGAAATCAATCAACAGGACACTGGGATACTGCTCCTTTTTAACCGGAAGGCAACCTCCTCTATTGAGAAGGGTGCAGTAATATGGCCTCTCGTCTCGGGGGAAATCAATCAACAGGACACTGGGATACTGCTCCTTTTAGACCGGAAGGCAACCTCCTCTATTGTGAATGGTGCAGTAATATGGCCTGTCGTCTTGGGGGAAATCATTCAACAGGACACTGGGATACTGCTCCTTTTTGACAGGAAGGCAACCTCCTCTATTGTGAAGGGTGCAGTAATATGGCCTGTCGTCTTGGGGGAAATCAATCATCAGGACACCTTTCGAGTTCCAGAACACTGCGGGCAACTGTGGCTTAGCTGTCAAAGGTGGACAGTGACTTTCTTCTGTCAGGAGGTGTAATGATGCTCATAAGTCTTGTTGCACATGAGGATTTTGTCCAAAAAAAGTGTCAGATTCTTCTTCATAACGCTTGAGAAATTTCAACACTCACACTATTTTGCTCTTCATTCAGCAACCGTGGAACCCTAACGAGCTGAGCGGCTTCGGTGGTGTAGTTGGTAGCATGCGAGCTTCTATGCCCAAGATCGCGGGTTCAAACTTGGCCGAAGTCGTCGGATTTTTTTAAGAACGTTAAAAATCCCTCAATATGCCTTCCTTTGGAGGGGAAGTAAAGCCGGCGGTCCCATGTCATAGATTTATGACATGTTACAAGAACCTTCCACTAATTACACCTGTGTGAAGCTAAGTTATATATAGGTTAAACATTTGACTAACGTTCTTAGGTTCCTACGTTTGTCGTCAAGAGCCGACTGCAGTGGCATCTGGTAACTAAGTTCTGAACTAGTTGGTTGTTGATGGTGGTGTTTGGCAGCAAAAGTAGGAACTACTTGGAAAAATTGTATGTCTGCAGTCCTTACTTGAATTAAAACAGATACACACACTAATACAGTCATCACAATTAACATTGGTTATCAGACAGATTCTACACACACCCAAAGTACACGGGGCTACATGACCGCGTTGTCGCAGCCCCTAAACTAAGGAACCAAGCAACCCAATGAGCAGTCACTCTCCGTAATCTCAACGCCTGCCAAATGATTAATTGGACACTCCCATAGCTCATAAGGAGTTCTTTGAATTCACAAACAGCACAAATGTTCGGTGGCATGATTCTGGTGCAGGGGCTATGTCGGTGAGTCTTTCTAGAGCTTGCTGCACCAACATTTTATTCCAGCCTATGAAAGTTTTTTTTAACAACTGTGAATTTCAATTGCATTAACATCTCATTCACAAGAATTATAGCAAGTTGTGCAATGGGGCAATTTAAATCGTGATTAAGACTGACTGCAGGAACAAAGCCTCTCATCTCACCCTCCTTTAACCCTTTATAGGGCAGACTATTGAAGATATTCTATTTGCATTTTTGAAAATAAAATTTTAATTATTTAGCCTAATATTAATTATTATTAGTTTTAATTTTTGTTTTCATTAACATTTTATCTTCATATTTATTTTTATAATTTTAATTTTATTATTATTTTTATATTCTTAAAATTAAGATTATAAAATTATTTTATTTTTATAAGATTATTTATTATTAATTTTTAAAAGTATATTTATTTTAATTCTAATTTTTACCATATTCTTTTACTTTTCAATTTTAATTGTTTTTATTTAAAAAAAATATTTTTTTTTCAATCACTTTAGGTCGAGGAGATAAAGAGATAATATTTGGTTTTCAGAAATATTAGCACCTCCTCAAGAAATATCGCTGAAAGATTCAACCATCAGCATGTTTGACAACATAAATTGTTCTTATAGTAGTGGTAAATATAGATACCCATAAAGGGTTAAAAGCTTCGAACCTCTCTGTCCTCTACAGGCTTGCTTGTACGTGATCCCCTCCATATCCTTTCTGATGACTGGGAAACATTCTTGTAGAGAAATTTACACAAAATTATATTGAACAGGCAGTAGATTATTACGAAGATATCAGTGTTCTTATTGAAAAACGAAAACACACACTTCCATGTTATGTACGAGGGCTGTTTTTTAAGTAAGGGCCGTTTTTTATTTTAAGCCCGTAGTTAGTGCGCACGCCGCAGCAAGTGTGTGCGCTACCTCCCGGCATCCTTTGCGAACGAGCAGGCATCAGTTGCAGCTATGTAGCTAACCTGTACGCTGAACTCGGCATCTTTACAATGTTCAAGATTATTGATTCGCCCGCCGCGTGTGAGATACGATCTGTGATATGTTTTTTGAGTGCAAGAAACATGTCGGCTGCCGTCATTCATCGTCAGCTTTGTGAGGTGTATGGTGATAATGCAATGACGGAAGGTAAAGTGCGAAAATGGGTACGTGAGTTCAAAAGTGGCCATGAAAATGTTCATGACGATGAACGCTCAGGTCTGTGATCACAGATGACTTGGTGACTGCAATTGACACGAAAATTCACGAGGACCGAAGATTCATGATAACCACTCTATCAATGGATTTTCCTCACGTGTGAATTCTTGGTTGTCAGAGCAGGCGGCAAACTTTTATGCAGAGGGATTTCAGAACTTAGTTTTAAGGTATGACAACTGCCTAAATAAACAAGGCAACTATGTAGAAAAATAGGGGAAGGTATGTAAAACCTAAAAATAAATGTGGTTTCAAAATAAAATGTTCGGTTAATTAAAAACAAAGGCCCTTACTTAAAAAGCAGCCCTCTTATATACGACAAAGTTAATGAAAAGTTGTGGTGACAAATGTAAATCACATTAACACACATTGTTCATGAACATCATAGTGTCGAACAAGGTGGTGTTGAACATAGCCCGTGGTACAGGAGTATGTAAAGTCCATCAGTTGATAGTGTTAAGGCAGTTTTCTCCTGTGTGAGTGTTGTGAATAAAAGCCATAACTTTTAAGTGTCATTTCTTTTATTTTCTTTAGGCAGTAAAATGTGGGTGTTGTTATTCATAAGGCCATAGCTTGGCTTGTTAGCACATGATGTGATAGATGGCTTTAAGGGTTTGACAAATACCCAGTGTTACTATTGCTGTATTTTTTTCTTCATATTTGTAAATTTTGTAGTTAAAAAAAATATGTTTCTAAAATTATTTTGAACGACTCTCTGTAGTTATGTTGAGTTCCATGGAATCTGTGATCACTTTTTGATGCCATAAATATAAATTTACATTTTAACAGCAAGTACAAACTGGATTTTTTTTTTAAATTATACTACGAAATAATTGGAATATAAAATATATCTTCAGAATATATTGAGTTATTTTTGCTCAGTTTCTTCTGCAACTGCTGAACATAAATCACATAGCATTTTTGGATGACAGAATATCAATTCTCAGCATTGATGCTTATTTCGTTAGTTGGGTTATTTATTTGTTGATTTATTTATTTATTAGTCTTAAAACATACACAAATTATTTCATAATATAAGGTCTGTTCTAGGATCAGTTAAAGTAAAGTATTCAAAGTTTCTAAACTTTCTCGGATTGGAAAAATTACTAAGAAAATACAAATTTTCTTCTGTGATACAAGTAATTTTCTGATTTAGTAAAACGTGTAAACAATGATGTGATAAAGTAGGCCTAGTTTCTGGCCTATTAATCAATGGGTGTTTTGGAGAGTGATTCAACACAGTGCCTCAGCCAACCAATAGAGAAAATCTATTCAACAGTTTTCCTCTTGAGGTGTACACTTTTCTCTTCTGGTGTACAATCATTTTATTACTTTTAGTTTACATCGATCTATGAGGTCTGTTAGAATAGTATCCGACCTTTAGCTGGGGAAAAAGAACTGGCATACATGGAGTGTTGGAAACCGAATCACCCTCCAAGTAGTCACCTTGGGACTCCACACACTTATCCCAGCAGTGCCACTATTGTTGGAAGCATTCCAAGAAAGCCTCTTTCGGAATAGAGTTTAGCTCGGCTGTTGTTGCTGCCAAAATGTCCTCTCGTCTGAAATTGGATTCCTTTCAATGGCCTCTTGAGTTTAGGGAACAGCCAGAAATCGCAGGGGGCCATATCAGGAGAGTGAGAAGCCTGTTGAACCACAGGAGTCTGGTTTTTCGCCAAAAAAGTCTGATATAAAGGGACAGGTATTTCGTCTGATCAAAATACGAAAAAAGTCTGAATCAAGTGTTCCGCCATCGGCAGCATCGGCACAAATTTTCGGCGCCACTCTCTTCATGGCCAATCTTTCGATCACAATAGAATGTGCTGAGAAAGAATTCCGAGGCCATCTCTTCCCCAATGTCTCGGATAGTCGCACGACAGTCGCGCATCACCACACCCTTCACTTTGGCAATGACCTGGTCATTTCGGCATGTCGATGGCCGACCGGTGCGTGGTTCACTCTCCACTGATGAGGGGCTGTCTTTAAATCGTTTGTACCACTCCTTAATTTGTGTGATGCCGTCTGAATCTCTCGAATGGTTTCCACCTGTCTGTTGCCCAGTTTATGGCAAAATTTGATGCAGTAGCGCTGCTCCAGTCGTTCTGTCATTTTCCTTGCAGTGAAAAACCAACGAGAGCACTACACACTACCTCACTCAAATGCTGTTTGCCAGCAACAGACGCTTTCAACAGGTGGGAAAAGTTCACACATGCGCACAAAGGTTCAAGGTCGGCTCATGCAAGTGCGCTTGATTCAAATCCAACAGGTTTTCGCAAAAATTAAATAAGGTCGAATACTTTCCTAACAGACCTCGTTTATAGGATGATTCAATGAGGTGAACGTACAATCAATCATTAGACAGGAAAAGAAGGGTAGCAATACATAAAAAGGACAAACACAATGACAGGTAAATGTGAGCAGAGGAAGAGATAAAAGGGGAAAATGAGAACCATCTTCAATAACCAGTCACACCACAGTCTGGAAAGGTGGGAATTCACAGCATCAGTCTGTCATTAGCTCTTCAATGTTTTTTCCTTCTCCCCCAAAGAGCTTGTGTCTGATCAGGACACCTGTAGTAATTCAGTTTCCACTCCATCCTGCACCAACTCATTGAAGAATGCTCCCCGCTATGCACTACAGAATAACTCCTGATGAGACGAGCTATTCACTGGATTGATGGTGTGAAGATGACAATGTGTCCGACTGTGGAGATTGTCTTCGTTCTTTTGATGATAGTGCTTTTCCCTTTTATCTCTCCCTCTGCTTGCCTTTGCCTGTCCTTGTATTTGTCCTGGTTGTTCGTTTCTATCCTTTTTCTGTTCAGTGACTTTTGGCAGTGCGTTCAGTGATAGAAGTTTCTATTAAGCTCTTGTTTTGGTGAACATTCATAGCAGACAAACCTGTTAAATAGTATCTTCACAGTTCACTCCATTCTACACCATCCTCTTAAAAGAAGATCTCATTGAAGAATATAAGTACAGGGAGTCCATAAAATAACCGTTCAGTAGAGATTTGAAATTTAAAGTGGTACTTATGGCAGTGCATATTTCTTCTCACGAGATGTTGGAAATGTCCTCCAAGGGCTTGCAGACATGCAACGATTCTGCATATTGTTCAACACCTTCTGGAGGGTTGTTGTCATGATTTGTGCAATGTGCTTCGCATTGGCTGTCGGTGGCTCTGTCAGTGTGTGAGAATTGTTCTGGTACACCAGTCCCTTCAGTGAACCCCACAGATAACCAGTAGTTCCACGAAGGACTATATAGCCTAGTCTTTTCCCTTTCAAAATTCTGCCACCAATTAAATAAATTTTCCATGTGATGGACTGAATAGCTTTTGGTAATGACCTACGTTGTTATAGAGTACTCTATAGGGCAACAATTTCAAACTCATCCGAACATTGTAGTTATATTAGACAACAAACATAAGAATATTATTTTAAGATAGCAAAACTGTCTTGCTATGGTACTTGTGCTTGTCGTGTCGTAAACCAAAGCTTTCATCATTGTTGAAGATAATCACATCAACACACCTCCAGCACTGGGAAACAAGTGTTCAAAGTCTCACAATGAGGCGTAATCTACAATACATGAATTTAACACTAAGGAATTGGGTACTAGAATCTTTAGTTCTCGGTACTGGTTTATAAACTTGCCGAAAGACCAGTTCAATAGAACACAGATCAAGAAAAGATGTTTCCTTTCAGAAATTAATATGCATATAATCTGTAGTTTACTCTACCTTCAATAGTAAATTGGGAAAGATAACCACTACAATGAAAAGTATATATATATACCGTATTTACTCGCCTATAACACCCCCTTTTTTCTTCTCGAATTTTTGGCTTCAAAAATAGGGGGGGGGGGGAGTAAAATAGGTGAAAATTTCCCTTGATATAGGTTAGGATGGCGTGGTATAAAGGCACACAAAGGAGCACCTAGCACCCTTAAATCAACACACACAATAGTTATTTTAACCTTGACTTTATTTACGATAAAAATGATAATGCCCATTTAAATAGCCACTCTCTTGCATCATCACAGCTGACTGGCCACAGGACTAAGACAGCGCTGCAGCCGCACAGAGCATTGCGTGCATCAAGTTCAAGGTTACTTAATGTTGCAATATGTTACGCGTCAACTAGGCCTACCTGAAATACGGAAGATTTGTTTCTAATACCGAACCCATTTCTGTACTTTCCTTTTTTCACACCGCGGAAGGACTTAGAAGTTTTCTTGGTTCCCAATAATTTGCCCTTCTGGTTGCGCCAATAACGAATCACTTCGTATTTACGACTCGCCGCTTTCACTCCATTTTCTGCAGCAAATTGTAGCACTTTCAACTTGAAGGATGCCGTAAAACTTGTTCTCTTGCTCATTTTCAGTCCTGCTTGTGTACTGCAAGTTTCTTAATTATACACTACACATGGCCATGCGGGACGCGAGACACGTAACTCGTAAGCTGGGGGGTAGGGGAAGTGAGTAACTATTGTCTAAGTCAACGATGCACAGGTGGTGCAGGCAAAAGCGCGGGTTTTACCGTTAACTGGAATCTTGTAGGCCTAATTGCTACATTTTCTGATTATTTCTCCTTCGCAATTATTTGTTTCCTCCAACAACAGTAGAAAATTGAGGGGGGTGTTAGAGGCGAGTGTATATATACATACATACACTGCTCAACAAAAGTTTGGACTACCGCCATCAATTGTATGCTAATGCTGCCATAGGGGAGTGGGACCTCTCACCCCAAGATAAACTTGATGGTCTCATTCAGAGCATGCCTCCTCCGTGATACTGATCATCATTAGATACAGATTTTCAAAGTTTTTGTTTTCAAAAGGGACACTTAGAAGCGAGTTTGGTTTGTTTTTGTACCGTTTCATGGTTATCTAACCATGATTGTTATTGTTTTCAGAAGGACTGATGTTTAGTTTGTTAATAAGTTATTGTATAAACCTCAATGGGTTACTATAAGGAGTCCTCCTAGTAAAATATATATATTCCAAACTTTTGTTGAGCAGTGTATGTATCCATGACTTCTCCCATAGAAATGGCATCTTTCTGTAACGAGTCTCAAGAGTTCATTTTAAGAAAAGTCAAGTGCACGTTTTCTATAATTTATGAAAAGTAAGCTACAGAATTCAGTGCCAGATGATAAAGATTATTACAGTGACTCATTACACAAGCTACTCTATGGCTGGCTGCGTGTCTCAGCGGTAACATTCTCACTTCCAGTGCCCAAGGTTGCAGGATCGAATCCTAGCACAGTCAACTGGTATTTGAGGGTGCACAAATGGGAGGAAGCCATGTCAGATTTACTGGCATGTTAAAGATCGCCTTTGGGGCAAAATTCCGCCATCCCGGCGTTTCTAAAAGCCGCAGTAGTTAAAAGGAACGTAAAACAAATAACATTATTATTAAAGCTACTCTATGATTGCTTGAATAGGTTATGGGAAATGAAAGTATGATTTAACATATTCTCACTGCTGCCATCTTCAATTCTTGAAAACAATTAAACAAATTGGATGTCTATAGTATATACTGTATAATCCCAAATACCACCTGCCCCTGTATAAGACCCAGACCCTAAATTTCTAACAGAATATTTTGGGGGAAAACATCAAGACAAGAGAGAAAGTTCCTCCGCTACACTGAAGAACACCAAATCGTGGAAATGTTTTTCACTGCACAATAAAGCATCTACTCTTAAGTGTTATATTATACAGGGGGTATCAAAATGAATATCGGGGTTTTAAGGCTTTGTAGTATTTATTACAGTCTGGTGCGGATCTAGAGTTTGGCTTTGGAGGGGGTCAGAGAATCGAAATTGTTAAGAAAAATGGTATCACTAAAGACTCAATCACAAAATAACCAAACGTACAAAACCAGACCAATTTTTTTTGCAAGCTACATGGATAGAAATTTGATGCGTTTAGCGCACCAAAAATATTCGTACAAATTGCAACGGTGTGGCGTGTTTTGCGACGTTTACATCGAGCTTCAAGAAAAGTATCAAGGTACGTTACAGTTTCGGCAAGTCGAGTTGGTACCGACAAAGGGACCAAACTGTTTTTCAGTTAAAATTCGTTAAGTTTTATTTGTCTGGTTATTGTGTTTTCGTTTTTTGAGTTTGCAAAGAAATTTGGCCTCCGTTTGTGGTGGGGTCATGACCCCCGTGCCCCCCCCGATTACAGTTAACTTACAATTATAAATAATACATCAAATTAAAGAGCAACTCGAACAGTTTGTCTTACAAGTGTTCAATGTGAGCACCATTCGTCACACATCGAGTAGTTGTTGCAACAACTGCTTAAATCTAACCATGACCACAGAGCTTTCTGAGGACAAGTGCAAAGTATCCCAAAATTGAAGATAGACTTCATAAATTTGTGATTGGGAAATGTGAACTAGGATATGGTGCATCGACCGAAATGTGCCAACTAAAGGCATTGTTATGGTGGTTCATTATACAATCTTTCAATCCCTTTGTTTGATTAGGACACAAGAAATAAAAACAAAATTTTGTTACGCATTTCTCATAACAATTAGGTGCCTGTGTTAAGCCTTGTACAAAGACACACTGCCTCCTGGCTGCTGTGGAATATATATCTCATACAGATTACTTCAAGGTTTGGAGGCGCTATTACAAATATTACTACAATAAATCATCTTCAAGTTTTGACCGTGCCTTCCACATTTTTACTGTATGTCACTAATCCAACATGGTGACCATGCAAAATATTTACATGGCATTCAATATCTCCAAAACTAATGCTCCAGAAAACCTTCAGAGACTAAAAAAAATTAAATTTATGTTTGAGGCTTTCAAAATCATGATAGGCATCGAACAAGACATGGCAGCCACATGGATTTGAAGTTTATAAATGGGCTTTTCTCATAAGTTAATCACCCAGGTGCAGTGAAACTTGGCACGGTAAATCTTACACACTTTCGTCCGATCCACAAAAATATCCAGCAACAGAGTGGAAAGATGTTACACATCAAAAACTCGAACTACGTTTCAATTCAGGCAACTAACATACTCTTAATAAATCATAATTGTTTTCAGCAAATATGATATCATGAATATTTTTACACCAAAGGGCGCTAAATTCAAACTGACTGTCCAAATGAAATTGAATTAAAATGTAACATTGCACGCCCGCGTCATAAAATACTCATCCCCTTCAAAAGATAGTACGCCGCGCAAACATCTTAATCAGACAGATGGAATCATTATCCATATTATATTTTGCAAAACTATCCTTTCTTCAAGTCGAGCTGTGCTGTAAATTTACATTATTTGTTACTAATTGTGTATAAGCATAAGATGATAGTTCTAAAATTAATATTGGAATAAGTTATCCTTCTTTTATATTTGTCATTGAACATAGAGCCTGTAGTGGTGTTAGAGTCTTTGACTGTGAATCTAGAGATCTTGGATAGATATTTTTGCTACCAGATTATCGCTTTAAACGATATCAATATGACTCATTGTAACAGAAGCCATATGAAATTACGTTTTGGTCTGTGAATCAAGAGGTCCGTGAACTGGACAAGCCTTTCATGATCTACTGCTGTGCACATTGCATTTACTCAAAAGCTGGCCTATTTATAAGGAATTTAAGGTTATGAGCGGTGTCGCGTCTATTAATCTAGTTTATCCATATCGTATTCTTTATTTAGGCTAGTTCTGGTGGAAGCTACAAATCATCTAATAAAATGAGTTCCGTATTATAAACTACAATATCTGTAAAACACTCCCTTTTACAATAAATTAATATCTGTGCCAATCCCTATATATATATATATATATATATATATATATTATATATATATATTATAATTGTGAAAGTCTGTGTGTGTGTTAGTTTGTTACCTCTTGACACTAAAACGGCTGGACGGATTTGGATGAAATTTGAAATGGAGACAACTTATACCCTGGGATAACATATAGGCTGCCATTCATCCGGAAATAAATCATTGTTCCCATGGAACGGGCAACATAATTGAAAAGTCACCAAAAATACTCAACCGGGGCAAAATAGATTAGATTAGATTTTTATTTATCCATTTGATGACTTACATGTATACAATACATTTTTGATATAGGACACGTCAGAAATTACATAGAAAATAAAAGAACTTACAGGTATATATTACTAATATTATCACTATTTATAACTCTCTCTCTCGCTCTCGTTGTCAATTCATTTCAGTATACTGTTAATGCATTCATAAATTGCTGTATGTGTAGATTTTTTCCGTTCTGAATCCATGTTGTGAGTTTTTTTTACTATAAAACTTATCAGTCTCTTATACATGATTTTTTCCACAATTTTTGCAATACCAGTTGGTAAGGGCATAGGACGATAGTTATCTAATTCATCTTTAGAACTGTTTTTGTGCACTGGAATTACTTTCGATAACTTAAAATATCCGGGTAAGTTCCTGAGAGAATTGAACTGTTGATTAAGTGCGTAAGTGGATTTATTATATTGTCTGCATATTTCTTTAAAATTGCATCAGGGATACCATCAATACCAGCACAGAATTTATTTTTTAGCTCTTTTATAACTATTCTTACCTCTTCACTTGTGACATGATTTATAAATAAAGAATCACTGCATATATTTATTTTATTATTAGAATTTAGTGTATTTATCTGTGATTTATTTAATAATTTTGTGGAATTTCCAGAAAATAGTCATTAAAAGTGTTTGCTATTTCCTCTGGATTATTAATCACTTTATTATTGTAGGTCAGTGTAATGTTCCTTTCTATTTTAGCAGATTTTCCAGTTTCTTTCTTTATCACGGACCACATAGCCCTGTTTTTATTAGATGATTGGGATATAAATTTATCATTATGCGTTTTCTTTGCTAGTCTTATTACCTTACTTAATATGCTAGTGTATTTTTTGTAGTATAAATTGAATTCAGGTGTTGTTTGGTATTGTTTATATAATTTGTGTAGAAATTTCTTTCTTTGACATGAATTTCTAATCCCTGTTGTTATCCAATTGCTAGTTTTGTTATTTTGAATAGTTCTTTTTTAAAGGGGAATGCTGTTTCAAAATTGTGTTTTAGGGTACTGTTAAAAGCATTAAATTTATCATTTACATTTTCTAGTTTATACATTTCTGACCATGTTTCCTTATTTAATAAGTCATTGAAATATGTAACATTTGTTTCAGTGAATGACCTGCACTTTGATTTTATTCCTCTATCATGATGATACCACTGCATCGTTTCACTCTCAATATTTAGTTACTGTTTTCCATATTTTTTTAGAATTTCTTTTAATTTTTTTATTGCGTCGAAAAAATGAGACCTAAAATATTTTTCATGCAAAGAGAACGGTTATTTAATTGTATCGAAATATCATTTTGATTATGATGATGACTGTAGTTTTAAGGGGCGGAACAGCAAGGTCATCTGTCCTTTAATACCGGTAATGTACTCGATTACCCTATTATATTAATGAACCCCCCCCAGAAGGAAATCATGCGTATGCCATTCCGCCTAGCATAAGACAATCTTTTTCAACAACAAAAATGTATCTTAATGCATACTTCAGATACATATGAATTGCTGAGATTATACTTACCTCCTTTAGCAGAGAACCTTTTATCTGACACCAATCCTCTACAGTGGCAAGCTTACTTCTTGTGGCAACTAGGCTACTACACATTGTGTAAATCTGTTTGAAATGAGTAAATCTTGAGCTTTAACAGAGAATTCTGGATGTGGTGATTGGTTTAAGGGCCTTGGAGTACAAAAGATAATTGCGGCCATCCGTTTGAATACAGGTTTCAAGTTGTCGCAAGAAAGCATTCATAACTCTGCCGAACACCGCACGCACCTCTTCTGTAATGGCATCTTTCAGTGCCATTATTGTACTGGGTTAGTGGGCATTGACACGTTCCTTTAGGCACCCCCACAGGAAAAAATAGCAACAGGATAAGTCGGGGGCTCTTGGCAACCAAGGGATTCCCCTGAGTGACATTATCTTCCACACCTAACAATGGTAAATGAAATGGTGGAACGTATTCTTAAATGCGATAACAATAAAATCAGTTTTCCTTGCAAATCAACCGAGTACTGTTCATTTCAAAAACATCCGGTTCCTATGTGTAACCCTGTATTTCTGTAAATTATTTGTAATCCTCTCCTCAATATCCACCCATCAATTTCTTAATTTATGTAGACCTACAGCAGCAACCAGGCAACAAGAATCTCCCAGTGAACAGGGAAGGGTTCGAGAGGAGATAATAAGGGGACGCAGTGTAACAACATGAAGCTTGTGAACAGACAAACAGTTGCGAGCAAAATGTGACCACATGAGGGCATGAGACCTAATATATAGAATTCAGTTGAGTCTAACCTGACAGCCTTTGGGCTTGATAAAACCTAACCTTTCCTGCAATTAATTTCAGGATGTCATGCTCATCAGATCAGCTTAATAAATTAGGCCTCAAGTTATATTCTACCAGTTCTACCACCCGATGGTGCTGAAACGGTTCGTCACCAGTTCTACCGCCAAGTGGTGCTGAAACGGTTCGTGACGAGTTCTACCGCCCGGTGGTGCTGAAACGGTTCGTGACTAGTTCTACCACCCGGTGGTGCTGAAACGGTTCGTGACTAGTTCTACCACCCGGTGGTGCTGAAATGGTTTGTCACCAGTTCTACCGCCCGCTGGTGCTAATGACGCAACATCCAGCTGTTTTAGGCAATGTTATTTGAAAGTAGACTTGCCGGCTCCTTGGTGATAGTCCATGGAATCTATTACCGTACTTTGCATTGTCAATCTCTATGGTGATGTGAATTGTTCCAAGAGATGGTAAAGTTTGACTTCTGTGCACTGTAATGACTGAAGACAAACGCAATAGTAGTTAGAATAGTGGCGATTCTAAACATTTACCGTACCCAGGGGATCTTCTTCTTCCTAGCATTAATCCCTTGCAGGGTCTGCTATTTTGCTATACCTCCTCCACTTTTTTCTGTCATTGACATCTTCTGGTGTTCGACCAACAGCGTGCATGTCAGCCCTGATGTTGTCAGTCCACCGCTTTGCAGGTCTTCCACATGGTCTTGTTCCACCTGGGTTGATGTGAAGTGACATTTGTGCAACTGAGTTGTTCTGTCTTCTCATGACGTGACCGTACCAGCGTAGACGAGCCTCCCTCATCTTCTCGACAATTGGTGCAACACCAAATCTTCGCCGGACATCTGTGTCCCTTGCGTGGTCAAATCGGGTCAGCCCCATCGACCATCGGAGCATCTTCATTTCCATTGTATGCAAAATTTGCTCATGTTGTTTGGTCATAGGGCGACATTCAGTCCCATAGATTGCTGCTGGGCGTACCACAGACTTATAGACCTTTGCCTTTAAATGCAGAGGCATCTTTTTATCACAGAGAACTCCAGTGACTTGTCTCCACTTGAGCCAGGCTGCGTTTACCCTCATCCAAGTATCAGGAGTGGCGTCGCAATTTGAATGACACTGGACCCTAAGTACTTAAAATGCATGGTCTTCTGCAGATTTTCTGTGTGGATACTGATGGTACCTCTAGTTTGGGGGCCACATTCCAGGTATTCTGTCTTCTGGATATTGAGGTGTAGTTCATTTTCAGCCAGTCTGTCGTTTCACGTTTGAACCCACAGCTGGAGTTCAGGGCGGGTTTCTTGGGCAAGTACCACATCATCCGCATAGAGAAGAGTCCAGGGATGTGAGGTCTGTATGTCTGCCGTTGCTGTATCCATGCAGAGGATGAATAACAGTGGTGATAGAGCAGAACCCTGATGAACACCCACAGTGATTTCAAAAGGTGGGTAGACTCCAGCTGGACTCCGAACTACACTAGTGGCACTGCGATACAGAAGTTACACCCGCTAAGAGGTCTGATTTGTCACCCCCTAGGAAAAGGCTGTTTAGCCAGCCACTACATACATACATCTAGTTCAACTATTCTCCTGGAAATTATTTTACGGGTGCGCCCCTGAAGGGAACCCATTAGGAGGGTACGATGAATCAATGTTGGCTATTGACGTCAGAAAAGTTGGATGGCGCAGCCACGCGGCAGAATGTTGAAGCTGTAACATTGTGACTGGTGAGATTTATTTAGATGGTGAAGCATTGACGTCGTGATGGAAATAGAAAGAAATTTGTCAAATTCGAGGAGGTACTGCTCTGTATACGGTTGCAAATCGTGTAAAACGGCTACGAAATATCTTCACTACTTTCCTGTACAAAAAGTTCAGAGAGAAAGATGGGCTTCGGCGCTGTCAATTGGAAAACGTGTTACATGTTACATGACAGTGTGCAGTCTGCATTTTTGTGAAGACGACTTCTTTCCACCGATACTGTTGATCATTGATAGTTATTGTCTCTAATTTGTATTCACATGGATTTAGCTACATCAAAAATACTGATAAACTATTAGCCTATTACTTCTCTGCCGTACAAAGAATGTAATACGCTCTTCGTAAATTTATTTTAGGGGTTCTTCCCATTGACAATAGCCGAATGGTTAGAAAACTTCAGAAAAATGCCGTTCCTAGCCTTAATTTGCCAGAGAATTTATATTCTTGCCTTTTGAACAGCAAGTATGTAGGTCATTGAAGTATGATATGGCTTAAATTGTGTTTTTGGCTATGATCTCCCTACTGTTGAATTTAGTTAATTAAAATGTAAAATCTTAGTTTTAAGTACCGGTTTGGTGACCCATCATCTCAGGCAGGCCGGAAACACCTATACTACTCAGGCAGATAGGTCACTTTAGCCGTAATTTTGAAGTTATAGTGATGTTAAGTATACATATGCGGTAATGTAGCAGGAGACCGGATCGGCCTAGGCTATTCTAAATTTAATTAGTTTCCATTTCAGGGTTTTACAGTTTTGAGTGCGAATAGTTGGTTTGAAAGTTGTACAACAGTAAGGAGAGTGTTATGTATAGGTTTTAATTGGTATTATGGTTTATGTCGAGCTGAGGAGTGAATTTGGTTTGGCTTATAGTGTAGTTTTTGATCTGTTCCGTTTGCTTATGACAAGTTCAAATGGAGACTCCAGCTTTGTTAAATATCTGTATTTTAAATATTTAATTAAATATATTGATAAAGAAGATGTCTCCATTTTAACTTGCCTGTGGCAAGAGATTAATAAATTAACATTCTTGCCTTTGAACAGGAAGTATGTAGGTCAATATTTGCAATATTGAAGTATGATTTGAGCATCCCAAGTAACGCTTCTTTGAACCCAAAACATTCATGCAAATTCAGGGTTGCTTGATTCAATTTATTATCAGGGAGTCGTCCTTTGTGTTATGTGAGATATATATATTGGGAAATTAATAAAAACATCGATACCGCTAGGCTCCCAAGTACAGGCTCCATATATGTAACTGCAGACAGTAAATTAACTATCTGCATGTGGGTAATATTTCTAACTGGTAGTAATTAGGCACTGCATTTAAATTGATTATAAAAATATTTCTATCAATGAAAGGAAATACTGTATGTAGTATTTTGCCATCATAAATTAGAAGCCATAACAAACGCACACCCAATTACTTCACGTCACTATATCGTCGCCATATTGCAAAACAGCTGACCGTAAGCTCCTCCCCCGTTTCGGACGTCAATTGTCCAATGTATTCAATTTCCTTTGTTCCCAAATTTCTTTCATCCTTCTAGAGTGACGATCTTTCTCCTCTTGAGTCTTCTTTCTGCGAGTTATTTGTTTCTTTCTGTCTTGAAATTCTGCCTTTTGAATAGCTTCTCTGAAGAGTGATCTGTTTGCTATTGTGTCTGTCTGAATTCTGACGTTTGTCAAATCTTTGTCAATTTCAATGAACCATGTGGGTTTGGATTTGTAGCTAGTCAGTAAGTTGAAGATCTGTTTAGTTAGTCTTTTCCATTCTATAAATGTGCCCAAAAAGCTGTAATCTTCTCTTTCTCATTACATAAGTTAATTTTTCACATTTCAAATGTAACTCTCTATTTAAAAATGACAATAACAAAAATACAAAGTTTCCGCCTAATCAACACAATTTGATGCTATATTATCGTCTCATGGGTACATGTTTCGGAATTTTTAATAATTCCTTCTTCAGCCCTTTACATTTATGTTAAGAAACACCATTCCATAGACAAAATTGGACCTCGTCAATGTCAAAACACAACTATACATTGATATTAAAACACTTAAAAACTATTAAAATTACAACATGATAAACTTAAGAACAATTAAAACATTCCTATTGTTTACAGCAACATTGATATGTAATTGCTTTTACGACACATTCTTGCTAAGTGCGTGATGGTTAAAATGCACAGTCATAATTAAACTTATATGTCGGGAGAAGATATGAGTATTTTGTTCGTGTCCATGAGCCTATGTAACTCAACAGCTTGTAGTAATATTGGAATAAGTGATGACAAAGTGGAAACTTTGATTACAGCACTGTATTTAAAAGTGCGCTGGAATATGACTATAAATATGTTGCAGGCACCATGAAAATAGGGATGACGTGTCCTGGCTTGTTGACTTTAAAATTTGCATTAGCACATAAAGTGGATTTGTTGTCTTGTATTATCTTCTTAACGGATGTGGAAACGATTTGAATGCAATGCGCCTATGACATGATATACCGTAGTTCTGGGTGATCGGCCTATGCACCGACGTCGGCAAATTCTTCGTAACCTTTCCTTTGACCTCGGCTTCAAAATACTTAGTGGTTGCGCTTCTTCACTTTGTAAGGGCATGTGTACACTGGCTGCTGTGGTGCTGGTGTAGCGTTCTGATATACAAACACATGGGAGCATGTTGTCAGATCCTTGGAGACAAAAACGTTTCTGTTCCCGTGTTTAGATGTAGGGACAGGATTGTCTCCTGAAGACGTCTAGCGAAGTCTTGTTGGGTGATGTTAGGGGTCTCGGAGAGAAATTCGCCTGGAAGTCGGATGGTAGTGCCATAGACTAGCTCTGCAGGTGAGCATCTAAAGTCTTCTTTGACTGCGGTACGAATACCTAAGAGGACTATTGGAAGCGACTCCACCCAAGAATGTGATTAGAGCAGGTGACATTTAGGGGCAGCTTTCAATGTCCTGTGCTGGCGTTCTATGAGTCCATTTGCCTGAGGGTGGTAGGCGGTAGTGGTGTTGCTCTGTGAACCTAAATACTTGGCATTTGTCTTGAAAAGGTTGCTCTCGAATTGCCGACCTTGGTCTTTTTTAGATTAGATTAGATTTTTATTAATCCATTTGATCAATTACATGCATACAATACATTTTTGATATAGGACACGTCAGTAATTACATCTATAAAATAAAAGAACTTACAGGTATATATTATTAATACAATAGCTATTTATAACTTATTATACCATTAGATCCCGAGTTCTCCCCTCATGAGTGAAGTGATCAGTGACTTAGTGCGGAATGACATACTGTGTGAATTCAAACCGTTCTTCGCCTTCCCGTTGTTCCTAGTGCCTAAGGCCAACGGGATGGCGAGGGTGATTTATGATTTATCAGCTTGGACTCCTTATATACAAACGCCCAAGTTCACTCTTCGTTCAGCAGCACAGGCGCTGCAGGCCATACCTTCTGATCATGTTGCAATTAAAGTGGACTTGAAAAGCGGATTCTACCAAATACCTCTACGTAATCGGGACCAAACGACTGACGAGTCCTCCCAAGCGCGGGCCCCTTATATGCCTAAGGGAGCGCCGCATGTACTCTGTCGAGCACGGCTCGGGAGGGCCCGTCAGCCGGATTGTCCCCTGAGGCGACGGTTCGCCACGCGAGGCGGATGCCCCGCTCTGCTGATAGCTTTATTAATTTAACATAAAGGGGTAACATGTACAAATTTGAATACAACAATGGGCCTCGGCCCGACACAAGAGTATAACGGGCAACACTCGAGTCCGTATAAATATTTACACTAAGAGTCTCTTGATCCGCACAATCTTCAATCGCCCAGATGGCTGCAGAGATAGCCGCCGCCGTTTCCGATCACCAGCACCACAGCAGCCAGTGTACACATGCCCTTACAAAGTGAAGAAGCGCAACCACTAAGTATTTTGAAGCCGAGGTCAAAGGAAAGGTTACGAAGAATTTGCCGACGTCGGTGCATAGGCCGATCACCCAGAACTACGATATATCATGTCATAGGCGCATTGCATTCAAATCGTTTCCACATCCGTTAAGAAGATAATACAAGACAACAAATCCACTTTATGTGCTAATGCAAATTTTAAAGTCAACAAGCCAGGACACGCAGCCAATCCGATACCGTACCTTGATACACCATGTAGAAACTCCTTAATGATTTGCGTGATGCATCTTTTGGTAGTGGGATGGAGCAGGATGCAACTTGCAGCAATGTTAATAGTCACTCCCAAATAGTTTATGACAACAGTAGGTGTTAACATACACTTGGCACGATTCAAAGTAACACCAATCACCACTTCTAAAAATAATTGTCCCCTGAGGCGACGGTTCGCCACGCGAGGCGGATGCCCCGCTCTGCTGATAGCTTTGTTAATTTAACATAAAGGGGTAACATGTACAAATTTGAATACAACAATGGGCCTCGGCCCGACACAAGAGTATAACGGGCAACACTCGAGTCCGTATAAATATTTACACTAAGAGTCTCTTGATCCGCACAATCTTCAATCGCCCAGATGGCTGCAGAGATAGCCGCCGCCGTTTCCGATTCATTGATGGTGGTCGGGTATCTGTAGGCCTGGGCCCACGCCAGGTCTTGATGTGGTTGTCGATGGACTATCGGATTGGCTGCCGGTACTGCGGTGGATATGTACCGTGTTGGTGGTGGTGCCCGAGTGGGTGGCTGTATCTCAGGAAAGTCGTTCTGATGGATCTGGTGCTTCAAAACTGGTGGCCTCCGCGGGTAGCGGGGGTCGTAGTCCCAATACTCGTCGTCGTCCTCGTCTGGTCCCCTTTCCTGGTCGGGGTCCAAGATGTTGAGCTCTGAATGTTGTTGCTCAGCTGGGTTCTGCCCAGTCCTCTCCGGTGTGCCGGAGTCGTCCTCACCCTGGATGCTGCGATCGTCGCTCATAACATCCCACGGCGCGCTGCGCCATCGTATCCAGTATAACTCCTGGACTTGATAAGGTATTAGGTTCTCAGGTACTTCAGGAATTTCTTCAGGAGACAAGTCGTTCCCGTCCGGATCATATGATGTCCAGAACTGCTGAAGCGCCGTTTGAAGGTGCCCCGTCGTCGGATATCGGGTGAAGACTGCGGGCGGCGTGGATGACCGCTCTGCCCACTTGGCGGGGGAGGTAAGCTCCGATACCCTCCCCCTCCGACGGCGGTGTGTCGGTCGACACATGGAATTACGGAGATCAAGGCTGCTGCTGTGGTGTCCCCGTCACCTCCGGAACCAAACGACTCCCAGTTTCCAGTTTCACCACCATGGCACTTCCGAGAACGAGATCGTGGCGCTCGCTGGGCGAATATCAAGATGCCCTGGCTAGACTTGGATCCCACGCCGCGGCGGAGCTCTGCGGTCCCGATCTCAGGGAAGAAGAATAGTGACTTGTGGTGTTGATAAACTGGTGACTTTTTCACAGGACACGGTCTTCCTACTTGTGCCTTTTGATACAACACAGTGTTCTGTAATTTTGTGTATGTTTGAGTGTTTTGTATTTCCCCTCCGGGGGACCCTTCTTGTTGTTTATTCTTTGTATGTATGGCTGCATCTGAATTCGTGTCCTGTGAAAAAGTCACCAGTTTATCAACACCACAAGTCACTATTCTTCTTCCCTGAGATCGGGACCGCAGAGCTCCGCCGCGGCGTGGGATCCAAGTCTAGCCAGGGCATCTTGATATTCGCCCAGCGAGCGCCACGATCTCGTTCTCGGAAGTGCCATGGTGGTGAAACTGGAAGTGGAAACTGGGAGATCCGGTTCCCTGGTCCGCCGGGAGGGCCAGGTCCGGGATCCTATTTGGCTGCTGCCCCTCGTTCGCCCCCGCGTGGTCCGCGTCCTCGGCCGGTCCCCCTTGCAATGGTGTAATTACTAGAGGCTGTTAACTTTTTGAAAGCTTTTTGGTCCCGTTTCCCACCCTACCGATGAATTTACATCCAACCTGCTGTTTTGGGCTCCATTTCAGGCCATAAGCTTCATTTTCATCCAACTCTGAAAAATCTGCCATGACGCGTTACGCGTCCAGACAGGGAGGGTTGGGGGTGCAAACATTTCGAATTTGGGGACGGAATGTCAATCAACGATCGGAAGGGGTTGATTTCGTGTCACCACTATTTCTAAGGACCTTTACAGCGCTTTCAGCGATTAAGACCTCGTCTCAGCCCTTTAAAAAATCATACAAACGGGGGTAGCAGGGGAAGGGGTGGTGACACAGGCACAGCTTCTTTTTTGAAACGTTAGGGGAAGACCCCCCCCCCCCCCATTCACAGCACTGATAAACATCTCAATTAAAACCTTTCTTAGGGAATCGAGAGGGGGTGGTTTGGTCCCATGCCAGTTGAGGGTGTTAGGGGGTGTGGACATTGCCGGAGGCCTTAAGAACTTACTGCAATCAGCAACTGCGGACGGTGTGCAGGTTTTCAGGTGGTTAAACACACCCGGTACCTTCTCAGTCGCCCCCAATGGTAGTCATGTTTAGGGGATGATGAAGGGGGTTGAAAATGCCCAAACGTCAAATGTAACGATTTCAACGTGTTTGTGGAACCTTTAAGAGCAAGACTCATTCATTTTCGACTGCTTTGGCAACCTGCGACAAGTCCTACAGCGTTTTTCGCAAACTTCAATTTGCGGTTTTCGAAAATGGGCTGGTTTTCGGGGTGCTACCCCGAAACTACTCAAGTTGGGGAGTTGTGCTAAAGCATATGCTTGGTAGGCGTCAGGACAAACGTCAAACTGATATTTCGAGCTTGTGCGGTCAACGTTTCAAAATTTGGTGGCCTTTGAAAAAGTGGTGCTTTAATTTTTTTGAGCAGTATATTTATATCACCATAGAACTTCCTAATTTCACTGGAGGTCGCTTCGTTCTGGTGAAACTTAATCTCACTGATCTCACTGAGCACACGATCACACTATTGTGGCAGCGCAGCGTGACCATAATACTTAATGTCTCTGTGTAATAGACGAAATTAATATTGACTTTTGAAAAAAAAAACAGTAAGTGCGCATTACATATAACACCAAATATTTCTGTGCCGTAATCGCCCTGTCTTCTTAAGTTCCCGTAGACCAAATTCTACAAATACTAGTTCACAACTCAGACCAGTTCTCCTCACTCAAATAATACCTTGGTATTAATTACCTTAAATTACACACTTACAATTCTTACATGGCGAGGCCGTAAACAGAAATCACGTGTGCTGTTATGTATGAGTTTCATGAAGGACTGTCTCGCCTTCTGGTGGCCCATCTTTTGTCTCGTGGACGCCTTAAGCAAAAATACCCTGTTCAAGCGCTCACCCATCTCTAGGAGACAAATGGGAATTCACCAGCGCTACCAAATTCTGGCCTTGGTGTATCGAGACATTTTAGTGCTCAAGAGCATCCGACAATCCCGTCATATTTCCCTGTACCTTAAAAACTCTCAATTACTTACATACTACCCCCCTGTGTGACTTCTGATACGCCTGCCTTGAAGACCAGATCTTCCACGCACCAAATACCACACTTACTTTATGATACATACTTTCGTAGACTATGTATATTATACGTCCCGTATAATCTGTTTTCCTTACTATCCTCCAGCACATATGCTGTTTTGCCAGTACGTTTGGAAACTATAAATGGGCCCTCGTAGAGATAAAAGAACTTGGCAGCACCAAAGTGTCCTAATTCCCTATGAATGAACCAAATTAGCTCCTCCCGCAAAGTGGCAGGAACACATATTGCCCACCGATTATTCCTACATTTCCGTGCAAGAAGCCCATCCTGCATCTTGTACGTGAACCGTCCTACTTTCACATACTCTTCTTCGCTTATTTCCAACCTAGCCAGTGGCTCCCTTAACTTAACGTCATCACGTTGCTCCACTAGCATATTTCTCAGTGTCTGTTACGATGCCCTGTTGCTACTGTCCACACATGCTAACCCTACTTTCCTCTGGTGTCACACCTCTACTCGACACTCTATGACCTAAAAATGTCCCTTCTGACTGACAGAATGACGACTTAGACAGCTTCAAAGTGAACCCTGCCTGATCTAACTTCTGAAAAACTATATCTAAATGACGTAGATGCTCCTCAAAACTGCGTGAACTAATTACCATATCATCAATGTAAATGGTTACAAACTCTCCTGTGTCATCCCCTAATGCGATGTTTAAAGCCCTAATTAAAGCTGCTGAACTACTCTTTAACCCATAATGTGTTCTACAAAATTGATAAAGGTTATATTTATGACTAAAAGCTGTAAATGGTCTATCCTCGTACATAAGTGGCACTTGCCAAAAAACTGGAACTCAAATCTACACAAGTGAAATACTTCTTCCCCTCAAATGTTTGCATTAATTCCTCTATTGACATAGATTTCAGCTGATCTGAACTAATTCTACTGTTAACCAAACGAGCGTCTAAACAAATACGAACTGTGCCGTCGGCCTTGGGTACCGTGATCAAAGAATTAACATATGGACTGTTAGAGAGCTCAATAATCCCATCTGCAAGCATCTGGTTAATTTGTGCCTCAACTGCACTCTGATAAGCGAAAGGTACAGGATATCTATGTCCTGTGAATACTGACCTATCAATAACGTTCAATGAATGTGTATAGCAATTGGCCATACCAATGCGATCCTCAAAAACACTCCTATTACACAATAACACATCATAGAGCCGAACACACTGTTCCACCTCTATATTTCCCTGAAATGCAGCATCACGTAACGAGTCCTCTAGACTACCGTTCGTAATCACACTGCCCACAAAACATGGAGAACCCCGCTCTACGGCTGGCGATATCTCATTTAAAGTACAAATCACACCTACAACACTACTTCTCTGAATATGGTCATTGAACGCTACTTCTACTTCAGAATCATCCCATTTAAATTTCAAACTCCCTACATCATAACATAAGTTTCCAGACACTCTACTTAGCCACTCTGAACCCAAGATAACACTGAATACTAAATTTGTAATTACAAGACAAATCTGCTTTTCTACATGATTATTAATTTTAATGTCTACTAAAACTTGCTTAGAAATTACTTTAGACCTCTTCCCAACAGCTGTGATAACAAAAGTGCTTTTAATTGGCATCTCCTCAAAATTTACTCCAGTTCCTTTCATTTTATCATAAAATGCACTACTTATGCAAATCTTCATACAACCACTATCAATTAAAACATCTGTGTACGCCTCAGACACGTTAAATTTAACTATGGGGCTCTTACTAACTACCTCCTGAATAATACCTTCATCATTTAGTTCACGTAATAATTCATTTCTTACATTTAGGTCATAGGGTTCCTGTATAAGTGTATGGACAGGGCATGTTACAGACTGAGATTCTGACCTTACATCGCAGCCTGGTTCATGTTTAAAGCATTACTACCGCTTGGTGTAGTACTACTCACTACTGCACTGGTCTGGTTGTTCTGGGTTGTGTTAACGGTATCTCTCTGTCCGTTATTACCATTGGGCTGATTCCCTCCTTGACCCCTGTTCTGGTTATAATTATTATTATTATTATACCTCCCTTGGTTACCTCTAAAATCATTATTTCGACCTTGATTTCCCCTGAAATCATTATTTCTACCTTGGTAGTTCGTACTATACCCATTTCCTCTGTATTGGTTTTGCTGATTATTATTATTATTATTTTGGTTCCCCCTATTTTGAACGCTGGCCCCTTCGCCACTGTTCCCTTGAACTTCCCGATTCGTATTCTCATTAGGCCTGTTATTATGGTTACCCTGGTTCCTACCGAAATTCTCCTCGTAACCACCTCTTCCCAGAGCATCGAATGTACTTAATAAATTTTCCACTTGTGAAATAGATTCAACATTTTGGATACAGGCAGCTTCTTTGATTCTATATGGAAAATGTCTTAATAGCCTGACTACATCACTTTTCTCATTCAAACCATCCAAATATTTACACGTCAATACCTGTCCTAAAAAGTACTCGGTCATAGTGTAGTTTCCTCTCGGGTTATATTTCCCACACACAATTCCCTCACGATGCTGAGACTGAATTACGTCATTCCAAAATTTCTCACAAAATTTAACTTTAAAATCTGAAATATTCTCGAAATTGTCTCTGTAGACAGCAAACCAGTTTCTTGTCTCCCCTACAAACGCTTGCTCTAAAATCTCAACTACCTGGCACCACTCAATACTACCATCTTCCAACCTCTCCCCGAATTTATTTTCTATTGTATTCATGAACTCCATTGGACAACCCTGCCGATTACTGAATTTGCTTAGTTCTATTTCCCTGTGTGTGCTATTCACATAAACTGGCCTACTCTGGCTATTTTCCTGCCTAATTCTAGCTTTCAACTTCTGTTCTAATTCAGCAATTTTCTCCTCAGCTTTTCTTTCAATATGAGTTACAGTTAACCTAATGCTCCCTTCCGATGCTCCAACTTTACCACTTAACTGAGCTTGTTTCTCATTAATCTCATTAATGCTTTCCTTATTCCTCTCCCTTAAAGTATTAACTTCAGTGATTATTTCTGCATGTACTTTATCAATTCTTCCCCCCAGCTGTTCTTTAACCTCTTTAGTTGCTACCTGAATTTTGTCAATTTCTCCCCCCAATTGCTTTTTGACCTGCTGTGTTTCACGTTGCACTAGTTCTTTTAAATTTTCAGCTTGTGTACTGATTCTAATTTCTAACTCCTCCTGTACTTTTCCTAACTTTCTGTCTACGTCTGCTACAATTTCTTTAGCCTTCTCTACCATCACCCCTCTGATTTCTCCTCTAATCTGCTCAAATTTTTTATCTAATTTTAGATTGTTCTCCTCAAATTTCTCACTTAATTTACTGCTCATTTGTTTACTGTTTTGTTCTAATTTAGCATTTAAACTATCACTCAGCTCCCTATTACTCTCTTTATTTTCCCTACTATTTTGTTCAAGTTTAGCATTTAAAGCATCTGTACTTATTTTATTGCATAAACTGAAGAAGCAAACTCTCTAACCCTGCTTGACTGTTTTGATTACCCCCCTCAATATCGGGATTTAGCTCCGACATCCCTGTACTGCTTTCATTTCCAAGACTAGCCATACTGCTCGTATCTTCACTATCCAACTGGTGACCACTACGCAACTTCATCTCTTCCTCAACACTACCCATGCTGATACACACCAATAGATGAAAAAAAACCAAAATACAGGCACAGAAATATATACCCTTCTCCTCCCACAAATGTTATTAGGTTTTCGGCCCCATGTTGGTAGCGACAAGTGAAACGTTTTCTATAGCCCTCACTGTTGCGTGACAAGTGTAACGCTTTTACTAGCCCTGCCTTGCACTTTGAAATATTTACTCTGACTAAGATATGTTGTATTAATGGGCGCCAAGACCTCAACGCAATGTTGAAATCTAAATTTATATTTAACAACACCTAGCTCTGGCAGAACACCTTCAAGAATCTGTACACTCAGATCGTGGTATGATTTGATCATTAACCCAACTAACAATTGTATCGGGAGAAGGAATTTGGTCTATATCTAATGCTACCTACTGAAAGCAAAGATTGCATGGCTAAAAGAAATGAATTTATTATATAAAACAAGTATGGCAAAGTTAATAATAATAATAATATAATTTAAATTGGAGCGTTGCGATTTGAATATTACCGCTAGAGAATTACGTGAAAACGGAGTCGGATGAATTACTGATTTTACTATTATTCCCAAGCTATGAAGTTACTGAAATACTGAATATGAAACAAAGAAACGAGAGATTATGTAGTTCTGAGTCATTCGCGCTTACCATTGGAAATTGCCGTAGCATTTCCCTCGTACTAGATGTTGAAGAGAGCTTCCCACAGCCTTCTGGACGTCGTCATCTTCTTCGTTAGTTGAAGATATACTTGTAGCAATGTTAATTTATGGTCCGATCACATCGGAACCAACCACACGTGCAACCACCACGGTCAAGTTTTACAAAGATAATCGCCTTGCCTCCACGGCGCGCAAACCATATATGCACTCGTCGCCTCCCCTCTCTGGAGCCGTTACCAAGTCGTCCGCTCTCCACTGATTGGCTGTGCCACCACGCGATACTCCCCTCCTCAGGGTCAATACACTCGGCGCGACGAAGATGTCGATTACCGGTCCAGGCCATTTCGCCTTTTCTTGATGCAGCAACCCAGCTTGCGTCACGCTTCTCGACAAGAATAAGCCTGTATCCGAATTCCCAGTGACTCACCTCTCTCTCAATACCCTAACTGACAAAACTCCGTAAAATTCCGTAATCATATAATTTTCCGCGATAATGTTGTTCGTAATAATTTGCTTGATAGTGTTTTCTATAACATCGAAAACCTATCTGTATGCTTATAATCTTATATAAAAAAGCTCCAAAAATACCTTAATAATAATAATAATAATAATAAGTTAATAATAATAATAAGTTACATGAAAACTTCTCTTGGCTGAACAATTTGCCGCGTAAATAAATATTGAATGGCTTCCTACTGACGTATGTCAGTGGCGTAAAATACCCTCGAAAAGCACGTTACAAGGGGTGCCATCAATGCCAGCACAGAATTTATTTTTTTGCTCTTTTATAACTATTCTTACTTCTTCACTTGTGACATGATTTATTAATAAAGAATCACCGCATATATTTATTTTATTATTAGAATTTAGTGTATTTACCTGTGATTTATTTAATATTTTTTGTGGAATTTCCAGAAAATAGTCATTAAAAGTGTTTGCTATTTCCTCTGGATTATTTATCACTTTACTATTGCTGGTCAGTGTAATGTTCCTCTGTATTTTAGCAGATTTTCCAGTTTTTCTTTCTTTATCACTGACCACATAGCCCTGTTTTTATTAGATGATTGGGAAATAAAATTATCATTATGCATTTTCTTTGCTAGTCTTATTACCTTATTTAATATGCTAGTGTTTTTTGTAGTATACATTGGATTCAGGTGTTGTGTGGTATTGTTTATATAATTTGCGTAGAAATTTCTTTCTTTGACATGAATTTCTAATCCCTGTTGTTATCCAATTGCTAGTTTTGTTAATTTTAATAGTTCTTTGTTTTGAAGGGGAATGCTGTTTCAAAATAGTGTTTTAGGGTACTGTTAAATGCATTAAATTTATCATTTACATTTTCTAGTTTATAAATTTCTGACCATGTTTCCTTATTTAATAAGGAATGGTAATAACACACGTTTGGAGTAGCACGGGAATTAGAGCTGTTGGACCTCCTGCCTGAATTTGATCTGTACCGCTGACGAGAACGAGATTGTATTGCTTCATTAACCCTAGAACTGCTGCAGGTTTATCTGTCAAATGCTGCAGTAAATTCCTATAAATTACACACTGAAGAAATTTGGTATCTGTAAGCATACTGTATTCATGAATATGACTTATCATACATCAACATAAACCTGAAAGTCTGTTCTATATTATTTTGATAGAGGTGAATCATTCAGACTCATCAGTTTGAATTAATCATAAAAAATATTTTATAAAAAAATTAGAAAATAAAAATTATTGAATTATCTGCTCTAGAAAACCATATTGCCAAGTTAAATGTTTGTTAGAGACATCATAAATGAAAAGTTCACAGTTTTAGTTACCAATTCAAGAACCAGTTTTAAATAATTTCTGTTATTTACTAAAAAAGAAAATTATTTTTACAATATGACATTTCTCGATTTTGAAGTACATAATCAGCGCGCAATTACGGGGAGGCAAGTTCACAGGCCCAGGATGATGAACGATAAAACGGTATATTTTTACCTGGAAAGTCACTTTCTTCGGGTTGAATATCAGTCTAATTTACACTTACCCCTTCACGGCTAACATTAGGCATGTTTACGTGGTCTGAAGGAACATGATAAACATCGCTTGCATTGATGGGGATATCCATAACTTGCGTGACATCCTGTTAGCCGGTATAACTGCCACTACTTTCACCATATTCATTTTGATACGAATACACTCAATTATCACTGTCATCGTCCGTACTATCACACAAATCGTCAAAAAGCAAGAGCTAAATTTCTGAATCATCAACATAATTGGTGGCCATTTTGCTCAATGCAGCTTCAATGTCAACATGGAAGTACTTCCACTTCTGCAGCCAAATAATAGCTTGCATATTGTCATTTGTTTGCCAAAGATTTACACTACGAAAGATAAAAGCATCGGGAACCAGCATGATTTGAAATTAGTGCCATCTGATGGCTAACAGTAGTACTATATTTGAATTTCAAGACCGTCTTTCAGAGAGACGGTCGCACTTGATTAATTAACACACCGTCTTCCTGGAAGACGGTCCGCAGTTCTAGGGTTAATTCTGACGAACGGAAAGTTCAGATACCTGCTTCTTCAAGTCTTCCATGTCTTCTCGTTGGGACTTGACAACATTTATAGGTGCTATCTGGAAGGATGGAGTTTGTTTCAGTTCCCAAATATGGTCGGCCATGGTGGCTGACCTTGTCAGATCCTCACTGGTAGTATCGTGCGCATGTCGCGTGGCAGGCGTTTGTAACCATAATGTCTTAAGGAACTGTTCACCAACCTTATCATTGGCTAAGTTCCTCATTTCGCACAACAGCTGGGAGGGTTTGCGATGCCCAAGCTCCGGTTCCGTTAACAGTTTCTGGGTTCTTTGAGTCTCACTATCCGCGAAAACTGAAATTAGCCGTTCCTTAATTGCGTCATATTTTCCGGTATCGGGCGGCTTAACCAGGATATCAGTCACTTGGGTTAATATTTACGCGTCGATTGAACTCGCCACTGTGTCGTATTTCGTCTCATCTCGCGTTATGTTTCTCTTACGGAACTGAGCTTCAAGTTGAATAAACCATATTTTGGGGTCTGGTTTCCAGAATGGTGGGACTGTAACACTTACGCGCGCTACCACATTTTCTTGCCCGCTATTAGCTGTTTCGTTTTCTTGCGGCATCACGTCGGTGTCACCAATGTGCTATCTATGTAGGTATTCCACAATTAACGCAAGACTGCACTAGAAAACTCTGTTTTATTTCTTACAACAACTGGGCAGGAACAAGAACGTGAAATATATATATAAACAAAAGAAGGTGGTAACTCTTCTTCCCTAACCACACTTCTTTGTCAGAAAATAGTTCACTTCCACTACACCCTCAAGGGGGCAGGGTGTGTGTAGCCCCACCACTTCTGGTGTACCCTGGATATTGCTACACCCTCAAGGGCTCACAGTATCTCCTGCCTTCTGCTCAAGGAGGCAGGGTGTGTGTAGCCCCACCAGTTCTGGTGCACCCTGGATAGTGCTACACCCTCAAGGGCTCACAGCTGGTGAGTTTGGGAGTCTGCGACCCCGATGGATTCCTGAGCTGGGTCCATTGTCCCCTTTTTCCTCTGACCTTGGGCCGGGCCCTCTCCTCTTTCCCTTGCATATCTGCCTTTCGTGGCTCTCGTTCCTTCCAGGCCCCTCAGTCCTCGATCTTCGAGGGTTGAGGGCATTTCTTTTCTTCCTGCCCTTTATTTGCCTTATCCTTTATTTGTTTAGCATTTCTTCTTCTAGTATGCAAGTCTGTAGTTAGTATTATAGTTTTCACTCTCACCCAAATCATTAGGGGCCGATAACCTAGCCATTAGGCCCCTTAAAACAACAACAATCATCATCAAACCACTCATTATACAGGGGCATTGAAAAAGATTGCAGCAATTTGAAAAATCGTATCTCCCGTTGTGAGATATATTATTAATTCGACCTGAAAACTAATCGGGAACTGACCGAGTTTTAGTTTTAAATGTGACTGTACTCCACCCGTAACCTTCAGCCCATGCGCAGAATGAGTACGCGACAGGAAGCTGTCACGCCACTGTTTCAGTAGTGAGATTGCAATGGCGACAGTTCAGCAGAAAGATAGTGTGTGATGTGGTCAGCAGAGTTTAAATCTGTTATAACTGTTCAGCGCAGTTTCCGACGTGTTTATGGTAGGAATTTCCCTCATGCTAATAGCATTAGACGGAGGTATGAACGGTTTCAGGAAACTGGCAGCGCTGACGCGAAGAAGTCCCCCGATACCCTAGAACGAGTGACGAACCAATCCTAGGGTTGCCAGATTTCAAGAATGGAAAAACGGAACACACGTCCCAAAACATTGTATCTTTTTAATCAAGGTTGTTAAATGTTGCAATAAATAATACACTTATGTATTAAATAAGCATTACATAATCAAATACACAAAATTAAAACTAGATATTGCTGACATATCAAATAGGCCTATGACATCAGCAGCTTACAAAATAATGCTTTTCATTTGAACGACCCTTTGCAAGGATTTTTTATTTGTAAGTAGGCTACCTTGTGATAAAATTCACTACAATTTTCGTCATAATTGTAATAAATTGTGCTCTGAAAGAAGTTCATTTTCCGTATTGACAGATTCACTATATAACAAAAGAGAAACTGTTCCGCCTAGTCAATACATTTATTTAAAACAAGTTATAAACTTGTTATTATATGGTACATGTTTCGGGGCCTCTAGTATTGGCCCCTTCTTCAGCCATAAATTAAGATGTAAAATCCAGCATAATCAAAGATATCATAAAAAATACATAAAATGATGAGTGAATGGATGAAATGAGGTGAAAAAGAACATATTAACCATGAGAAGTAACATGAGTGCGCATCAGTAAAATTTAACACCATTGGTAGTGCTAGGTTCTTGTCAATAAACACTTATATAGCACTGTTCTAATGTTTGTGCGTGTGAAAATCACTTCACTTGGGATGTATGGTCTGTTGTTTACAATGCTGTTCACTGAAACTTGCTGTTCAAACTGGGGCTTCTGAGCTTATAGTCTCTTATTAGAGGGAAAAACACTGATTGTCATGAAATGAAATACATCACCATGATGAGGAGACTGCCAAGCATGGAAAAAAACATACTTAGATCAACTAAAACATTTTCTTTGTTGATGTGATGTATTTCATTACAATCAGTGCAAATACTCGAGACCACCTCCAGTAATGAGTATACATAATAAGTTAACACAAAAGCACAGTTTAAAAGAAATGTACCGTACCGTATTGGTACGAAAGTAAGACCCACATTTTATACAAATTTCAGTCATGAGAAATTGAAGTGCGGCTTATATGCGCGTTATACAGTACATGGCGCTGATACGGCAACATTGTGTACTAGTGTGAGGTAATGTTGTTAATCTTGTGAGCAGTGCTGTGCTATGAACCATTACCGGCGCTTGGAGCTGAAGGCATCAACCACCTCAGGAATTTGGCGTACTTAAGGCACAAGTTTCGGAACTCCTGTAGTGTACGGTGGCTTCGAAATCCGGAAAATTGTCTTCAGGAATAAGTAATTTGAGATACAGGAGTTTAACATTTTATCGCTAGAGGGTGTTATTAATTTTTTCAGCAGTGCCAACATTATTGTTTGGCTCTGGTTTTGCTGCTATATTCAAAACATGGAATATCGGTGGTTAACGCAGAATAAGGTTTTACATAGAAACCTAACCTGGAGCTTACAATCCATAATTTTCATCCAGTCGTCCAACTTTGCTACAGGGGAGTGAAGTGAAGTTGGCAGCATTGCGTGATACAAGCCTTACCCAACTTGGTGGAGTAAAGGAGGAGGCCATGGTCAAAGACAAGGCATTCTCTGCGTCCCATGTACTCTCTTCAGTACATAAAACTGCCGAAATCTCTATGGATATTTATGAATATTTATGTTCGAACATAAAATAGTTATAATTATCGTTGAACATAAACAGTCGTATCCAACTCGCCTATAATGGTAATTGAGACACTCGTATGGAAATTATAAAACTCGTAATTGCCATTATAGGCTCGTTGCATAATGTACTATTTCATTACAAGTTTTGACAGTCAAAGATTTTGATCATTTTATGAAATAGTATTTTTAATCTACAGTGAAAATAATTGGACACCCCTTTTTTATGAGTAACACGAAATATTCTGGTTGGATTTGACTGTCCACATGCAAATGGATCATATCTGCATGAGTAATGCAAGCAGTTGCAGCATGCCTGGTTAGCAGTGAATCCCTAGCTATTTCAGCACTCCTGAGGGAAAAAGAGATGGGAAGGGGGAAAGAGAGGTGCACGCCCGTCAAGCACTTGGTATGGCACGAGGTTGGTACTCACAGGGATTCTGTAAGGCGAAACAATTTCGAATGAATGAATCTATAATTGAGTTATGAGTTTGAAATTGTTGCCCTATACTCTATAATAACGTAGGCTGTTTGCCAAATGATGAACACTCTACACTCGCTCTCCACACCCTCATGTACACTTGCACTCGATCACTCTGTCCACACTCGAAGTGTAAACACTCGGTAATTTGGAACGTATCTGCACTCGCTCTCCCTGGGCGCGGCGCGCGAAGTATGATCGCTGACAGCACGAACAGCTGACCGTCTCATGTTTACATTAGTTGCTATCTGATTATCGCGAATAAGAAGGGGTACATCGTGTATTTGGCTCTGGCAACTTAAGTATGTGAGAAAAGTAAGCTAATGAGTAGCCGTGGGATGTAAAGGCTTCCATGTCTGATGAAGGAAGCAGCATTTCTGCCCTGATAGGCCTACCTGCTACTGCAGTGTGTTGCTTAAGAATAAATCCTACATTTATTTCTTTAGCATTTTACTTCCATTTAGTCCAATGAGATAGTGCTCAATCACTTGTTAGTGGCGTAAAATTTATTACTTACTTAGGCCTAGGCTACCTACTGAATAAACTGGGAGTTAAGCTTTCAATCTCTTTCATTGGGGAGCATTCCATGAATTCTGAAACTCATCCCACTCCCATTTCCTTGCGTAGTAGAGGTGTACTGTAATTCCTATCAGAAGGTATTGGTAAGGACACAATAACGATCCTGGTACATAATCTTGGAGAACCAGGTTCAATTCCCGGTTAATGCATGGTCGACAGAAAAAAGAGATGCTGTGGCTCAAAATTGTGAAATTTGATAGTATTGGTTTAACGTTTTCTATAATTGCAACGGTTTGAGATCCCAGGGTGCTAGAATTATCCCCTGGTAGGGTTCTTCAAAATGTCAGTATATAAACAGACACAGGCCTCTTGCATGTAGTAGGCTAGACATGGGGCCTTGTAGGCTGTACCACATACCTGAACAATCATAACTTTTCAGGCCACGTTAAAACTACTAGCTTGAGAATAATTACCTACCGCCATGTTATGGTACAGCTTCCAAAACCAAGAGCATAGTTTTAAGAGTCTGTATTCTTACCTGCGGTAAATGTTTCCCAGCTCGTCAAAAGAAGATGAATAGGACGAGTGGTATAACTCCTGCATCGTGTTGACTGCGTTAAGTGTGGTACTATACTACAGAAGCCATGAATTCCGTTGTGCACACAAGTAATGGCAAGAAATGGAAGGACTAGCTAGTCATAAATAAAATTTTAAAATTAGTACTTTTATTGTATTTTTGCCTTCTTTCTGCTATTTTTCTAAGAGTTTCACTGAACCAGTGAACACTGTGCCCACGTTAAGCCTTCTTTATATAGGGAGTATTTTCACATCTAGTGAATAACTTAATTATTAGTTATGACTGCCCCAGAGGAGTGCGTCAGGCCTCGGCAGCCGGCACAGTTCATATCTTCGCCGCTAGATGGGGGCTTCATTCATTCCATTCCCGGTCGGAGACTGGAAGCAGGCTGTGGATTTTCATTTCCATTAGTTATGACAAACATACACAAACAAAGGCAGCTAAGTCACTCTGGTGTGTTGTCCAAGTGCCATGCTAGCTTTCAATTCATCCTAGAAAAAGCAGGTTTTAGAGTCTATTTCAAATCGAGCAGCATGCATTCAAATTCTAGCATGGTATATTTCTTTTTTTGCTCATTTCAGATTAACTGCATTCTGACTAGTTGACAAATCATTGCATATGACATGTATATGAGAGATGCATTGAGACACTGACTCGCATACACACAGGAGTGCCTTTCTGTTATTGCCATTGTCCTAGAAGAACAATGTAATCCAAACAGGTTCAGAAGAAGTATTTTTTCAAAAGGCATAGAGTAACTTACATCAATCATTAGGTAGCTTCTAACAATATAATACTTCCACTCCTCAGCACTGAAAACTATTCTTAGCGTTTTGTTAAAAAAGAAAAAAAAAGAATTCTACAGTAGTATAGAGGGACAGACATGCTTCATTCTTGGAACATCCTTAATCAAATAATAATAATAATAATGTTATTGGTTTTACGTTCCTTTAACTACTGCAGTTTTTAGAGATGCCAGGGTGCCAGAATTTCCACCCAAAAGGGTATTTTTAACATGCCAGAAAATCTGTGATATACTCCCTCTCATTTATGCACAAACTGACTGAGCCAGGATTCAATCCTGCAACCTTAGGAACAGCAGGCGAAAACATTACCTCTGCGCCATGCGCCTAAATCAGGCAGCACATCCTGTTGAATGAAAACAGGCCTATTATGCAAAATTGTGATGTACCACATGTTGTACCAATGTAGCTATTTTTACTGTTTATAAATACTTTCAGGAATAAAAAGTTTAAATTAATGTAAACTGTACAGATATGATTCTGAAATTAAATTTCATTTCTCTATTTTATTGACTCTTCATATTATACATTTTTGTTTTCTTCTTATGTATATTGCAGCAATTCCACAAGGGAGGTCTCCCATTTCTTCAGTCTTGGTGTAGATTCTGTCCTGGAGGCAGATGACATCGACAGGGTTGCTGGATGGAGGGGAGAGAATGTAAATGTTGTCAATATAATGGGGCTTATTATAAGCTTCCTTGACAAATTCCTCACCTGCCAATGTAAAGACAGAGATTAGCCAAATTAGGTGCTTAAAACATTTCAAAATTATGCAGTCATAACAGAAGGAAAAATTGTTATACATGCACTTCAACAAAAGTTTGGAACACTGGCATACAGAGTAGTCATACCATATTGTTGCTTCATTGGAGGAGCTTGGACATTGTGGTCATTTAGCCCCGTGTACTTTTGTGTGTAGGCCTATGTACAAGAAAAGTCTGAAGGCTGTAGTAGTGTGTATATTTGTAATTCAGGTAAGGATTGGGAAGGAGGCAGCCATGGTTTAAGTTAGGAACCATCCCAGCATTTGCATGGAGTCGAATTGGGAAACCACAGAAAACCACTTCCAGGATGTATGAGGAGGGAATCGAACCCACCTCTTCTAACGAGGTAGTTAGCGCAAGTTGCGATCGCAATTGCAAAATAGTTGTGGTTTGCATGTAAAAGTTTTACATCTACATTGCAAATAAGCACACAATATTTGCCATGGACAATTACACTGCACCTTACAAGCATGCGCATGTTCAGTCACCGAGTTCAAAAAATGGGTTGTTGGCAGCTATGGGCAAAAATTACGAGTATAAACATTAAATTTGGAACAGAGGGTATTCTATTCTTATCACAACTACAATAATTGTGGTGACCAAATCCACACTACAGGGGCGTAGTCACCGTATGTACAATTTCTAACGTCACGAAGACAATTATTCCAAATTCTTGTTCCTGACACGAGGAAACAGTTATTGAAGGCAGCCACTGGACTGTAGCTCGATATGATGACTTCAGACCAGAGAGGTTTAAAACACCGCCGGAACATATTTTTGATTTTCAAACGCAGTGTGATTTGGAAGACTGCTTAATGCTGTTATTCTTGAAGTGAATGAGATAACTTTGATAAGCAACTCTGCTTCCTGCACTTTATGCTCTGGTGACATGTTCATCCTCGTAATGTGAATGTGACTTTTTCATACCTTGTGTCCTCGTTTAATCATCAGGGTGATACTACGTATTTAAATTTGCAACCCTGGTCACTACTGAACCTCATATATGTGCTTAAGTTCGTAAATATGTGATGTTATTTATTGCTATTTTAAAGACGGCTGTCATGTTTCGACAGCGCTTGCATCTCGTTCAACTGTCATCAAGACTCACTCTAGCGGCACGCACCGAGACGGACACATTGTTGCCCACATGTGGGATACAAAATCACTGTTGATAAAAAAAAAAATCATCGGGACGCCTTAGGCTGAAAGCATTGTCAAAACTCATTGATCTGGCCGCGTTAGGCCGTAACCATTTTCAAGAACCATTGGATTGGACAAAACGAAGGTTAGAATGGTTACGTACAGGTGCGGCCTGGCCGTGCTCAGCTAGCGGGGCATGGCTGACACAAAACCATTGGTATGTGCGCATTAGGCTGTCACCTTTGGCATAAACCAATGGATTGGACAAAACGAAGGTCAGGTGTAGATGTGGCCTTGGCCGCGCGCAGCTAGCGGGGCACGATTGACACAAAACCATTGGTCTGTGCGCGTTAGGCTGTAACCAGTGTCAAAAACCATTGGATTGGACAAAACAAAGGTTAGAAGGTCAGATGTAGCCTTGGCCGCACGCAGCTAGCGAGGCATGGTCGACACAAAACCATTGGTCTGTGCGCGTTAGGCTGTAACCATTGTCAAAAACCATTGGCTTGGACAAAACGATGGTTAGAAGGTCAGGTGTAGGTGTGGCCTTGGCCGCGCCTAGCTAGCGGGGCACGGTTGACACAAACCCATTGAACTGGGCGCGTTAGGCTGTAACCATTGTCAAAACCACAGTTGTGCGTAAAAAATACCCATTTATTACAGCGGAGCGATATAGGCCTACCGCATAGTAATTACAGAGCAGATAAATAACTAATTTCAACCGTGGAAAAAAATAATCATTACAGAAGCGAAATATTGCACACACTAGCCTAATTAGAGCGGTGAACTGAGTGCTGGGCACGAATGATGCGCACTAGAGACTGAACTGGGCGTTTCTTTGTGTTACATAGTACCGTAAGGGCGAGATTGGCAGTATTGTTTTGATGACAGACCAGCGGATCAGTGGGGCTATCGAAGGGACCCGAATACTCATGACCGCAACCGATGATTGATTTGGACTAATGGCGGCCACAGCTGTAATTTTGGTTATATAATTCGTGATCCTATTTGGGATGGTTGGGTGGGTCACAGACGGCCGAGGAGGAAACATCTATTAAAACATCGTTCCCTGATTTATTTCTCTTCGCTTCATAAGTTATTTTGGCTAATTCATGTATTATAGAGAATGTTATCGCTCGTTCTATCTTCATTCAGCGCTACCATAATATTAAGCTACTGAAAAGATCTTACAGCAAGGAAAACAGTTGGAGGTGACAAATATTGTTTCTCCATCACAAGTAGAATGTGGAGGCAGTTTGTAGAGCTTGAAGTACCGGTAGGCCTAGGCCTACATGGAATTCCTCATTCAACTACATACAAACACTTATAACAAGACTCACTCACTCGCAGGAGTAACCAACTGTTATTTTGTGGGGAGGAATATCAAATTTATCTGCAGGAGTAGGGGCAGATGACCTCGTAGTTCCGCCCCCTAAAACTACAATAACTTAACTATCTGCAGTAGTGGCAATCTGGATAAACCTTAACATGTTGCATCCAATTGCCAGAAGTTAAATGCAGCTAGCATAAATATAGTAATTAATTGGTCCTTGCTATAAAAACAAACTTATCGCCTAACCCAGTTTATTTATTATTATTATTGTTATTATTATTATTATTCAGAAATCACATATTCTTACCTACCTTGCAATTTTATATGCGTGCTGACTGGTCAAATTTGCCAAATCACATCACACCCGTGAGAAACAAAATCCGTTTTGAAAAAAAAGTTTCATTTTTTCTTTTCACGTAATACTCCGTCATCGGCTCCAGAAAATAAAAAGGAAAACATTATGAGTAAATGTTTGAAAGGCCAAGGAAAGTTTGGTTAACCTCGCAGGTTATGGAACACTACTAACATACAAATTTCATTCAACATTGCAAGTATGTTAAAAAACAATCACCGCTATTGTAAAAGATAATGACTGACAATTAAATATAAGTATCCCTCCTTGTATCGTCTGAAATTCACAATTGATCACGTCAAGTGAGAATACAGATGTTCTGTCAAAATGGCGACATCACAGAGCCTGCACCGAGTGAACGAACCGAGTCTGCATCTCCAAAATTGTCGCTATGTACACTCGCACTCGGCTCGTACACTTGCACTCGATCGTATTTGGAATACCACTCGCTGACGTCAATTCCGAGTGAGAGTGTGCAAGAGTGTACACTTTGGCTATTTGGCAAACAGCCTTAGGTGATCACCAAAGGCAATTGGCAACTCCAGCTATCTGATATGACATCTAGCGGTAAAAATGAGGAACTTACCAAGTAGGGTACATTTGTCACGTGGTGCCTGATGGTATATGGTTTCTTGTATTGGTAAGCAGATCGTGGTAAATTCTTCGTGTTTATACATAAGTTATAAGTTTTACTCGTTGATAAGAGTGCAAAATGAGTAAAAGCAAAGTATATTGCTCAGTTTACGGCTGTAAGTCGATGTATAAGAGGGCTGCGGATATACGTTTTCATCACTTTCCGAAAGGTGCAAATAGCAATAGCCGAAAGGTGACGATACCAAATAAATACGGGCAACAAGAGCGGGTTGGACCACTCACCACTACACTCACTGACGACAGGACGGGTTATTCACTTACGCCGAGCCAAGCCGCACCTAGACAGCCAAGCACAGTCTCGCCGGGCCAAGCCGTACCAAGACAGCCAAGCCTTCACCAGCCGAGGACAGACAAGCTTCATCAGTCATGTATCCTTCCCCGCTCCCTAGTTCATTTCCAATAACCCTACGAACCGCCATCACCTCGCTCTGCGATAACCGAGCCATTCCATTACGAGTCATATAGGCCTAATTTGACTTCGCAGGGTTAATACCTACCATCCAAATCAAGCAATTCCTGTCTACCCCGAGTTTTAATACAAGTTAAACTCATCCCTTCGCCCTACCAAGCGGCAAATAATTTATAGAGTCTATGATACAGTGAGCAAACTCAAATATAGCTTTTAAGCGTAACAGCGCCATGACTCGAACTGCACAAAAACAAATACCAGCAGACAACCGATGCTTGATAATATGCAATTGACACATAAAATCCTGTAGAACACACAAATTAGATCACGTGTATCGCAAATTTATACATATATACAATTGAAAATAACACTGTCATTATTTTAGGGACCACATTTACTGATTATAACCTAAAAATAAAAAGTGTTCCTTATCAAACGCGTGTTATTGAGTATTTTTACTCTACTTATCAAGACCGACCGCAGCGCCCCAAGTGTTAGTTTGAGTTGCCAATTCAGTCCACCACATGGAAAATTTATTTAATTGATTGGGAGAATTTTGTGTTGATGTTATCCAATAACTTTCTTCTTCTGTAACATTTCATGTTACAATGTTGGTGTTCTGTGTTACTCGTGTGCCTTTGGTGTTCAAAATAGTGTCCGTTAATAATGGCTACCTAATGTAGGCTATATTGCAGTTTGTTCATAAATAACTTATTATTCAGAGTATTCCAAGTGTTATCTGGTGATTGAACTGAAGACCTCAATAGGTTATGGGCCCAGATACGTGTTGAGAAATTAAGTGTGTGATAAAACGTGTCGGCGTTGTATATTTCTGTTCGAAATCTCGACGAAGCTGACTTTGAGGTTACGCACGTGTTGATATCGTTGCAGTGCAAAATGGATTCAAAAAGGTTTATCAACATCGGACTTCTGGAAGGGAAATCAAATTGGAGCACTTGGAGTAGTGGTTTTGTGGGGGTTCAGATGCCTCCTCCTCCTCACCCTCCTCACAAGATGGCGGCGACGCGATATCTCTCGAACGCATGGTCGGATTTTGAGAAATGAGGTGACATTGAACTCGGGCTGACACCTCCTTTCAAATGGACAACATATTTCAACCCCAAAATAAAACCTACCCCTACTAGGGGGTGAAATTGAAATTTTTTAGAGAATCTCTCTTTCCAATTGCAACATGTGAGAGTTTGAATGCCAATATGGAATGAAACGTTGTTCTACACAAGAGACATGTATACGGTGGATAGCCACTATGAATCAACATGCTTGTTTTTTTGTTTTTTACGCATGCCCACTTATGGCTTTTGTAAGAGGGTGGGGGAGCGGATCCCTGTGGACGGTGTTGACGATCATTGTTGGCGGGTCATGGATGACAGGTCCTTGTGGACGAGTCCTTGTGGACAGGTCCTTGTGGACGAGTCCTTGTGGACAGGTCCTTGTGGACGAGTCCTTGCGGATGAGTCCTCGTGGATGAGTCCCTGAGCGACTATGTTTGCTAAACAAGACATTATACCAGAGACGATTAGGATTCTTATGTAGCTCAGACAAGGAAAGCATTTCTACAGAATCTGTTGACGTTGAATATAGATTTAGGTATTAGAAAGTCATTTTGAAGGTCTTTGTCTGGAGCGTGACACTCTATGAAAGTAAAACTTAGACAATTGGTGTAGCAAAAAAGTGGTGAGTAGAAGTGTTTGAAATGTGGTGTTACTCGTACAAGAGAATGATGAAGATTAGATGGGTAAATAGGGTTACAAACAAAGAGGTATTAAGACGAGTGGGGGAGAAGAGATGTTTCTGGCGACTGTTAATGAAGAAAAGAGATAGGTTGGTAGAACACATACTAAGACACCCAGGAATAGCAAACTTAGTAATGGAAGAAAGGTTCGAGGACAAGAACTGTAGGAGTAGACCAAGAATATGTTAAACAGATAGCCTTGAATGTAGGGTGTGGTAGCTATATAGAGATGAAACGATTAGTTCGGGACAGATAGGCGTTGAGATCTGCATCAAACCAGTCAAAAGACTAAAGACTCAAACAACAACATGTAAGTTCACCAAAATAATGTTGTTTAACGATAAATGTTAGTCAACGAACAGTAATGCATTACTAAAACCCATGACACGATACCTAAGAGCTTTTCTAAAATGATTTTAAAATGCCTTTAAGCCTATATTAAACACCCAGTTCACAATATTCATAACTGCAATGTTATGGTAAAACAAAACAAAATCTATATTTCAAAACAAGCAAGTGGTTTAGTCAATGTATACTGGAAAATGTTTTGTAAACACTCAAGTCCACAAGACTAATTATATTTGTAACTGTCAGGTTGGCCGAGTGGTTAAGGTGTTTGACTTAAGATCAAATTTCCTGTATAAGGAAGCAAGGGTTCGAATCCCTTACCTGACATAACTATTGCCTTAACATGGCTTGGCCACACTGTATTATTATGATACTCGGTACACAAACCATAGATATAGTGTATTGTTTAAGGCCACTCTTTTTCTGAACATAGTCAGAGACTGTTGATGGTTAACAATTGTATTAATAGTGGGACATGGGGATAGCAATTAAGAAAAACAGATAATACCCATACAATATTTGTATTAATTACATTTTATAATAGTTACACAATGAATTCAACTCTCTATCCCTTTACCATTGTTCGATATAGATTTTTAAACACAACGCTTGTTGTAGATCCTTTTATAACTTTCTCCAGGTACTCTTGTTCTTAAAAACTGGGGAACCCGCAATGGTTTTATAGACATAAAACCCTCATCCTCTTCTTTTTCATAATTATCATCATCATTATGAATATTATCATCAAAATTATTATAGTCATTGTCACCATCATTATCATCATTATCATTCTCAACATCACTAGAAGTATCCAATTCCTCTTGTTTGTTTTCCACAGGGACCTCTTGTAGAGTCTGCGTTGCTTTTGATAGTGTTAAGGGTTTTTTGAACGTTGACATCTGTCCTAACATGACTTTTTGAGGTGATGATAAATGCTTTTTAACAAACAATGCACTATCTTGAGCAGCAATATATTTTTCTTGGACTTGCTTTTTTACCATGGCTAGAGTATTTTGCGTATTTAAATGTGTATTAATTTGAGATTCACAATGATGTTCTTTTGAAGTAAGTACGTTGGAGTCGTTTGTTTTAATCATTCCTCGACACATTTTGGATCGTTGTTATGAACATCGCCAAATAACAGTTCCATCTTTGATGGTTGTTTTTACAATATATGTATATCCTTTATAGAAGACACATGGCTTGCCATGACTGGTTGTTGAGACTTCCATATCAACTAATACATATGAATTAAATTTTAGTAAAGGCACATGAACAATCTTTAGATTACAAGTGATTTACACACACACATACACACTTTCCTAAATGTCAATATTTATGGATGTTGTTTTCCACCAACAGCTGCTTACTGCGTATGACAAGGCTGGAGACTGGTAGGTGAGACAGTCTTTCACGATGTGAACACTGTAACAGGCAGTAGTCAACTGACAATATTCTTATACCCTAGTCAAGGTTAACAGGTACTTACTGTGTAAGACAAGGCCGTACACTCGTAGGTTAGTATTTTTTTTGTTTGTTGCTAAGGATCCCATATATACCCTAGACATGTTAGTTCTGAACACTTAGTGGTTAATTGTATAAATTGAATTTAAATACAAAGCTTATACAAGCACGTTTTGCAGGTGGAAGGGGTGAGAGGCTGGCAAAAAAGGAAATGTTTTAGTTTAATGAAACATCATGTCCTGGTAGGCGTGATTTATAGTAGGCGCATTTGATAGTAGGCGTAATTGATAGTAGGTGTAATTGATAGTAGACGTGATTAATAGTAGGCGCAATTGATAGTAGGCGTGATTGATAGTAGGTGTGATTGATTGTAGGCCCAAATGATAGTATGCGTGATTTGTAGTAAGCGCAATTCATAGTAGGCGCAATTGATAGTAGATGCAATTGATAGCAGGCGTGATTGATAGTAGGCGCGATTGATAGTAGGTGCAATTTGACATGGGCGCGACTCAGATCATCTTTGATATCACAAAGTTACAGTGTCAATGTTTACACCAAGTACAAGGCAGAGAGGGGATATTTTAAGACTTAACCTCAGCTCACCTAACATAACCTAACTTTATCTAACCTAACTTTGTCACGTGACATGTTCTACAATTTTAGACTTGCTTTAAGACTGATTATGGCATCATAGATAGATGGGAGGGGTGGGAGGCTGAGAAAAAAGGAAATGTTTCGGTTTAATGAAAAGTCATGTCCTAGTAGACGCGATTGGTAGTAGATGTAATTGATAGTAGGCGCGATTAATAGTAGACGCAATTGATAGTAGGCGTGATTGATAGTAGGCGTGATTGATAGTAGGCGCAATTTGACATGGGCGCGATTTATAGTAGACGCAAATGATAGTAGGCGCGATTGATAGTAGGTGTAATTAGACATGGGCGTGATTTATAGTAGCCGCAATTGATAGTAGGCGCGATTGATAGCAGGCGCGATTGATAGTAGGCGCACAATTGTTAGTAGACGTGATTGATAGTAGGCGTGATTTATAGTAGGGGCATTTGATAGTAGGCGTAATTGATAGTAGACGCGATTCATAGTAGGCGCAATTGATAGTAGATGCAATTGATAGTAGACGTGATTGATATGGGCGTGACTCAGATCACCTTTGATATTACAAAGTTACAGTGTCAATGTTTACACCAAGTACAAGGCAGAGAGGGGATATTTTAAGACTTAACCTCAGCTCACCTAACTTAACCTAACTTTACCTAACCTAACTTTGTCACGTGACATGTTCTACAAATTTAGATTTGCTTTAAGACTGATTATGCCGTCATAGATAGATGGAAGGGGTGGGAGGCTGACAAGAAAGGAAATGTTTTGGTTTAATGAAAAGTCATGTCCTAGTAGGTGCGATTGGTAGTAGACGCAATTGATAGTAGGCGCGATTAATAGTAGACGCAATTGATAGTAGGCGTGATTGATAGTAGGCGTGATTGATAGTAGGAGCAATTTGACATGGGCGCGATTTATAGTAGACGCAAATGATAGTAGGCGCGATTGATAGTAGGCGTAAATAGACATGGGCGCGATTTATAGTAACCGCAATTGATAGTAGGCGCGATTGATAGTAGGCCCGATTGATAGTAGGCACACAATTGATAGTAGGCGTGATTTATAGTAGACGCATTTGATAGGTGTAATTGATAGTAGACGCGATTCATAGTAGGCGCAATTTATAGTAGATGCAATTGGTAGTAGACACAATTGATAGTAGGTGCAATTGATAGTAGGCGTGATTAATAGTAGGCGTGATTGATATGGGCGCGACTCAGATCACCTTTGATATCACAAAGTTACAGTGTCAATGTTTACACAATGTACAAGGCAGAGAGGGAGTATTTTAAGACTTAACCTCAGCTCACCTAGCATAACCTAACTTTACCTAACCTAACTTTGTCACGTGACATGTTCTACAAGTTTAGACTTGCTTTAAGACTGACTATGACTATGACGTCACAGATTGATGGGAGGGGTGAGAGGCTGACAAAAAAAAGAAAATGTTTTGGTTCAATGAAAAGTCGTGTCCTAGTAGGTGCGATTGGTAGTAGGCGCAATTGATATTAGGCACGATTAATGCTAGGCGCAATCGATAGTAGGCGTGATAGATAGCAGACGTGATTGATAGTAAGTCCAATTTGACATGGACGTGATTTATAATAGACGTAATTGATAGTAGGCGCGATTGATAGTAGGCGCAATTGATAGTTGGCACGATTCATAGTAATCGTGATTTATAGCTAAAGTGGGTGCAAAAGCCAGTGTAAAAGTGGGTGCAAAAGTGGGTGCAAAAGGGAGTGAAAATGAGTGCAAAGGTGGGTGCAAAGGGGAGTGCAAAAGTGGGTTTAAAAGTGAGTGCAAAAGTGGGTGCAAAAGTGAGTGCAAAGGTGGGTGCAAAAGTCAGTGTAAAAGGGAGTGCAAAAGTGGGTGTAAAAGTGAGTGCAAAAGTGGGTGCAAAAGTGGATGTAAATGTGGGTGCAAAAGTGGGTGCCGTTTATAGTAGGCATGAATTTGACTAGAATGTGATTTGAGTAAATGTAATTTCTAAACCCAAGTAGTGAATAGTCAGTTGGTTTTTGATCTATGCAAGCGTAAACATGTCACATGCACTCGTGATGGATACTCAAGGCTTTAAGGTCAACGAAAACAAGTACAGTATATATTTAAAGAGGTGGCTATTATTGATTGCACAACACGCGGTTACCATATCTTTTTTTCGGACTAGTGTTTTAACATTTGAAGAGTTTTTTTAAAGCAGCAACGATGTTTTATCTGTCACACTACATTGATGATCACTCACTCTTAAGACCTCACTATTTTTACTTTTAGCTCACTTTGACACTGTTTTGAACGATGTTTTGAACAACGTCAAATAACAGTTCCATTTTTATTGGTTCGTTTAACAATATACCGGTACGTATAACCTTTATAGTATGCATATGGTTTACCATAACTATTCGTTGATACTTCCATATCAATTGTCAAGCATGAAATAATCTCCAATAAATTTCGCTCGATAATAGAAATAATAGTTTAAAGTGATTGCAAAAAAGAGTGCAAAAGTGAATGTAAAAGTGGGTGCAAAAGTGAGTGCAGTTTATAGTAGGCACGATTTTTACTAGAATGTGATTTGAGTAAATGTAATTTCTAAACCCAAGTAGTGAGTAGTCAGTTGGTTTTGATCTATGCAAGCGTAAACATGTCTCATACACTGATGATGGATACTCAAGGCTTTATCGTCAACAAAAACAAGTATATAGTTAAAGAGGTGGCTATTGTTGATTGCACAACACTGAATCTATTTTTGAAATGTTGACAAAGGGCCTAAGTGCACTTCTGTTAATATCTCGCGAACCAGTAAGACTAGGGCATTGTATGAGGTATTGTTGGACATTTTGCAGAAGACTGCTGGTAAACACCTATGTTCCCACGACCTTTTTAAAGATGGCGGCTGACCCACGAGGGGTGATTAAAAAGTATTCCAAGCGGCGCTTGTCGATAAGCAAACCAATAATCAAAGAGGGGTATGACAGACCTTGAGGCGATAACCCCTTTTGATTGACCCCTGTTGATTTGCCCCTTTGGACTGGCCCCTGTTGACTAGCCCCTTTGGACAGGTCCTTTTTGAAGGGAGGCATTTTTTGACGTGCTCCTGCTGACGGATCCCTGTGGATGGGTCCCTGTTGACAGGTCCTTTTGACTAATCCCTTTGCACCGGTCCCTTTGGACTGATCCCTATGGGTTGGCCCATGCATTTATCCAAATTATGTCAAAGGGACGGGTCCAAAGGGATTAGTCAAAAGGACCTGTCAACAGGGACCCGTCCACAGGGATCCGTCAGCAGGGGCCCGTCAAAAAATGACTCCCTTCAAAAAGGACCCGTTCAAAGGGGCTAGCCAACAGGGACCAGTCCAAAGGGGCATATCAACAGGGGTCAATCAAAAGGGGTTATCGCCTCAAGGTCTGTCATACCCCTCTTTGATTATTGGATTGCCTGTCGACAAGCGCCGCTTGGAATACTTTTTAATCACCCCTCGTGGGCCAGCCGCCATCTTTAAAAAGGTCGTGGGAACATAGGTGTTTACCAGCAGTCTTCGGCAAAAACTCCAACAATACCTCATACCATGCCCTAGTCTTATTGGTTCGCGAGATATTAACAAAAGTGCACTAAGGCCCTTTGTCAAAATTTCAAACATAGATTCAGTGTTGTGCAATCAACAATACACTTGTATTTAACTATACACTTGTTTTTGTTGACCATAAAGCCTTGAGTATCCATCATCAGTGTATGAGACATGTTTACGCTTGCATAGATCAAAACCAACTGACTACTCACTACTTGGGTTTAGAAATCACATTTACTCAAATCAAATTCTAGTAAAAATCGTGCCTACTATAAACTGCACTCACTTTTGCACCCACTTTTACATTCACTTTTGCACTCACTTTTGCAATCACTTTAAACTATTATTTCTATTATCGAGCGAAATTTATTCGAGATTATTTCATGCTTGACAATTGATATGGAAGTATCAACGAATAGTTATGGTAAACCATATGCATACTATAAAGGTTATACGTACCGGTATATTGTAAAACGAACCAATAAAAATGGAACTGTTATTAGACGTTGTTTAAAACATCGTTCAAAACAGTGTCAAAGTGAGCTAAAAGTAAAAATAGTGAGGTCTTAAGTGTGAGTGATCATCAATGTAGTGTGAGAGATAAAACATCGTTGCTGCTTAAAAAAACTCTTCATATGTTAAAACACTAGTCCGAAAAAAAAGATATGGTAACCGCGTGTTGTGCAATCAATAATAGCCACCTCTTTAAATATATACTGTACTTGTTTTCGTTGACCTTAAAGCCTTGAGTATCCATCACGAGTGTATGTGACATGTTTACGCTTGCATAGATCAAAAACCAACTGACTATTCACTACTTGGGTTTAGAAATTACATTTACTCAAATCACATTCTAGTCAAATTCATGCCTACTATAAACGGCACCCACTTTTGCACCCACATTTACATCCACTTTTGCACCCACTTTTGCACTCACTTTTACACCCACTTTTGCACTCCCTTTTACACTGACTTTTGCACCCACCTTTGCACTCACATTTGCACCCACTTTTGCATTCACTTTTGCTCCCACTTTTGCACCCACTTTTGCACCCTATTTTGCAGCCTCTTTTTCACCCACATTTACATCCACTTTTGCACCCACTTTTGAACTCACTTTTACACCCACCTTTGCACTTCCTTTTGCACTCCCTTTTGCACCCAACTTTGCACTCATTTTTCACTCACTTTTGCACCCACTTTTACACTGGCTTTTTCACCCACTTAAGCTATAAATCACGATTACTATGAATCGTGCCAACTATCAATTGCGCCTACTACCAATCGCACCTACTAGGACACGACTTTTCATTGAACCAAAACATTTTCTTTTTTTTGTCAGCCTCTCACCCCTCCCATCAATCTGTGACGTCATAGTCATAGTCAGTCTTAAAGCAAGTCTAAACTTGTAGAACATGTCACGTGACAAAGTTAGGTTAGGTAAAGTTAGGTTATGCTAGGTGAGCTGAGGTTAAGTCTTAAAATACCCCCTCTCTGACTTGTACTTTGTGTAAACATTGACACTGTAACTTTGTGATATCAAAGGTGATCTGAGTGGCGCCCATATCAATCACGCCTACCATTAATAACGCCAACTATCAATTGCACCTACTATCAATTTTGTCTACTACCAATTGCATCTACTATAAATTGCTCCTACTATGATTCGCGTCTACTATCAATTACACCTACTATCAAATGCGTCTACTATAAATCACGCCTATTATCAATCACGCCTACTATCAATTGTGCGCCTACTATCAATCGGGCCTACTATCAATCGCGCCTACTATCAATTGCGGCTACTATAAATCGCGCCCATGTCTATTTACGCCTACTATCATTTGCGTCTACTATAAATCGCGCCCATGTCAAATTTCTCCTACTATCAATCACGCATACTATCAATCACGCCTACTATCAATTGCGTCTACTATTAATCGCGCCTACTATCAATTGCGTCTACTACCAATCGCACCTACTAGGACATGACTTTTCATTAAACCAAAACATTTCCTTTTTTGTCAGCCTCCCACCCCTCCCATCTATCTATAACGTCATAATCAGTCTTAAAGCAAGTCTAAATTTGTAGAACATGTCACGTGACAAAGTTAGGTTAGGTAAAGTTAGGTTATGTTAGGTGAGCTGAGGTTAAGTCTTAACCTATCCCCTCTCTGCCTTGTACTTGGTGTAAACATTGACACTGTAACTTTGTAATATCAAAGGTGATCTGAGTCACACCCATATCAATCACGTCTACTATCAATCATACCTACTATCAATCACGCCTACTATGAACCGCGTCTACTATCAATTACGCCTACTATCAAATGCGCCTACGATAAATCACGCCTACTATCAATCACGTCCACTATCAATTGTGCGCCTACTATCAATCGCGCCTGCTATCAATCGCGCCTACTATCAATCACGCCTACTATCAATTGCAGCTACTATAAATCACGCCCATGTCTAATTACACCTACTATCAATCGCGCCTACTATCATTTGCGTCTACTATAAATCGCGCCCATGTTAAATTGCGCCTAGTATCAATCACGCCTACTATCAATCACGCCTACTATCAATTGCGTCTACTATTAATCGCGCCTACTATCAATTACATCTACTACCAATCGCGTCTACTAGGACATGGCTTTTCATTAAACCAAAACATTTCCTTTTACTCAGCCTCCCACCCCTCCCATCTATCTATGACGTCATAATCACTCTCAAAGCAAGTCTAAACTTGTAGAACATGTCACGTGACAAAGTTAGGTTAGATAAAGTTAGGTTATGTTAGGTGAGCTGAGGTTAAGTCTTAAAATATCCCCTCTCTGCCTTGTACTTGGTGTAAACATTGACACTGTAACTTTGTGATATCAAAGATGATCTGAGTCGCGCCCATGTCAAATTGCACCTACTATCAATCGCGCCTACTATCAATCACGCCTGCTATCAATTGCATCTACTATCAATTGCGCCTACTATGAATTGCGCTTACTACAAATCACGCATACTATCATTTGCGCCTACAATCAATCACACCTACTATCCATCACGCCTACTATCAATTGCGCCTACTATTAATCACGTCTACTATCAATTACACCTACTATCAATTACGCCTACTATCAATTGCGCCTACTATAAATCACGCCTACCAGGACATGATGTTTCATTAAACTAAAACATTTCCTTTTTTGCCAGCCTCTCACCCCTTCCATCTGCAAAACGTGCTTGTATAAGCTGTGTATTTAAATTCAATTTATACAATTAACCACTAAGTGTTCAGAACTAACATGTCTAGGGTATATATGGGATCCTTAGCAACAAACAAAAAAATACTGTCTAACCTACGAGTGTACGGCCTTGTCATACACAGTAAGTACCTGTTAACCTTGACTAGGGTATAAGAATATTGTCAGTTGACTACTGCCTGTTACAGTATTCACATCGTGAAAGACTGTCTCACCTACCAGTCTCCAGCCTTGTCATACGCAGTAAGCAGCTGTTGGTGGAAAACAACATCCATAAATCTTGACATTTAGGAAAGTGTGTATGTGTGTGTGTGTGTGTGTAAATCACTTGTAATCTAAAGATGGTTCATGTGACTTTACTAAAATTTAATTCATATGTATTAGTTGATATGGAAGTCTCAACAACCTGTCATGGCAAGCCATGTGTCTTCTATAAAGGATATACATATTGAACCCGCTGAGCTATGGTTCATGTGATATTTTTTATGACAGAACATTTACGATGGGATGTTGTACCTTTGAACACACCCAGGAAGCCACGTGGAGCTGAGAGCTCACGCGATACTCTTTGGAGTAGCGTTGAATCGCACTTGTGACTTTGGTGAAAACTGCTAATTATTTATCTGAGATCTTATTAATTAATTTTATTCTTTCACAAGACTCAGAATATTCCATTTCGTCATGCTGCATTATTAAAACATTTTTAAGAATGTTACTTTCGCTTATGGTAAGGTAATACCCTTGCAGATACGCAAATAGGAACGTAAGTAGTCGCTCAACGACTTCGGTTTGACGACCTACTCCTCGAGACACCCAGTGCCTTGCACTACGTCTGGAGAATCCGCCCAGTATAGGCGTGAAATTGTATTGGTCCTACAAGACGTAGAAGAATATCCGCTTGTTAGCGTTGAATTGGTTATCAGGTGCCATCATGCACTGGCATATTGTAAAACACTGTTATTCATGCACAGTGAGCCACAGAAAGATATTGGAAGACAATTATTGGCAAGTATTAGTGAATTATATAACTTTACCGGAACACCACATTTTAGTACCCACGTGTTTGTGGAGGGCCAAATGCCTTGTGGAAAATATACAGGTAAACGTGTTACAACTACATTAAATAAGTGTGATTATGATTGTGTAACATATTTGAATTGCCACAGTGAAATTTTCATTTCCAAAACGACGTACATTTTACCGATGCTGTGTGATATAAGAGTAGCGTCATTAGCACGTGCAGAATCATAGAGCAGTGCTAGCTCACGTATCTATTCACATCCACGAAATTAAGGCTGTGTTATCAATTACAATCGAAACCTATAACATTTACAACGAGCATTGTATTCTTGGAAAGTGAAAGAATGAATTTCATAATTTATTTCACCGTCAACGTGACCAGACTATTCCACACCATGCTTGAATCAGTCGTCATGGGCTAATACCATCCTGGTATGAGGGTGACGTTTCTACGAGAACTAGCATGATGGTGGAGCTTGCAGAACAGAGGACGAGAAGGAAGGAATCCAAGATGCCATTTCCAGGCATATCCAGCATATCCACGGAGTTGTCGACAGGGACGAATCGAACCCTGGTCTTTGGAGGAGTCCAGATGGGAATCTTGATGAGTATAATACCGCTCCAGAGATCCAGAGAGGAATTTGTACAACCTTGGTTGTTGAATAGAGGGCTGAGTGATAGCTTTTCCATGTCGTGAGTTTTTGGACATCCCTTCTCTTGTTCTAGTTCTGGTGGTATATTAGATTTAATGTAGTTTGTGAATCAACCGCACTCTGTGTCAGCCATTTTTCTAGTTAGGGATTGTAACTAGTTTAATTTAATGTCATTTATTTCAGTATAGTGAGACACCCTTGGGTCTGACATTTTGGTTAACCCTGGTGCAGCTTGATGAACGTCGTAGAATGTCAAATCCTATCTTTTGCTAGATGTGACCGCAGTCATTTGAGGCTATTTTGTCCAACCCTGTTTGGGGTGATTTTTCAAGTCATTGCTGACTTTAGTTATGACAATCAGATGTCATGGTTATTTCTTTAACTGCATTCTTTGCAGCCAGTTTTGATACACCCCTGACTTTCGTTAGAACAGTCGTATCAGTTAGGCAATCGACTGTAATTGCCAGTTTTGTAAATGCATTATATTTTCATTTTGAATAAGCTCAGAAGCTATTGTTGCTCAAGTGTGAACCTAACAATCAGAAGGAATGTTTCATTGCCTAGCATCGAACTCAGTTCCCAACGTATCATTAAGCAGATCCTTGTGTGGGATCCGCGTCACAATTATCATTTTGCTTGTGTCATGTAAGACACGGTTTTATTTGATGTTGTACTAGCAACTACTGAATTGTATCATTGAGAGCAAAGAGCTCCAGTAATTGTAACATTACTATCATTTAGACGTCTTTGGTTGAAAGACGGAATTACATTATTCTATTCAGATTTATTGCGTGTTTTTTATACACGGATTCTTTAGAGGTTTATAACCTATGGTAGAGTTTTTATGAGCAGGCCAGATGTATAGTTTTATTTTGATTAAATCGCTGGCCTTGAATAATGTGTGTTTTGTGTCGACCGAGCGCAGGAATGTGGTAGCCTGCTGGTGACATAAACTGGTTTTGTAATCCAGTGCCCTTGAGAGCACGCTTCATTTGTTTGTGAGACAGGACTACTTTCACAAGAGACAGAATGGAATTGTATTCGCTCTTTCTTTCATTGCAACTTAGCTTATGTAACCCAGTTTTCAACCCTGTCTCAGATCACATGTTTTATAGATTGCTTTTTGTTAGTTGAGCGCACTTCTTGCGTGTACCGTTTTGACGTGTACAATTACGTCAGGTTTTCTATAGTGAGTTGCAGGCGACCCTGTTAAATGCAGGAATTTATTGTATGAAGGTATTTGTGATTACCTTGTCCGGGATTGTCCCCGTTGACTAGATGTTATAGGAAGGTAACTGTTGTGGACAGGCCTATCCCAGAGTTATTGAATGCGAGCTTTGCGCCGCTGGTAACCCGTGTTATTGTGTGTCCGAGTTTTTATTGCTCGTTGATCTTATTCCGACTGTTGAGTCGAGGCTTTTTGGTGGAGAATGATCTCAGTGTAGACACTCCGTGCCCGAGCTATTGTCAGTATTATTCGCCATAAACCAACGATAAACCTAAACCGACATCTTAATAATAAAACGCATAATTTTGGTAAAACAAAAGCTAACTAATGAATTCTTTCTATCTAACTTTGTTCTGTTGCATTTTGGAACTGTTGACATAGCCGTGCAGTTGAAGGTATTTCCTTGTGTGGAAATGACTAGGACAGTTGACACTTTTGTAGCGACCTGAAGCATGCGCGAACCTAGAGTTCGTAGCATGTGGAGCTCAGGCCATGCGATGTCAGACGTGGTCTCAACTACGCATTCGTCACCGTAATTACACACATCAGATGACTATGGCTTACAAAGAGTAAACCAAGGTGTAGGCAGGAATTTAATAAAAATTTGTGTCTATTTCATTACTTATTTATGATGTACAAGTGTGTGAATCCTACATGTTACCTTATTGTGTGCTGATAGCACGTAGTTATTAAGAATAATTAAATGTTTTTTTATGGCTGTACACTTAGATTTGTTGTAATTGTTTTCTCTTACGGACGTCATCGCCGTAAATGTTGTTATTAACTGTTAGGACTTAGCTAGATGATTAACGTTAAATGTAAATGTGGAAATGGTATCATCCTAACTTAGATTTGTTTTGCTACCCTGTTAACTGTAAATTCTGATATTAGCTTAATCTTGTAACTTGAACTAGGGACTTGCGTCGTAACATTTTCCTAGTGTTGCTGTTGTTGCTTTATTATTGTGAGATAGATCTTTCGCGATGGTTTTCCGTAAGTTCTCAGGTAGGGACCTGCGCTTTATTTTCTTTTGTTTATTAGCTTGCGGACTAGCCGATTATAACCCTCCGAACTAGGCTAGGGGCTTGTGAATTTTAATAAATTTTCACGGTGTTAAACTTAAGTCTGGATGTTTAATTTCTCAGTCTAGTTTTAAGGTGAACCTTTCCTTAGGCAGTCTATGACCATCGTCACCATGTACCACGATCCCCGTGGACTACAGTGTCTCGTGCCGCTCAGCCTATTAGGAAGTTCACCTGATCCTCACGGTAATTTTATTCTACTTATGGGATGTTGGGAAAGTCATTGCGGTTGTTGACTCGACTAACGGTCATATAAAATGGCGCCCAACTCATGTGCCGACGTTAACGTGGTGACCGTCAGTACCATGTTATTTAGGAGGACCTTAATATTGATTAATGGTAAATTGACAGGACTGGGACGAACTTAGAAAGTCGTACTACAGATCAATTGACCGCATGGCATTCATGTTTGATAGAAGTCCATGGGGTGAGGATTTAGTGTTAGATAAATGATGGATAGGGTTTTCTTTGATGATGCCTCATCCTGAGTGAATGTAATACTTTGATTTGCTCGCCGTTGTCTTTGTAAATGTAGAAGCACTTAGTTTGCATACTCCAGCTGTACTCGTGATATTTATATAAATGAAACAAGCTTTATACCACCAAGTAACTAATCATAGCTGTAAGTTCTAGTACAGATTGATCCCTCACTTTCTCATATATATTTCTTGTCAAATGGATGAGGAAACGATTCGTCGTGTGTTTGGAGAGATGATGGCAGGTGTGAATGCTAATCTCCAACAGATTACTGCTGACCTAGGTGAAGTCCGGGGTGACTTGGGTCAAAATACTCAAGCTGTCAACACTGTAAGTGGTCATGTGGACCAAGTAAGACTAGATTTAGAGGTAAACACCCAATCTATAAACAATGTTAGTGGTCATGTAGACCAAGTAAGACAGGACGTTCACAATGTTAGACTAGATTTAGAGATAAATACTCAATCTGTTAATAATGTCAGGACTGATTTAACTCAAGTCAGGGCTGATATGGACGCATTTAGGGTCGAAGCCAGAAATGATCTCGCGGCAGGTTTAGCGGCAGTTAGGGTTGATGTCATACGACACCATCAAGAGGCTAACCAGCGTGTAGATTGCCTAACAGACCAAATGAATAGAGCTAGGGAGGATGTGCAAAACCGACTGGAGGAGCACTCGGCTCAAATTCAAACCACCATAAATAGAGTCCAGATAGACATGAAAGCTGACCTGGAACACATTCGGGAAGAATTCGGGACTCGATTGACGCACGTCGAGGGATTCATGGACACCGTAAAAAAGGACGTGACAACCATGAATATCGGATTAGTTCTGATGAGAGGAGCTGCAAATGCTGTGAACAACAATGTTAGGACGATCGTTGACCGTTGACGGCATGTTAGAGGTTAGAGACGAACTAAACGTTAACAGGAGAAACATTTCTGAACTAACGGAAACCGTAGCAAGCCTACGCGAAACAGTGAATGTTCATCATGAGGAACATAACATTGACCTCATGTTATTAAGAGGGGACCTCAACGAACATAAGACCATAGTAGAGGCTAAGGTAGCCGAGGTCAGAGACAACATGTCAAGAGTCGAGGGAGAGATCGATTCTTTACAAAAGCGATTTGAGGAGGTCACAGTAAACGAAATGTTAGACCTTAGCCATAACCTCAGAACGGCCATACGCGAGGTAGACGCGAACCTCAAGGGAAAGGTCGATAGGATCGAATTACAATTGAATAACTTAGGCAACGAAGTCGCAGCCAGAACTATTCCAGGACTTGAAGTCTTAGAAAGACGTCTTGACAGACTCGAGACGACTCCTAGGGAGAGACACTTACATTCACAAATGGGAGAATCTCAGGAAACGCCCGTTTCTCAATCTGCAGGAATGATGCCAACTTATTTTCAGCCCAGCGCACCTACAGAACCACAACCATCACAATTCACTGGTTCAGCGCCGAGTCAGATTTTGAACTTTAACGCCCATTCTTTTCGACCAGCACCAATTCAACCTAATAATGAGATAAATACACCTACGCATGACTACATGCAGAACACATTTAGACCCGCGCATACGCAGGGAAATGTGACGATAATACGTTCGAGAGAGGAGCAACCAGCTCGCTTCTCAGGAACTGGAAGTGGTGTTACTCCAGTGGAATTTCTAGCCAACGTCGAAAGCTATCTGAGAGATACGATGGTAACTCCAGAGAGGGAACTCAGAGTCATAGAACGTTTGCTTGAGGGGCAAACCAGTACCTGGTTTAGATCATTCAGATACTCGTTTACAGGCTACCAGGACTTTAAGGAAGCATTACTAAGAACGTATTGGTCGAGTGACATTCAGCAGAGCATCCGAGCTGAAATGTATACTCGCAGATACAGCTCCAATACGCCTACTTGTTATGCGAACTACTTCGCTATACAGCTTGCGAAGCTTCGTTGTCTTCAGCCTCCGTTGTCTGAACAAGATTTAGTTAACACCATTGTTTGGCAGTACCCTGCGGACGTACAACGTGTGTTGATCGCTGCAGGGGCATCCACGTTTCAGCAATGTGACCAGATTCTGCGACGCTTGGATGCGAACACGGAACAGTTCCTGACACACCGTCAGCAGAAGGCTAACAGGCGCGAGGAAAGACACATAAACTTGACCACTGTCGATAAAGTAAGCCAGACTCCGCAACAGACACAAACACAAGAGAGTTCTGGGCATCGTGATAATAACTACAGCTATCGTAGGAGGGAATGGAACAACGCTCCATATGCTCGAGATCAACAAGATGACCGTCGTAGTCATTGGGATCGGAGATTTGACCGAGGGACGAATGATAACCAACGTCACGAAAATTACCACCGCGGGAATAACGGAAGAAATCAACAGCACGGAAGTATCCGAAGGTACTATCGATACAGTAGAGGATATAACCGAGATCGAGACCCTAGATACCAGCCAGACAGAGATTGGAAAGGAAGAGCACGGGAGAGCCGTGAGTACCTCCAACAATTAAGAGAGCTGCAAATCCAAGATGAGGGAGAACGGAACCCGACTTCGAGGGAAAATAGAAATTCGGCGCAGGAGACGGAGCACAACCAGCCCAGTACTTCTCGCCAGGATAAAAAAACGCCAAAAAATTAACAGATTCTTGTCAGGTTGAGCACCGAGTAACTGCTACCATATTACTCTGGGAGCCAATCCAAGAAGACTTGTTGGACGAACGACGAACGACGAACCACAATTATGAGTTGACCCGTCTGCCCAAGATAGTAGCCACTTTGAACGAAGTCAACGTAGTCATTCTCATTGATACTGGGGCAATGATTAGTGTTATTTCCGCCGATTGCCATGCCAGATTAAAGGCCAACTCTGAGGTGACAGAGCTGCCTGTTTCAGCTGTAAGAGTCAGAGGTGTCATACCTGACCGTGTTGTGACGTGCAAAATCCAGATTCTTTGTACTCTGAAGATTTCAAATCACGTGTATTTGCACGAGTTTCTTGTAATGAAGGGCTTGCATCATGACGCCATACTAGGCGCAGACTTCATTAGAAAATATGATGGTATCATTGACATGGGCCGAAACACGGTAGAGTTCAAGCCGAACGAACCCATTCAGATGAACCAAGTTGAAGAAGAACCGGAATTCCTATCCGAAGTCGACGTAGTCGAAAACTTGAATGGCAAGAAAATTGACGAGACACTCGATGCCGACGAAGAGGCAGAATCATTATCAGCACCCACACGAGAAAATCTTGATATAATATTGAACGAATACAGGGACATATTCGACACCACACCTGGTGAGATATTAGACTACGAGTACGACCTTGTGCTACTGGATGATTCCCCATTCCAGAAGAAAATTTACCCGATTGCTGAGAAACATCGTGAAGAAGCTGCTAAGAAGATCCATGAGATGGAAGCAGCAGGCATAATCAAGAAATCACCGACTCCTTTCTTGAATCCCATAACGCCTGTGGTTAAGGTAGATGGAAGCTTGAGACTTTGTCTCGATGCAAGAGCATTGAATGAACGCCTAGCTCCTGAGCACGACAGACCGCCCAAGATTAGGGACATTCTCAGGAAGTTCAAAGGAAAAAGGATATTTTCATCATTGGACTTGGTTCAGTCTTATTACCATATCAGATTATCTGAGCATACTCAGAAATATACTGGATTCCTGTTTGATCAGACTACTTATGTCTTTCGAACACTACCATTCGGATTGAAAAATGCCGGAGCCGCATTAATCAGAGCACTTGATGCCAAGCTAGTAGTGGTTTTGTAGGGGTTCTGGCCCCTCCTCCTCCTCACCCTCCTCACAAGATGGCGGAGGCCCGATATCTCTAGAACGCATGGTCGGATTTTGACAAATGAGGTGTCATTGAACTCGGGCTGATACCCCCTTTCCAATGTACAACATATTTCCACCCCAAAATAAAACCTACCCCTACTAGCGGGTGAAATTGTAATTTTAGAGAATCTCTCTTTCCAAGTGCAACATGTGAGAGTTTGAATGCCAATATGGAATGAAACGTTGTTCTACATAAAGTGCATATGTTCGGTGGAAAGTCACTATGAATTAGCATGCCCACTCATGGCTTTTGAAGAGGGTGGGGGAGCGGTTCCCTGTGGACGGGTCCTTGTTGACAGGTCCCTGTGGACGGGTCATTGTTGCCGGGTCATTGTGGACGAGTCCTTGTGGACAAGTCCTTGTGGACAGGTCCTTGTGGACGAGTCCTTGTGGACGAGTCCTTGTGGATGAGTCCTTGTTGATGAGTCCCTTTGGACTGATCTCTTTGGACCGCTTCCTACGGACTGGCTCATGAATTTATTTAAATTATGCCAAAGGGCCTAACTACATTTTGCGTGTGTTGAACTGACGTTGTTCCCCAGTCTCCGCTACTATAATAGGATAACGATATGAAAGGAAAGTGGCGAAATACATGTGAACATACAAGGGATCTAACTTGGTGGATGGATGTGTTCTAACGAGTCATTTGTAGTTGAAAGAGAACAATACATGTTCTTAAGATGTTAAAACTATGGAGATGGTACGTGTAGTAAGACGTCTTGTTATTTCCTGTGTGTCATATTACAGACATGGCAGAGAGCGCGCAGATCTGTTGCTATGACTAACGCTGCAGTAATTTGTAACCGCAAGTGTTCATGAAGACAATGAGTGATGATCATGCAAAGTTAGCAGTTATTGGATATTACACAGGTGTTCCTTCCGGTGTCATGTTGCTGACATGGCAGAGAGCACACACTGCTGTTACTATGACTGACGCTGCAGTAATTTGAAACCCCAGGTGTTGATCAAGACAATGGGTGATTATCATGCAAAGTCAGCAGTTATTGGATACCACACAGGTGTTCCTAGTGTACTTTGGACTCTCAGCTGTATTGGGAAAGGAATTGCAATGATCTGCAAAAAACTGCTGACACGAGTGATGAGAGTTTATATAAGAGAGGTGTCATATATTTCCCTACTGTCAGTCTTTATTACTCGCTTTGAGTGAACAGTGCTCTATTACTGCTCAAGAGTTGTAAAAAAGCATTTTTGGTAGAAAATCATTAAATTATTTTGCAAGGTAAGTACTTATTATTAATGGATTGTAGTATTGTATTACTAATTAATGTTGAAGTTATTGATTGGAATGTATTTATTGATTAATTGATTGATTGATTTGTTTACAGATAATTGGGTACCTGTAGGTTACTAGATTCCTACAATCTGTTCATTCCGTGGCAGCAGTTGATAAATTATAAAAAGGTAAGTGCCCCTCTAATAACTTTTAAACAATTAGAGTGATATTTTCCAATGTTCACTACTACATGTTAGTGTAAATGGTATATTTGGCAGTCAAAAGTTGGAACTACTTGACCATGGTGTGTAAAGCTAATTTTATAGGTTAGATTTTGATTACCGCTCAATTAAGTCTGAATGTTCATTGCTAGGTGTCAGAGTCAGAGGGAATATTTAAAGACTTAACCTCAGTTCATCTAACATAACCTAACTTTACCTAACTTAACCTTATCATGTGACATGTTTTACATGTTTAAACTTGTTTTAAGACTGGCTATGACGTCACACTTAGCTCACTTCACTGTTGATCGCTGGTTTCTATCACGTGACATGTTCTACAAGTTTAGACTTGCTTTAAGACTGGCTATGACGTCACACTTAGCTCACTTAACTGGCGACCGCTGGTTTCTAACACTCTATCAAGTTCCAATGTTCACCGCTAGGTGTCAGTGACAGTGATATATAGTAACCCCCAGTTAGAACTACATGAAGTTAGACTTGTTAGGAGTTCACAGATGATCGATTTAAATACCCTACTATAACCATTGACTGGAATATAGTTAAACTATTTATATTGTACTTTGTTTTATCATTTATTAACATTTATGATTTCTTTCTATTATAGGTAATTTCGAAAGTGATCATCATGTTCAAGTGTGGTGACTGTAAGAAACAGTTCTCAAGACCTGACAACCTTCAACGACACGCAAATGCTAAATATGGCATTAAAATGTTTGTGTGCAGTCATTGTGCTACCACATTTAATAGACAAGATAATCTTGCACGTCATGTAAATTTAATGCATGTCAGTTCAGCACCATTTTCATGTTCAGTTTGCGAACTTGGTTTTTGTGCTGTAAAGCAATATCAATCCCACATGGTTGAAGTGCATGGAAAACAACAGGAATTGAAATCTGTAAAACCATCAACTAGCACGGAACCTTTTTTTTTTTTTTTTTTAGCGTATGGCTTTTAGTGCCGGGAGTGTCCGAGGACATGTTCGGCTCGCCAGTTTTGTAGCTGCTTCGAGACGGACACCCAATGGGTGAGCTTCAAGTACCGTTGGGGAGGGAAGGAGGGAAGTTGGAATGTAAGGACGAGGAGTTGGAAGGTAGCGGCTGTGGCCTATAGTTAGGGACCAACCCCGGCATTTGCCTGGAAGGAAGATGGGAAACCACAGAAGACCATCTTCAAGGTTGCCGGCGGGGGGATTCGAACCTCCTCGCCTCCCGGATGTGAGCGACTGCCATCAGTCATGCCGTAACCACCACGGCTAACCTACCCGGTACGGAACCTTTAAATGAATGTGATGCTCAAAAGCGTAAACGTTCTCAAGATTGTGAAAAAAGTTGTGCAACAAAAAGAAAGAAGAATGGTGAACCTTCGATAACCCATTGTGATGTGTGTAATATTGATATACCTTTATCAATCATTCATGGACATTTACGTAGTATTCATCATAAAAATAACGCTTGCCATGAAAGAAATTCTGGAAATATTCAACAAATTGGTAGTGCGTTTTAAAGTCGAATTGCTAGTTATAGACTTCATAGTGAAGAAAAAACTCAAAATATTGAATCATTTTTAAGAAATGTTCAACCTAGTGTGTTTGGCTTGGTAGAAAATGTTTTAGTGGAGCATAAAACATTTAAAATGAATTTTGAACTTTTTGGACGCTATGTAAAAACTGGGAGTGAAGGTGAAATTACAGATATCAAATCTCTTAATACAAAATACATAATTGTTAGTGAATCAACTAATATTAGTGATATATACCAAGATATTTCAAGTGCTATCATTGTGATGAGTGAAGAGTTTCAGGAAAGGGAGTCAGGCTGGGCGTTGGTTGAAGTACTTTATTTAGAAACCAACATGAATAAATATAATCCCCTTCGAGCATCATCATACATTGATTTGCCAGCATGGATCAAACGTAAGTATGCTTGTGTAAACGTTATGAATAATGATGACGCATGCTTTGCATGGGCTGTAACCTCAGCTCTCCATCCAGCAGTGGGACATGTGGAGAGAACATCATCATATCCTCACTATTCCTCAGTGTTAGATTTAAAAGAAATGGAATTTCCTATGGCGATAAAAGACATTAAACGTTTTGAAGAGCTGAACAATGTATGTATTAATGTTTATGAAATTGAAAATAAGAGTATAGTTGGTCCTCTATATTATACTCAGGAAAAAAAGGATGCTCGTGTAAATTTACATTACAAAACCGAAGGTGAAAATGCTCACTATTGTTGGATAAAACATTTATGTAGACTTGTTGGTAGTCAACTATCAAAATACAAAGGTAAAAAGTGGTTGTGTGAAGGCTGTTTGCTCTATTTTACAAAAGAGGATCAACTATCACAACATCAAAAATGGGGGTGTAATCATGTTTGTACGGTATTACCGACTCCTAAAAATAACATTCTAAAATTTAAGGATTATGAGAAATAGCTTCGAGTACCATTTGTTATAAATGCTGACTTTGAGGCTTTGATAAAACCATTTAATACATGTTCATCGAATCCAGCCCAACCTTTCACCAACACTACTCACATTCATGAACGTTTTAGCTTTGCATATTATATTAAATGTAGTTATGATGACTCTTTAAATAAATTTGAGCTCTATAGAGGACCTGATGCACCTAAAGTTTTTATGGAAAGGCTTGAGGAAGATGCCGTCCGTATATCCTCTATTTTAAATACGATCATTCCAATGGAGCCACTAACTTCATTAGAGCAAATGAATTTTGAAACTGAAACTAATTGTTTTATATGTGGTGAATGTTTATATACAGACAGGGTTCGCGATCATGACCATTTAACAGGAAAATATCGTGGTGCTGCTCACCAAGAATGTAATTTAAATTATAGAGTAAGTAAATTCATTCCGGTCATTCTACACAACGGTAGCAAATACGATAACCACTTTATCGTTAAAGAATTTGGAGCTTCAGATGTGAAAATTGATGTGATTGCAAATAAGAAGGAACAATACATATCGTTCACAAAATACATCAAAACTAGCAATAAAAATACCATTAAACTGCGATTTTTTGATTCATTCCGCTTTATGTCGAGTAGTCTTGATAAGCTGGCTAGTAATTTAAAATCAGATCAGTTTCATGAAATTCAACGTGTCTTTCCTAAAGAAGATGATTTTAATTTGATTCGTCAAAAGGGTATATTCCCTTATGAATATATTAACTGTGTGGAACGTCTTGAGGAGTGTTCTTTACCACCGAAAGATGCATTTTACAGTTCCTTAAACACAAGTCATATCAGTGATCAGGAATATTTACATGCACAACGTGTATGGGCACAGTTTGACATTCAAACTTTAGGAGAATTTTCAGACATATATTTGAAGACAGATGTGTTATTATTAACAGATGTTTTTGAAAATTTTCGGAATGTTTGTATGAAAACTTATGAACTTGATCCTTGTCAGTATTTCACAGCTCCTGGGTTAAGTTTCAGTTCAATGTTGAAAAAAACGAAAGTAAATTTAGAATTAATGACTGATCTAGACATGATCAATTTTATAAAATCATCAATTCGAGGTGGATTAAGCCAATGTAGTGGACGGTACTCTAAAGCGAATAATAAATACATGCCTAGCTACAACCCTTGTGAAGAGTCAAAGTATATTGTCTACCTCGATGCAAATAACCAATATGGTTGGGCTATGAGTCAATATCTACCACTGAAAAATTTTCGCTGGCTGACACAACCTGAAATTGATGTCTTACATGTTGACACTCTTAATGATAACGATGATAAAGGATATATTTTAGAGGTAAATCTTGAGTACCCTAAAGAGTTACATGATGATCATAATGATTTACCATTTTGTCCTGAGAATATGAAATCTCCATACATCACATCACGAACAAAAATGTTAATTGCTAATGTAAATGATAAATGTAAATATGTAATACATTATCAAAACTTGAAACAGTGTCTACAGCATGGATTGAAATTAACTAAAATTCATCGCGTATTGCAATTTCATCAGTCAGCATGGCTCAAACCGTATATTGATCTAAACAATAATTTAAGAACACGGTCAACAAACGCGTTTGAAAAAGATTTTTATGAAATCATGAATAATAGTGTTTTTGGAAAGACTATGGAGAATGTTGATAAACGAGTTGATGTAAAGCTGATAACAAAGTGGGAGAATGATGGTAAAAGGTATGGTGCGAGCAACTTAATAAGCAAGCCTAACTTCCATAGCTGTTCAATTATTCATGAGGATTTAGTTGTAATACAAATGAATCGTCTTAAAGTAACTTACAACAAACCCATATATGTGCGTTACACCATTCTGGAATTATCAAAAACACTTATGTATGAATTTCACTATGATTATGTAAAGAAAAAATATCTTGATAATGCTAAATTACTCTACACAGACACAGATTCTTTTATTTATGAGTTTAAAACTGATGATTTTTACGAGGATATCAAAACTGAGCTAAATAGGTTTGATACAAGTGACTACCCCAAGGATAATATTTACCATTTACCTCTAGTAAACAAAAAGGTTCTTGGGAAATTTAAGGATGAATGTGCTGGTGTTATTATAGACACCTTTGTAGGCACAAAATCTAAATCATACAGCTATATGACAATTGATGATGTAGTAGTAAAAAAATTAAAAGGAGTGAAAAAGAATGTTGTTAGTAAAGAGTTAGATATAAGTGATTATAAAAACTGTATAGTTAGTAACCCACCTGTATTATATAAGAAAATGTGTGTATTTAAAAGTAAAAATCATCAGCTACATACCAATTTGTTGAACAAAGTTGCTTTAAGTAATGAAGACAACAAACGATTCATTATACCCAACACATTTGATACTCGTGCTTGGGGAAACAGTCGCATTGACAACTATTACTTTACTTAAGGCTAATGATCACTATATTGTAATATTTGTAGTGTGTTTTATATTGTAATATTTTTTGTAAAATCTGTAAATAGAATGTATAATGTTAGGCTACAGTAGTTTAGTAAAAATAAGATAAGTAATACGTTTTAGTGTAAAATGTTTGCTTTTGTATATTACGAAAAAGATTTTAAAAAATGTACAGAATGTGTGAACTATACATGGGAAATGTAAAATATGTCAAGTGGAAATTGTAAATATCCATGTGTGAAAAAGTGAAATGGCTATCACCATTTTAAAATTAAAAGACATTGTGATCTGGTAAACCTTGTTTTTATTTCACAACAATAAAAATGTACAGAATGTGTAAACTAAACAATGAGAATGTAAAAAAATGTAAAGTGGAAATTGTAAATATTCATGTGTGAAAAAATGAAAATGAAGAAATGGCTATCACCATTTTTAAAAATAAAAGACATTGTGATCTGGTAAACCTTGTTTTCATTTCACAACAAATAGGGCTTTACAAAATAGAATACAAAGAAATACCAATTCCTCAATCCTTTTCATTGTTCATGTCCACTCATCATTAACTTTCCTTTTATAGCCAACCTCTTCCCCACTGAGGTATTATAGGATGCCATCCACATAAGCCATTAACATCATCCTGAATTATTCATGCCCGCGTGCGCCGCAAGAGTGTGCCGTGTGAACATAGGTGTTTATCGATAGTCTCCGACAATGTTCAAGAGAGTGACTTTTAAACGTAGTTGTAACTAGGGTAGTTGAGAGTATAGTATGATCCGTTTATTACCTATATAAAAGTATAGTATGGCCCTTTTCTTATCTATTTCATATAGAACTCTAATGCTGAATGATAATCAATAGTGTTTTACTATCACGTTTTATGAAAAAAAAATTGTGACTCAAGATTGAGCATTGTTTATTGAGCAACTTGTTGTAAAAGTTATGTTTAATCCATCTTCCACGTCTCAGGAGCCATCAACATCACATACTATGCAAGAGGTAGTGTTGTTGTTTTCAGGGTGGAACTATAAGGTTATCTGCCCTCGATATGCAGATAGTTTTACCAAAGAAGAATTATTAGTATTCTCCAAGTTGTTCATTTATTATGTGACAGACTATACCGTGAAAGAAATCAGGCAACATGTACCAAAACATGGTCGCAAGACCCTATGCTAAGTGAATATCTATTAATTCTTTGGATCAAGCATGTAAAGAACACGACCTTTCTTATCGTCATAGTCATTCTGCTTTAAGACGTGTGGTGGATAAAGTATTGATGAAAAGTGCTAAACAACGTTTGACATCCTATAATACCTCAGTGGGGAAGAGGTTGGCTATAAAAGGAAAGTTAATGATGAGTGGACATGAACAATGAAAAGGATTGAGGAATTGGTATTTCTTTGTATTCTATTTTGTAAAGCCCTATTTGTTGTGAAATGAAAACAAGGTTTACCAGATCACAATGTCTTTTATTTTTAAAAATGGTGATAGCCATTTCTTCATTTTCATTTTTTCACACATGAATATTTACAATTTCCACTTTACATTTTTTTACATTCTCATTGTTTAGTTTACACATTCTGTACATTTTTGTTGTTGTGAAATAAAAACAAGGTTTACCAGATCACAATGTCTTTTAATTTTAAAATGGTGATAGCCATTTCACTTTTTCACACATGGATATTTACAATTTCCACTTGACATTCTTTACATTTCCCATGTTTAGTTCACACATTCTGTACATTTTTTAAAATCTTTTTCGTAATATACAAAAGCAAACATTTTACACTAAAACGTATTACTTATCTTATTTTTACTAAACTACTGTAGCCTAACATTATACATTCTATTTACAGATTTTACAAAAAATATCACAATATAAAACACACTACAAATATTACAATATAGTGATCATTAGCCTTAAGTAAAGTAATAGTTGTCAATGCGACTGTTTCCCCAAGCAAGAGTATCAAATGTGTTGGGTATAATGAATCGTTTGTTGTCTTCATTACTTAAAGCAACTTTGTTCAACAAATTGGTATGTAGCTGATGATTTTTACTTTTAAATACACACATTTTCTTATATAATACAGGTGGGTTACTAACTATACAGTTTTTATAATCACTTATATCTAACTCTTTACTAACAACATTCTTTTTCACTCCTTTTAATTTTTTTTACTACTACATCATCAATTGTCATATAGCTGTATGATTTAGATTTTGTGCCTACAAAGGTGTCTATAATAACACCAGCACATTCATCCTTAAATTTTCCAAGAACCTTTTTGTTTACTAGAGGTAAATGGTAAATATTATCCTTGGGGTAGTCACTTGTATCAAACCTATTTAGCTCAGTTTTGATATCCTCGTAAAAATCATCAGTTTTAAACTCATAAATAAAAGAATCTGTGTCTGTGTAGAGTAATTTAGCATTATCAAGATATTTTTTCTTTACATAATCATAGTGAAATTCATACATAAGTGTTTTTGATAGTTCCAGAATGGTGTAACCCACATATATGGGTTTGTTGTAAGTTACTTTAAGACGATTCATTTGTATTACAACTAAATCCTCATGAATAATTGAACAGCTATGAAAGTTAGGCTTGCTTATTAAGTTGCTCGCACCATACCTTTTACCATCATTCTCCCACTTTGTTATCAGCTTTACATCAACTCGTTTATCAACATTCTCCATGGTCTTTCCAAAAACACTATTATTCATGATTTTATAAAAATCTTTTTCAAACGCGTTTGTTGACCGTGTTCTTAAATTATTGTTTAGATCAATATACGGTTTGAGCCATGCTGACTGATGAAATTGCAATACGCGATGAATTTTAGTTAATTTCAATCCATGCTGTAGACACTGTTTCAAGTTTTGATAATGTATTACATATTTACATTTATCATTTACATTAGCAATTAACATTTTTGTTCGTGATGTGATGTATGGAGATTTCATATTCTCAGGACAAAATGGTAAATCATTATGATCATCATGTAACTCTTTAGGGTACTCAAGATTTACCTCTAAAATATATCCTTTATCATCGTTATCATTAAGAGTGTCAACATGTAAGACATCAATTTCAGGTTGTGTCAGCCAGCGAAAATTTTTCAGTGGTAGATATTGACTCATAGCCCAACCATATTGGTTATTTGCATCGAGGTAGACAATATACTTTGACTCTTCACAAGGGTTGTAGCTAGGCATGTATTTATTATTCGCTTTAGAGTACCGTCCACTACATTGGCTTAATCCACCTCGAATTGATGATTTTATAAAATTGATCATGTCTATATCAGTCATTAATTCTAAATTTACTTTCGTTTTTTTTCAACATTGAACTGAAACTTAACCCAGGAGCTGTGAAATACTGACAAGGATCAAGGTCATAAGTTTTCATACAAACATTCCGAAAATTTTCAAAAACATCTGTTAATAATAACACATCTGTCTTCAAATATATGTCTGTAAATTCTCCTAAAGTTTGAATGTCAAACTGTGCCCATACACGTTGTGCATGTAAATATTCCTGATCACTGATATAACTTGTGTTTAAGGAACTGTAAAATGCATCTTTCGGTGGTAAAGAACACTCCTCAAGACGTTCCACACAGTTAATATATTCATAAGGGAATATACCCTTTTGACGAATCAAATTAAAATCATCTTCTTTAGGAAAGACACGTTGAATTTCATGAAACTGATCTGATTTTAAATTACTAGCCAGCTTATCAAGACTACTCGACATAAAGCGGAATGAATCTAAAAATCGCAGTTTAATGGTATTTTTATTGCCAGTTTTGATGTATTTTGTGAACGATATGTATTGTTCCTTCTTATTTGCAATCACATCAATTTTCACATCTGAAGCTCCAAATTCTTTAACGATAAAGTGGTTATCGTATTTGCTACCGTTGTGTAGAATGACCGGAATGTATTTGCATACTCTATAATTTAAATTACATTCTTGGTGAGCAGCACCACGATATTTTCCTGTTAAATGGTCATGATCGCGAACCCTGTCTGTATATAAACATTCACCATATATAAAACAATTAGTTTCAGTTTCAAAATTCATTTGCTCTAATGAAGTTAGTGGCTCCATTGGAATGATCGTATTTAAAATAGAGGATATACGGACGGCATCTTTCTCAAGCCTTTCCATAAAAACTTTAGGTGCATCAGGTCCTCTATAGAGCTCAAATTTATTTAAAGAGTCATCATAACTACATTTAATATAATATGCAAATCTAAAAGGTTCATGAATGTGAGTAGTGTTGGTGAAAGGTTGGGCTGGATTCGATGAACATGTATTAAATGGTTTTAGCAAAGCCTCAAAGTCAGCATATATAACAAATGGTACTCGAAGCTGTTTCTCATAATCCTTAAATATTAGAATGTTATTTTTAGGAGTCGGTAATACCGTACAAACATGATTACACCCCCATTTTTGATGTTGTGATAATTGATCCTCTTTTGTAAAATAGAGCAAACAGCCTTCACACATCCACTTTTTACCTTTGTATTTTGATAGTTGACTACCAACAAGTCTACATAAATGTTTTATCCAACAATAGTGAGCATTTTCACCTTCGGTTTAGTAAAGTAAATTTACATGAGCATCCTTTTTTCCTGAGTACAATATAGAGGACCAACTATACTCTTATTTTCAATTTCATAAACATTAATACTTACATTGTTCAGCTCTTCAAAACGTTTAATGTCTTTTATCGCCATAGGAAATTCCATTTCTTTTAAATCTAACACTGAGGAATAGTGAGGATATGATGATGTTCTCTCCACATGTCCCACTGCTGGATGGAGAGCTGAGGTTACAGCCCATGCAAAGCATGCGTCATCATTATTCATAACGTTTACACAAGCATGCTTACGTTTGATCCATGCTGGCAAATCAATGTATGATGATGCTCGAAGGGGATTATATTTATTCATGTTGGTTTCTAAATAAAGTACTTCAACCAACGCCCAGCCTGACTCCCTTTCCTGAAACTCTTCACTCTTCACAATGATAGCACTTGAAATATCTTGGTATATATCACTAATATTAGTTGATTCGCTAACAATTATGTTTTTTGTATTAAAAGATTTGATATCTGTAATTTCACCTTCACTCCCAGTTTTTACATAGAGTCCAAAAAGTTCAAAATTCATTTTAAATGTTATATGCTCCACTAAAACATTTTCTACCAAGCCAAACACACTAGGTTGAACATTTCTTAAAAATGATTCAATACTTTGAGTTTTTTCTTCACTATGAAGTCTATAACTAGCAATTCGACTTTTAAACGCACTACCAATTTGTTGAATATTTCCAGAATTTCTTTCATGGCAAGCGTTATTTTTATGATGAATACTACGTAAATGTCCATGAATGATTGATAAAGGTATATCAATATTACACACATCACAATGGGTTATCGAAGGTTCACCATTCTTCTTTCTTTTTGTTGCACAACTATTTTCACAATCTTGAGAACGTTTACGCTTTTGAGCATCACATTCATTTAAAGGTTCCGTGCTAGTTGATAGTTTTGCAGATATCAATTCCTGTTGTTTTCCATGCACTTCAACCATGTGGGATTGATATTGCTTTACAGCACAAAAACCAAGTTCACAAACTGAACATGAAAATGGTGCTGAACTGACATGCAATAAATTTACATGACGTGCAAGATTATCTTGTCTATTAAATGTGGTAGCACAATGACTTCACACAAACATTTTAATGCCATGTTTAGCATTTGCGTGTCGTTGAAGGTTGTCAGGTCTTGAGAACTGTTTCTTACAGTCACCACACTTGAACATGATGATCACTTTTGAAATTACCTATAAAAGAAAGAAATCATAAATGTTAATAAATGATAAAACAAAGTACAATATAAATAGTTTAATTATATTCCAGTCAATGGTTATAGTAGGGTATTTAAATCGATCATCTGTGAACTCCTAACAAGTCTAACTTCATGTAGTTCTAACTGGGGGTTACTATATACCACTGTCACTGACACCTAGCGGTGAACATTGGAACTTGATAGAGTGGTAGAAACCAGCGGTCGCCAGTTAAGTGAGCTATGTGTGACGTCATAGCCAGTCTTAAAGCAAGTCTAAACTTGTAGAACATGTCACGTGATAGAAACCAGCGATCAACAGTGAAGTGAGCTAAGTGTGACGTCATAGCCAGTCTTAAAACAAGTTTAAACATGTAAAACATGTCACATGATAAGGTTAAGTTAGGTAAAGTTAGGTTATGTTAGGTGAACTGAGGTTAAGTCTTTAAATATTCCCTCTGACACTGACACCTAGCAATGAACATTCAGACTTAATAGAGCGGTAATCAAAATCTAACCAACAAAATTAGCTTTACACACCATGGTCAAGTAGTTCCAACTTTTGACTGCCAAATATACCATTTACACTAACAAGTAGTAGTGAACAATGGAAAATATCACTCTAACTGTTTAAAAGTTATTAGAGGGGCACTTACCTTTTTATAATTTATCAACTGCTGCCACTGAATGAACAGATTGTAGGAATCTAGTAACCTACAGGTACCCAATTATCTGTAAACAAATCAATCAATCAATTAATCAATAAATACATTCCAATCAATAACTTCAACATTAATTAGTAATACAATACTACAATCCATTAATAATAAGTACTTACCTTGCAAAATAATTTAATGATTTTCTACCAAAAATGCTTTTTTACAACTCTTGAGCAGTAATAGAGCACTGTTCACTCAAAGCGAGTAATAAAGACTGACAGTAGGGAAATATATGACACCTCTCTTATATAAACTCTCAACACTCGTGTCAGCAGTTTTTTGCAGATCATTGCAATTCCTTTCCCAATACAGCTGAGAGTCCAAAGTACACTAGGAACACCTGTGTGGTATCCAATAACTGCTGACTTTGCATGATAATCACCCATTGTCTTGATCAACACCTGGGGTTTCAAATTACTGCAGCGTCAGTCATAGTAACAGCAGTGTGTGCTCTCTGCCATGTCAGCAACATGACACTGGAAGGAACACCTGTGTAATATCCAATAACTGCTAACTTTGCATGATCATCATTCATTGTCTTCATGAACACTTGCGGTTTCAAATTACTGCAGCGTTAGTCATAGCAACAGATCTGCGCACTCTCTGCCATGTCTGTAATATGACACACAGGAAATAACAAGACGTCTTACTACACGTACCATCTCCATAGTTTTAACATCTTAAGAACATGTATTGTTCTCTTTCAACTACAAATGACTCGTTAGAACACATCCATCCACCAAGTTAGATCCCTTGTATGTTCACATGTATTTCGCCACTTTCCTTTCATATCGTTATCCTATTATAGTAGCGGAGACTGGGGAACAACGTCAGTTCAACACACGCAAAATGTAGTTAGGCCCTTTGACATAATTTAAATAAATTCATGAGCCAGTCCGTAGGAAGCGGTCCAAAGGGATCAGTCCAAAGGGACTCATCAACAAGGACTCGTCCACAAGGACCTGTCCACAAGGACTCGTCCACAATGACCCGGCAACAATGACTCGTCCACAGGGACCTGTCAACATGGACCCGTCCACAGGGAACCGCTCCCCCACCCTCTTCAAAAGCCATGAGTGGGCATGCTAATTCATAGTGCCTTTTCACCGAACATATGCACTTTATGTAGAACAACGTTTCATTCCATATTGGCATTCAAACTCTCACATGTTGCACTTGGAAAGAGAGATTCTCTAAAAAATTACAATTTCACCCCCTAGTAGGGGTAGGTTTTATTTTGGGGTGGAAATATGTTATGCGTTGGAAAGGGGGTATCAGCCCGAGTTCAATGACACTTCATTTGTCAAAATCCGACCATGCGTTCGAGAGATAACGGGCCGCCGCCATCTTGTGAGGAGGGTGAGGAGGAGGAGGGGCCAGAACCCCTACAAAACCACTACTCAGGCTGACTCCTGAAGTGAAGCAGAGAGTAATATGTTATGTGGATGACATAATTATAGCTTCAGAAACAGAAGAAGAGCATTTAAAGATATTGCGCCTTGTTTTTGAGAATCTTCGACAGGCGAATTTTAAGGTCAAATTTGACAAGTGTCGATTCTTTCAGAAAGAAGTGAAATTCGTAGGACACATAATCAATGGAGAAGGATATAGACCAAATCCGGCAGAGATTAGAACTGTTGCTGCATTTCCAACGCCAACCCGTGTGAAACACGTGAGACAATTCTTAGGAATTCTCCAATTCTTTGCTGCTCATTGTGAGAAGTATTCCGAGACTGTCGCACCTCTGCAAGGATTACTGAAAAAGAACTGCAGGTGGAACTGGAATGATGAATGCGAGATAGCTTTCAGGAGAGCTAAACAGATGCTAGTGGACTCAATTCAGTTAGAATATCCAGATTATTCCCGGAATTTTATTCTAGAAACTGATGCATCTGCAATTGGTATAGGAGCCATTTTACTGCAGGAGGATGATGAAAAGAAACGTCATTACATCGCTTTCTTAAGCCGACGTTTAAGAGCACATGAATCTCACTACTTCACGACCGAGATAGAAGCACTTGCAATAGTTTACGCACTTGAGTACTGGCAGAAACTTCTGTTAGGCCAGAGGATTATTGTGAGGACCGATCACCATGCACTGACCTTCATCTTAAGAACAAGACTGGCAAGCGACAGGATCACACGTTGGACGCTGTTTCTCCAACAGTTCGATTTGGAAATAATTTATCGACCAGGCAGAGAGAATGTGTTGGCCGACATCCTCAGCGGGAATCCTGAAGCTACCGTTAATGCCATAGACATCGAGGGAGAATGCGAGGAACACCTTCGCCGACTTCGTCATCTACCTGAAGGACAGAGACGTGAGGAGGAACTCAGGCACATTATCCGTTTCCTGAAACGAAGAATGGATCCACAGGATGCTCATTATGCGAGAATTGCTGCTGTTGCAGATGATTACTTGATTTATCATCGTGTCTTATACAAGTTTGTGGATGAGGACCACACTCAACTGCGTGCAGTTATTCCTAGGAGATACCAAGAATCTGTCATTCTTATGGTTCATCTATCCATTGGTCATGGTGGAACAGACAAAACCATTGCAACTATCAAGGAATCTTTTACATGGAAAGGGTTAGGAGCCACCGTTAGACAGTGTTTACGTGCTTGCGACGCATGCCAGCGGAACAAGTACACGTCACACTTGTTGAAGGAACAACCTAGACCAATACTCCCAACTCAACCTAGAGAGTTATACGCACAGGACCTGTATGGCCCAATACCTAAGGCTCGTCGTGGGAATCGCTACATCGTTGTAACTATTGATGTGTTCATGAAATATACGATGCTTCATCCGATTCAAAAAGCCACTGCACATCAGATTATTCAGAGGATTAAACGTCAAGTGATACCGGAGGCAGGAAAGCCACAATTCCTGTTGACTGATCACGGATCACAGTACACCTCAGCAGAATTTGCCAATGCTATGAATGAGCTTGAAATAGGTCATGTTTTATCATCTATTCGTCATCCAGAGAGCAACCCAGCAGAATGTGTGATGTCTGTTATCGCAAAATTCTGTCGATTATATTGTCAAGAAGAACACTGGCGATGGACTGAAGTCCTAGTCACTATGGCAAAATGTATTAATTCAACAGTCCATGAGAGCACTGGTCAAATACCTATGGTCTTGCATTTGAACCAGATGCCGCTGAGAATATGGGACCGTGTGATTGTAAATCCACCTTGTTTACAACCATCACATGCCAGCAGACTTTTAGCTGCAAGGGAAACTATGGACAGACAAGCTGCCAAGCGCTTGAGAAGAACTAGACGCCAGAGATTTAGAGAACCACTAGTTGAGGGAGACCTTATCCTCATAAGGAGACCCGGAATTTCAAGTCCTATAGACCGCAAATATGGGAAATTTCTATCCTTATATTATGGCCCTAGTCGTATCCGACAGCCTTTGAACAATGGAAGTTATGTAGTAGAAGACATCAGGACAGGAGAGCGCATTGGAACCTTTAATGCAGCCAATCTGAAGAAATATCACTCTTGAATGAATTTCAAGTCAAATAAAAATGTCGTCCCAACATTTTATTTGAAACGACGGAGAGGCAGATGAACCCGCTGAGCTATGGTTCATGTGATATTTTTTATGACAGAACATTTACGATGGGATGTTGCACCTTTGAACACACCCAGGAAGCCACGTGGAGCTGAGAGCTCACGCGATACTCTTTGAAGTAGCGTTGAATCGCACTTGTGACTTTGGTGAAAACTGCTAATTATTTATCTGAGATCTTATTAATTAATTTTATTCTTTCACAAGACTCAGAATATTCCATTTCGTCATGCTGCAATATTAAAACATTTTTGAGAATGATACTTTCGCTTAAGGTAAGGTAATACCCTTGCAGATACGCAAATAGGAACGTAAGTAGTCGTTCAACGACTTCGGTTTGACGACCTACTTCCTCGAGACACCCAGTGCCTTGCACTACGTCTGGAGAATCCGCCCAGTATAGGCGTGAAATTGTATTGGTCCTACAAGACGTAGAAGAATAACCGCTTGTTAGCGTTGAATTGGTTATCAGGTGCCATCGTGCACTGGCATATTGTAAAACACTGTTATTCATGCACAGTGAGCCACAGAAAGATATTGGAAGACAATTATTGGCAAGTATTAGTGAATTATATAACTTTACCGGAACACCACATTTTAGTATCCACGTGTTTGTGGAGGGCCAAATGCCTTGTGGAAAATATACAGGTAAACGTGTTACAACAACTTTAAATAAGTGTGATTATGATTGTGTAACATATTTGAATTGCCAGAGTGAAGTTTTCATTTCCAAAACGACGTACATTTTACCGATGCTGTGTGATATAAAAGTAACGTCATTAGCACGTGCAGAATCATAGAGCAGTGCTAGCTCACATATCTATTCACATCCACGAAATTAAGGCTGTGTTATCAATTACAATCGAAACCTATAACATTTACAACGAGCATTGTATTCTTGGAAAGTGAAAGAATGAATTTCATAATTTATTTCACCGTCAACGTGACCAGACTATTCCACACCATGCTTGAATCAGTCGTCATGGGCTAATACCATCCTGGTATGAGGGTGACGTTTCTACGAGAACTAGCATGATGGTGGAGCTTGCAGAACAGAGGACGAGAAGGAAGGAATCCAAGATGCCATTTCCAGGCATATCCAGCATATCCACGGAGTTGTCGACAGGGACGAATCGAACCCTGGTCTTTGGAGGAGTCCAGATGGGAATCCTGATGAGGATAATACCGCTCCAGAGATCCAGAGAGGAATTTGTACAACCCTGGTTGCTGAATAGAGGGCTGAGTGATAGCTTTTCCATGTCGTGAGTTTTTGGACATCCCTTCTCTTGTTCTAGTTCTGGTGGTATATTAGATTTAATGTAGTTTGTGAATCAACCGCACTCTGTGTCAGCCATTTTTCTAGGTAGGGATTGTAACTAGTTTAATTTAATGTCATTTATTTCAGTATAGTGAGACACCCTTGGGTCTGACATTTTGGTTAACCCTGGTGCAGCTTGATGAACGTCGTAGAACGTCAAAGCCTATCTTTTGCTAGATGTGACCGTAGTCATTTGAGGCTATTTTGTCCAACCCTGTTTGGGGTGATTTTTCAAGTCTTTGCTGATTTTAGTTATGACAATCAGATGTCATGGTTATTTCTTTAACTGTATTCTTTGCAGCCAGTTTTGATACACCCCTGACTTTCGTTAGAACAGTCGTATCAGTTAGGCAATCGACTGTAATTGCCAGTTTTGTAAATGCATTATATTTTCATTTTCAATAAGCTCAGAAGCTATTGTTGCTCAAGTGTGAACCTAACAATCAGAAGGAATGTTTCATTGCCTAGCATCGAACTCAGTTCCCAACGTATCATTAAGCAGATCCTTGTGTGGGATCCGCGTCACAATTATCATTTTGCTTGTGTCATGTAAGACACGGTTTTATTTGATGTTGTACTAGCAACTACTGAATTGTATCATTGAGAGCAAAGAGCTCCAGTAATTGTAACAATACTATCATTTAGACGTCTTTGGTTGAAAGACGGAATTACATTATTCTATTCAGATTTATTGCGTGTTTTTATACACGGATTCTTTAGAGGTTTATAACCTATGGTAGAGTTTTTATGAGCAGGCCAGATGTATAGTTTTATTTTGATTAAATCGCCGGCCTTGAATAATGTGTGTTTTGTGTCGACCGAGCGCAGGAATGTGGTAGCCTGCTGGTGACATAAACTGGTTTTGTAATCCAGTGCCCTTGAGAAAACGCTTCATTTGTTTGTGAGACAGGACTACTTTGACAAGAGACAGAATGCAATTGTATTCGCTCTTTCTTTCATTGCAACTTAGCTTATGTAACCCAGTTTTCAACCCTGTCTCAGATCACATGTTTTATAGATTGCTTTTTGTTAGTTGAGCGCACTTCTTGCGTGTACCGTTTTGACGTGTACAATTAGGTCAGGTTTTCTATAGTGAGTTGCAGGCGACCCTGTTAAATGCAGGAATTTATTGTATGAAAGTATTTGTGATTACCTTGTCCGGGATTGTCCCCGTTGACTAGACGTTATTGGAAGGTAACTGTTGTGGACAGGCCTATCCCAGAGTTATTGAATGCGAGCTTTGCGCCGCTGGTAACCCGTGTTATTGTGTGTCCGAGTTTTTATTGCTCGTTGATCTTATTCCGACTGTTGAGTCGAGGCTTTTTGGTGGAGAATGATCTCAGTGTAGACACTCCGTGCCCGAGCTATTGTCAGTATTATTCGCCATAAACCAACGATAAACCTAAACCGACATCTTAATAATAAAACGCATAATTTTGGTAAAACAAAAGCTAACTAATGAATTCTTTCTATCTAACTTTGTTCTGTTGCATTTTGGAACTGTTGACATAGCCGTGCAGTTGAAGGTATTTCCTTGTGTGGAAATGACTAGGACAGTTGACACTTTTGTAGCGACCTGAAGCATGCGCGAACCTAGAGTTCGTAGCATGTGGAGCTCAGGCCATGCGATGTCAGACGTGGTCTCAACTACGCATTCGTCACCGTAATTACACACATCAGATGACTATGGCTTACAAAGAGTAAACCAAGGTGTAGGCAGGAATTTAATAAAAATTTGTGTCTATTTCATTACTAATTTATGATGTACAAGTGTGTGAATCCTACATGTTACCTTATTGTGTGCTGATAGCACGTAGTTATTAAGAATAATTAAATGTTTTTTTATGGCTGTACACTTAGATTTGTTGTAATTGTTTTCTCTTACGGACGTCATCGCCGTAAATGTTGTTATTAACTGTTAGGACTTAGCTAGATGATTAACGTTAAATGTAAATGTGGAAATGGTATCATCCTAACTTAGATTTGTTTTGCTACCCTGTTAAATGTAAATTCTGATATTAGCTTAATCTTGTAACTTGAACTAGGGACTTGCGTCGTAACATTTTCCTAGTGTTGCTGTTGTTGCTTTATTATTGTGAGATAGATCTTTCGCGAGGGTTTTCCATAACTTCTCAGGTGGGGACCTGCGCTTTATTTTCTTTTGTTTATTAGCTTGCGGACTAGCCGATTATACCCCTCGGAACTAGGCTAGGGGCTTGTGAATTTTAATAAATTTTCACGGTGTTTTACTTAAGTCTGGATGTTTAATTTCTCAGTCTAGTTTTAAGGTGAACCTTTCCTTAGGCAGTCTATGACCATCGTCACCATGTACCACGATCCCCGTGGACTACAGTGTCTCGTGCCGCTCAGCTTATTAGGAAGTTCACCTGATCCTCGCGGTAATTTTATTCGACTTATGGGATGTTAGGAAAGTCATTGCGGTTGTTGACTCGACTAACGGTCATAATATATTGTAAAAACAACCATCAAAGATGGAACTGTTATTTGGCGATGTTCAAAACAACGATCCAAAAAGTGTCGAGGAATGATTAAAACAAAAGACTCCAACGTACTTACTTCAAAAGAACATCATTGTGAATCTCAAATTAATACACATTTAAATACGCAAAATACTCTAGCCATGGTAAAAAAAGCAAGTACAAGAAACATATATTGCTGCTCAAGATAGTGCATTGTTTGTTAAAAAGCATTTATCATCACCTCAAAAAGTCATGTTAGGACAGATGTCAACGTTCAAAAAACCCTTAACACTATCAAAAGCAACGCAGGCAGCAAAAGAGGTCCCTGTGGAAAACAAACAAGAGGAATTGGATACTTCTAGTGATGTTGAGAATGATAATGATGATAATGATGGTGACAATGCATATAATAATTTTGATGATAATATTCATAATGATGATGATAATTATGAAAAAGAAGAGGATGAGGGTTTTATGTCTATAAAACCATTGCGGGTTCCCCAGTTTTTAAGAACAAGAGTACCTGGAGAAAGTTATAAATGGATCTACAACAAGCGTTGTGTTTAAAAATCTATATCGAACAATGGTAAAGGGATAGAGAGTTGAATTCAGTGTGTAACTATTACAAAATGAAATTAATAAAAATATTGTATGGGTATTGTCTGTTTTTCCTAATTGCTATCCCCATGTCCCACTATTAATACAATTGTTAACCATCAACAGTCTCTGACTATGTTCAGAAAAAGAGTGGCCTTAAACAATACACTATATCTATGGTTTGTGTACCGAGTATCATAATAATACAGTGTGGCAAAGCCATGCTAAGGCAATAGTTATGTCAGGTAAGGGATTCGAACCCTTGCTTCCTTATACAGGAAATTTGATCTTAAGTCAAACACCTTAACCACTCGGCCAACCTGACAGTTACAAATATAATTAGTCTTGTGGACTTGAGTGTTTACAAAACCTTTTCCAGTATACATTGACTAAACCACTTGCTTGTTTTGAAATATAGATTTTGTTTTGTTTTACCATAACATTGCAGTTATGAGTATTGTGAACTGGGTGTTTAATATAGGGTTAAAGACATTTTAAAATCATTTTAGAAAAGCTCTTAGGTATCATGTCATGGGTTTTAGTAATGCATTACTGTTCGTTGACTAACATTTATCGTTACACAACATTATTTTGGTGAATTTACATGTTGTTGTTTGAGTCTTTAGTCTTTTGACTGGTTTGATGCAGATCTCAACGCCTATCTGTCCCGAGCTAATCGTTTCATCTCTATATAGCTACCACACCCTACATTCAAGGCTATCTGTTTAACATATTCTTGGTCTATTCCTACAGTTCTTGTCCTCGAACCTTTCTTCCATAACTAAGTTTGCTATTCCTGGGTGTCTTAGTATGTGTTCTACCAACCTATCTCTTTTCTTCATTAACAGTCGCCAGAAACATCTCTTCTCCCCCACTCGTCTTAATACCTTTTTGTTTGTAACCCTATTTACCCATCTAATCTTCATCATTCTCTTGTACGTGTAACACCACATTTCAAACTCTTCAACTCACCACTTTTTGCTACACCAATTGTCTAAGTTTTACTTCCATAGAGTGTCCCGCTCCAGACAAAGACCTTCAAAATGACTTCCTAATACCTAAATCTATATTCAACGTCAACAGATTCTGTAGAAATGCTTTCCTTGTCTGAGCTACATAAGAATCCTAATCGTCTCTGGTATAATGTCTTGTTTAGCAAACATAGTCGCTCAGTAGGTCAAAGCTTTTCTTGCATATAATCCAAAATAGCAAACAGTTTTTCTAAAACCCTACTCACTGGTCAATAACAAGCAGAGTTGCCAAAGTGTTTCGTTGGTAGTTAACTCATGTCTGGTTAATCAATTCCTTTCATATCGTTATCAGATTGTTGTAGTGAGGGCTGGCGAACAACGTCAGTTCAACACACTGCTTTACACATAAATGAAGTTAGGCCCTTTAGCATAATTTGAATAAATACATGGGTCAGTCCGTAGGAACCAGGCCAAAGGGACCGGTCCAAAGGGATCAGTCCAAAGGGACTCATCCACGAGGACTCATCCACAAGGACTCGTCCACAAGGACCTGTCCACAAGGACTCGTCCACAAGGACCTGTCCACCAGGACTTGTCCACAAGGACTCGTCCACAAGGACCTGTCATCAATGACCTGTCAACAATGACCCGCCAACAATTACCCGCCAATAATGACCGTCAACAATAACCCGTCCACAGGGATCCGCTCCCCCACCCTCTTACAAAAGCCATGTGTGGGCATGCGTAAAAAACAAAACAAAACAAGCATGTTAATTCATAGTGGCTATCCACCGTATACCTGCCTCTTGTGTAGAACAACGTTTCATTCCTTATTGGCATTCAAACTCTCACAAGTTGCAATTGGAAAGAGAGATTCTCTAAAAAATTCAATTACACCCCCTAGTAGGGGTAGGTTTTATTTTGGGGTTGAAATATGTTGTCCATTGGAAAGGGGGTGTCAGCCTGAGTTCAATGACACCTCATTTGTCAAAATCCGACCATGCATTCGAGAGCTATCGCGTCGCTGCCATCTTGTGAGGAGGGTGAGGAGGAGGAGGCATCTGAACCCCCACAAAATCACTACTACTTGGAAATACAAAATAAGTATTTGTTTACGTGGAATTCCCGGAGCACTTGATGCTATCGAAGGCAGGTTAGTCAAACCAAATGTACTTCCCTCGAGTGCGACTGCTGATGAAAGGGTGGCGTATAAAAGTGCATTAGAAGCATTTAATAAAGCGGACAGTAATGCTTTAATTATTTTAACTACAAACATGACTGAAGAAACATTGCAGAAAATAATGCGACTTAATACGTCTCGGGAAGTATGGTCGGAACTACACAAATTGTTTGACGGCGTTTCTGAAGACAAGGTTTATAACCTCTGCTTACAGTTCTTTAGTTTTAAAAAGCATCCTGAAGATGATATCGTGACACATATTTCGTAATTGAAACGTTTGTGGAGTGAATTAAAGCAGGAAATTGCTAAAGATGTTAAAGTTAATTTAGAATTGGCAGATTTATTTGTGATATGCAAAATCTTAGGTACATTGCCTGAAGATTATTTTTCGTTTAAATCTAGCTGGATGCTAATGTCTAAAAGTGACAAGACAATTGATTATCTGACCACTCAATTGTGTGCATATGAAAATACTTTGAGGACCAAGGAGAATTAATTTATTGCTCAGGAAACTCTATTCACGGAATCGTCAAAGCAGCTATCCCAGCCAGTATGTTCAACCAAGCCGAAGATGAAAAAGAAGATAATATGCCACTACTGCAAGAAACCCAATCATACTGTCAAAATGTGTAGAAAATGGGCAGCCGATGGAAAACCTCCGATACCAAGTTGCGCAGATACTAAGGATACGAACATGACACTTGTTGCTGTTACCTCGGCAGTAATGAATGCTGAATGTAGGCCTAATGACTGGTACGTAGATAATGGTGCAACAAGTCACATTACGAACGATAGAAATTCATTAAAGAATTTTCAGCCATTTTCAACGAAACATTCAGTGACTGCAGCTAGTGGTGACAAGATCGAAGCGATCGGAAAAGGTTCAGTAGACATTGAAGCAGCAGTTGGAGGAAAGTGGCATGCAATTACTCTGGCAGATGTTTGGTATGTACCAAAGATTCAGAAGAATCTATTCTCTGTTCTAGCAGCACAAGATAAGCATCCAAAAAGTGAATTCATATCAACTGCAGAAATTTGTAACTTCAAAGTTAACCAAGATGTCAAACTGGTAGGCATACGTGATCGATTTGGAGGATTTTTAAATTGACAGTGAGAAATATAAGACCCATTTCTCACAATGAAGTTAATGTCACAGGCAAAGATAACCTGCTACAGCTATATCATGAAAGATATGGACATCAAAATAAGCGCCATGTGAAGTCGATTCTCAGCAAGGACCTAAACATCAAAGTGGAAATGGACAGTGAACTGTGTGAAGGCTGTATTTATGGCAAGGCTAATCGTCTACAGTTTGGCACCAGAAAGAAGACAACGGAACCAGGAGAGCTTATCCACACAGATGTGTGCAGACCATTCCAAAAATCAGTGTCGGGATATCGATATTTTGTTCTTTACAAAGATGACTACACAAAATTTAGGACAATCTACTTCATCAAAGAAAAAAGTGAGGTTGTGAAAAAGTTGAGTCAGTTTATAGCTGAAGCAAAGACAGCTGGACATGTTATTAAAGAACTTCTGAGTGACAATGGAAGAGAGTTTGACAATGAAGAAGTCAAGAAAAATCTTCAAAAGGAAGGAATCACTCAGAGTCTCACAATGCCGTACACTCCTGAGCAGAATGGATGTAGTGAAAGAGAAAATCGAACAGTCGTGGAAACAGCAAGAGCCATTATGCATGCTCATGGAAATATTCCACAAAGACTTTGGGCTGAAATGATAAATTCAGCTTCGTTCATCCTGAATCGGACAGGACCTTCCAATGTTTCTGGGGTATCTCCATATGAGATGTGGTATGGCAAGAAACCTGGAACGAAGCATTTGCGAATAATAGGATCCACTTGTTATGTTCAAGTTCCAAAACAACGTCGAAAGAAAATGGATCGTAAAGCTGTGAAAGGGATTTTGATTGGCTATGATCACGATGAAGGATATCGAATTTGGTGCAAAGAAGAAAACAGGCTAATCAGATCACGAGATGTAATTTTCGAGGAGAAGACTTTAATCGAGAGGAAAAGAATGGATATCCCAATAAATGTCGAGCTACCTAACCAAGTATCTCTAGAATCAGGTACTCAGACAGAGGACCAGCCTGATGTTAAACCTCACAGTGATGAAGAAGAGGATTTCATGGGTTTCGACGACCTTTTCCCAGATGAAGAGGACCACCAAAACAATGAGATGACTGGACGACAGCTGCGAGATCGGTCTACACTTAAACGTCCGAAAATTCTTCAAGACTATGTAGCATCTGTTTCAACAACTTTTAAAGAACCAGATGGCTATGCTGAAGCTTTGAAATCGGATGAACGGGATGACTGGAAAGAAGCCATGGATCGAGAAATGAGTGCACATCAAGAAAATGCGACTTGGGTCATGGAGGATTTACCGCCTGGAAAAAGATCCGTTCCCTGCAAATGGGTTTATAAAGTAAAAACAAATGCAGATGGCTCGGTGGATAAATTTAAAGCCAGGTTGGTGATAAAGGGTTTTACACAACAGAAAGGTGTCGATTATGACCAGACGTTCAGTCCTGTGGCAAGAACATCTACTATTCGAACACTACTCGCTGTTGCTGCCAATGAAAACATGATGCTCATGTAGATGTGTCAACAGCATTTCCCTATGGTAATTTAGAGGAGACCATATTCATGAAGCAGTCTGAAGGGTACAATGATGGTTCCAGTTGAGTATGTCGTCTGAAGAAGAGCTTGTATGGGCTGTTGGAACAAAAAGTTCAGTGACTACATAATCAAATTAGGATTTCGAAGGAGTGAAGCTGATCCTTGTCTCTTCGTTAGGCAGAGAGGTTACAGCAAAATTTTCTTTGTCCTCTATGTTGATGATGGCTTGATAGCAGCTGACAATGAGCATGAACTTCAGCAGTTTATTGACTATCTCAAGAAGGAATTCAAAATGACTTCGAAACCATTGTTTACAACTCGACTCCAACAATTGTGTGACAGCATGGGGGTCTGCAAGTTATTGGATAAGGGAGAGTATTGATGTTATCCAATAACTTTCTTCTTCTGTAACATTTCATGTTACAATACTGGTGTTCTGTGTTACTCGTGTGCCTTTGGTGTTCAAAATAGTGTCCGTTAGTAATGGCTACCTAATGTAGGCTATATTGCAGTTTGTTCCTAAACAACTTATTATTCAGAGTATTCCAAGTGTTATCTGGTGATTTAACTAAAGACATCAATATTTTGAAATGGAAAAGACTAGGCTATATAGTCCTTCGTGGAACTACTGGTTATCTGTGGGGGTTCACTGAAGGGACCGGTGTACCAGAACAATTCTCACACACTGGCAGAGCTACCGACAGCCAATGCCTAGCACATTGCGCAAATCATGCCAACAACCCTCCAGAAGGTGTTCAACAATATGCAGAATCGTTGTATGTCTGCGAGCCCTTGGAGGACATTTTCAATATCTCGTGCAAAGAAATATGCACTGCCATAAGTACCACTTTGAATTTCAAATCTCTACTAAACAGTTATTTTATGGTCTCCCTGTACATATAAGGGGCATTCTTCAATGAGATCTTCTTTTAAGGGGAATCTCGTAAAACCTGGTTCTGAATATGCATTGATTTGGCAGTGAATTCATGTCCTGCGATGTGGCAATGGCCGTAATCCCCTGTGCAGTTGCTCACTTCATGTTATGAGAACCATGCCAGCGCCAGCTCATTCACAGTTACATTCTAAGACAGTAAAGAAGTATCAGTGATGGTAAGCGTTTGAGGTCATTTACTGTGAATGAGAAACTTCAAATTGTAGGGGAAGCTGAAATCACTGCAAATCATTCCGCCGGCAGAAAGTTTGATATTTATAAATCCTGTATTCGTGATTGGAGGAAGTGGAAGAAACTGCTATTACAATCTAACTATGACCATAGAATAATTGGTCACCCCCTTTTTTTATGAGTAACACGAAAGATGCTGGTTGGACTTGACTGTCCACACGCAAATGTATCTTATCTGCATGAGTAATGCAAGCATTTGCAGCATGCCATGTCTATGAGGACAGAGTGCATAGTATCGCAAAATTGAAGATAGACTTCATAAATTTGTGATTGAGAAACGTGAACTAGGATATGGTGTATCGACCGAAATGTGCCAACTAAAGGCATTACAGATCTCAAAGAAACTTAAAATGCAAGATTTTACTGCAAGTTGTAGGTGGGTAAGAAACTTCTATTGAAGAAATGGATTGTGCATACAAAGGCGCACATCTGTTTCATGTCTTCCAGGGGCATTTCATCACCATGTAAAAATTTACGAAAACAAAATTCGTATTTGTTTTCTCCAATTGGGCACCTTAATCATCAAGATATTTCAGTTTTTATTAAATGATGACATTTCGGTATTGAGGAAAGAGTCATAATTCCCAGTCCATGGAAGATAAACACTTAGTTGGGAATAAACACATAATTAAACTACAATCTAAATTAAACAGTGCAATATTTGTATTAAAGCAGCTAAGACAGGAAGTTAACATTAATATCCTGTTATCAAGTTATTATGCTCTGTTTCACTCCCACCTGGTTTATGGTATATATCTATATGGCAGTGCAAAAAAGATGTTTTAAACAATATTTTTATCCTGCAGAAGAGAGTAATCCGTGTTATGTTTGGTTTACACCCTCTAAAATCTTGTAGGGACTATTTTGAAAAGTTCCGAATAATGACATTACCATCACTGTAGCCTACTTACTCAATTGTTCTATGCATATAGACAAATTCTAACTGGAAATGCTAAAATTGTAAAAACTTCTGATCTACATCCGTACAATACTAGAAACAGAATGGATGTTCAATATTATAGAGGAGCTTTCAGAAAAGAAGATCCCTTGTACACTGCCTCCAAATATTTTAACTTGTTGCCCCTAACTCTAAGAAATGTCAGCACCATTTCCACATTTAAAAATTAAATTTAAAAAATGGCTCACAGACAAGGCAGAATTCGAGGCAATGTCACAGAGATATCAGTGTTTGTTTTTGTATATTGATTATTGAATTTACCTGTACCCCTGTAATTATGTATTTTATGTATCTTATATAATTATGTATTTTATGTATATTGTAATTATGTATTTTATGATTTGCGACTCCCATATGTATATTAATATATTACCATGGAGAAATAAAGAAATGAATGAATGAACATCAGCCTTTGTGAAGATGTAGTACACCCATCACCACTCTTAATGCTGGCATGTCAAGCAATGGGGGTACCATTAGAAATAGGGTACACTCAGTCTCGATAGGAAAAAACTGAGAAGCCATCAGCCACCCTAGAGAGAGATTTTACATGTTTTCTCACATCTACTCTAGGCCTATTACTACCCTAAAAACAACACACATACCACTAGACACCTCAGTAATCAGTGCACACCAAAGTTAATGGGCACCTAAATGAAACAACATTTCAGGTATGAGTATATGTTCTGTCTCTGTTTTTTCAAAAACGCCCCATGATATGGAACATTGCAACTGCAGTGGAAGCCAACGCTTAGTTTGGTTTACCAACTCCCTCAAGGCAAATGCTAGGATGGTTCCTTATTTCATGTCCCAGGGCACCCACCCCACATTCATACAATCACCACAACTGTAGTGGGAGCCATCCTTAGTGTGGTTTACCACCTCCCTCTTGGCAAATGCTAGGATAGTTCCTTATTTCAAGTCCCAGGGCACCCACCCCACATTTATACAATCACCACATCTGTAGTGGGAGCCATCCTTAGTGTGGTTTACCAACTTCCTCATGGCAAATGCTAGGATGGTTCCTTATTTCATGTCCCAGGGCACCCACCCCACATTTATACAATTACCACACAGTGGCAGCCATCCTTAGTGTGGTTTACCAATTCCCTCAAGGCAAATGGTAGGATGATTCCTTATTTCATGTCCCAGGGCAACCACCCCACATTTATACAATCACCACAACTGTAGTGGGAGCCATCCTTAGTGTGGTTTACCAACTTCCTCATGGCAAATGCTAGGATGGTTCCTTATTTCATGTCCCAGGGCACCCACCCCACATTTATACAATCACCACAACTGTAGTGGGAGCCATCCATAGTGTGGTTTACCAACTCCCTCAAGGCAAATGGTAGGATGGTTCCTTATTTCATGTCCCAGGGCACCCACCCCACATTTATACAATCACCACAACTGCAGTGGGAGCCATCCTTAGTGTGGTTTACCAGCTCCCGCAAGGCAAATGCTAGGATGGTTCCTTATTTCATGTCCCAGGGCACCCACCCCACATTCATACAATCACCACAACTGTAGTGGGAGCCATCCTTAGTGTGGTTTACCACCTCCCTCATGGCAAATGCTAGGATAGTTCCTTATTTCAAGTCCCAGGGCACCCACCCCACATTTATACAATCACCACATCTGTAGTGGGAGCCATCCTTAGTTTGGTTTACCAACTTCCTCATGGTAAATGCTAGGATGGTTCCTTATTTCATGTCCCAGGGCACCCACCCCACATTTATACAATTACCACACAGTGGCAGCCATCCTTAGTGTGGTTTACCAACTCCCTCAAGGCAAATGGTAGGATGATTCCTTATTTCATGTCCCAGGGCAACCACCCCACATTTATACAATCACCACAACTGTAGTGGGAGCCATCCTTAGTGTGGTTTACCAACTTCCTCATGGCAAATGCTAGGATGGTTCCTTATTTCATGTTCCAGGGCACCCACCCCACATTTATACAATCACCACAAATGCAAATGTTATCAAACAAGACCAACGCAGCCTGCTTGGGGTCGATGAACAAAGTGTCCCAAGCCCCCAAAATAAACTAATAACATTTTCAAAATAATAATAATAATCAACGTTTATGATTGTATTAGTAAAAAGTGTACTAAATTTTGTTCTGATTCTTTAACTCATTTTAATGCTCATGAACCGGCGGACGTTTGATATTAAATTATCCTGCCGTGCAGTTCGATAATATTTTTGAAGCATGCAGAATTGTTTCACTGTTCATTCATTTTGAGTACGGTACCCAGTCTAGTCTGGAACCATCTGCATGTGAACGAGTTACCTCCATGGTGTATTAGCAGTTAACACAGCAATTTTCTTTTCTCTCGCCTTGAAATTGCTACCACTTAATAAACCAACACCCAACGATCTTCTATAGTATATATATAGATTTATCGAACACACTGTGCACCTAGATCTCTTGCATATAAGTTCATGGGTTTTGTCCTCTCATTGCAGACTATTAGTGATAATATGGGCAGTGGTGACCCCATAACATACAGGTACACTGGATCGAAGCGTGGTGGTATCCTCTTGGGTTAGACTCTATGGTGGAAGCCGTGTGCTGCGGTCCTCGTGAAGGCATGCCGTAATTTGAAGTTAGATACTCTCCATTTCTCTGTGTGCATTGAAGTCTGTGTCTATTGCTGCCGCCTTTAGCTCTCTGATGAAGAAGTCTGTGTCTACTAGCCTCGTCTGTGCCATTCTAGGTAGCATAGCAACATCCTTTGGTAATAATATTTTCCAGGCAGAATATGATTTTGGTTGTTTGGTTACTCAGTTTTAGGGGCTGCGACAACGCGGTCATGTAGCCCCGTGTACTTTGGGTGTGTGTAGAATTTGTCTGATAACATGTGTTAATTGTCATGGCTGTTATTAGTGTGTGTTATCTGTGATTCAAGTAGGACTGCAGACGATAATTTTTTTCAAGTAGTTCCCACTTTTGCTACCAAATGCTATCGTCAACGACACCTAGCTGTGGACGTGGCTACTAAGTGCCATCGCAGTCAGCACCTGGCAGCGAACGTTGGAACTAACATACAGTTATCAAACTAACCTACAAATATTAGTTTCAACAAGTGTAGTTAGTGGAAGGTTCATTTTCATGCCATAAATCTATGGCATGGGGCCGCCGGCTTTACTTCTCCGAAGGAAGGCATACTGAGCGATTCTAAACGCTCTTAAAAAATTCGACGACTTTGAACCCGCGATCTTGGGCATATAAGCTCAGCATGCTTCCAACTACGCCACCGAAGCCCCTGAATGTGATCTTATATGGAAAGTATATATGCATATTTTTTTCAAATACGGTATTACGGTAACAGTAATATAAAATACTTCATAAAAACCTCTTTCGTTCATGTTAAATGATAGAATAGGATTTTATTAAGGTAGAAATCTCTTTGATAACATTATACTTGTGCCAAACTATACCTTAATTTTCAGGGTTCATAAAGCACACTTCCATTAGGCCTACTGTAGGCTACATTATGTCCTGTATATTCCATTCAATTAACCTTCTCTTGCATCATTCTAATTGTGCATATCAATGGATTTTAATACAGATGATCTTCATGTCCCGCCCCTTATTACGATACATACCACTGCACAGTAGCAATTGGGTAAAGAGTTTACTGTGCCCACTACCGTACCAAGTAGAAAGAGGAAAGAAAAAATAAATCGTTCAACATGGAGTGTTTTCAATGAACCGCGGATAGTGATGCTCCGGAAGATAAGATCTTTAGGTTATCCATTGCCCTTAAATATGACTGCTATTTTGCATAATCCTGTAATTCCATTGGTCAACCCTTTAGTTTGCTGTTTTTTACAAGTTCTACGGTTTGGCACGAAGTATGCGTGTGTTGATTTTTCCTTAATCCTTCTTAGTGTATCGTATATAGACATTCGTATCCCAACCTCCCTACGGTGTGCATCTGTGCAGTGAGTGGTATCGGGTGTAGGGAACGTGCTTTTGAGTGTTGTGTGGTCTGTTCTTTGTTTAGTGTGTTAGTGTCTCGTAAGTGTTTTATCCGGTTCGTACCCTCTTCTTTATAGGGGATAGCTATTCCTCATGGCATCAGAAAGTGATGGTAGTCAGATGGGGCGACCTCCGGACGAACTAGAACACGTGGAATACGAGGGTGTAGCGTCCGTTGAAAGCATGCTAGTAGTGTCGGAGTCTGAGCTAGTTACAACTCCAACAACTACCATTACTGAAACATCTCCAGTTATTGCTAAAAGACAGCCATCGTCAAATGACAACCGGTATTATGACCATCACACAGGGCCGTACACGGTGTTTGTGCAAGGTGAGGGAGATCAACATATTGGCAATTTACATCCGATGGCATTGGGCAAACTTTTTTTCGAAAATAAGATCGCGGGCATAAAGAATATTCAACGCAAAGGACGCAATCGTGTTCAGGTACAATTTCACAAGGCAATAGAAGCGAATTCCTTCTTGCAAAATCCCTTATTACCAGCAAAGCAGTTGGTCGCCTTTGTCCCGTCCGCCAACGTCCAACGTGTTGGGCTAATTAGGGGCGTCGACACATCATTAACACATGAGGAAATCTTAAAATATATTGATTCGCCAGTCCCAATCGTGAGAGTCCAACGTTTTTTTTTTTTAGGAAAAAGATGATCAATGACAAGTTAGAATTCCTTCCTACAGGAACAGTGAAAATTTTCTTTAAAACACAACGGCTACCGGATGATGCATCTATTTTTAACTTGCTACTAGAGGTAACCTTATTCATATTTTCCCCCATTAGATGTCTGAACTGTCAACGATACGGGCATGTCAAACTACACTGTTGGGCTCGCTCCCCAGTTTGCGGTAACTGTGCGCAAGGTCACTCGACGGAAACATGTAAGGAGACTCTTTTTAAATGTGCAAATTGTGGTGACAACCATCCGGTAGGCGCCGCACGCTGCCCCGAATTGGAAAAACAGAAGTCCATAAAACGTCAAATGTGTACCGATAATAAATCGTACCACGAAGTTATTACGGCTAACTACAGTGTACCGTTCAATCCTCTTACCCTCCCGCAGCAATTTCCGACCTTAGAACAGTCTAATATTACGCGTCAGGAGGTTCCGCAGAGAAAACGAAAGTATACAGAACTAGTGTCCCCAAAGCCGAAAGTGGTGAATCCCATAGGTTACGACCGACGGGCCTATTTACATATCTTAAAGCAACCGTCTGGCAGCGGTGTGGGGGTGGCTTTGCAACCCGAGACCATGGGTGCGGAAGTTTCGAAGAAACGGTCTTCTCAAACACCTGGCACTTCGCGGGACCCGTTGCATGACATCATGGAAGATTTCCAGAAATTGCAAGAATTATTAGGGCACAACGCTCAATGGAGCTTTTACGTGAAAAAAAACTATTGGAAAAAATATTACCATTACTTCCCAATCCCCCTTCCACAAAAAATAATACCTTAGTTAGTAGTAGTCGTCCTACAGTGGACTAATTTTGATACGTGCTACATGTTACTCCTCCAGTGGAATTGCCGTAGTATTATAAATAAAAAGCATGAATTATTGCATTTAATCCAGGAATATGATCCGGATATCATATTCACACAAGAATCATGGCTTCGTTCCTTGTATAACTTTTAGATCCCCAACTATCAGGTTGAACGTCAGGATGGTTCAGGAGTTATATAGTTATTCGTTTGCCTACATCTTGTACCTCTGGTTCACTGGACCGTTTTTCCAGTTTAATGCAGCCTATTACAAGTAGCGAATTACGTCACACATTTCGTCACAAAAAATCATCCAGCCCAGGGATTGATGGGGTGACTTATAAAATGATCGCTCGATTTCCAGTAAACGCTCAGTGTATCATTCTTCAACTATATAATTCCATCTTACGCACAGGGACCTTCCCGGAGGATTGGAACGTTTTTCAAACTGTACCGATTCTTAAACCTATGAAAGATGCTCGATTACCGAGTAGTTATCGTGGTATCCAACTTGGATCTTGTTTCCGAAATATCTTTTAACATATTCTTCTCCGACGGCTTCAATGGTGCCTAGAATATTATAACCTGTTTCCAAAAACCCAATTTGCATTTAGAAAAAATCTTGGTACATCAAACCCCTTAAATATATTCCTTACTGATCTACTCCTAGCAAAAGGAAGAAAATGCACACAGTAGCTGTGTTCCTTGACCTCAAAAATGCATATGATTCTGTTGATCCATAACTTCTTATTCAAATTCTGAGGGATCTACAAGTTCCCCTTCCCTTCAGGTGCTTAATACATAATATGCTATGTCATCGTCATATTACTTTAAACTCCCCAGCCGGTGTCTTTGATTTTCGACATACTTCTTATGGTGTTCCGCAGGGAGACGTTCTAAGCGGGCTTTTATACTTAATTTACACCCGTACTCTAGAAACAGTCATATTACCGCACGCTCGCATTCTTCAATATGCGGATGACATTCTAATATATTGCACTAGAGAAGAGCTCTCCTACTGTCGCAGGGATATATACCACGCATTATCTCATGCTCATGAATGGTTATATCAATACGGATTTGAAACATCTGTAGGAAAAAACGCTGCGATGATCTTTACGCACAAACGAATTTACGACAGTTCTCCTATATTATACCGTCAAGGTCATATTCCGGTGGTGACGAGTGTCAAATACTTAGGGATTCACATTGACAGGAAATTGCAATGGGAGAGTCATACGCAATACCTTCAGAGTCATCTCGCCAGCAAAATTAATGTTCTAAAGGCACTCACTCGACGCAATTGGGGGGCGGACCCAGAATCATTATTAACGGTTTATCGTAACATCATCCGTTCTGTGATGGATTACAATTCCTTTTTGTTATTCAATGTCCAGCATTAGGCTCCTCCGGTTAGATAGAATACAGTTTTCCGCCTTGCGTATAATTATAGGCGCGCTTAAATCAACCCTCACAGGAACCCTGTTAGTTGAAACCGGAGAAATGTCACTTCATCATCGGCGTAGATATCTTGCATGTATGTACCTGCTAAGAAAAATGATGATAACAACATCACCTATCGTCCCTAAATTACAAATATTGGAGGAATATTACACGCGTCGATTATTGCCCACCGATTCTCGTCCAGCTTTACTAACCGCATATTCCATGCTTCAACTGTACCGCTATAATATATTAAAAGTCATGCGGTTACCGATATATACTATTCCGTATGCTGCAACGTATTTTCAACCCCATATTCTTCAGAACTCCTTACCCCAAGTACATCAGTCCTTTCAACATCATCCTGTAATCATTCCCAGTATTTGTCGGGAGATAACGAAACCTTTGATCTCCTGCATCATTTTTTATACCGATGGTTCTAAAATGGTGAACCCTTCTCGTGTGGGAGCAGCTTTCTTTGCCCCGGATTTAAAAATCTCATTTCAGTATACTTTACCCCCAGACGTCTCGATATTTACAGCTGAAATTTTTGCCATCCGACAGACGTGTTTTATATCAAACAACATACCATTCGTCATTCTTTAATTTGTACCGATTCAATGAGTGTAGTGCAAGCACTTCAAAATGTTCTAGAGGCCGATAATTGGTTTTTATGTCAGTTAGTTCAACAATTGTACACTTAACACACGGAGGGTTTTGAAGTCAGTATCACGTGGGTGGCCATTCTCATCTTGAGGGAAACGAAATAGCGGATAAACTCGCCAAAGATGCTGCTAATGGCCAAGGCAAACTTAACAACATCGCCATACCAATGTCCGATTTGCGTTCTATAATTCGTTCGACGATACAGGATGACTGGCAAGTCACGTGGACTAACTATGCAAGAATTAAGGCCAAGCACTATTTTGGGTTACAACCGACTATTTCAAACAAACCATGGTTTCAGGGAGGGAAATACACACGACGGCATATCATTACAATCATTCGTCTCCGCTTTAACCATGCATTAACGCCGGCGTATTTATTTCGCATAAAACGACGTGATGATCCTCTGTGTTCGTGTTTACAAATGGAGGGTTCCCTAAATCATATTCTCTTTCAATGTCCACAATATGACTATCAACGTGCCTTAATGTTGCGAGCTTTATACGATTTAGGGTATGCCCTTCCTTTAAATGTTGCCACATTAGTACATGCGCCTACAATTCCACAGGTTAGTAACATAGTAGCATTTTTCGACAATATTAATTTGAAGATTTGAATGGTTACTCCTTTCCCATGATCCATATTTGTGACCCGGTCGTGTGTGTATGTGTAGTGAGTCACCAAGGTGGGTCGCTTCGGTGTGAAGAGTTAAGTTCCATTTGTGTCCTCGTCTCTATTCCTATGTTTTTCCTCATATGTATCTCTCTGCGTTGCGTCATACTCTTGTTTGCGATTCCCCGCTACTTACTGGTCTTACGCTTTCAATCGGTAGTCGACGGTTACCCAATGACACATACCACTGCACAGTAGCAATTGGGTAAAGAGTTAACTGTGCGAATAATAGGTAGATTCGCTGCTCGGTTCCCGTAGCGAGCGGACGTGTGTGCTGTCTCGTGCGACTCTGTGTGGTTGGAAGTTTGTGCGTTCACCCACGTGGGTAATATTCGTGAGTGATCTAGTCGTAGTTTTTTATTTTGTGTTAAATTATCTTTTTGGTTAAGTGTTTTCGTAACTGATACGATCTTTTGATCCCCATGACCCTTCCCGGGGATGGGGTCAAGGACAACCCTCCGGAGTTTGCCCCTCCTGAACCTGTCCGTCAAATAGAACCAATCCTGGTAGAAACTGTTCCTATGAAAACTACATTAATCTTAAATGAACGTGATATCCTCCAGACTATTGCTGGTTCGACAACCTCTCAGGAGGTTTCTCAGCCAAATCGGTAATGCTCACCCCATGGTTTTAGGCCGTCTGTTCTACCAACATAAGGTCCCGGACATTGTCTCCATAAAACGCAAGGGCCGGAATCGCGTTGAAATCCTGTTTCGAACCCGTACTGCAGCAAATTCCATGCTCAAGCACCCACTGCTCACGGAGCGTTCCCTGCGGGCATTCATCCCATCCTCAAACGTTCATCGTGTGGGCGTCATTCGTGGCGTCGACACCACACTCACTCAAGACGAAATACTAGAATTCATTCAGTCACCTGTCCCTGTGGTTGCAGCGCAACGCATGAATAGGAAAAATATGCTGATGGAGTTCCGGAATATATTCCTACAGGCACCGTGAAAATTACCTTTGATTCGCAAACTTCCCTACTAATGTATCCCTTTTCAGTGTTTATTTGGAGGTCCAAGCCTTCATATTCTCCCCTATTCTATGTCGTCGCTGTCAGCGATATGGCCACGGTAACGATAATTGCCGTTCTCGCGAACCCCGCTGGGGCACCTGTTCCCTCAACCATAATACTGTTGACTGTACACAGATCATACGTAAGTGCGTTAATTGTGGTGAAAACCACGCAGCGGGTTCCCCTCGTTGCTCTGTACATCAACGACAACTCGAAATTAAGAAGCAGATGCGTCTGCAAAATAAATCCTACTTTGATATTACAAATGCGTCAAATGCGCCTCCTGTCTTCAACCCTTTGTTGGTGCCCCAACAATTCCCCGCTTTACCCCCCTCTCAATCTCCCCCGATTGAACCCGCCCGTAAAAGAAAATTCACTCAGGTGATCCCTAGCTCCCCCAAACTGACACCCCAATTAGGGTACGACCGTGCTGCGTACCTCAATATCTTACGACCGACCCCCTTTCCTTCCTCCTCACTTTCTACTTCTACCACCCTTCCCTTTCCTTCTCAGCCTCAACCATCAACCTCTCACGGCACCTCGGTGCGTGGTCCTTCCTCTGACACCACACCTGGTTTTCCCAGTGTGCATAACCCTTCTGCGGAAATTACCCACGATTTCGCCCAATTGTTGGAGTTATTAGGCTCCAATACTCAATGGGTTTATTTGCTTCAACGATTGCGTGACAAGGTACTCCCCTTAGTTAATCTTCTTTCCGTTGACCCGCCTTGTTAAATGCGGTTATTACAATGGAATTGTCGGAGTGTAAATAACAAACGACATGAGGTACTATCTCTCTTAAATTCTTTCCAACCTGATTTATTTTTACTTCAAGAAACGTGGTTAAAACCACATTTTAAATTCAGCATTCCGGGATATAATACCGAACGATCAGATGGCGATGGTTTCGGGGGCATTCTTATCCTTATCCGCAATACCATTCCCTACACCTGTCTTCTCTTATTCAATACGCTTCCCTCTCCCTTTCTTATTGCTATTCGTATCGATGCTCTTACAATACTCAATTTCTACTGCCCTCCTAGCGTACATGGCAATCGATTCCAATGGCAAACCTTCTTTCAACAGTTTTCTCATCTTACCCACTTCCTTCTTGAGGGTGATTTTAACGCCCATCACCTCTCTTGGGGCAGTGGAACAATTAATGACAAGGGCCGCCACGTTCTTCATGCCACCACTATGTTTCATCGTTCTATTTTAAATGATGGCTCCCCAACTAGAATTCCCATACCCAATCGTAATAAAAGTGCTGTCGATCTTTCGATTGTCACAGCTGACTTACGTCCGTCCTCTGCTTGGTATACTCTATCTGATACTCACATGAGCGTTCATTTTCTCATATTAATCGACGTTACTCGCTGTACTCTCCCCCACCCCCCTAGTTCCTCTCCCTCTCAGTCCCGCGTGCTTAGTAATTTTGATGCTGCATTTTTTCAAACCTGGCTCACTGACCATCCTTTGGATACCCATTCTTCTCCTTCCGTTGATTGCCAACGGTTGATTCATCTTATCACCACATATTTCGATACATACCACCCTATCACGACGCGCTTTTCAAACAGTGGACCACGTCACTATCAAATTAAATGGTGGGATAATGAATGTACAGCCTGGGTGAAACGCCGGAAATGCTGTTTAAGAGACCTTCGTCACCACAATACTTATGAAGCGTACGTCAAATATAAAAATTTAATAGCCAAGATCCAACGTGGATTCAATTTAAAACGCCGTACAGCCTGGAAAAACTTCACGGAAACCCTCTCCCGCCAAAGTTCCTCCTCATTCATTTGGCAGTCAATTAATTCTATCAACCGTACTCGATCTCGACAAGCCCACCCTCCTACTTCCCCCGCTGTTTACCTTCAGTTCCTATCAAAGCTCACTCCCGATTCTGTTCCACCTGACATTCCAATTCCTATCGCCCCTGTTCACCCTCATTTTCAGACCCTCATTTCACCATTACAACTTTCTGAGATTGACCGCGCCCTCCTTCCCAAAAAATCCTCCTCTCCTGGTCACGATGCAATTACGTATCAGATGCTCCGCTTGTTGACTCCCCCTGCTCAAAGGGTGTTACTTGCATTCTTCAATTCTATTTTATGTGGCTTTCCCGTACCTACGTCCTGTAATTTCTTCCACTTAATCCCCATCCTTAAACCGGGGAAAATTCCTTCTGATCCGTTGAGTTACAGAGGAATAGTTTTAGGTTCTTGTCTTCGAAAATTATTCCAAAATCTCCTACTAAATCGTTTAACATGGTGTATGGAATATTATTTCCAACTTCCTAAATATCAGTTTGCTTTTCGGCAGGGAAAAAGTACGGCGGATGCTCTTAACCTCTTTCTCTTTATAACTGATCTCGTTCTCGCTCGCAGTCGTAAACAATCGACGATCGCAGTGTTTTTAGATATCCAAGGTGCTTATGACAATGTTCATCTCCCACAACTCTTCTCTAAATTACATTCTTTCCACTTCCCCAGATGTATTCGTTCCATTCTGCTCCAATTACTCACGAACCGTCAAATCATGTTAAAATACCACGATCCGACCTCTTCGATTCCATATACTTCTCACGGCTTGCCCCAGGGTGATATCATGAGCGGCTTTCTATACCTTCTCTACACCGCCGATCTTGAACGATTAATTTCTCCTCATGCTCGACTTATTCAATTTGCTGATGACATTCTTCTCTATAAAACTGCGAACACGGTAGACGAATGTATTCTATTCAAGATGCCTTATTACTCCTGCATAACTGGTTTTCCGAACATGGCTTTCAAACCTATTCACGGAAAAATGCCGCTATGCTTTTTACCTCCCCCTCCACAAGTATATATTGGTCCTCATACCATACCTTTTCGCACTTCCTTTAAATATCTAGGGCTTCACATTGATACTAAATTAAACTGGAATGCCCACTTCTCCGCCTTACAAACACTGCTTCATCCGAGAATCAACATCCTTCGCTCGCTTACTCGCCGTCATTGGGGCGCTGACCCTTCTGTCCTCCTCCGTGTTTATCAAAATATAATTCGCTCTGTCTTAGAATATGGGTGCCATTTCTTCGAATTAGCCCCTACCCGGTCGTTGCAAAAACTAGATACGCTACAATTCCAAGCTCTACGCATAATTACTGGAGCTTTATCTTCCCTCCCCACCAACGCCTTATTAGTCGAGACAGGCGAATACCCACTTCATGTACGTAGAACTTTTCTCTCTAGCAAATAGCTTTTAAAAAAATTATCCTTATATAACCATCCTTTACTTCCCAAACTTCAACTCATGAGTGAATACCGCCTCCAAAACCGGTTTTACTCTGTCCGCTCCCCTTCGTTGCTCCTTGCTTATCAATTTCTTCTTCCCCTTAAACCGAATATCTTACAAACCCGCACTCATTTGTTACACAGCGGCAATTATCCCGTTCAATTTTTCTCCCCCTCCGCCTTTCTGAATGTTTTTCAATCCTTACCACCTCCTGTTAGAAATCTCCCTCACCTCTGTCACCAACAGCTTCAGTCTTTCCTTCATCACTTCCCTAGTCACATTCCCTTTTATACTGACGGTTCCAAACGATCTCAAGCCCCCTTTACAGGCGCATCAATCTACGCCCCTGCTCTTGATCAAACTTCAAAATTCTCCTTACCGTGCGATATTTCGATTTTCACCGCAGAAGCCTTTGCTGTTCGTCATGCCTTACAAGTTATTAAACAATTATCCATCAAACAAGCTATAATATTATCTGACGCTCACAGTGTCTTGTCCCTTTCTTCCTATTTATCACAAAACTGGTATATTCATTCCATTCAATGATAATCTTACGAATTATCCCACGCCAATTTTTACATCCTCTTTGTATGGATTCCTGGCCACGCTTCGATCCCTGGTAATGAGACAGCTGATACACTCGCCAAATCAGCGACCATTGGCCACGGCGGCACATGTTATAATATTTCTGTCCCGTCGAGCGACTTGCTTTTAAAATCCAAACAACACTTCCAACAATCATGGCAAACCATTTGGGATACATCCTCTCGGTTCAAGGGTAACTTTTATTACAGATTTCAGCCCCATATACCGATCACACCTTGGTTTTCCTCCTGTACTTACACACGTCGTCATATAACTACCATAATCCATCTCCGATTTAATCACTCCCTTACCCCGGATAGGTTGTTCAAATTTAAATTTCGCGCCACCGACCGGTGTGACTGTGGCACTGATCTCTATACATGGATGGCTGGTAGCTAAGGCAGCAGTAAGCCGAATAGACGATGACAGGTATAGCAAGATGGCAGCGAGCGCATGGTGAAATATTGGGAATCCGGCTCTGTGATTGGTTACTGGTAGTTTGATGTTATACATGTATTTATACTGGCAGTACATATTTTGTGTTTCTTGTAGTTGTAAAATGGGCTGAATTTGGTTATTTAAAGCGTAAAATCTTAGTTTTAAGTACTGGTTTGGTGACCCATCATCCCAGGCAAGCCGGTAATACCTTTACTTCTCAGGCAGATAGGTCGCTTAGCCGTAATTTTGAAGTTATTGTGAAGTTAAGTATACATATGCGGTGGTGCTGAAGCAGACGTGATCGGGCTAGGCTATTGCGTGTTTAAATTTGATCCCATTTCAGGGTTTTACGGTTCTGGGTGCGTATAGTTCGCTTAATAGTTGTAAAACGGTGGGGAGAGTATATTTTGAGTAGGTTTTTAGTTGTGTTAAGTTTTATGTGGAGCTGAGGAGTGAAATTGGTTTGGCTTCAAGTGCATTTTTGGCTTTGAACTACTTCCCTTTATTATTAAGTTTATTGTGCTGCTAGCGTGATTAAAAGCTGTAGTATTTGATGTAGAGTGCTGGGATTACTTGGAGGAAGTGTTGGTTATTTCATGGAAAAAGGAATTCATTACCAATTACCGATTACGATATGTCGAATCTAGGCCCGTATAAAGCCCGGTTCACAATAGCCTGGGAACGAGAACCAGAACGAGAACGGGAACGAGAAGGAAGTTGAAATGCACGCTACCTTATGGGTCGGTTCACAAGCAATCTCCGGGAACGAGAAGCTAAATGTAGTCCGGGAAGGCCACCGGGAAACATGGTCAAGTTTCATGTTTGACGTTCTCGGAGCTTCCCGGAGCCAATCAGAAACGTTGTACAAGCACATGCGCAGTACGGAAGGAGTAGCCAGCGATGTAAACATATCCTGTGAATGGGCTTTCTAAATTTGCTTCGCACAAAGTGTATTTAATAAAGTTAGTATAACCCTCTGAAGCATTTCAGTTGTGTAATTGGTGTTTATTAGTGGGCGCTTGCTGACTGTTTTAATATTATTACGCTATAGCTGATTGCGCGCGCATGCACAAGTTCACGTTCCCGGGCTAATTGTGAACCGGGGCCCCGGGAAGCTTCGCGTTCTCGTTTACGTTCTCGTTCCCGGGCCAATTGTGAACCAGCCTTAATGAGCTATGTTTAGGCCTATAGGTGCATCATTTGAAGAATGCATAATTTTGTGGCATATATACATGTATACCATATATACAATTTACAAGAATGTTTCCAGAAATTGTTTTTCACGCGTTACTCTGTTACTGATCGCTAATTGCGTGTACTCAGGACCTAAGTTGATATTTGTCAGCCGTTATTATACATTCATTTTTATTGATATTTCGGAGATTTACTGACCTCGGAATGACGTGTCAGTGATCCCAATGCTCCTATGCTATGAGTGAACATATCTCTATATTTGTATGTGCTCCAAAGCAGCATTAATTACTATTTAAAATTGACTAGATTATCATTGCTTGCCCATAAGGAGGGCTCGAGAATGGGTAGACCAACATGGCGGACCGCGCACTCAACCTGGCGTACTTTCTCGTGCAGCGGAGAGCTGCCATCAGTGATCCGTGTATAGAGATCAGTGGACTGTGGGCAATCTATCGGTACAATCCAACATCTTTTATTCCAATGTACTCTATTCGAACGCCCTCGTATAACCTTCATTCGTGAATTGTTCCAACTCGGATTTGTACAGCCCTTGAATATTACATGTTTGCTACACACTCCGACAATTCCTATTGTTCGTGCGATCGTCTCTTTTTTAGACGCCTGCCACCTTCAATTATAACGTTGTAAATAAATGGTTCCCTTATCTGTTGAGCCGGTATTACCCAGTTTGTAGTATATAATAGTCGCCTTGGTGGGTCACTAGGCGTGAAGATTTTGCACCTTGTGTTATATTCCTCCCTTTTCACCTATCTATCCAATTCTTTTGTTTTTTCCTTTTATCACTTTTCTTTTTTACGCTTTCTTAAACCTTTACATTACAACGGTTCTGTATCATAAGTGAGTTTATTCTACTTCCAATCTCAACGCGCGGTTCTCTCCCTCTAGAAGTATGTATACCCTCAACTGGTGACTGGGTGAAGTGCTCTCTGAGGCCCAAAAAATCTCCTGAAAAAAAGAAAAAGAAGAAAGAGTTTACTGTGCCCACTTCCGTACCAAGTAGAAGTATCGTATATACCGGTGTAATACAGTCCCTATGGACAGGAGTGTCTGTCGCAAGGAGCATAATAACAGAGGAGGAACTCCCTGGTATTTCTGCGTTCCGTTAAATTCAGGGATTGCGTCATTGTTTGGGCTCCAACTCAAAGCACATGGTGCGCAAAGCTACTAAAAAGCGTTGCATGGTGCGCACCACGTGGCGAATTACCACGCCACTGAGATGCAATAACTGGCCGTATATTGTGCAAGAAATATAAGTGACCGAAGGATCTATGTTGCTTTCGCCGAGTACGTTAGCCAACTTACGAAATGAGAGACAATCGAATCGAGTTTGATTAATCTGGATAAACATCGTTATTGTTGCTTTAAGGCAACGGACACCCTAAAATTGAATTTTGTACGTACGTTGTGGTCTGTGACGTTGGTACGATGAGAAGAAAAAAAGGACTGTCGATGTTTTATTTCCTACTTTTTTCAGTTGCTTTGCCCTTTAAAGACGTTCAAGTACAAGCGAATAGTCTTTTTGAAGTTTCAACGATAAAAATAAATAAATCATGAAGTTTCATGCAAGTTTGCAATATTAAGGTACCATAACCTCAAAATTACCGTACCCCTATTCCGACCCAGTACGCCACTATATGGCAGATTTCTTGTCTGCTATACCTCCTTCTCTAAATAAATTGAATATGCCCAATAAATGTCATTTCATTGCAATTAACTTGCCCTCAACGGTTAAATGATTTTCAACTGTATCTACAGAAAAACTATAGGCAGGGTAGAGGATTGTCAAGGAAATGAGAAAGATGATTTTCCAGGCAGTTTCAATTGTTTTATTACTGTATGTTCAGTCATGGTACACATTGTACATTCTTTCACATATGAGTCATAACTTCTGACGTGTGAACGTCAATGGCTTAGTCGGCTGGAGACAGGATAGAAGAAGACCATGCCGGCTGCACTCAGGTGATCGGCTACGCTGCAGGACAGTGGAAAACAACTGATGACCCACAGCCAAGTACACTCCAACGCAGGAAAACCTCTTGGCTAGCTCCGATCAATCCTCAGGCTGAAGCAGCTGTAAACTCAAAGAGGATTATTTTTGGTGAACTTGAATTTTCAACCTGTAAAGCCACACAATTCCAGTTAACGCAGCATTTCTTGCAAGAAATAAGAGGGAGGGGACATTTGGAAGATGTGGTTGAACGTAATGGTGCAACACATTACCAATTACATTCAATACCCCCTAACTCAGTTTAATGGCAATTAAAACCTCCTGTTTCGGACATGTTAAAAGGACCCCTGCAAGCCAAATGTACGGAGCCACATCATATTACTGTTAAATATACACAAAAAATCTGCATCACAGGAATATTGTGCCCATTGTATTAAAAGAGAGAGGGGAAAGTGTGTGTCCTACAGACAAGTTGTCAATATTCTTGAAAATATTCTATGCCCTTTAAATATAAATTTACATTGGTCTTTAACCTCACCCATTATCTCACTACATGTGTATTTTGAAATGTGCACATTAAATGCTAAAATATATCGTTTTAAAGTTAGGCAATGATGACATTGTTACTTTGTTGAAGAAGGACTGGTGAAGTTCAAAACATGTGCACGTATACCTACCCTGTCATCTTTTTTGTCGTGTGGCCTCCTGAGAGACCGAGTACAGGTCTTTCTAGTCAACGCCCGTGGGCGACCTGCGCATCGGAATGACAGATGAATTAATGAAACTGGGCAAGTATGTGGAACGAAGCGGCCGTGGTCTGTCAGAAAGTACCGTCGCAGCATTTGCCTGGAGTTGAAAATGGGAAACCACGGAAAACCATTTCAAGGATGGCTGACGGTGGAGTTCGAACCCAAGTCTACCGAGTCAGGAGAGAGCTTGGGCCCATGGCCGAACGCTGCGCTTAAGATGTCGGCATACCTACACCTAAGTATTATTCTTTCAGAGGGATCGGAGATGAGATACAATGAATTGCTATAAAAATGGAAACAATATTTCAATGATCCACTATCCAATACACTACCACCATTGAAATATTGCATTAATTTAAGTCGATGCGGTTCCACCTAGCCAATGTTTACAACCGGATATTGTAACAGATGGCAACATCACAAGGAGCTCATAAAAATATTAAATAAATTAATGTGACCAAGCATTTGGAATGAAGCGAGATACCGGCCTGGCCATTGGGAGACTAGCGCTTAAAGACAGCCCAGCGGGGCTAACGAAGTGACCCGAATACTCACGACCGCAACCGATCATCCATCCCCCTCGAGACAGACCAGCGGGACAGTCAGCTGTTCCTCGATGAGACAGACCAGCGCAGCGGGGCAATCACGGGGAGCCCGAATCGCATACGCCATAGACGTTCGTTATTCCTCGTCTTGCGCATGACGTCACTGTAGGAGCACGCAGCGCGGCACACAGTTTGTTTATGCTTGTATTCAGGTGATCACCGCATGTGTATTCAAGTTTTAATAAGTGTTTAATAAGTGTTAGAAATGCCAGGGTGTGCGGTAACAGGGTGTTTGTCATACAGTAGAAAGACAAAAGGTACAGATATAGCATATCATTCATTTCCTAAAGATCCACAGCTACAAAAGGTCTGGGTACTGAAGTGCAGAAGGAAAGATCCTTTTAATGTTAAGACTTCTACTGTGTGTTCGCGGCATTTTACGGGGGGAAATTACATTCGGGACTTGAAAGCTGAATTATTGAATTCGCCTCCAAAAAAGACGCTAAAAGAAGATGCAGTACCAACAGTGAACCTATCTGGGAGCAATGACAATGGTAATAGAATACCGGGGACAAGTTCTGAAAGTGTAGGCCTACCTGTATTTACGGACCATGCGTCAGATGCACAGTCTTCGGGAGGACATGCAGAAATAAATAGAACTGAGAGGCTGTATTCCAGGGATGTTCGGAAGAGAAAAGGAAAAAGGAAGCTTGTAGTTTAACGTGACCGTTAATCTTGAGATCATGAGCCACGGGACCTCCTTTTTACGTGGAATCCGAACCACAGGACATGGCATTTCACTTCGAAAATCTCACATGCATTGACCGGGAATCGAACCCGGACCGCCTTGGTGAGAGGCATACAGCTAGACCGCTGAGCCACCACGCCCCCCTGTTCGGAAGAGAGCAATCGAGTCTCTTGCTAATGTGTCGCCGAAGAAAAGGAAGTTTGATCAGTCTACCTCCACTGATGATACTACCTCTGGCGAAGTACAGGAGCTATTGAAGCAAATAGAAGTTCTGGAAGAGAAGAACAAAAGATTGGTCCAGATGTGTTCTAAACTTCAAATAAGAAATAAGCACCTTAACGAAGAACTGAAGACCAAGAGACGAAAACTGAGACGAAGTTCCAACCTACGAGTTAAACAAGTGGAGACTGAAGTGCATAATATTCTTGGAAAACTATTTTCAAACAACCAGATTAAGTGTTTGATAAATTATAATAAGCAGGCTAAATGGAACAGGGAAGACGTCTGCCAAGCAGTAGCACTACGTGCAGTTTCCAGAAAGTGTTACATTTATTTAAGAAATAAAGGATTTCCATTGCCCGGAATATCAACTCTAAAGAGATGGGCGAATCGTTCCTTCCGTTGTCGAGCAGGAATTCTGAACGATGTGCTTCAACTGATGAAAGCGCAAGCAGAGCTTTTCACCAGCTTGGAGCGTGTGTGTGTTTTATCATTTGATGAAATGAACGTTGACAGTAGGATATGTTACGATCAAGTTGAAGATCGGATTATTGGACCTCACAGTAATGTACAAGTAGTCATGGTTCGAGGACTATTTGCTAAGTGGAAACAGCCAATATTTTATGCAAATGTCAGCAGTTTTGCTGAAAGAAATAATAGCCTCTCTAGAAGATGTACAGTACAGTGTTGTTGCCGTTATTTCTGATCTTGGAGCTAAAAACCGTACTGTGTGGAATGAACTTAATGTTACACACACCAACACATGTTTCCCCAATCCACGAGTCCCAGAGAAAAGAATATGGGTATTTGCAGATGTCCCACACCTTTATAAATTAATGAGAAACCATTTCATTGATGATGGACTGACTCTTCCGGGTAACATTAAGGTAACGAAGGGAACCATTGAAAAGTTGCTGACTTTAGATAGTGGTGAAATGAAGATTTGCCCTAAGCTCTCATTTCATCATCTAAATGTCAAAGGAAGGGAGCGCCGGCGAGTATATTTGGCAACGCAGTTGTTTTCAAACCACACTGCCGCAGCTATCCGCTACCTTATGCCAGACGAGGAGCATATTGCCGCATTCATACAGCTGTTAAATGACTGCTATGATATTCTTAATGCAAGAATACCCAGTGATGACAAAAAACTCGCATGTGGTTATGGGAAGGACCTTGAAGCCCAAGAAAAGCTTTTGAGGAGGTTATATGCATGTTGCGAAAGTATGAAGGTAGGGAAAGCAAAACATTTGCTTCCGTTCCAGAAAGGATTCATGACCACAATTCGGTCATTATTTGGACTTTATTGTGAACTTCAATCAATGAATGTGAAGTACATTTTGACAGCACGACTCAACCAAGATTGTCTGGAAAATATATTCTCTCAGATAAGAGGACTTGGACATTTCTACGACCATCCATTGCCATCAGACGTAAAATTCCGGTTGCGCTTGATTCTACTAAGCGCTAATTCGGCTGATATTCCCTTGTCCAACAAAGCTATGGTGTCACCAGAGGTTGATGGCGAGTTACTAACATCTAAACTCTTAGAGTTTCTGCCAGATATGTCTGAAGCTCTAAGTATGATTGACGGTGAAACAGAGATCCGAGACATTACTCTGGATAACAGCACAACAAATGACCCGCATCCGGTAATGATGGGACCTGATTGCTCTGTTGAAGGATTCCGCTACATCGCTGGCTATATCGCCTACCGAGGACGTGAGCATGATCGCTCAATGGGATGCCCGGCAGGGCAAATACTTCCTGTCTCTTCTGATACAGCACCTGAAGGATGGATCGAAGTTTTGTCACGTGGTGGTCTACTCGTTCCATGAAGTGAATGGCTAAATAAAATTAGACGATTTGAGTTAACTTTTACGGACGTTCATGGAAATAGTGCTCTCTCACGGGACCAAGATATTGTGGGAAAACTATCTAAATTAATAAGCAACAATTTTCCAGATGTACCAACAGAGGTTGTTAGGATATACGCCAGAACTAGAATATTTCTGCGTATGCGGCATTTGAACGCTAGGGCGAAAGTAGCAAAAGTCGCGGCTGCAGAGCAACGAAAGGCACGCAAATGGCTTGCGTCGTCAAAGGTTAACACTGCTCAATACCCGAAACCCCAGTCTCGAAAATAAAGGTAAGCGTATGTGTTAAATGCCTATTATTTTGTGAGTAATTTGTTGTACATCTGCTGTAGAATGAACGATAATTCTAAAATGAGAGTTGCAATTTGAATTGTTTATCAACAAGTGTTTTGATAATTTCTGTGTTTATAAAATATGCGTGGTATAGTTCAGAGCCCGAGTTCTGAATAGTTTGTATCCGTGCATTGTTATGAAACACTGGTGGGTATTTGAGCATCACTCATCAAGAATCATAATCGAAATATGTTTTAAAGTCGGTCAAAACGATTGTACCCAATTGTAGTGGGTGGTTCCCTAATCATGAAAAAAATTACATGAAATGTATGTAAATTTCAATTTCTTTTGAGGATTAGGGAACCACCCACTACAATTGGGTACAATCGTGTTGACCAACTGAAAAACATTACATTTCGATTACTTGGGCAACACTGAAAAATCGCTTCCAACACGATAATAAAATTCATAATATTTCGATCATTTCAATGTTATGTTTGTTGTTGGCGTTAATTCATTTGAGGCGCTTGGGACATCTTGGCCATCAGCTCCGTGTATTTGGGTGTGTGTTGAACTTGTCTGATAACCTGTAAGTTATTGCTGTGATGACTAGTAGTGTGTGTAACTGTATTAGGAACAGGGATGAGGTAGGTTCCCCGGGACCTGAAGTAAGGTACTATCCCGGCATTTGGTTGGAGGGAGTGTGGGAAAACGCGGGAAAAACAACACTCAGGACATCTTGGCCATCAGCCCCGTGTAGTTGGGTGTGTGTTAACTTGTCTGATAACCTGTATTGCTGTGATGACTAGTGTGTGTAACTGTATTAGGAACAGTGATGAGGTAGGTTCCCCGGGACTTGAAGTAAGGTACTATCCCGGCATTTGGCTGGAGGGAGTGTGGGAAAACGCGGGGAAAAACAACACTCAGGATAGCTGCTGTCAGAGCCGTAATTCGAGCCCACAATCTCCGGACTAAATGCAGGAACCCTCGAGGCCGTGGTGCATGATTTAATGTGCACGGCTTAGCCGTGGGGAAAATGTTATGTTACCACCGTTTTTTTTAACAGAAGCCGCTACTAAGTCTTGACCTATTCTTATTGGCCGTGTGTGATTTACCATGAGCAATGCTAAGCTAGTTAAAACTATTGTTTTATTTCTGTTACGTCTTTCTGTATTGCTTGTTTGACGCTTCGAAGCTAGCTTGCTCCTACGGTGACGTCACACTGTCAGCCAATGGTAGCTCGTAACGCGTCGGGCCCAACCTTTAGTATATTGAGAAACCTTGGGGGCAATAAGACCGTACCCGAAACTTCACAACCTAGACCGATCATTAGGGCTAGGAATTTTATGTAAATACATATTCTTTCCAGGAGCCTCCGTGGCTCAGGCGGCAGCACGCCGGCCTCTCACCGCTGAGTCCGTGGTTCAAATCCCGGTCACTCCATGTGAGATCTGTGCTGGACAGAACGGAGGCAGACAGGTTTTTCTCCGGGTACTCCGGTTTTCCCTGTCAAAATTTCATTCCAGCAACACTCTCCACTATCATTTCATTTCATCTGTCATTCATTTAATCATTGCCCCAGAGGAGTGCGTCAGGCCTCGGCAGCCGGCACAGTTCATATCCTCGCCGCTAGATAGGGGCTTCATTCATTCCATTCCTGACCCGGTCGGAGACTGGAAGCAGGCTGTGGATTTTCATTTACATATTCTTTCCCTTTGCTTCTACATAACTAAAATGCTAAATGTCCATGAATTAGAACCATAGCTATCATATAATTGCACTTTATTGTTACATATCTGATCACAATGACATTTGTTTTACATATTTTTAATTTTTAATGTAACATTACATATTCAGTGTTTTTATTTTATATATTTGATCAAAATGACATTTTTAAAACATAATTTCACTTTATGTATTTAAAATTACATATTTTGTCTCTTACTGCAAAAAAAAGTATTTATTCGCAAGTGAAATATACGGTGATTCTAAACAGTCTGTATGACAATATTTGTTCACTAGAAACTCGGGTACATGAAACGAATTTCCAAGCAATTCATAAGCTTTTGAGAAAGGTCAAGGGAAGAATATCAAGAAATATATCAGTGGAGATAAGTGGATGGGAATTCACGTAGCACCCTGTCGGAGACTTAGCGGCTGGACTTCAGTTTATTTCAGTTGTCCAGTGAGTGCCTGAGACTCTACTTTTCAACCTGTTAAACCTCCCACCCCGGAAACAAAAAGTGCTCCAAACAATACTTATTGTTGACCTCCTAAACATTTTCTCAGCCATAATGAAATGTATTTATCTTTGCTATAATATGGGCATGCTTAATTAATTAATTAATTATTGTACACCACTTTTGTTGTATTGTTATTGTTTTAAGGGGAGGAACAGCAAGGTTATCTGCCCCGTACCACAGTTTATTTTGCATAAAAATATAATGAATAAAATTAGGAATCTTCAAGCAATATCATGTGTAATATATATTATTTATATAAAAATCAAATTAATATTACATATTTCACCTACTATAATTACATAAATAAGTACATATTTTGCATGTTGATATTATTATGTCTCAGGCACTATCTGGACAACTGAAATAAACTAAATTCCAACCGGTGAGTCTCCGGCAGGGTGCTACGTGAAATCCCATCCCCTTATCTCCACTAATATATTTCTTGATATTCTTCCCTGACCCTTTCTCAACAGCTTATGAATTGCTTGGAAAATCCGTTTCACGTAGGTACCGTACCGTACTTGAGTTTCTAGTGAACAAATATTGTCATACAAACTGTTTAGAATTACCCAATAATTCATTTCATCTCTCATTATCTCCTCTCATGAGGTTGGCGTCAGGAAGGGCATCCGGCCGTAAAAACCATCCGCCACAACTGCATCCATGGCATCTCATCCCCGACCCCGTTGGAAAATCGGAAATAATAAGGGGTAGACATACATACACTGTTTAGAATTACCGTATATTTCACTTGCGATTTTTTTTACAGTAAGAGACAGATGTGTAATTTTAAATAAAAGCAAAATTATGTTTAAACAAAATGTCATTTCGATCAAATACCGGTATGTAAAATCACAGAATATGTAATTTTACATTATAAATTAAAAATATGTAAAACAAATGTCATTGTGATCAGATATGTAACAATGAAATGTAGTTATATGACAGCTAAGGTAGTGGAGATAAGGGGATGGGACTTTTTGCAATTTTAGTTATGTAGAAGCAAAGGGAAAGAATATGTATTTACTTAAAATTCCTAGCCCTAATGCTCGGTGTAGGTTGTGAAGTTTCGGGTACGGTCTTATTGCCCCACTGCGCTGGTCTGTCTCAACGAGGAACAGCTGACTGCCCCGCTGGTCTGTCTCGAGGGAGATGGATGATCGGTTGCGATCGTGAGTATTCGGGTCACTTCGTTAGCCCCGCTGGGCTGTCTTTAAGCGCTAGTATTGGGAGATGTTGAAAATGGTAAACCTGACAAAAAAGAAAAGTCGACAGAATGCAGCTACCAAATATGTAAAAATATTACATTAAACTATACACAGAATACACACAGTATGTAGCCTACTGAAAGTGCAATGTAAAAAAAAATTGTATCTACTTTAGAAATTACTACAACATTAACATACTGTTGCACCAGATTATATATATTTCCAGAGAGCATGTGTGCCAACTGTCCAACTCCGCCTGTGGGTGTATTCCATCCCTCCCACCAAAGGGAGGGGGGGGGGAACAATTCATAAGACAAGTAGGAAGCCTCAAAGAATAGCCAAGGTCGCTCCTTTCAGTCGCCTCGTATGATAGGCAGAGGATACCTTGGGTGTAGTCTAAACCCCCACCCACAGGGTGCTACAGTGTTGAAGCCACCAAATGAAATTATATTGTGTTGTTGATTCATTTCGAGGCTTTGCGACATTGTGTTCAAGTGGCCCCGTGTACGTAGGTGTGTGTGGAATTTGTCTGATAACCTGCGTTATTGTGAAGGCTGTATTAGTGTGTGTAGTTGTAACTCAGATGAGGATTAGGAAGGAGGCGGCTGGAGTTTTAATTAAGCATTCGCCTGGAATAGAAGTGGGGAAACCACAGAAAGCCAATTCCAGGATGGCTGAGATGGGATTGGAACTCACCTCTTCTTAGTTTTTGCTTCATGAGGCTGAGTGTACCCTGTTCCAGCCCAGCCCTCAGGCCAGAATTAAACTTCTCTGCAGAGCTGGGAATCGAACCCGGAACTCAGTGGTGTCAGCCAAGAGTACTAGTCACTACACAATGAGGCAGACAAGAAGTTATGTATAAGGTCAGTCACTGTGCATAGTTGATTGCGACAAGTGGCAGTACTGAAGGGACAAAGCTCCAGAGGCATTTCGTAATAGTAGCAAGTCTATGAATTCATCGCTTCAAGTCCTGGTATTGGCAACTCCAGCTATCTGATATGACGTCTAGCGGTAAAAATGAGAAACTTACCAAGTAGGGTACATTTGTCACGTGGTGACTGTTTGTATATGGTTTCTTGTATTGGTAAGCAGATCGTGGTAAATTCTTCGTGTCTTTAAACATAAGTAATACGTTTTACTCGTTGATAGAGTGCAAAATGAGTAAAAGCGAAGTATATTGCTCAGTTTACGGCTGTAAGTCGATGTATAAGAGGGCTGCAGATATACGTTTTCATCACTTTCCAAAAGATGCAATTAGCAATAGCCAAAAGGTGACGATACCAAATAAATACGGGCAACAGGAGCGGGTTGGACCACTCATCACTACACTCACTGACGACAGGACGGGTTTTTCACTGTTACGCCGAGCCAAGCCGCACCTAGACAGCCAAGCACAGTCTCGCCGAGCCAAGCCGTACCAAGACAGCCAAGCCTACAGCAGCCGAGGACAGCCAAGCTTCATCAGTCAGGTATCCTTTCCCGCTCCCTAGTTCATTTCCAATAACCCTACCAACCGCCATCACCTCGCTCTGCGATATCCGAGCCATTCCACTACGCGTCATATAGACCTAATTTGACTTCGCTGGGTAAATATCTACTCTGCGAGAACCTGCTACGGGACCAGTCCGATATTCAACACCAAAACCATCCAAATCAAGCAATTCCTGTCTTCCCCGAGTTTTAATACAAGTTAAACTCATCCCTTCGCCCTACCAAGCAGCAAATCATTTCTAGAGTCTATGGTACAGTGAGCAAACTCAAATATAGCTTTTAAACGTCACAGCGCCATGACTCGAACTGCTCAAAAACAAATACCAGCAGACAACCGATGCTTGATAATATGCAATTGACACATAAAATCCAGTGGAACACACAAATTAGATCACGTGTATCGTTCAGTTATACATATATACAATTAAAAATAAGACTGTCATTATTTTAGGGACCACATTTACTGATTATAACAGAAAAATAAAAAGTGTTCCATATCAAACGCGTGTTATTGAGTATTTTTACCCTACTTATCCAGACCGACCGCAGCGCCCCAAGTGTTAGTTTGAGTTGCCAATTACAAGGCATTTGGGAGAAGGGAGTTAAGTACACGATTATCCGGGCCCTGCTTATAACTTATCACTAGGGCTCGGATTTTCAGGTAAATAAATATTTAAAAATGTAAATACATATTTTAAGCATATTTTCTATAAATACATAAATTCCTGCTTTTCACTTATGAGCACATAAAAAGACATATTATTTAAATTTTAAAAATCAGTATGCTTGATCTTTCAATTGGATTTTTGTTCTGTGTTACTTCAACAGGGAAGAACCTGTGAGCTATTTAATTTTCATGTAGAGCGTATGTCAGCTTGCAACTGTGTTATTCTTAACTTGTCACCCCATGCCACTCACTGAGGAAGTCGGGGATTTCCTTGTCCAAAGCCATATTGTACCATGTGCTAGATCTCCCCTACCCCAGCTACCTGGAACCAGTGTCACTCACATGCAGTTCATTTCTGGCACTGTGAAGTGTAAGGCAGTTCTACGATGCCTACAGTAATAACCAATACAAGTTATCATCTGTTACAGAATTTAAAAATAATTTTACTTATGATGGGAGCGTTCTGTTCTGCCAACCATGTGGGGAAGCAATCAAGGCTGAACAGCGATCTCAAGTTACACAACATCTCAAGGGCAAGAATCATATTGCCGCAGTTTCGAGCCTTCAAAATAAGTGTTTCGCGATAATCGTCGGTCATTTGTGATGGACAACCTGAAGATGTATCTCGTTGTGTATTGTCATCCTTCAGCAGTCAGTGCGACATAGCATAAATTGCATTCGTGAGAACTGCATATTGTTTATATTCACATTAATAAACTAAATTATAATATTATTTTTTATTTTTTTTTATTTTTTTCACATATTTCAGGTTGCCTATTTTGAATACATAACAAATAAATATTTTCCCAATCTTTAGCACCTAAAAGTCCGAGCCCTACTTATCACACTCCAAACAGTCACATACCTAATTTTTTGGCTCTAGGTAAACCGTGGAAACTTGCAATTACCGGTACATGTATAAGTCTTTCAAGGTGTCAACATAGACATAATGATCATGATTTGTCAAACCGGAAACACAACTTCTACATGGAAAACAGCTGGGTGAAGCTTACGCTATCTACTGATAGGGGGCAGATGACCTCGTAGTTCTGCCTCTTAAAACCTCAATAACTAGCTACCTACCTGACTGATAATAGCTTAACTACATGGATGAACAGACACAAATCTACATCACAGATAAAGGTGACTAAAATGGGCAATACTGTACCTGGTTTATACAAACGATTTGTATACAAATACTACCATACGGTAATCCAAGGGAAATCTACACAGGTGCCCATGCTGGTTTGTCGCTATCACCATTCACAGCAGTAAGTTACACGACCTTCTTGCCAGCATGGTAATTCTGAAATAAAGTGACAGACTATTCATCATGAACAACAAGTGAAACAAAAGTTTGAGAAATGATGATAATGTAGGCTACATGTAGACAGTCAAGAGGATGGTCATCCTTCCCCTAAATATTATGCACACGATTAATCCCAATAGAAAACTTGTCTAGGAGGGGGCAGATGACCTAGTAGTTCCACCCCTTAAAACAACAATAACTAAACTAGTCTAGGCCTACTGGTATGTGTTAACACATTTTCAAGATTTTCAACAATTTCTCATTCATACACGGGCAGATTTTCTAAACTTCTAGCCAATGGCTGGATTACGAACAACACCCATCACATCCATCATTACTTCTCAAATAATGAAGAGCTTAAGGTCGGTTAACCTATACAGGATCGTTCCTTCTTCTTCTCTTGAGGGGTGTTGGGCGCAGTACACTCTTTACCCAGTCACTGATCCAGAGATTGACAAAAAAAATGTTCTATTATCGGGAGGAGAATATATGAGGAAGCATGATTATGACGTGGAAGGGGGTTGACACATAAACAAACAAGGACACAACAAGGTGCTAAACTTCACGCCCAAGTGACGCATCTTGGCGACTTGCTACGTATAAACAAACACGAGGCGTCACACGTAAGGGAAAGAGTTAAATAGTTAAATGGCAATCAGAAAAATATGTGAGTAAAGCGGAGAGGACAGGAAATGTAGGGGAATAAAGAAGTACCGAAATAGATAAGGGGAGAGAAAAACCTAGCGTACTGAGTGAATGAAGTAGCGTAGTTCGTTGAGACGTATATAAGGAACACTGAAACACGAGGTGATTAACAGTACCTATCGCAGTATTACATGCACAAACCTCGGAGGCTTGCAAGTTGCGCCGAGCCATAAAGACGGGGGTGCGCGCATGATTAAAACGTAAGCGAATAATGGTAATGATGTGACGACGAGTATAGCGACCATTATAAAACCAAGGGAGATGGGGTATCGACGGTTGTAGATTATAATAAGACTGAGCCTTTTCCCTTGAATAACCCCTCCATTGTGTCGACCATACTTCCTTTAATTGATTTTTCAGAAGAGGTATAAGATCGGAGGCGGGAGTGGCAATGGCGATGGGGGTGCCGTGGCCACAAGCAGCACGTCGAGCGGCCTGATCTACGTATTCATTTCCTAAAATAGCTGTATGGCCGGGGATCCAAGAAAAAACAACCGTAAATCCCGCCTGAGTCAATTCATACGTCAACCTGAGTATATGAAGTATGAACCAGTTGTCGATGTGCATCACACTTTGTAAGGCCTGGAGAACACTTCTGGAGTCAGATAGAATAAGAGAGCGAGATATCACATTCCTTTTGACGTATAAGAGAGCTTGACGAACAGCAAAAGCTTCAGCCGAGGAAATAGATAATTGCGGAGGTAACGTAAAGGAAGCACGATGTTGTTTGGCTGGGACATAAAAGGCCGCCCCCACGCCGGGCGGGGAGTCGAATGTGGAGCCATCTGTGTATATGGTGGTACAGCTGGAGGTACTTTCTTCAATTTGACAGACATATCGACGGGCGATAGAGTGGGAAAGAAATGAAGCTTTTTGAGAAAAGTAGGGGGAATGGTGAAGAACATCAGGAATGAACTGATAAAGAGGATAGGGCGCATTATAGCATAGCGGCTTCCGGGTTTGGAGAATGTCTGGACGAAGACTGGTAAGACCGATAAAAGATAAGAGAATAGAGGGGTGGGGGGAATATTTTTTGAGTAAGTGTTGCTGATGATATTCTTGTAGTAATTGTAATTTCGGGAGAATAGGAGAAGCAGCAAGAGCCTTTTTGAGAAGGAGATAACGAGAAGACAGGTACTTCCGTCTGAGACCAAGAGGTGGATCTGTAGCTTCGACGAGAAGGGCCTGCGTGGGCGTAGAGGAGAGAGCTCCCAAGATAATTCGCAGAGCGGCATATTGTAATTTATCTAGTATCGTGAGAAGAGACTGGGGCATGATGTCATAAAAATGGCAACCGTACTTCATGGAGGACCTGACGATAGAGCGGTATAAAAGTAGAAAATTTGAGGGTCCGCTCCCCAAGAGCGGCGCGTTAACGAACGTAGGAGTTGTAATTTTTTGTGACGTGTGATTTTAGGTGCGCCAGTTGGGGTGCCCGTGTCAACTTATCATCTATCAATATCCTTAGGTATTTGGTATGATGGGTGATGGTAATAGAACCCTGTTGATATAGAATCGGGGATCGGTCGTAGAGACGTTTATGGGTAAAAATTAAGGCAGAGTTTTTGAGTGGGACTGTATCAAGACCGTGATTAAAAAGCCAAGAATGTAAAATCGTGAGGGCATGGAACATATGTTGTCTACACTGAGATAAATCGGGGTGTGAGCAATATAATAGAAGGTCATCGGCCTGTTGAATAAGCCGGACATGTGGGAGTAATAGTTCCTCAATCTCACTGGTATAAAGGAGATATAGTATACCACTCAGAATATCGCCCTGGGGCAAGCCGGAAGACGCAAAGCGCGAATTCAGGACGGTGGGGAAAGTTGCAAGAATGACGTGACGGGAGTGAAGAAAGGCGGCAATCAGTTTTATAAAAGGGGAGGGGAATTTCCATTTACAAAGTACAGCCAATAACAACGAGACGTTGACATTATCATATGCGCCTTGAATGTCTAAAAATACTGCTACCGTAAAATGTTTACGACAGCTGGCCAATAGGAGGTCAGTGAGGAAGATATTCAGAGCATCGGTAGTCGATTTTCGTTTTATAAAAGCAAATTGGGTTTTTGGGACCAAATCATAATACTCAAGAGCCCATATCAGTCTGGCCAACAATATACGCTGAAACGTTTTTCTGATACAGGACCCGAGCTGAATTCCCCTATAACTGCAGGGGAGGGCGGGGTTTTTGACAGGTTTTAAGATGGGAAGTAATAAAACGTCGTTCCATGTGGAAAGAATCTGACCTGTACGTAGGACATTATTGTAAAATTCAAGTAGGACCAGATGTGCGGAAGAGGGTAAACTATTGAGCACATGGTAAGAAATGTAATCGGGACCGGGGGTTGAAGAATTTTTAAGAGAGAGGGCATTTCGGAGTTCAGCTGGTAGAATTGGTTGTATTAGACAAGTAAACTTGGAAGGCGTGACATATTGATAGGATGGTGGGGCACAGGCAACAAAATCAGGCGTTAAACTACGATAGAAACATAAAGAATTTTCAAAAGTAAGACGATGTGGAGGCGCATATTTTGTACTCCTTGATAAGTTGCGTACAGAATTCCTAATTTGAGTAAGGGGAGTTTGGTGATTAATGGAATTGACATGTTTATTTCAAGCAGTCCGACGTTTGTCATTGAAAGTGCGTTGCATAGTCGCAACAAACTTTTTATACAGCAAATAAGTATACGGGGTATGGTATTTACGAAGGAGGTGAAGCAATGCTTTGCGGCGCTTGACCAAGCGTATACATTCGTCGTCCCACCAGGGGATGTGAAAAAGGGCTTGACCAGATCGTTCTCGACAAGGAATGAGTGGATGATAAGTGTCAAAATATCTATTAATAACGGTAATTAAGGATTCATAAGAATAGCGTACAGACGGAGCGGCGTGGCAAAAATGTTGTTGGATATATTCGGAAAACAACACTTCATCAAAATTTTTAAACTGTCGAAAGAAGCGAGGAGTATGCAGGGGGGTGGGGGCTGGTGTATAGATGAACCGGTAATGATGATGGGATAATGATCACTGAGATGCAGATCTGGAGTTGTTTGCCAATAGAACAGGTGTGCGAGAGAAAGGGATACAAAGGTTAAGTCGACAGCACTGGGATCTTGCTCAGGGGCAGAAAGACGGGTAGGGGAACCATCATTAAGAAGATGAAATGAAGCAAGTTGGGACGACGTCCAGATATGACGACCTTTGGGCGTAATTCGGGCACTGCCCCATTCCGTGTGATGAGCATTGAAATCACCGCCCAGAAAATGGTACGGAAAGGATTGACAATAAGTGAAGGAGGATTTCCACTGTCGTTCGTTGCCCTTAACATCTGGGGTAATGTAAAGATTGGTAATATGATACTTGTCAACTTGAATAGTAAGGAAATATGTGCGGGGAAGATGAAAAAGAAAGGGTATCACTTTATAGGCAAGGGACTCATGAATGAGAGTAGGCACTCCACCGTAATGGGGCCCATCATGACGTTCAACTACACACTTCGGTATATTGAACAATAAGGAATGATACAACCATGTTTCCTGTAGCAGGACAACCTCTGGCTGATATTCCTGTATGCGAAGAAGGAGTTCATGCCGCTTGTTTAATATGCTATGGGAATTCCATTGTAGGATCTTCATGGGATGGGAGATGATTGTACATCCCTGGGTGACTCAAGAGGTTGGGATTCGGGAGAAAGAGAATGAAACGGGAGAAGAACTATTTTATCATACATATTTTTTTAAATGTGGGCCCATTGGGCATTCGAGCCCAAAAGGTCCATAAGTTGGAGATAAACACGTGTGATGGCAGGGGCACACCAGTTTTGGGTGGCACAGGAGGGGGAGGAGGGGGGCTGAAGTGCATTGTAGACGTCGACGGAGTGACGGCACTGGGCACCGGACGAGTCAAATGGTCTGGCCGAACTATCGAGAGATAGGCCTGCCGGTCGTAACCCAAAGGTGGTATCACTTTGGGTGAGCTTTGAACAATGGACGTAAATTTACGTTTTTTAGGTAGCGTGGTAGAAGCAGTGGTATTAGTGGGAGAAAGTGGGGGAAATTGCTGAGGAACGGTAAGTGGTTGAAAGAGGTTAGAAAATGGGGCAACAATTTCTTGGTATGACTTATTTTCGACACACATGCGTGTTTTTATCTCAACTTGATTTTGATGGTACACACAATGGGAGGAACCACTTGTATGATTCTCATCACAATGCACGCATCGTACCCAGACATGGGAACATGTCGAAGTTTCATGGCCTTGAGCACAGCGGCCACATCGGGGAGCTCTTGCACGGCAATTTTGACCGGTATGTCCATACCGCTGACATCGATTACATATGATCGGCCTAAAGATAAAAAGGTGGACCTCAAGGACAACATGAAAAATTGAGACATATTTTGGGAGAGTCTGCGTTTCAAAAAAAAAGTTTTATCGTCCCCGTGGGGAGCATCTCCACTTTACCGTCAATCATCTTACGGCGAGACATGCGTTGGAGTTTGATTATGGGGCATGGCGACTCAATATACTGCAGGATATCGTCATTCGATAGAGATAAATCGACACCACGGATTAAGCCTATCCGTTGGATGTTAGAGGATGGAATGAACGCTTTCAACTTTTTTTCGGCGATTAAGGGGTTTTTAAGAAAGAGGTTGGCGGCTCGAGCCGTGTTGAAGGTAATCTGTATGCGATTGCGCCCCTTGCGATGAATGGCCGAAATTCCCTCGATTTTGTTCTCATAGAACAGTCGTCCCAAAGCCATCGGATGTAAATGACCGATATGCGAATTGTCGACAGACTCGACATTAACTTGATAGGGCCCAGAGCGGGCTGAGGGGTATGGTCGCGGAGGATCGGCCCCAGTTGACGGAGTTGAGAAGGTCAAAATTACGGGAGGCAAATTCGTATCAGATGACGGGGTAGCAGAAGATAAGGCTGGGGTAAACGGAGCATTTAAAGGCATAATCTCCGTAAGAATAACGTCCATGGCATCGTCAGGTGGGCCCGGATTTTCCGCACCCCTACTTGTGTCTGACATGTCCCCGATATATAGAACCGAGAATGGGTCTACTATTCACTGAGTAAGAGTCACTAATACACACTTAGGCACACACAAGTATACGTGAACACACACAGTCACACTACTTAACAGAAGCAGTCGCTCTCCACACACGAGGCGATTCGAACAGGCGAGCTAAGAGAGACCGACCCGTACGCGACGGAAGAGCACACGCAACTGTGAGGATCGCTCCAAGTCTCTATTATAAATTTGGCACGACCGAAAACACACAAAATAAACAAACAATAAATAAACTGCCACTTTAAGGAGTGGAACTACCATTACCTTTCTGTAAATCACCAAATGTCCAGACAATATTACCTTATAAATCTCTCAGCTTCTCCTCACAAAATCCTCACACCGTCCATCACATTACGTTAATTTTCCTACGGACCAACAAAATAAACGGAAAGACCCTAAAATCCATGGAGGAAAGAATAAGAGGAGATGCCCTGAGCTCGTATGAGTGAAGCCAAGCCCTGCAACCAAAGTGGGCGTAACCTTAACTCGTATTCGGTGTTCTGTGACTTGCATGAGGCATTGTGCATGGCTAAACCTTATTTTGGCCCTGGTTTTTATCGTGCTCCGGTTATGCAACTTTGGAAACGTAATAACAGTAGTGATAAGTTATTTAAAAAAAACTCTTCAATTCTAATCTCAGCATGTGTAGGCCTACCCTATATACCAAGAAAATAAAAATCATTCCTCTGGAAATCCCAAATTATCAAACGGCTGTCGGTCAATAATTACGGTAGGCCTAGGTAATTAATCAATTCGAGGCTAATCATCAAGTTTCTACCCCCACAAAGATAATACCGTACGGTACCGAAACGTATAGGCTATACCGTATTTTTGTGCAAATATGCGTCCTTTTTTAATTGTTCTGTTTATTAATTTTGAGGTTCGTATTCTTGAATATCAAAATGTGTACGACCAATGAGTGAAATTGGCTGTGCTCGAAATTAGGCCTAAAAACTGATGCATGCCTCAACACCAATAAGAACATAAAACTCAATTTGATGTAAATACCGTAATTAGTTCGGCATTATTAATTCCCAAGATGTTTCTCGCATCTTCAGACACCTGTATTCAATTTAATCAGTGTTTCAGCGTATTATTACGTTTTGCCGTGTCTTCCTTACAAAAATAGCCTCGCAAAGGTGATCTCATATTTATATTTAAATTGGCTTTTAAAACGATAACGCAGCTTATTTGTGCCAAGTACCGTGATGTACAGAGTGTATTCTGCCTATCCAAGAAAAAATCTTGACTTGTCATTGCAGTTTTATGTCACTAAAATCCATTACTAGTTGAAGTGGTTTACGGCTTTAAGCACAGGGACAGCCATTTTCTTGCAACCAAAGTGGGCGAGCCGTACGGCTTCAGCAGCTTGCGCTAGGCAGCGCAGCGAAGGCATCTCCTTCCTTTCTTTCCTCCATGCTAAAATCTAGAGGCAGTCTTTATTGACTATAATAAAGCTTTCGACTTAATAAACAGGGAAATTCTAATTCGCAAACTGGAACTGATGATCGGAAGAAACAACAAAATGGTGACTATTGTAAATAATATTCTGTCATCAAACAGAATTATGATAGATGTTGGGACAACCAGATCAGAATACATCACTCAAACCAATGGAGTCTTGCAAGGAGAACCATTAAGCCCACTACTCTTTAATGTAATCACTTCGGATATTGTTAAAATAATACCTCGGAACTCCCCAGTAGTACTATACATGTATGGTGATGACATGGTTCTAGGAGCTAGTAATAAAGAAGAATTACAATCAACAGTAAATAAATTGGAGGAATGGGCAACAGAAAATGATTTTACTATTAACAAGAACAAGACTGTACAGATGGTGTTTAGAAAGGGAGGAAGACTAGCCAAATCAGATAACATACTTATTGGAAAAGAAAAATTGGAAATTGCCAACCACTCCAAATATTTAGGAATAAGTGTACAATCCACCAGAACGTCATTTAGATTACATATAAAGGAAAGAGCAATAGCAGCTATTCGTAGTATTCAAGATATCACCAAACCAGAACTACTGGATATTAAAACAGCTATTTTCTTATTTCACGCAAAAATTGCACCGATCGCAACATATGGACTACATTTAATATGGACACATCTTAAAGGCAGAGACCTTGAAGTATTAGATCGTGTAAAAGCAATTTTTTGAAAAGGACACTTGCTGTTTCAAAATTCACTCCCACACGATTAGTATATGAACTTACAAAGGAACTTACATCGGCTACCACACAGCAGAGAAGGTCTTCCACCTCCTTTACTAGTAAAATTCTGCAGCCGGCTAAAAAAAGACGCAATTCTAAAAGGCAAAAGATCCAAACCCAACCTGAACTCAAGTGATGCAGGAATCAATGGAAGGGCTAGGCCTATCTACATTAACGAGCATTTGACGCCAGCAAATAAAGTACTTCACAAACAGGCAAGAGACCTCCGTAATTTAGGTTTTAAATACGTCTGGACCCGGGACTGCAAAATATTCGTCCGTAGATCAGATGGTGACAAGGCTGTCAGGATCAGCTCAGCAGAAGACATTGAAAGGCTAGTAAGAGACTCTTCCAATAACAAGGCTCAGCCATCCCATTCACAGTAATAAGAATGAATCAAGACATGGACCTACTAGTTGATGTTGACTTACACTCATCAATAGATGAGCGTAAATATGACTGTATCCACGACTACATAGCAGACACTAAAAATGAGGTTAGCCAAATCAAGTGTCTTTACGTGAATAGCAGAAGCCTAAAAAATAAACTAGAAGATATCGAGATACTAATACATATTGTGGAAAATCTAGATGTCATAGTGGTAACCGAGACTTGGGTAAAAAGTAATGAAGCTAAATACTTCAACCTAAACAACTATTCTGTTGCATTTGTACACAGAGACAATCAGGATGGTGGAGGTGTGGGAGTTTATGTCCACAAAAAATGGAATACAAAAGTTCTTAACCTAGTTGAGAGTAACCATAGCTTGATCCAGTTAGAGCTCATAAGAAATGATACTGTTCGTTTCAATAACCTGCATACTATTAATATAATTGCAGTATATAATCCAAACATAAATAACGCAACAAAATTCATGCAATCTTTAGAGCACATTCTCTCGAAAAACAATGCCAATCTTTCCTTATGCATTGGTGATACAAATATTAACTTATTAAACAAAAATAATGTAACCAAATCATACCTCAATCTACTATCAAGCTATGGTTTCACACAAGGCAATACTCGCTATCCAACAAGAATAAGTGAATCAACAAGTACACTCCTTGATCAGGTGGCCACTAATAACTGTAAATATGCCTATAGAATAAGCAATATAAATAGTGATATTAGTGATCATAATATTCTTGTAACTGAGATTTTCTGGTCAAACTACTATCCAGGCAAAAGCCCAATCTCGAACATGACATTTAAATACGCCCCCAACAAGCAAAGGTCTAGTTCAAAAAACGTGAATAAAAATTACCGGTACATGAACAAAAACAAATTCTCTAATGATCTCAATCAAATAGACTGCTTAGATGATCTAAACGAAACTTACATCGCCATGAAACACAAAATCTTGACACAGACACCCAACAAAGAAAACACTGACTCACCTTTGAGGGAAATACACCAGAACCACAAAAACCCATGGATAACAACAGAAATAATTCAACTAATAAAACAAAGGGACCTACTACATGCTAAACTTAAAACTAGCATTCACAGAAACAATAACCTCTTAAAGGAAGAGCACATAATATGTAGGAACAAAGTGACAGCTTTAAAACGGAAACTGAAATCCTCATACTATGAACACAAATTAACATTGAATGCCAATAGCATAAAAGATACTTGGAAAGTAATCAATGAAATGATCTACAACCGCACAACTGAAAACAAAGATGGTCCCAGTGAGATAATAATTGACGGTAAATCTTTCACAGGAAAAGAAAATATTTGCAATGCTCTAAACACTCACTTTATAAACATAGCACACAAATTAGCCATAAACATCCCCCCAGGGAAGAACGTTAATGAAATTAATGTCAACGTAGATTCCATATTTATGACCCCGACTAATGAGATGGAAATTCGCAATATTATATTAAGCCTTAAAATGAAAAGTAGCCAAGACAAAGATGGTATGTCAGTGAAATTGTTAAAAAACTCCATTGACATGCTAACTAGCCCACTAACTACTTTAATAAATGTATCGTTAGAGACTGGTCTGGTGCCTGATGATCTAAAAATAGCACGAGTCATACCAGTCTATAAAGGAGGTGACAAAAGCAATCCGGACAATTACAGGCCCATTTCCATCCTCCCACCCATATCCAAGGTACTCGAAACAGTAGTAAAAAACAGAATTGTTAATTTCTTAAATAAAAATGATTACTTCTACAAAGGGCAATATGGATTCCGAGAAAACTCAAGCACAGAAATAGCCACAATTGATATTATCTCTAACTTGCAGGATGTCTTAGACAATAAGATGACAGCGAGTGGCCTTTTCATAGACCTGAGAAAGGCGTTTGATACTGTTGACCATGAAATTCTCTTAGGGAAACTTGATAAAGCAGGTATCCGAGGAGTAGCTTGGACATGGTTTAAAAATTACCTATCTAATCGTAAGCAGTATATTGAAATAAATGGCTACAGAAGTGAGGAAGTTAATATTACCCACGGTGTGCCCCAAGGATCAATACTGGGTCCTTCCCTCTTCTTAGTATATATTAATGACATAGCAACACTCCGTTTTCATGGTAATATAACGTTGTTTGCAGATGACTTAAGCATCTTTTACAATGCGTACACCACCAACACGCTGATTACACACATGCAGGAGGACATGAATACCATACTTGGCTGGACCCAGTCAAATAAATTAACAATAAATGAAGATAAAACAAATTATTTAATAATATCAAAGCGTAGAACAAAGTTAGACATCACTCAGAATATAATGCTGAATGGAAAAGCAGTTAAAAGGGTCTCATCTGTCAAATACCTAGGCTTAATAATAGATGAAAATCTCTCCTGGCAAAAGCACATTGATGCATTAGTAAAAAAAATATCACCTGCCGCTGGGATGATAAAAAAATTGAGCTACTATATCCCAAAATATCTACTCAGGAAAGTGTATTTTTCCTTAATCCATAGCCACTTACAATATTTGAATACAATTTGGATAAAATGCTCAAACTACCTAAAAAAGGAAATTGAGGTAATTCAGAATAGAGCCATAAGAAATATTTATAACTACCCTTTTTTAACACCAACCAAACACCTTTATATTACGAGTAAAATTCAACCAGTAGCCCTAAATGCAGAAATCAAATCAAATGTCCTAATATACCAAATCCTACACAGCAGAATACACACAAATTTAAACTTCACTAAACAATCTGATTTACACGCTTACAAAACTAGACATGCAGATGACATAACACTTTTCCATATCAATTCCAAACAATATGGCAGTAATAGCATTAAGTATAGTGCCTTTGTAAAATTCAATGGACTACCAGAAAATATAAAAATTGCACCTAGCCTACCAATCTTTAAAAGGAGGCTAAAACAGTTTATGTGGAATGATTATAAAATGTCAGTTTGAAGAAATTTCATAATCTGAGAAGACAAAAGAAGAACATATTGTGTACAAAAACTTATGAAAGCTACAAAATGTTGTATATATTTTCATACTGAAAACTTTGTAAAGTAAACATTGTATTGTAATTTGTCGCCAACAAGATAAAACTGTACAATTCCTTTGTATATGAGTCCTTGACTCGTTAAGGGATTAATAAAATGCATTATTATTATTATTATTATTATTATTATAAACCTTCTTCATTGAGGAACAAAAAATAAAATTTCAACTACCAACAACACCTGCCTCAGAAAAACACCTAATTGATAGGAAGGAGAAACAGGAAAATATCTGGGAAGAATTCTACAGCACTGACGCAATGGTAAACAGGGAATGGACTCAAACCAACTACACTCTCAGGCACACAGTGACTCGTTTCGCTGTACATGGGTTCCATCATTTGATATGCAAAGTGAAGTCTTTTCATTCACCGGACGAACACTGCTTTTGTGAACTCTGTGATAAGCAATGCGGAAGATATCATCTACGGGACTGTTCGAAAAGATCAAGATCTATCACGAGTTATAGTGAAGGAAATTAAAATGTATTTATATACTGTATATATTGGCCATTGGCTGTAATAAATCTATTAATTAATTAAAATCTATTGACAACCAACATTGGAAACAAAAGTTACCGAGCTCGGGCCCAAACGAAAGAATAATTATTTAACGGACGGAGAAAGTACTAGGGAGTTTCTTAGGCCTGGACTGTCGAATACATCGAATAGATTAGAGGTTAGCAGTTGGCGAGTTTCTATGAAAGGTAGAAGTTGAGATCCACATACAAACATACCAACAAAATGGAGGAGGAGAAGGAGGATCAATTATCAATTGAGAAACAAGACGGGGACGTCGTAGCTTCCTATTCTATGTTGGATATTCTGATAATAGTCCAGGTTAATAAAGTTCACTTCTGGAAATCAAAGAAAGGAAGATGGGTTCATACCGGTGATCTAGAACGAAAGGTGTTCGCAAACAGTATTGAACTGGGTAAAAAAGCAGGTGGAATTAGAGAACCTCTACAGGTGGGCGTATTGTATGTAGAACTGTCGAAAAGTTTGGAGTTGGATGCCAATGGTTATACCCTGATAGCGTCCTGTTACTATTGTGCGGCTAAAGACAAAATATTGAAGCACGGTGTTGTTCATCTGGCCAGTTCTCTGCCAGACCTCATAGATGTTCAATTCTGTATACTTGATGATTTATCTCTCTTTGTGTCTTATTCAACATCGGTAGATGAGCCTACAAGCCGAGGACTCGTAAAGAAATATTCTCTGAACTCTGAACTAAATGACACGTTGAATACTAAAGACTTCATGTTTGCCATGTGCTCACTATCTTACCTCAACTGTATTGGTGAAACCAAGTCATACGTTCTTGGATGGAGTGGATTATTTCTGTTCGTGTGGAATCATGTGGATAGTGATGACTGGAAATCACTTCGTCTGACTCACCCAGGTTCTGGTGATCGTTTAAAATCAGCTCGCCTTCACTGGGCAACAATTAAAGATGAGTCCGTATATGCCTTGTTCGAGGTAGGCGAGTGTCTGGAATTCAAGCTGGTGCATATCAAGACAGCTTTCAGGAGATCGATTGGTCAATTCATTATTCCTGGGAGCTACCAGAGGTTGGTGGGAGCAGTGATGATTGAGGATAAACTGGTAGCAGCCTTTAGTAATGGGACTGTCTGCTGGAGCTTGAATTTTTATAACATGCTAGCCGAGTCCAAAATTGAAGAAAATAAAGCTGTTTTTCTCGGAATAGAGCATGTCATCATCGTTGGTACTTCCAACAAAGTGAAGGCTATACCAATTGAAGATTGTACTAAACAATTTACTTTATAACCAATGTCACTTTCTTAAAAGTATGAGGACAGGTGTGGAACCAGTTGCACTTGAAATCTTGCACCACCTCATTGGTTGTGAAACACTGTCTACTAGGAACTTCTTTAAGTGGGCCGAGCGTATGAAAGTTGTACGGTGTGATATCCAGCCTGTGAAGGGCAGTCCCTGGTTGGCTGAGGCTCTGTTAATCACCCTCCAAAAATGCCCATTGATTAATAGGCCAGAAACTAGGCCTACTTTATCACATCATTGTTTACAAGTTTTAAAAAATCAGGAAATTATTTGTATTTTCTTAATACTTTTTCCAATCTAAGAAATTTTAGGAACTTTTAATACTTTACTTGAACTGATCCTAGAACAGACCTTATATTATGAAATAATTTGTGTATGTTTTAAGACTAATACATAAATAACTATAAAGCAAGAATGCTGAGAATTGTTATTCTGTCATCCAAAAATGCTATGTGATTTATGTTCAGCAGTTGCAGAAGAAACTGAGCAAAAGTAACTCAATATATTCTGAAGATATATTGTATATTCCAATTATTCCGTAGTATAATTCCTGTTTGTAATTGCTGTTAAAATGTAAATTTATATTTATGGCATAAAAAAGTGATCACAGATTCCATGGAACTCAACATAACTAAAGAGAAACATATTTTTAAAAATTTACAAATATGAAGAAAAAAATACAGCAATAGTAACACTGGGTATTTGTCAAACCCTTAAAGCCATCTATCACATCATGTGCTAACAAGCCAAGCTATGGCCTTATGAATAACAACACCCACATTTTACTGCCTAAGGAAAATAAAAGAAATGACACTTAAAAGTTATGGCTTTTATTCACAACACTCACACAGGAGAAAACAGCCTTAACAATATCAACTGATGGACTGTACATACTCCTGTACCACGGGCTATGTTCAACACCGTGTTAATTTGATTTACATTTGTCGCCACAACTTTTCATTAACTTTTGTCGTATATACATAACATGAAGTGTGTGTTTTCGTTTTTTAATAAGAACACTGATATTTTTGTTAAAATCTACTGCCTGTTCGATATAATTTTGTGCAAATTTCTCTACAAAAATGTTTACCAGTCATCAGAAATGATATGGAGGTGGATCAATAGTATAAGCATAACGAATAGAATAAGAAGTGTGATCTCTTCTCCCTCAATAGCACGTAATGAATACGGATCGGGTTGGCACTCGCCGCTACGCAGTGCTTCAGTCTATTTGAGATTGTTGATTTCCACATATGTTTATGTGCGATATATTAAGTATTTAATCGGTCGGAGTGTTTTGGTGGTGTTCTGTACAAACTTTTATTTATATACAAGTGCTTACACTATTACCTCATAGTATTAATGCCAGAAATGCTATTGTAGGAAGCATTAACTGAAAGGGAATTGAATTTCTTGTCGTGTGTTGAGGTTATCTTCGTGTGTTAATTTTATTGTTATTTAATGCAAGTAACCGGTCCGGGTTCGATTCCCGGTCAATGCATGTGAGATTTTCGAAATGAAATGCCATGTCCTGTGGTTCGGATTCCACGTAAAAAGGAGGTCCCGTGGCTCATGATCTCAAGATTAACGGTCACGTTAAACTACAAGCTTCCTTCCTTGCTTTAATGCAAGTAAACAGGAGTTTAGCCCTTACATTTTCATGAGTGCTTAATGTGGGTAGTGAAGATGTCTTGTTTTGTACCAGGATGCAGATCTGGCTATGGGGTCTGTAAAGAGGTAAGATGGTTTTTCAAACCCCCTAAAGATAAGGAACTTTTTATCAAGTGGAAAGGGGCCATACCAAGGAAGGATAGGGAACTTACTGAAAAGTCCTACATCTGTGATGCTCACTTTTCAGAAGATTTAATTGTTAAATTTGACAAATTTGTGATAGAAGGGAAGGAAGTACTTCTCCCAAGAACTAACTGGCGATTGAAAGACTATTCCGTTCCACATATATTTCCTAATTTGCCTAAGTATTTGTCCAGTACTGTAACTCGAAGGAAATCTCCCCAAAAAAGAAAATCGTCAGATAATCTTCTGGCAAATGTTCGAAATTTGATTCTGAATCCGCTTGTGACATCAGCAATATCCAGTTTTCCGACATGCCTAAATCCGATGATTCTCAATCTGAAGTGTTAGAATTAAAACAACAATTAAGGAACTTAAAACGGAAGTTGGCTAGGGCAAACAAATTAAGTTAGAGAGGGCTAAAGTTTCTGTTCTGCAAAGTGTACTTGGTAGGATGAAACACGGACTTTCAGGACAAGGTGCCTGTCAGTGTAAAGAAGGGCTATCTAGGAAACAAAAAGTTATTGTGGACACTATGTTGCAAAAGTGTCAGAAAAAGAACCTCAAAGGTATGAGGTATGACAGTGAGTTTCTTTTAGATAGTTTTTACTACACATAAAATCACCCAAGGGTTATAAACATTGCCTGAGACATGGCTTGCTGCCCCCTTCCATCTGAGGTGCATTTAAGGAGGTTGTTAAAGGGTTTAAAATGCTCATATGGTGTAAATAAAAATGCTCTTGATGCCATTAAAGACTACTCAGTGAAGAAAGGGATGAGAATAAAAAGAAAGGGATTGTCGTTTTTGATGAGGTGAAACTAAGAGAAGATGTACAATTTAATGGGTCCTCTTTGTTCATAGATGGATTTGTGGACTTCGGTAATGTAACACCTGAAGACCAGTGTAATGTGTTGACTGACCATGCCCTTGTTTTTATGTTTGTACCTCTCTTACACAGTTGGGTGCAACCAGTTGCTGTCTTTGCTAGTAAAAAATGCTACTCCTGGAGAGCTTTTGGCTAAAATATTAGTACAAATTATAATCCAACTTGAACAGGCAGGGTGTAAAGTGGTAGGGTTCACATGTGATGGCAGCCAATCAAACAAACAGGCCTGGAGGCATTTACAAATATCAGGAAAGAAAGGATATGTTAAGTGTTGTTTCTCTAACCCTGTTGATGGAAGTAGGAAAGTATGGGCTTTTTCAGACGCAGTACATATTTTAAAATGTATACGCAACCACTTCCATGACAAGCGTGCTGTCGTGTTTGATACAGACACAGTGGACTATCGCTTTTATGAACTTGTGTATAATACTGACAATTCATCAGAACTCGCTGGTGTAAAGGCATGCAGTAAATTGACTTTATCATATATACATCCAACCTCCTTCCAGCGGATGAATGCCCGACTTGCCTTTCAGTTATTTAGCACTAGCATGGCGAAGGCCTTACATTTCTTTAGAGAAACTGGCATTTCAGGTTTTGAAGAGAGTGAAGCGACTGAAAGATTCACGCAGGTGTTGAATGATATGGCCGATGCTTTAAATTCCACCACACCATCATTTGCATTGAGAAAAGATTCTAAACATAAAATTTTACTAGACATGTCTGTAATTCTAGATAATTCAGATTAGAATCATTGAGAGTTACTATTCAGAGCACACTGGAAATTGCTGTTTATTTGTGGAGTCAAGGTTTAAACTATGTATTGACAGGCAAATTTAGGCTGTGTCCCAATACTCAAGTTGCCGGCTATTGACTAGCTGCTAGCTACTATGTGCTATGCACTACGGAGATTTGGGACAAGTCTGCTTGATCACAGCCTCCTTCATAGACTTGTGTTCTGAAACGCACTGGACTTACATGCTGGTACCAAACCAATGCTCAAGATGGCGGTGATCTGCTGCTCCTTGTAAGCTCTTTGTTATTTCATCAGCTGTTTTAAATAAACAATACCTGAACGGTACGATCATGGATGCGCCAAGAAGATCACTTTTAAGCTGAGCCCTAATTATGGTTTGTGTTTGGCTGATTAATAAGAGAATACAGTTCAGGAAGAAGAGAAGAAGGGCAATCATGATAATAAGGCAGCGGCAAATTGAAAATTTGAGACGAGGCCCTTATTGTGCGCTGGAGACCATGCACCGAGATGTCGTTGCAATCCTCAGTCGTGATTACCACAGAACCAAACAACATATTTTGCGTGACGCCCCGAGCATTGTCCCTGTTCTGTGACCAACTGACAAGGAAGTCCCACGGGTGGTCTCTTAATTTGAAGTAGGTCCAGAGTTGGACAGTGACCCTCCCCTTGTTACATATTAACCCATCCACTTTCATTGGTCTACTTTGTTTAATTTCATGCTGCTGGATCAGACAAAAAATGTATGCATTTTGCCTCCGAATATCACATATTCGCCAGAAGTTCTCAAAAATAAATTTATGTTCATCTTTTGGAAAAATGTCATTAGGCTGCACTTCAGTTTGCAGTTGCATTTTGCATCAGAATATTTCCACACGAGTTAGAAAATAATTATCACAACAGAACAAGATATTATGCTTCCCTCGTGGGTTGAAGCGTTTAATTAGGCAAAGAATACAGGCCAAGCATAGACTGGATTAAAGTCAAAGACAACCTACAATTTACATAACCTACAATTCCGATAAGCTACAATTTCTACAACTTCCTTGACGTAGTCTACAATCTAGCATGCACTTTCGTTCACTATGTACTACAGACTTGATTGCTATGTGCTAAGCAGTATTGGATCACGACTTCTGACGTCACATCCGGTAAAGTAGTCGACTATCTAGTTCACTACGGCTGAAATTGTGTGAAGGATCCACTAGAGAGACATTTTGGCATCATGCGATCATTGACCTGTGATGACCATCCTTCAACAGTCGATTTCTTGCACTTACACATGTTGCAATCTATTTATGTTCCAGTAAAAAATGTTTTATCAAAAGGAGGGAATTGTGAACTAAAGACAGAATGCTCCTTAACATCATATGTCAACCAGATGAGAAAATATCAGGATGGTTTTATGATCTGCCACACATCTTTATATTCTTCCAAGCTCTTGATCTGTTTAGTATAAAATTGATCCAGGCGAGATTTACTCCTATCAAATTGATCAAGCTCAGTCTTGTTGACTTGGGATATAAATTGACCTAACTGAAGTATGGCTCGATCTGACAAGAGCGCAGTCACATGCCGGCTGGTGATCCTTGCTTTGTGACTTTTTCCTGTCATGTGACTAGTGATAGCTCTCTTGCCCATGTTGCTCACAGCAATCTGTTTTTTGCATGCGTTACAAAAAGCATGTTTTGCATTCTTGGGAACTTCTTCTAACAAAGGCTGAAAATCTGGGTACTTTGATGGTTGCAGCCATTCTGGATTGAATTTCGATGATCCCTCCATGATCTTCAAAAAATACTAAATAGGGTGACGGCACCTATGGTTGAATGGTTACTAGTGGAAGAACAGTATCAAATTAGGTAAAGATGATAAGGTACAGTAGAAAGCAAACCTGAACATGAAACGATCCTTGTGCCAAGATGCCGTAAGACATCGCCTGTAGTTGAACAGTCTTACGGCATCTTGGCACAAGGCCTGTTTCATGTTCAGGAACCTACTGAACCTTATCAACTTGACCTAAATTGATCCTGTTCATCCTTTGGTAACCGTTCAACCATAGGTGCAGTCACCCTACAAAAGTGTTAATTGTTGATGAGTGAATTTTAGGTTATGTAAACCATTGTCCTTGCAGTATTTGTTTTATTACTCATTATAGCCAAAGAAATTCCAATTACCTGTATCTCTCTTCTCTCCTCGCTTATTAAAATAAAAGCTTTTACAGTCTGCAAATCATTTACATATACAATTCGTCAGTTTACTTGGACATAAGTAAACTCAATTCAGATTTTGCGCTATCTGTACAGTGAATCACGTTACACCACAACTATACCCTATTCCATATACTGTAAGTTGAGAATGAAATGACAACACGCCAGAGCCGCGGAGAAGAGCTGTCACCTCTTACTGACATGAAGTTGAAGCCAGTTTACAATTGATACGGTGTCTGTAATATTTCAACCGAGGTTAGTGTGCTCGTATAGGAAAGAGCTCTTCTTTGCAGCTCTGGCGTGTTGTCATTGACTCTCATTTATATGGAATAAGGTATAAACACCAGATTCATTTTCTTTTCTCGCAAAGGTAATTTTTCTGACTTTGGATACCCTAAAAGGCTAACATCCAAAAAGAAGAAATAGAAGAACAGTCAAATTACGGTACTTAATCTTTAATCTTAACGGTAATTAATCTTGTATGCAAGATTAATTAATACTGCCAACGATGCATTATTATTTAGCCCAATCGTACGTCAAGACATTTTATATCATAGTTCCAAATATTTTCCCTGTTTATTCTATGCAATTTAAATTCCCTGTGTCCCCTGAGTTTTCCAGAAAGTGCTCACTCTGTGTGTATCTACTGTAAGTGTTATATTATACTATACAACTGCTTCTCGCCTGGCAGAAGCAGCAATGAGGTGCACATACCCATTTAGGGACAAGGTGCGTGGTAGACCGTGACACTGTAAGTGTTATATTATACTATACAACTGCTTCTCGCCTGGCAGAAGCAGCAATGAGGTGCACATACCCATTTAGGGACAAGGTGCGTGGTAGACCGTGACACTGTAAGTGTTATATTATACTATACAACTGCTTCTCGCCTGGCAGAAGCAGCAATGAGGTGCACATACCCACTTAGGGGCAAGGTGCGTGGTAGACCGTGACACTGTAAGTGTTATATTATACTATACAACTGCTTCTCGCCTGGCAGAAGCAGCAATGAGGTGCACATACCCACTTAGGGGCAAGGTGCGTGGTAGACCGTGACACTGTAAGTGTTATATTATACTATACAACTGCTTCTCGCCTGGCAGAAGCAGCAATGAGGTGCACATACCCGCTTAGGGGCAAGGTGCGTGGTAGACCGTGACCGTGACACTGGCTGTGTCGCAATGGAGACCTCCTTTTTGTCGATGCAAATGGATGGCTTAATGACTATGATTTTAGTACAGATGGGTTACACCTCAATAGGAAAGGGACCTCTAAGTTCGGTAAACTGCTGAATAGGATATCTAAGAAAATGCTTTCGGGAAACTAATTCAGAAAATGGGGGGCATAAATGAGTCCACTGGAAAAGATACAGTAAATCAGTACCACGAAAAACAGGACTCGAGTCAGGGGAGCAAGGGATTACTAATTGCACACCCACAACATCAAAATTTGAAGGGTGAGGGGGGTCTAAGATTGCTCTTGGTAAACTGTCAAAGTGTAGTAAACAAGCAAATAAAACTCAGTACAGCAATGGAAGCATATGAAATTGATGTGGCGATAGGAGTGGAATCATGGCTGAGAGAAGGGGTAGGAAATAGAGAAGTATTCCCAGAAGGGTATGTAGTCTATCGTAGAGACCGAGGAAATAAGAAGGGAGGGGGGGTGTTTATACTGGTGAAGGAAACTTACTGCTCACATGAATGGTTTACCGACGAAAAGGATGAAATATTAGGGATAAAATTAGTTTGTGACAATATGAAGGAGGTGGGAATTATAGGAATATATAGGCCTGGGAGAGAGAAAAGAGACATGGAAATATTTGAGAAACTAATAGATTACACTCATAAAAACAATAATGACATGATAATAATTGGGGGGGATTTAAACTTGCCAGAAGTTGATTGGAATGGAGCTGCAACAGAAGCCCATGAACAGAAACTTGCAAATAAATTAGTTTGGGAGGGAGGATTTACACAAGTAGTGCAAGCACCAACTAGACTCAGCAATTTGCTGGATGTATTCCTGATAAAACCAGGGGAACTTGTTGATAAAACCCATGTAATTGAAGGAATAGGTGACCATAAGGCTGCAATAATGGATGTTGGTCTGGTACCAAAAAGGCTTAATAGGAGGGTCACACAGGACAAGAAATTATACAGAAAAACTAAATTCGATGAATTTGGAGCTTACCTGAAATCAAAATTTAATTCTTGGATAAGTGAAGGGAGTAATGTGGATACACTCTGGGCAAATTTTAAGGAAATCATTTGGGAGGGTGAGAAGATATTTGTACCTATTAAGAAAGGAAAAACAACCTCAGACCCTGTTTACTATACAAAGGACATACGAAAATTAAAAAGGAAATGTAGAATGGTAAACAGTCAAATCAAAGAGGGCAGGGGAAACAGAGAAAGCAGCTAATAAAGGAGCTCAATAGGTTGAAAAAGGAAGCAAAGGAAAATTACATGAATGGCATACTTCATGAGGGTAAAGACCACATAGGGAAATGGAAAAAGCTGTATTCATATATTAAAAACCAAAAGGGAAACGGAATCCACATTCCCACAATGGAGGGAGAAGAGGGTGAGCATTTATTTGCAGATAATGAGAAAGCAAACCTATTTAGTAGGGAATTCATAGATTCAGTGGAAGATTGTCAGGAGTTGGAAACCGTAAATGAGACTGGAGAGGGTGAAACACATAAGGACACAAGAAGCTTCACCTTTACAAATGAGGATATTTTTAGAGAAATCAAACTGCTTCAGCAAGGAAAAGCAGCAGGGTGTGATCAAATTACTGGGGAATTAATAAAGGCAATGGGGTGGTACATAGTGCCTTATTTAAAGTTCCTTTTCGACTATGTCATGAACAATAGTAGAATACCAAAGGAATGGAAGGAATCTATAATAATACCAATTTATAAAGGAAAGGGAGATATAAATAAACCTGAGAACTACTGACCAGTGTAGTTTGTAAAATCATGGAGAGTTTAATAGTAAAATATATTAGAGGGGTATGTGAAGATAAAAATTGGTTCCTGAGGAGCCAGTATGGATTTAGAAAGAAATTTTCTTGTGAGGCACAACTGGTGGGATTTCAGCAGGACATATCAGATCGGTTGGATCTAGGGGGACAGTTGGACTGCATAGCTATAGACCTTTCCAAAGCTTTTGACAGAGTGGAACATGGAGTATTATTAAAGAAAGTGGAGAGAATGGGATTGGACTCGAGGGTTGTACGTTGGATAGGAACATTTCTAAATTCAAGGGTTCAGAGAGTCAGAGTAGGGAATTACGTATCACAGGCAGGCAGCCCAGTTCCTGGGGGCTTTAAAATGCTGGGACACCCTCTCTCCAGGGGTCATAAATATGGAGGGCCCAAGCCCAGGGTTATGGGCGAAGCCCCAACGGTATCGGCGGCGGAGAGGATGGACTTCGGTACGGCGTCGATGGTGGAAGAGGGAATTCTGTAGCGTCTGTACTCCAGAGGAGCGGCTACAAAAGGCGTCTATTATCCAGTGGATCGGCCTAGAACAATACCTGGCAGTAGGTCATAAAATGCCTTTGAGTGTGGCGAACTCATCGTACTAATAGCCTATAAAATGAGTGAGGGTGAATTGAGGCCTCGGAAAGTGCTAGGGCGTCCCCTGCAGGCGACGCGCAGTTCCCAGGGGTCTGGGGGAACTGTGAGAAGTAGGCTACCAGACACCACAAACATCGCCTTCATAAACGTGATGAGCCTAAATGGCAAGACAGAAGAATTGGTGGACTATATGGAAAAGAAGGAAATAGCAATGATGGGAGTCAGTGAAGCGAAATGGAAGGGAAAAGGTGAGAAAGAAGTCAAGAAAGGGAAGGGATATAGAATATATTGGAGTGGAGGAAATAAGGCAATGAATGGTGTTGCAATAATATTGAGAGAAGACTTAGTGCAGTATGTTGAGAAAGTAGACCAAATTAATGACAGAATGTTGAAAATTAGACTAGGACTTGAGAGTGGAACAAAGGATTTTATACAGATTTACGCACCCCAGACAGGGAAGGTAGATGAATGTTTAGAGGATTTCTTAGAAGAACTGGAAAAGTGTATAGAAGACAAAGAGGTTATAATAATGGGTGATATGAATGCACATGTGGGAACAGATAGGCAGGGAAAAGAAGAGATAATTGGCCCATTTAGCTATGGAAATCAGGATGAAGAAGGAGAAATGTTAATAGATTTCTGTAGAAGGAATGGATTAATTGTTGGAAATACATGGTTTAGGAAAAAGAACTCCCAAAAAATAACTAGGTATGGATGGGGAGACAGAAAGACAAAAACAATGATCGATCTTATCCTAGTGGAAAAGGATAAACGTAGACAACTGGTAGATGTGACAGCTATGCCAAGAGGAGATTTTGAAGGAGACCATAAAGTGGTGATAGCCAAATTAAGGCTTGGGAAAATCACAAAGCTTGCGGAGAAAAGGGAGAGAAAAATAAAGGTGTGGAAGCTAAAAGAGAGAGAGAGGCAATGGAAAAGTTCCGAGAAGACTTGAAAAAGGAAATTCCCAAAGACGAAGCAAAAAGTGTCGAACAGGAATGGACATGTTTTAGAAATTGTTTTGCGAAGTGTGCAGTAAACACTTGTGGAAGACTATCAGGGAAGAAAAAGGAAAGGGAGACTCATTGGTGGAACAACAGGGTAAAGGAAGCTGTTGAAGAAAAACAAATGGCATGGAGGAAGTGGATAGGCAGTAAGAATGCAGAGAAATGGCAAAAATATAGAGAAGCAAAGAAGGCATGCCAAAAAATTGTACAAGAAGAAAAAAGGAAAAGTTGGGAAGGTTTCACGGAAACTTTTAAGGAGGATATCCAAGGAAGTAAAAAGGTTCTATATGGATTGGTGAAAAACAGAGTAAAAGGTAGGGAAAACACAAAATTTGTAAAAACTGAAGCAGGACAGATATTGTATCAAAGAGATGATATATTAAAAAGATGGGAAGAATACTTTTCAAAGCTACTAAATGTTAAATACATTGAACTGGAAGATGAAAAAGAACAAAAGGAAGGAAGGAAGATTGTAGTTTTACGTGACCGTTAATCGCGAGATCATAAGCCACGGGACCTCCTTTTTACGTGGAATCCGAACCACAGGACATGGCATTTCACCTTGAAAATCTCACATGCATTGACCGGGAATCGAACCCGGTCTGCCGTGGTGAGAGGAAAAAGAACAAGAAGAAACAATGGAAGAAGAACAAGAAAAGGAGATCACTATGCTAGAAATAGAGGAAGCCATACAGAAGATGAAGAGCGGTAAAGCGGCAGGAGAGGATGAGGTGTCCGCGGAAATGATAAAAGCAGCGGGACCAATAGGTGTACAGTGGTTGTATAGATTATTTAGAATAATTTGGAAGAAGAAAGAGATTCCAGAAGAATGGGGAAAGGGATTAATTATCCCGATTTTTAAGAAAGGTGACAAAAAGGAATGCAATAACTACAGAGGGATCACTCTTATCGCTCATGTAGCTAAGATCTTTGAGAGAGTTTTGGAAGGCAGACTGAGGAGGAAGATAGAAGGAGAGATGGAAGAAGAACAGTAGGTTTTAGGAAAGACAGATCAACGTTTGACCTAATCTTTGCATTAAGGCAAATGATGGAGAAAAGATGGGAATTTGGAAAAGACATGGTGATGACATTTATTGATATTGAGAAAGCGTACGACAGTGTGCCTCGACAGGTGGTTTGGAATGTATTAAGGAAAAGGAGAGTTAACGGAGCTGATGTCCAAATGTTAAAAGCTATGTACAAATATTGTGTGAGTAGCGTGAAGACCAGTATAGGAGAAACAGAATGGTTTAAAGTGGAAACAGGTCTCCGACAGGGAAGTGTATTGTCCCCCTTACTATTCATCATAGTCATGGATGAAATTCACAAGAATGTTAAACAGAGATTGGGACAAGAGGCAACAAAGGCCATGCCGTTTGCAGATGATATAGTGATATGGGGCGAGGATGAAAAGGAAGTACAAAAACAACTAGATGTATGGAATCAAGAAATAGAGAAATTTGGGATGAAAGTAAGCACAGAGAAGAGCAAGACAATGGTAATGTCAAGAGGAAGGAAGGAAGGAAGAGGAAAGATAGAATTGAATGGGAAAATTCTAGAAGTGGTTAAAAGTTTCAAGTACTTGGGAAGTGTGATCACAGAAGATGGAAGGATAACTGAGGAAATTGGAAAGAGAATACAACAAGCGAACAGTTTTTACCAGAGCATAAGGGGTATTCTGTGGAACCGAGATGTCCCAAAGAAATGTAAAAATGTATTATATTCAACCTACTACAGCCCCATACTAACATATGCAGCTTGAGCGTGGACTACTACAAAAAGAGAGGAGAGTAGAATACAAGCCGCGGAGATGAAATTCCTAAGAGGTATAGAGGGCAAGACCAGAAGAGATAGAGTTAGAAACGAAGAGATTAGAAAAAGGACAGGAATCTTGAAGCTGCAGGACAGGATAGAAACAACAAAGTTAAAGTGGTATGGACATATGATGAGAATGGGAGAGGAGAGAGTACCAAAGAAAACTTTCTGTGAAAAGATGACAGGGAAGAGACCACGAGGAAGGCCCGAAAGAGATGGGCCGATACAGTGTGGGAGTGTGTAGAGAAGAGAGGAGGAAAACCTGAAGAAGTACTAAAAACAGGAGAGGAGTGGTGGAGAGACAGGAAACGTTGGAGGTCCTTAATTCACAACCCGACCCAGGAAGCTGGAAACGGGAAATGAAGATGATGATGAGGAAGAGAAAGTTAAGAAGGGAATTCCACAGGGTAGTAAAATTGGTCCATTGCTTTTCCTAATATATGCAAATGATTTAGGGAACAATATAGCATCAAAAATAAGATTGTATGCAGATGACATTATCATCTATAGGGAAATAAATAATATAGAGGATTGTAAAATATTACAAAGGGACCTCGACAGTATCCAACATTGGGTTGAAGAGAACCACATGAAGGTTAACGGAGGTAAATCAACTGTCACAATATTCACAAACAAGAGATTAAAAACTGAATTTCAATATACATTGGATGGGGTAATCGTACCAAAAGATGACAAGTGCAAAAATACTTAGGTGTGAGATTTGATAGTAAATTGCACTGGAAGGGTCATGTTGGAGACATTGTTGGGAAAGCATACAGATCGTTGCAGGTCATTATGCGACTACTTAGAGGATGCAACAAAGAAATAAGAGAGAAAAGTTACCTAAGTTTGGTTCGTCCAATATTGGAATATGCAAGCAGTGTATGGGATCCGCACCAGGAATACCTAATAAAAGAAATTGAGAGTGTTCAAAGGAAAGCAGCAAGATTTGTGATAGGGGATTTTAGGAGAAGAAGCAGTGTATCAGATATGTTAGAGAAGCTTGGGTGGGAAACATTAAGTAAGAGAAGGGAGAAAAACAGACTTGTAGGGTTATATAGAGCATATACAGGAGAGGAAGCATGGGGGGAAATCCGTGAGAGGCTCCAATTGGAAAGTAATTATATTGGCAGGGCAGACCACAAATTCAAAATTGGACGGCACTTTAGCAGAAGCGATTGGGGTAAATTTTCATTCATTGGGAAGGGTGTGAAGGAATGGAACAGTTTACCAAGGGCGGTGTTTGATCCCTTTCCAAAATCAGTCCAGTTATTCAAGAGCAGAATAGACAAAACCAGGGAAAAGAAAGAAGTGGTATAACTTAGTGCTGTATTCCTAGAAACATTATACGTGCTATGTAATTCCTACAGCAGTTGTGAGAGGGGAGTTCAATCAATGTGTGAATAGTACATTAAGTTACTGAATTCTTTTAATATTGTGTAGTGTTTGTTACTGTATTCTTTTGGGTGTTTGTTACTTTATTCTTTTAATATTGTGTAGTGTTTGTACATTAAGTTACTGTATTCTTTTAATATTGTGTAGTGTTTGTAAATTATGTACCTCATTTGCCACCGAGGTTGACACCACATTGCAAATAAAGTGATTTTGATTTGATTTATACTATACAACTGCTTCTCGCCTGGCAGAAGCAGCAATGAGGTGCGCATACCCGCTTAGGGGCAAGGTGCGTGGTAGACCGTGACACTGTAAGTGTTATATTATACTATACAACTGCTTCTCGCCTGGCAGAAGCAGCAATGAGGTGCACATACCCACTTAGGGGCAAGGTGCGTGGTAGACCGTGACACTGTAAGTGTTATATTATACTATACAACTATTTCTCGCCTGGCAGAAGCAGCAATGAGGTGCACATACCCACTTAGGGGCAAGGTGCGTGGTAGACCGTGACACTGTAAGTGTTATATTATACTATACAACTGCTTCTCGCCTGGCAGAAGCAGCAATGAGGTGCGCATACCCGCTTAGGGGCAAGGTGCGTGGTAGACCGTGACACTGTAAGTTTTATATTATACTATACAACTGCTTCTCGCCTGGCAGAAGCAGCAATGAGGTGCGCATACCCGCTTAGGGGCAAGGTGCGTGGTAGACCGTGACACTGTAAGTTTTATATTATACTATACAACTGCTTCTCGCCTGGCAGAAGCAGCAATGAGGTGCGCATACCCACTTAGGGGCAAGGTGCGTGGTAGACCGTGACACTGTAAGTGTTATATTATACTATACAACTACTTCTCGCCTGGCAGAAGCAGCAATGAGGTGCACATACCCACTTAGGGGCAAGGTGCGTGGTAGACCGTGACACTGTAAGTGTTATATTATACTATACAACTGCTTCTCGCCTGGCAGAAGCAGCAATGAGGTGTGCATACCCGCTTAGGGGCAAGGTGCGTGGTAGACCGTGACACTGTAAGTGTTATATTATACTATACAACTGCTTCCCGCCTGGCAGAAGCAGCAATGAGGTGCGCATACCCCCTTAGGAGCAAGGTGCGTGGTAGACCGTGACACTGTAAGTGTTATATTATACTATACAACTGCTTCTCGCCTGGCAGAAGCAGCAATGAGGTGCACATACCCACTTAGGGGCAAGGTGCGTTGTAGACCATGACACTGTAAGTGTTATACAGGGTCTTTCTCTCAAGGTGCGGCCAGCCCAGCGCTCCAGGTAGAACGTGGGGCTATAAAGGTCAGGCGAGCATATCGCAGCGCGCTGCTGTCACAGCATATGTCATAATTAAGATAAGGAAGAAGTGCTGTTGGATTGATGTTTCAGAGCAGCGCGGGACTTCGCAGTGCTGGAACAGTTGCAATGCAGGGCTTACCGAGTAAAGTTGACTTTGTTATTTCGTTTATAGTCTATTTAATTTTGTAAGTGTTATAAGTTTATAACGTGTGTACGTGTTAGTGGTTATTGATTAATTATTATTGTGTTCCAAAATTTTATAACGTGTTATTGCTAAGTGTTAAAGCCTATTGGTTCAATAATGCCTCAACCTGTGTACACATTAGAACAAAAGATTTTTATGTATGACACTTATGTATTGACGAATTCCTATAGAGAAGTTAGAAGGCGGTATATAGGAAAATTCCCAGGTGCGACCATTCCAAATAGAGAAACTGTTAGAAAACTTGTCAACAAATTTAGAAGTACAGGTTCGATTCTGGTTGGAAAACGAAGAGTAAAAAAGCGAGTGCTTACTGAGGAGAAATTAGACGAGGTAGGGGAAATGTTACAACGTACTCCTACAAAACCGCTCAAAAAACTTTCGCAGCAAACACAAATTTCGATTACCTCAGCGTGGCGGGCTACAAAAATGTTAAAATTGAAACCATACAAGATTACTGTTGTTCAAGAGTTGCTTCCACGTGATAATGAGAGCAGGGTAAATTTTTGTAACTGGGTTTAAGGGGTGTTGATGATGGGGTACTTGATCCGAAATTAATAATATTCTCTGATGAAGCATGGTTCCATTTAAGTTGACATGTTTCAAGTCGGAATAACAGGTACTGGTCTTCAGAAAAACCTGTTAATTTCATACATCAAACACCCCTACATGATGTGAAAATGGGAGTGTGGGCGGCAGTAACTGCAGACAGGATAATAGGGCCTATATTTTTTGAAACCACAATCACTGGGCAGATATAGGGATGACATTCTCGTGCCATTTTTTGAACAATTGACGGACACTGAATGCCAATCTGGATATTTCCAGCAGGACTCTGCAACTGCACATACGGCTAATGAGTCATTAGATTTAATTGAGGAAATTTTCGACAACACAGTAATTAGTAAACCATTGTGGCCCGCAAGATCCCCAGATCTTACGGTTTGCGATTTTTATTTATGGGGAAAACTAAAAAATAAGGTTTATGCAACAAACCCTCACAATCTAGATGAACTCAAACAGAATATAACCAAAGTAATTAAGGCTATCTCGGTAGACGAACTGAAGCGTGTAAATGAAAATTTCCTTAGACGATGCCAGAAATGTGTTGATGCAGGTGGAGGACATTTTCAACATCTTCTGTGGCAAGGTGGGTAATTATTTTACTTTCATTATGTGTTATTATGTGTACTCGTTATTTACATGTGATTTGTATGGGTGCTCTCTCGACCCTAAGCTCAGCGAGCTGCCTCTACGCGCTGCCGGCAGCTCGCTGAGCTTAGGGTCGAGAGTCCGAAGCATGAATCCACAGCACTACCTTCCTTATCTTAATTATGACATATGCTCTGACAGCAGCGCGCTGCGATATGCTCGTCTGACCTTTATAGCTGCACGTTCTACCTAGAGCGCTGGGCTGGCCGCACCTTGAGTGAAAGACCCTGTATTATACTATACAACTGCTTCTCGCCTGGCAGAAGCAGCAATGAGGTGCGCATACCCACTTAGGGGCAAGGTGCGAGGTAGACCGTGAAACTGTAAGTATTATATTATACTATACAACTACTTCTCGCCTGGCAGAAGCAGCAATGAGGTGCACATACCCACTTAGGGGCAAGGTGTGTGGTAGACCGTGAAACTGTAAGTATTATATTATACTATACAACTGCTTCTCGCCTGGCAGAAGCAGCAATGAGGTGCACATACCCACTTAGGGGCAAGGTGTGTGGTAGACTGTGACACTGTAAGTGTTATATTATACTATACAACTGCTTCTCGCCTGGCAGAAGCAGCAATGAGGTGTGCATACCCACTTAGGGGCAAGGTGCGTGGTAGACCGTGACACTTTCAATGTGTATCACGCAAATTTTGGCTTGACCCCCAACTTCACTTTCATTTTCTTCATGATAATGATGATGATAATTGTTTTAAGGGGCCTAACATCTAGGTTATCGGCCCCTAATGGTTCGGGTGATCAAGATTATGAGATGAACCCTACACCTACAAGTGAAATTAACTTACATACTAGAAGAGGAAAAGGATAAAATAAAAAAGGAATACGGAAAAAAATTACCTCAACCTTCTAACAATGTGGACTGAGAGACTTCGATGGAAGTCGAGCCATGAAAGACAGGATAGGGAAAGAGGAGTGGGTCCATCCCCAAGTCAATGGAAGGGAAAAAAACTGACCCAGCTCGGGAATCCCTCGGGGTTGCTAACTCCCGAAGTCACTAGCCGTGAGCACTTGAGGGTGTAGCACTATCCAGAGTGCACCATAAGTGGTGGGGGGCTGCACACTCCCTGCCTCCTTTAGGGCCTTGAGCAGAAGCCACGAGATACCATGAAAAGAACAATAAGGGGTCTGACCCCACGAAGAATGAGGGCATCAGGAAAGATGAGACAAGGGCCATTGAAAGACTCCCCAGGCCTCGGACACCCTAATACTCTCGGAGTCGGAAGAGAACGAGAGTTGACAGGAAGGATGATGGGGAGGAGCCTTGCACAAGTAAGTGGAAGCAATGCCGGACTTGGCTGGGGTCCCGTGGTCACCAACCCACTTTCCTCAAGCTGTGTGAGACCTTGGGAGATCATTTTCTTCAGATGTGCCACAAACATGCTCTCAATTCAAACAATTTACAATTAATAAAAACATCACATAATTGAAAAATAAAATCGGTTTGATACATAAATCATTCACAATTCGTCGTCGTTGGAAGATCCACCCTCGTTACCGTTCATTGAATTCAAAATTCCACATTTTCTTGAATCTGTCATGAAAACCGAGATTAATAGCCGAGGGGACTCAATGCGCTGACCACGCGTCACCCCACAATCTGCAGGCCAAAGGGCTGGGCAGGGGGATGCGAGGACATGCAGTCTTTATCCAGTTGCATATAAGTCCCAGTTCGGGTCGTTTCACTTCTCCGGTAGGTGATAGAGCGTGATCGCCGGCAGATATCTGCTTGGTGTACAGCTGTTTCAGTGCAGCTTCACACACACATCCAACGGCTGTAGGATGGAGGCGAGTCCTCCCGGAATGATGGCAAGATCAGTTTTTTCTTTCCTCATCATTCCTTTACAGCAGGCGTTCTGAACCTGGTGCTCTCATCGTACGAGCCAAAAAGTTCTCGAGAGCACAAGCTCCCCTGAGATCCTTGTTGTTGTTGTTGTTTCCTATGGCTAGCCCGGATTCCAATCCATCAGCTTTCTTGCGTTCCAATAGAGTTGTGTGAGGTTTCCAGAAGTTCTAGCAGTCACATCAAGTTTGTTGCAATGTAGCAGGTGCCCCTTATCCATTTTACTTCCAGGTTCGTGACAAAGTGTCCATTCTTCAGATCTCAGATTGTTGATTCGTTTCAGATGAGCTGCAAGGCAGTCGTGGCCAGTGTTAAGTCTGAAGAAGGCTACAGCTTCTCTTCTTGGTGTTAATTTATATTGATCCCATTTAGCATCAATGTCTTTCCATAATTTGGTTTCTGCTGTTTTCTTTGCCATTTCTTCATACCTGTTTTTGATAGTATTTTTCAAGATCCTTTTTGCTGACATAAAATCAGTCGGACTGACAGGTTGTTGAAGTGTGGTACCTTTTTTTGCTAATCTGCCTCTTCATTTCCTGCTATTCCAACATGAGAAGGGATCCACTGAAATGAGATCTGTTTGTGGAGTCTTTGAAGGGTTTTTTTCATACAAAAAATGTCTTTCAGTTCTTTATTTTGGGGCTTATAATTTGACGAGATGGCTTGGATGGCTGCTTTTGAATCTGTAATGATAACACATTTTTGATAATCAATGTTTCTGCCTAATAACTGATGGAGTGCATGTGAAATTGCTCTTATCTCAGCATCAAAGTTTGTTTTGTTTTGGCCTACTGGGAAGTAGAGTGAGAAGAGAGATGAATGTATTCCTGCTCCAGTTCTATTTTCTTTGTCTTGTGAGCCATCTGTAAATATTTTTAGCCATTGATTAGATGGATATCCTTCTTCTATTGTACAGAGGAGGGCCAGTTGATTTAGATCTTGTGGTGAAGAGTCTTTCTTGCAGACCTCTTCTAACAAAGTAAGATCTGTAGTCACTTGTATATATTCAATTGGGTTGACTGGCATACAGAGTGGTTCAAGTTTTATTTGCAGATTGCTCTTATTGATATATTCTTTGGCGAGACTTAAGGGATCTTTTTGTGTTTTAAGATTGGGGCTAGAAACTGGTTTTTTGATCCATGTCATTTGAAGTAGTCTTTGTATACCGAGATATGCATTGGCTGTTTGATGTTTCATCTCTTCTTCTATGGGTAAGTTGTGGGTATATAATTGCAAGGCGGTTATAGGTGTGGTTTTTATTGCACCTGTTATGATTCGTAGAGCATTATTCTGACACCTCTCGAGGCGATCAATGTTTGACTGGGATGCTGTAGAGAGTACTTCACTGCCATATTTTATGATAAGTTTGATGTAAGTATTGTAGGTTTTGTTGAGTGTGTCTTGAGTGCTCCCCCAAGTAGCTCCTGCTAGTCTTTTCAGTAATTTCATCCGTTTGCTTACCTTATCCTCCACATGTTTTATGTGTTTGGTCCAGTTCAGCTTCTTGTCCATGATGATACCTAGGTACTTTGTACTTTCACTTTTTGGAAGGTCTTGATTACTAAATTTGAGACTAAAAGTTGGATTGTGGTGTCTCAGGGAGAAAAACTGGTATACTGATTTGGAAGTATTGATTTCCATATTATTGTTTTCAGTCCAGTGTTTTGAGTTTTATAAGTGCCTGGTTCATTCTGTGTTCAAGAAGCATTTGCTGATTTGGGCTGTTACGTGCTATGGTCCAAATGATAACATCGTCTGCAAACATGCTGATATTCACATTACCTACTTTCTTTATTGTTTTTGGAAGATCGTTGATGTACACATTGAATAAAGTTGTGCTTGATACAGCTCCTTGTGGGAGGCCTAGTTTTGATTGCTTGCAACCTGAAGTTTTGTTGTTGTAACGGACATTGATCATTCTTTGTGAAAGGAATCTTGAAAACCAGTTTAACATACATCCATTTACTTTGAAGTTGATAAGTTTCTTTAGCAGCATGTTTCGCCGTACAGTATCATAGGCTCCTTTAAAATCGATGAAAACTGCAAGAACACTTTCCCTTTTGTTAAAGGCTTCTTTAACAGCTTGTGTAAATCTCATTATTTGGTGGGAGGAGGACCTGTTTTGTCTAAACCCTGCTTGTTCTTCTGATAGAAGAGATTTTGTTTCCAAGTACCAATTGAGTCTATTTGTAATCATCCTTTCTAGAATTTTTACTAGAATGGAGGTAAGTGCTATAGGTCGGTACGAGGGGACTTGGTTTTTTGGCTTGCCTGGTTTTAAGATTGGAATGATGGTTGCTTTAGTCCAGTCTTTAGGTAGGTTATCATTTGATGTCCAAAATTTGTTGAATATTTAGAGCAGATGGACCTAGATTTTTTATGAATTCTGGGAATATCTCGTCTGGTCCTGGTTGTTTTCTGACTTGTGTGTTCTTTGTTGCTAACATTAACTCTTCCATTGAAAATTTATTATTATTATTTATTATTATTATTATTTATTATTTTATTATTATTCATGATTTTTTGACTATTTTTTTGAGGGTCTTGTCTTCTTTCTTTTTCTGTTTTGATATTCTAATTGAAGTGAAATGTTTACAGAAATGGTTTGCTATTTTATGATAGTCTGTAATTTCCTTATCATTTATCATAATAGGATTCAAAGGAGTGACTACATGTTTGTTGTTTAGAGAATTGATAAGTTTGTGAGCTTTATTGCTGTCTGTCCTATAGTCAACTGTTGTTAAAAATGTGTTCCAAGATTCTCTTTTTGATATTGTTATTGCTTGTTTTAATTTTGCTGTTGCTTGTCGCCATTTCCGTACATCATTTTGATCCTGAGTAAGTTCAGCTGTTCTTCTTGCTTTGTCTCTGGCGGACTTAAGATTGTTCAATTCATCTGACCAGAAAGGTTTATATTTTGTTTGGGCACCTCTGGGTATGCACAGTTTGGTTATGTCTTTTATGGCTGTAGTAAATGTATTCAGGATGATGTTAGGAGGTGCATCAAGATCAATTTCCGACATTTTAGTTTCAAGTTTGCTTCTGAAATTTTCCCAGTCTGCCTTTTTAAAGTTCCACCGAATCTTCTGGTCTGCACTTTGAGCACATTCACTGTATGATGTAATAGTAAGAAGGGACATTCTATGTCCACTGCCTGGATCTTCGAGTACTGATCGATGACTGTGGTTTGTAAGATCTGTTGAGACTAATATGAGATCTGGGTTAGTTGTGGAACCAGAGTGGTGAATGAATGTTGCTGGGTCTTTGTTACTATATAATAGCTCAAGAGAGCTACTCTCTATAAGGTCTTTTATTGTTTTACCAGCTGAATTTGTGTAGTTGTAGCCCCAGACTGGAGAAGCTGCATTGAAGTCTCCTATAAAAATAGTAGCTGTTTTGATTTCTAAAAGGTGAAGATTCAGATTTTTATTGTTTGGAGGACTAAACACAGAATATTGTTATTTTCTTGTTGTTGATCCATATGGATAATTCGATAATTTCTGATGTATCTGTTGGGTCCATTTCTTTTACAATTCTGAATTTTGACATGATTTTGGCAAAAACGTTCCCTGAGATCCTTTCTTCAATTCAAATTCTGTTGCATGAGCTGGAATAATAATCTTTACTATGCCGAAATGTAAATATTACCGGTATATGCAGTGGCGTACCAAGGCTACTTGGCGCCCGGGACTAACTAGATAATAGTCGCCCCCTAACACTAAAAGGTTCAAGGATCAATGAGTTTAATTTAAACACAGTTTAATGTTCATAAATATTTATTTTTAATAAGTAGTATGTCACTATAACGCATTATATAGAGAAAAATATTAATAAAATACAACTGTGAGTATTAAAAGGTTAGTTTGTTTTAAAGATAATAAAAAGTAAAAATAGAGAGAAAAGAAGTTTCAGAGTCATAACAAAACTTTAAAATTGTGCCTTCCTGGCCTTGATGGATGCAAACTTATTTATAATAGAGTGGACGTCTATAGTAGCAGCCACATCACGTTCAATTGATAAAATTGCTAAATTACTAAGTCTTTCTTGCGTCATTGTGGATCTTAAATGATTTTTAATAAGCTTCAGCTTACTAAAAGTTCGTTCACAAGATGCCACAGACACTGGAATCGTTAAAAGTAGTTTGAAAGCGATGATCAAGTTACTGTATGCCTCTAACCCCAAACAAGATAAATATAACAAAATATCTTTTTGTTCCTTCAAGTCGATCTTTTCATAATTTTCTTTGATCTTCGTAATAAAACTATGACATCTTTATCTTCAAACAGTTCTTCTCCGTTCAAATCTCGAGGGTACTTCTCTGCAAGTTCGCAACATTTCCTTTTTAGAGTGTTCAAAACGTTTTCATTTGGGGTTTCATTATGAATGTATTCATCAAAATTACAGAGGAAGCCAAAACGTTTATCCAGTTCCTTGATATTGGCGAACAGTTCACTTAACTCACGAATAAGTTTATCAAGATCTCTATTGTGCTCCGCTTTACTTCATCTTTCCAGGAAAGTCCAACATCATCAGTGGCTTTCCCTGGCATTTTCTGCTTCACTCTTTGTCTTCGTTCCGTGGGTACTCCCCATTCCTCACACTTCTTAATAGCTTTGGATATAACATCCACTGGAAGGGTTTCTCTCCACATATTAAGCTGATCTTGGAGAGCTTGTAGACAAGTTATTGTATAAGTGAACGAAATGCCTTCGATTTGCAAAGTTTTCTGTGTTCGGTCAGTTTTTGGAAGTACCTCAGCCCATAAATATAGTAGAGTTACAAAGTGAAATCTTTGTATTGCATTAATTAACAGCGCTGCACTCTGTCTGTTATCGACGGTTTCAGTTGCAGTGTCTCTCAATTTTTGTAGAGCATGAAGCACTCCATCTAACTGAGATGATAAGGCTTTCAGGGCTTCTGCGTTAGAACTCCATCTTGTATCTGAGTGGCCCTTGACCAAAAAGCTGACATGTCCCTTGAGGACACTCCTCCTGTGAGTCGAACTAGAGAAAAATGCATACACTTGTTGAACTGTTCCAAAAAAAGTCACTGCACAAACGTTGACATGAGCAGCATGAACGCCAACCAAATTGAGTGAGTGGTTGTCACAGGGAACAAACACGGCTTGATGGTTCAATTCTTTTAAACCTTGTTGGACACCATTGTGAATTCTAGCCATTGTCGCCTGATTGTAATAGGACTGACCTCTACAGTCTTCAAAGTTCAAGCCATCTTCCTCCAGTTTCCTTTTTATTACCTCAGCAATTCCATTGGCAGTTTTGTCTTTGATTGAAATAAAATCTATACAACATTCTTTGATTTCAACTGAACTTTGCTTCACTTCCACAAATCTTATTACCTGTGACATTTGTTCGTCATGTGACGTGTCAGGAGTGCTATCAAGTATGATACTGAAGTACTTAGCACGCTGGCAGGAAGTAATAATATTGCTACGAACGTGGTCCCCTAAAAGGTTTATAATTTCTTTCTGTATTCTAGGTGAAAGATATGATAAATGTTAAGGGTTATTGGACTCTAATTGAAAATGGGCCCTCATAACAGGATCAAATTTTGCCAAATATTGCAATAGAGCAATAAAATTCCCTGAACTGCATGTAGTGTCTACTAAAACTGATTCTCTGAGGCCTCTTAGGGCTAAGTTCTGTTGAGCCAGTGTCTGTATGGTACCAATTATGTGTTCCAGAACTTCTCTCCAAATTCTGCTTTGTTCTAATATTTGTTGCTGAAGAGTGTTGTCAATTACTGAGCCTTGTTTTAACCTTCTTTCTAAGCTTTTCCACTCCATAAAGGCAATCCTATGGGCAGGGCTGTTTTCATGATCTTGAATGCGCGGATTTAATATTCTCCACACCGCAAATCCTGACTCATTGTTAAAGCTAGATTTCATCTTTCTTTGAGGAAATAACACACAACAAAAACAAAACACAGCTTTTTTGGACGGAGAAGAACACATCCATGATCTGTTAACCTTTTCACCGTTCTTCAAAGTTTTCTCAAACCAGTTTTTATGCAGAGAACGACCTGATTCATCCGCAGGAAAAGTAGAATCTTTATTTTGTAACTGATAAGAGCCTTGCAGTACAACTATATCACAAATTTTTTGTGAAATCTCCAAAGGCCACAATCCAATGTCACTTAACCACATTTTATCAAAATTGTCATTGTCATGTTGAATCAAAGTTTCCTTGGGCTCATTTTTGTTATTTGAACTCGATGAAGGTCCAACGCCAATTACACGTGATTCCAAGAGTTGGATTGAGAGATTTGAATCGTCTGCTTTAAGACAGTTACCATCAAGGTCACCGTGTTTAGACAATTTATTAACTACTGTAATATTTGATTCATTAATCTCAGGGCTAAAGTTGATACTGTCAAATTCACATTCTTTCCGAATTTCATTGTTTTGAGAGTTCAGTGATCCTTTTATAAAAGCTGCCATAAACGATTTCGAACTCTCAAGTGCTTTGGTACGTTACTGTTTCAGTTGTCTATTTTGAGCCCCACTTGCCTTGTGTCGTTTCATAATGGAAACTGAAATACAATGAAACAAATTACCTTTCACTATTATCAAGTATGATTCTTGGTGTTGATCAATAATGATTCTAGGTTAAAATAGCTTCAGCCAATAGCAGACGAAATAGAGAGGAAACACTGTATTTCTTTTTTCAGTTTTAAATTGTTTTAGAGAATTTCACCTAATATCTTTTGCTAGTGCCAATTGCACTTACCTGTTTTCTAGTTGTGCATGAACAGGAATTACTCGTAATTTTCAACTAAACGTGTAAACACACTGTATATTCACAATTCATTGATACACAACGACTGCGAAATGAACGCAACTCAACTCCACAAAAGAATAAAGTAAACTAAGGATTAAGCAGGGCGAATAGAGTAATAAGTGGTGGAACTCCAGTAGTTGACCGTTTCCGCCGCTAGGTGATACTAGCGTTCTTTGGCCTGGACGTACAGCTGGACGGCCAGTCTGGCTCGTTTATTAAAATAATTCTTGCACTAAATACGAAGCAAGTTCTGAGTAACAGAAACAAATCTACAAGGAAATATGAACATATTAAAATACTATCCACAACACACTAAAATACATTTCTACGTAAGAAGAGTAGAGCTTTCCTCTAAACAGAAGAGACCTTCATTACTTTTCTCAATGATTTTGAAGACGATCTGGATCACAGTTCCCTGGACATTTCTTTCGCCCGGAAAATGAACCGGCATTTAATGTAATGAAAGATTCAACCATCATTGACAATATATATTGTCCTTATAGTAGGTGGTTAATCCAGAGTCCGCCAGAAAAATATATACGGTACACTCTTTGTCAGACGGTATCGGTATATGGACATTGTCAACTGGGACCTTCAATCTGTACGATCAAAATACTTTGACAAGGAAGACACACCATGTGGAATTTGTGGCGTAACTTTATATTCCGCTCAGTCATCATTAAAGGGTGGCTGGATACAATGCCAAGACTGTGAAACTTTGTATCATGACATGTGTGTTGGGGCTACAGGAAGGAAAAACTTGTCAACTGCTATCATTGTTTTAAAATGTAGTAGTATGGTCTTTCGCTCAACAGATGTCGGTACTTACATCACGATAGTGGGAAAACGAAATGGCTGGAGCACGTTTGATGTTCGAGCAGCGAAAGTACATTCTGAAGTGGTTTATCAGGTTTTTCCTGAAAATATATTTTTTTTCTTAAACTAAAAAAATATGATTTTGGATTTTGGCGCTCCCTCCCGTCACGGCGCCCGGGACGACCGCCCCGTTTGCCCCCCCCCGGTACGCCACTGGGTATATGCCATAAAACTGTATCATGAGGGTCATTATAGCATTATTCTTCATTATGGAACAGTTTCTCCCACAAATCAGAGCTCAAGAAACAGTTGTGTGACCAATTAGGTAAGGATAGCATCGCACCTGCGCTGAGTTCCACGGCCTCCTAATTTAAATTTCACTGCGTGACTAGTGTCATAGTGGAGTAATCGAGGAGGCCATGGTCAAATACAAGGCATTCTCTGCGTCCCATGCACTCTGTTCAGTACATAAAACTGGCAAAATCTATACAGATATTTATGAATATTTATGTTCGAACATAAAATAGTTATAATTATCGTTGAACATAAACAGTCGTATCCAACTTGCCTATAATGGTAATTGAGACACTCGTATGGAAATTATAAAACTCGTGATTGCCATTATAGGCTCGTTGCTTAATGTACTATTTCATTACAAGTTTTGACAGTCAAAGATTTTGATCATTTTATGAAATAGTATTTTTAATCTACAGTGAAAATAATTGGACACCCCTTTTTTATGAGTAACACGAAAGATTCTGGTTGGACTTGACTGTCCACATGCAAATGGATCTTATCTGCATGAGTAATGCAAGCAGTTGCAGCATGCCTGGTTAGCAGTGAATCACTAGCTATTTCAGCACTCCTGAGGGAAAAAGAGATGGGAAGGGGAAAGAGAGGTGCACGCTTGTTGCATTATTATTATTATTATATTGGATTTAATGGTGCTCAAGCACTTGGTATGGCATGAGGGTGGTTCTCACAGGGATTCTGTAAGGCGCAACAGTTTCAAATGAATGAATGAATCTATAATTGAGTTATGAGTATGAAATTGTTAACATAGGTGATTACCAAAAGCAATTCAGTCCATCACATGGAAAATTTATTTAATTGATTGGGAGAATTTTGAAATGGAAAAGACTAGGCTATATAGTCCTTCGTGGAACTACTGGTTATCTGTGGGGGTTCACTGAAGGAACCGGTGTACCAGAACAATTCTCACACACTGGCAGAGCTACCGACAGCCAATGCCTAGCACATTGCGCAAATCATGCCAACAACCCTCCAGAAGGTGTTCAACAATATGCAGAATCGTTGTATGTCTGCGAGCCCTTGGAGGACATTTTCAACATCTCGTGCAAAGAAATATGCACTGCCATAAGTACCACTTTGAATTTCAAATCTCTACTAAACAGTTATTTTATGGTCTCCCTGTACATATAAGGGGCATTCTTCAATGAGATCTTCTTTTAAGGGGAATCTCGTAAAACCTGGTTCTGAATATGCATTGATTTGGCAGCGAATTCATGTCCTGCGATGTGGCAATGGCCGTAATCCCCTGTGCAGTTGCTCACTTCATGTTATGAGAACCTTGCCAGCGCCAGCTCATTCACAGTTACATTCTAAGACGGTAAAGAAGTATCAGTGATGGTAAGTGTTTGTGGTCATTTACTGTGAATGAGAAACTTCAAGTTGTAGGGGAAGATGCAGTTGCAGCATGCCATGTCTATGAGGACAGAGTGCAAAGTATCCCAAAATTGAAGATAGACTTCATAAATTTGTGATTGAGAAGCGTGAACTAGGATATGGTGTATCGACCGAAATGTGCCAACTGTACCAATTTTTCAAATCGGTACATGTTCATCTTATCTTCGAGACGCAGCTGGAGCTCCAGGTCTGGGCAGATTCTCATGAGAAAATACACCAGCCCTCTTCTGAGAATCCCATTCACCAAGTTGGCACCTGGCTACTGCTGAAATGGGTTCGCCGAGGCCTTCCTGCCAGGATTTGTGCCTTTGTGTGTGCTGTCACTTGTTGGCTTATCGTGATAGACACTCGTCAAGAGAGAAAATCGAGCTTTGTGTCTGCAAACTTTGGAAAAGCGAACATTTACTGTCAGCTGCTTTCGCCATGCTCTTATTCTGAGAAAGATCTTACAAAGGACATTGTGTAACACCTCGACTCCTAGAAGGTTTCTACGCAGTAACCTGTATGGGGTGATATTCTATAGTACCCACTCAAGACCTTGAACCCTGGCTTTTGTGCAACTAGTCGCAGTTGGTGCTACTGGAGGTTTGTGGTGGGGATAGGCTGATATACAAGGGTGGAATCGGTGACTCAAGAGAACAGGACGAGAGGAACGGTGTGTGAGGAAGGTTGCTGACAGAAAGACTCTCGAGCACTTGCCTCCGGGGAAAACGTGTGTGCAGTTTTCCCCGGAGGGTTCGAAGACGGCAGGTGGTACTATCATGATTTAATTACTAAGGGGCATAACCAAGGACGATTAATACAAACTTTGACTGCTAAATTTTGTAACGTCAATTTTAAGGCCGCGTGTCGGCGGTCCGTAAGCTTAACTAGATAGTCTATTTTAGCACTTTGGTATGTAATCTTTTGGAGGGTCTAGTAATACTTTGGTGGTACCTTTATATGTAATTACTGCAGGGTGGATTATTATTATCCTATTTCGGGTTAGCTGGATGGGACCCTCGTGGTTTTAACTTTGGTCAGAAAGGCTGCTGAAGACGTTAAATCAAAAGCAGGCTTTCGGACCGCCTTAGTCGTGTTAAACGGCTCTTAAATTACTTATGTAACTTTGTTTTGGAAGTGGCACAGAGTCTAACTTCATGTTATTATTGCATTAGTTTTGACGTCAGGGGAATCATTCCTGATAAATTCGTTTCTATCACAAATGTAGATGTGTCAAACCTTGCCAAACGGGCAAGTGTCTGGTTTGTTTAAATTAAGTCATTCATTTGTGTTTAATTAGATCATATTTGTCAGTGAGTTAATTAAGTGGTGGAAAGCCGCCTCTTGTAATTGTTTTATTTTACTGCTCAATACATGTTAGCTTATTTCGATTTGTCATATTATTTATTGCATGAAGTCACTAGGAAGATTATTCCCCTTTTCATTCTTCATCTTTGGCAGGGTCAATTTAATACGGCCTGCTGAGGTACGCATTCAGCGTTCCACCCAACAAGCTGGTCTTGACATTGGTTTCGTCCCGCCTGTTCTCTCTTTTCTAAATCGATGAGGGTGTTCTCGAAAACCAAGCAAATCGGAACATTCGCTCCTAGGTTTTTTTTGCTGTGAACTCAGCTGGCCTAGCGAGTAATTAAATTAGGCCTTTCATGTGTTTTTTATTATTAATTCTGGGTGTGGTAATGTCATGTGATCATTTATTTTGATATGCTAATATTATTATTATTATTATCGTTTTGGCTAATAAACAGGGAAGGGGGGACGAGGCTAACCGTTACACCAACTAAAGGCATTACAGATCTCAAAGAAACTTAAAATGCAAGATTTTACTACAAGTTGTAGGTGGGTAAGAAACTTCTATTGAAGAAATGGAATGTGCATACAAAGTCGCACATCTATTTCATGTCTTCCAGGGGCATTTCATCACCATGTAAAAATTTACGAAAACAAAATTCGTATTTGCTTTCTCAAATTGGGAATGCTGACCAGACACCTGTGTATTTCGAAATGCCACTGGACAATATAGTTCACATGAAGGGCTCCAAAAGTGTTACCATCAGAACAGCTGGTAATGGAATGCAATTGCACGGTAATGTCGTGCGTGTTAGCTGACAGATTCAAACTTCCTCCATATGTGGTTCTGAAAAATATTTCCAAAGGACAACTTGCCATATAGCATTATTGTTTGAACCCTGGATGGACATTGCACTAGTTGAGAAATGGGTGAGGTGCATTTTGGCAACGTCGCCCAGGAGCTTTATTACAGAAAAGAAACATGCTTGTGCTAGACTGTTATCGTCGACACACAACAGATGCTGTAAAGCCCCGAGATACAAAATGACAAGAAAAGAGGATAACATAAGTAAAGTTGTAAATTGCAAGTACCTAACGGACTCGACAAAGAAGGAAATCATGAGAGCCAGGAAGATGGAGCTTGCTTTCCACCTTACGAGAAACACATACAACAAAGCGATTTCTGTTAGGACTAAACTACGACACTACCAAACAGTTATTTAACCAGGGTGCCTGTATGCTTCGGAATGCCTAGGACTAAACCATAGGTGGGCAATGAGAGAGCGCAGCTCTTGGAGCCAACTGCATGAGCGCAAGCGGAGCCAAGGAGCCGGGACCAGCTGACTGCTCGCTAATAGTTTGTGCTGGAACGACTAGATGGCAATATGCGCAGTCAAGGCGCAAGCATAGGTACAGCATTGTACCGGGCTGGGTAGGCCTATATTATGTGTACGGCTGTACGCTAAATATGAATCACGAACAAGCTTAGCACATTTTTATGAACAGTTTTTGCAAACAGATTTCCCAAACATGCACAAAATGACTGCCAAACTTCTATCAATGTTTGGTTCAACATATCTGTGTGAGAAACTGTTCTCTCTAATGAAGTTAAATAAATCTTCAAGAAGAGCCACTCCTGACGCACATCTCACTGCCGTTCTTCGAATTGCAAGTGCAAGAGCGATAGCTCCAAATGTAACCCGTCTGCTTCAGCGAAAGGATGCGCACGCCTCCTCATCATCTGCAGAATGATAGTTCAGATATGTAAGAACACATAGGCCTATATTTTTGTTTATGGTGAATGATATTTATTTATGTATTGATTTCTGTACTCGTACTGCAAGTTTTCGTTCCTTGTGTTCTAAACAAGTTGTTAGGTTGGCTTATTGTCGTTTCAGGACTATCGGTAGTGGTCAAAGGAGTGTGTACTTATCAGCTGTCAAAGTAAATGTTTCCTACACAGAACCTAATAAAAGGAATATAATTAAATGTATGTACGTAGCGCCATAATCTAATCATCTAATGCACAAGTATAAAGCTGTTGCAATACGCCGCTTGTAGCAGCAAGCTGTGCAAGCAACTACAAGGTTAATTTCGATGAGAGCGCATACTCGGCTCTTTCTCCTGCCGGGGCGGGAGCGCTGCTCAATGAGCCGAATTGTGCCTACCTCTGGACTAAACTAAAAAAGACATTGAAGAAATTGAAGAAAAAAAAGCAACGGAAAAATTTTAAGAAATATTCTCTGACCAAAATATGTGCTGACACATACCGATTACGTAGTAACAAAGAAGTATATAAAACATGCAGCAGAATCTCAGGTACCATACGAAAACGAAGGGTGTGTGAAATTTGTGTGATAACCTATGCTATTGTAATCGCTGTATTATTGTGCGTATTTGTAATTCAGATGAGGATTGGGAAGGAGGCCTGGTCTGAAACCATGGAATGAAAAGCAATCCTCTCAGACATGACTTCCCTTCCAAAATACTATATCACCGTGCTGAACGTCTACGGGAGTGCGACCTGTGCTTTCGCATTTGATAACATTGAACCACTGCTCAGTGTATCCTAGCTTCGAAAATCAGGTATTAAAGTATGTCGCTCACTCACAGAGGTCCAAAACATGCAACCTAGTTCCTTGCAGGGTTGAGGAGTAATACACTACCATACCTGCCAACTCTCCCGAATTTGGCGGGAGACTCCCGTTTTTACACCATTTCTCCCGCCCTCCCACTTAAGGTATTAAATCTCCCGATTTTTTTAAACTATCGCGCGTAACTTCGGACCTAAAGTGCGAGATAACAAACTTCAGTCATCATCGAACAGGTCGATTTTACGTGTGTAGAAATGTTTCAATACCGCAGTTTCGCTTCGTATCGATAATGTATAGATAATTCTCCATAACTACTCATACCGCTTAGTTGGATTTGAATATCTCTCCGTTTGAAATAGACGATGGTTAATTCAGCGTGTGTTGTCATAATAGCCTGTGGGTGAGAGGTAGTTGTAGGCTGCGGAATATTGTATCAGTTTAACACGTGAAATTATTTGTGTATAACTTAGATGTTGGCATTAATATGCCGGTACAAAAATACGATACGCATGTCATACGATGTTGGCATGTCAAAGAACCCATTTGAATTCAGTGGGCCGAGTTCATAATGGCAAAATTAATATCGGGAGTTTCCGCCAACACAAAGTTTCTCATTTCTCTACTAGAAAGCACTATAGTGTTCAAGGAGCTTAGATATCTAACATCTAACCTCCTTGACTTTCATAGTCAAGGAACAACGAAATTCGACATGCAAGCTACCCTCTGGGTGTCAAATAACAAAGCTTGCACGCGGCACCCGAGACCATACGATATTATTATTATATGTCGGTAGGCTATTGTAATGTTTTGGAGTGATTTTATCGTTTCCTCGGTAATAGGCTATGCCGGAGAAATATGATTAGACTTTGATCGTGTTCAAAATCTCCCGATTTTTCAGTTTGAAAGGTTGGCAGGTTTGCACTACACAAGAACCTCGTTTATCCGGATTAAGTAGGACCGGAACTGATCCGGAAAAAACAAATACATGTTATATAATCCATTAACATAAGTCGTAATACCATTTTTCAATTGTACAAAAAAATATAAGAACACTTTTCTTACATTTACGACTCTGTTTTATGCACTAAATTAATGTGCGAGTTTTTTCTGTTTTATAGGGCCGGTTCTACCACATCCGGGCAAAGGGGCCGATAACTTTCCCGTCGGAATAAGTAAGAATTTCCGTTCGACCATCAACGGGTAGCGCTATCGGCGGTATAAACTTCGTCTACCCGGAGTGTAAATTTTCGGGAGCTTCGAGAGGCCGATAAAGCATTACCAGCCAGATTTGAGCCGTGCGTAAGGGTTTCATTGCATCATCTATGCTGTAAATAACCTCTTCATAAATTACTAATAATACAATTAGAATCATTTGGTAATTTTGTTGTCACATAATGATATAATTACAATTATTAATTAATTATAAGGGATGTAACAGTTTCTGAGCATATTTTATTTTAAGGCTGTGGAAGAGCTAATTGACGTCTTGGAAATGTATAACTTTTTTGTCGTCGTAGAAGAAGACGCAGTCACACGTCCAAGACGGAACTGAGATCGGCTGGAGCATAGTGAAATTTGGTCGAATGAGGAATTCTTCGTCCGGTTCAGGCTGCAAAAGCCAACAGTTTTATATTTGATGCGGTTGATTGGACATGAAATACGACCGCCTAGTGATTACCGTACGGAACCATCATAGATTTCAAAATATTATCTCAATTACATGTTTAGGAATACTGTATGAAGCGCTCATATAATTTAATAAATTCGCACAAGTGTGCATGAGAAATACAGAGTGTACAGGACATTATTCAGGTTCTGTACCGTACTATACATTGTCATTGACTTGGTGTTTTGCTTATGCAGCATAAGACCTGATATTTGGGGCATTGCATTTTGTAGTTTTCTACGTCACTAAAGCCTTGACAAACAGAACTACGATCTTAGGCTTGTGGTGACGCGTTATACGGTCAATGGCTTTCATCATAAAATATGTGTGACAAAATCATTCCATCCGCCAAACGAAAAGTGTTAATGTGAACTTTGCAACATGACCTATCCAAGATACCTTCTATAGCTGTGCAAGAAGAGTGAAATCTCTCGTAGAATACAGCAAAGAGAACTATCTAATTATGCACAAATGTGCGCATTCCGTCCCATTCATTTTACAGAGTTTACAAACTTGTCGCCTGGAGTGTGATAATTTGATTTGACATACATTTTATGATTGAACCTATGCACTGCAAGCCTTGTCACAACATGTCTGTAGCTCATATAGGCCTAAGCCTGTTTTCAGACTGCAAAGTAACCTATTGCTAGAAACATATTTCACAGGCTATTCCTCCTTGAAAAGCACTGCATGCTTGTCTAGTTTTCGATTATTGAGTTTGAGGTTTTGGTACTAGGCCTGGCCTATATCTTGTTGAAACCAAAGAACACGTGATATCAACAAACAACGGACAAAAGCGAAACGAAAAGAAACTTAACGCATCTAACGATAGGTGGCTCACTCATCGATTACTCAAATTTAACAAAAATCAGGCTAGCCACCATCTGTATTTTGCTATTAGGTTCCTGGCAGCTGCCCGGAACTTGCACGGAAGTGGTAGAACGCTGCCAAGATGCACAGAGGTTTACACCGGCAGATAGTTTATCACCCCGGTTGCTGCCCGCAACTTTTACCCGGATGTGGTAGAACCGGCCCATATTTGTATAGCATTTCTGCGGCGCACGATCACGAAGACGTTTTACTAACATCAGTTCTCACTTCCAGGCGAAAGGCGGGACGGTACCTTTGATAGACCGTGGCGCTATGAGTTCATTCTTTAAAAAATGCGAGTAAATAATATGGAATTATTCGAATAACATGTCAGATGTTACACATCATATGCGACTACTGTAAGGCTCGTAATTTTTTCTTCTAATTGGTTTATTCCATTGACTGAAATCAAGGTGCATTTCCATGTAATGAATATTTTTAAGGCATTAGGTGTGCTACCAGAGCCTCGGTGGTTTGGCCAGTAGCACGCCGGCCTCTCACCGCTGGGTCTGTGGTTCAAATCCCTGTCACTGCTGTGCTGGACAAAACGAAGGCAGACAGATATTTCTTCGGGTACTCCATTTTTCCCTATCAACATTCCACCAACACTCTCCACTTCATTTCATCTGTCATTCATTTAATCATTGCCCCAGAGGAGTGCGACAGGCTTCGAGAGCCGGCACAGTTCATATCCTCGCCGCTAGATCGGGGCTTCATTCATTCCATCCCTGACCCGGTCGGTCGACTGGAAGCAGGCTGTGGATTTTCATTTCATTAGGTGTGCTACCACATGATGAGCGCCAGGTTGATGTAGCATTGTGGTAATAATTTGGTTTTGTGATAGTTTTTCCATATTACCAGAATTCACTACTCCGTTCAAATCAAGTAAATTATAGTAGCAGGGAAAATGGTATTAAGCAGAGCAACTATATTTTTTATGCAAAAGTAACGATTCATTACTTTGACAATTGAATGGGTCCCATAACGTTGCAAGCACCAGAAATCAAAGTTTACAGGAACTGAAAAAAAGCATTTATTTCTCAAATTTATTGATTGATACTTTTTAAGGTAATATAACCTGAATTGGGGATTTTAACTACTCCCCCTTCAATTTCAAAATTAAAAGCTTTTTATCTATCAAGTTATGAGCAAAGCATTTTTCATTCAGAGTTAGAACGTTGCATGTGCAGTATATATTGTACTCCACTGCTCCTGTAATAGTACTTGCAACGTTTTGCCAAAAGAGATTTATTTTCTCATTATGTAAAGAAAAGTATTTATTTCCTATATTGTTCAAACATACATAACATTTCCATATAAAATATAATAATTATTTTCTTTGAAACAAAATAAGAAAAAAATAAATCCAAAAGGAAATCCTTATTTTGACATCCTATTCAGTACCCACTGACGTAGTAAAGTTAGTCACATGCTGGTTAGACTGAAGAGAGGGAGTTGTTCACATGGTCATAGATCTACGAGGCACGTCCAGAAAGTAAGCTCCGTTTGGTAATAAAATTAAATTGTGTACAGATACAGAAAAAATATTTATTGCACAACATTCTACACCTCTTAAACTACCTTTCCACATAACTGCCGAACTTTTGCAGGCATTTGTCATAGCGTGGCACAAGTTTTTGGATACCTTCTTCATAGAAGTTTGCCGCCGACCCGTAAACGAGAGTGAAGACTCCCCTTAAGATATCCTACTGTTTGGCCATCACCGTTAGGCAAATTGCGTGCTTACCAGGAGAACTGCGTATGTTTAGGAGTTCTCCTGACCACATACGCAATTTGCCTAACAGTGATGGCCAAACAGTAGGATATCTTAAGGGGAGTCTTCACTCTCGTTTACGGATCGGCGGCAAACTTCTATGAAGAAGGTATCCAAAAACTTGTGCCACGCTATGATAAATGCCTGCAAAAGTTCGGCAGTTATGTGGAAAAGTAGTTTAAGAGGTGTAGAATGTTGTGCAATAAATATTTTTTCTGTATCTGTACACAATTTAATTTTATTACCAAACGGAGCTTACTTTCTGGACGTGCCTCGTATTACCAGATCCGTACGCATGACAGACATAGGTTATCCATGGAATCTGTATGATACAAGAGCTAAAGACTCGCTTGTTGGAAGATGTGACAACACCTGGGTCATCAAATAACGTTGATGTTGGAGGCGAAAGTGAAGATGACATTTTGCGGGGTCACCAAACTCGTGGTGTTATCAGTGACAGTTTTGCTGACTCGAAGACGAACATGTAGACAGCATTGTGAATAATAATGCATTGTTTAGTGAAGTATTATTAGGAAATGACACTAGATTCGAGCCCTGTCATCCGTATCTCGACAGTCCAGGTCCTAAGCATGCCCCACACTCTAATAAGCTATGCCTTTTTATTTAAAAACTGCTGTGCATAGACAAGTGAAATATTCTCTTGAGAGTGAGCCATCATGTATATCAAAACATTTAAATTCGTAAATGTGTAATTTCAGGTTTCATTAATGCGGTCTTTCTTACAATTTTGTGTTTTTATTTTTCACTTCATTAATCTTGATTTGAAAAAAAAATGTTGTTGATTCATTTAGGGGCTTTGCGACACTGTGATCATGTAGCCCCATGTACTTGGGTGTGTAACATTTGTGTGATAACCTATGCTATTGTAATTGCTGTATTAGTAATTCAGATGAGGATTGGGAAGGAGGCAGCCATGACCTTAAGTTTGGAACCATCCTGGCATTAGCCTGGAGTAGAAGTAGGAAACCATGGAAATCCACTTCCAGGATGGCTGAGGTGGGAATCGAACCCACCTTTTCTCAATTTTGCCTCACGAGGCTGAGGGTAGCCTGTCCCAGCCGTCAGACCAGAATTAAATTTCTTGGCAGAGCCGGGAATCGAACCTGGGACTTTGCGGTGACAGCCAAGTGTGCTAGCCACTACGCAACATGGCGGATTAAGAAATTGCAAATGTAACATACTCGTAATGTTAGTGGTTTACAGTGACTTATTTTGTACTTCAAATAAGTTTTTCACAGTTATTATCTTTAGAAATACAGATGTTAGGATTTTCTTGAATCAATGGTAATTCATTAAAATGAGTCTGGTATTTTTGCATACGAGTGTAAATGATTAATCCTAATCACCTAACTACGGTTCACCAGTTACTTGTAGTTTTCAAGAATAAACCTTCGGCATTTGTATATTATAAATGGTAATAAATTAATTCATGCAAGTTAATTTTGAGGTATAGAAACTCGCCATTGCAAATTCAAAAGATAAACATAAGGGATGTGCAATGTTCTGATACCATATTAGGAAACTTCTGACCACTGACCTGCTTTCCGGTCGTTGACTAATAAGCACTACCACCGTTCCCCAATCGTTTCCTTATAACACATGTCCTGTTTTCATAAACAATTCGATTTTTCTTGCCTTTATTTGCATGATTAAACACGGAACCCACTGGTGACACGTGCGTTGGCGTCGCCATATTTTGCTCGCTTGCAACGTTCTGGTACTGACACCCAATTCCAACTCCTCATAAGTACCTGGAAAGTTAACATTTTCCTAGGCAGATGCCACTAGATGATGGGAGAAGGGGATAAGAAACATTCTAAGACTGAAACTCATTTTCGATAAATTTGGTGCTTGCAACGTTCTGGTGGGGACACATTCAATTGTAACTGGAACTACTATTTTTGGCAAGTAGGCTAAATATAGAAAAGTACCGTAACTTACCCAACCCTGGTTCCCTCATTACTCTCTCAAATATTTTTCCTTGGGAAAACCTAATAGAGGAATATGTGCACTGTATTCCTAACTGACTCAACTTGGTTCTTGAACTTTAGAAGCCATTTTTCAGTGTTTCCTAGTAATCTTATCATGGAATGCTTTTCAGTCGGTGAACACGATTGTGCCCAATTATATTAGGCGGGGAGTACAAATATTTAAACACCCTAACCTGAAAGAAATATTACATGAACTATTTATCACTTAATTAACATATTTTTTGTAGAAAAAGTTGACCCGACTGAAAAGCCTTCTATGATAGATCAACTTGGTTCGTCCATATCTGAGAGGATTTGGAGTGGCTTAAAAAACTGTAACATATTTACCCACCATGCTCCTTCCGTTTTTTGTTTTTTTTCACCATATGGCTTTTAATGCCGGGAGTGTCCGAGGACATGTTCGGCTCGCCAGTTTGTAGCTGCTTCTAGGCGGACACGCATGGGGTGAGCTACAAGCGTGTGGAGTGTTGTCTGGGGAGGAGAGTTTGAATGTAAGGACGAGGAATTGGAAGGCAGCGGCTGTGTCCTATAGTTAGGGACCAACCCCGGCATTTGCCTGGAAGGAAGATGAGAAACCACAGAAGACCATCTTCAAGGTTGCCGGCGGGGAGATTCGAACCTCCTCGCCTCCCGGATGTGAGCGACTGTCTGCAGCCACGCCGTAACGACCACGGCTAACTCATCCGGTGCTCCTTCCGTTAAGGCAGGCTATGGGAGGAGATTTGAAAATCTCCTTCCGAAGGCCTACCTTAACGGATAGATCTTCACATACTTAGAAAATGAGTCAATAACCACAAACGCATACTGATAGCCATATTGCGACTTCACCAACTGTCAAAACCAATTCACTTAATTCTGAAAAGGAACAGTCTGCCTAGGCCCTTTCAAATACTTCTGAAACAGCTTGCATGTTATTAGGGTTTTTCTGATATCACTGGCCATGTTTTTCCAGATGTAGTAGTGTATAATATCTTATAAGCACCATAGCACTCCAGCTCCTTGTGAAAAAGTTAAAGAGATATCAGACCTCAAAGAGTTAGGAACCCACACACACCATTTCTCATGAAAGCACTTTCGGGGCATCAAGACATTAACAAGATTAAATTCCTTATTGTCCCTCGTAATAATACAGCTAGGTTGTATTCCCTCAAGTTCCCTGAATATATCCTGAATCCTTTTGTCCTGACACTGTTAGTCCCACATTTTACCCATTTTCAGCCTCTGGAATCTCCTCTTCAGTTTCTCCTTGATTCCTAGCCTCATCATAAAAAAGCTCATCTTAATGCATCAACACATGCTTCCTGAGTCTAACAAGGCATCAACCACTTGACACCATATCTCCACCTTAACCACAGGATTAATCAACCTCAATCTGGACATCTAACTCGAACTTCGAGACCGTAATCTACCTTCCTCAACGCATGATCTGGGATGGTACTATCTGACCATCTTAAAGAGACCTGATCCCATTTAAACTCCCCAGCTGGCCTCCCTGCCTCTGTTTCCACATCTCCTATTTCATAACTGTCTCTGTTCCCCAGGTCCTTCTACTTTCCAACTGTCTCTGTTGCCTATACCCCTAGTTCACCTCAGCCCATATTCTTGAATTACCTCCTTTGTTCCATGCAAAATTCCCTTGCCTATCATTATTCTACACCCCTCCCCCTGATAATAATTTCCTCCCCTTCCCTATTCTTGCAACTTCTGTAACAGTCCCTCCATGTCCTCAATTGTACCTACCTACTGCATGCACATATACATTTTCTCATGGAACACTATCCCCTTCAGAAGAACTAGAGTCTAAATCTGAGTAATAAGGTCATGTATGGAGAAATACTCTATCATTCTCACACCCTGATACCGTACCTCCAAAACGAAATCTTATCGCTTTCCCTTACTTTATTTTGCTCATTGCAGTACTTCCCCTCAAACTTCTGCTTAAAATCCTGCAATCTTCAAAAACCTGGTAACCTCCCCTACAAAAGCTAATATGACCACCTCAACATATCTCACTCTAAACCCTTTGAAAACCTCTTCTCAATGACTTAGATAAAATTCATTATGGTTGAACTGCCTTCATTAGTTAAGTTTAAACATATATTAAACTTAACTAATTATGATGTCAATACAGATCCCTCATGAATGTCAACATACCCAATTCCACTAAATTTAGGTGTTAGCTTCTTTTAACAATTCACATGTTCTATTGAGTGACCAACATTTCCTTTACTTGCCTTCGCCTGATTCACCTCCTTCCCTCCAAACGTTTACTCTCATTCAAAGATTTAAATATACTACTTCTCTTCTCCAAGTTGTGACCAGGGATGTGCAATGGAGCAACATTTTATATTTCATTCCGGAGCAGGAATAGAATTAAATTCAGCCAGTCAATCAAATACTATTCCAGAGAGGAATTAAACCTGAAGTGAAACATATCAATTCATTCAGAAAAGGATTGAAATATTTACTGTAATTCAATTCCAATGGGAGTGAAATTAAATCCACATAAATAATTCCTCTTGGAATAATTTTTTTGAAAGAAACGCTCAATTCCATAGAATTTAATTTCTCTCGGAATGAATAATTACGAGGGCTATTTTTTAAGTAAGGGCCTTTTTTTTAAAGCCCGTAGTTAGTGCGCACGCCGCAACAAGCGTGCGTGTTACCTCCTGGCATCCTTTGGGAACAAGCACATGTTAGTTGCAGCTGTGTAGCTAACCTGTACATCTTTACAATGTTCAAGATTATTGATTCGCCCGCCGCGTGTGAGGTACGATCTGTGATATGTTTTTTGAGTGCAAGAAACATGTCGGCTGCAGACATTCATCGTCAGCTTTGTGAGGTGTATGGTGATAATGCAATGACGGAAGGTAAAGTGCGAAAATGGGTACGCGAGTTCAAAAGTGGCCGTGAAAATGTTCATAACGATGAACGCTCAGGTCTGTGATCACAGATGACTTGGTCGCCGCAATTGACACGAAAATTCACGAGGACCGAAGATTCATTATAACCACTCTATCAATGGATTTCCCTCAAGTGTGAATTCTTGGTTGTCAGAGCAGGCGGCAAACTTTTATACAGAGGGATTTCAGAACTTAGTTTTAAGGTATGACAAGTGCCTAAATAAACGTAAATTAATTCACTTATTTTATGTCGGTTTGTATTTGTACGGGAAAATAAGACATGGTTTAGCAGCTAGCCGATAAGGGGAAAGCTTGTACAGTTTTGCCGAGATGGAGCCCATCACTTCCGAGCGAGGCGTGCCATGACGTGTGACGGGCTCCATCTCGGCAACCCTGTAGAGCTTACCCCGTATCGGCTAGCTGCTGAACCATGTCTTATTTTCCCGTACAAATACAAACCGATATAATATAAGTATATAAAATAATGTATTTCACAGTCATATTGCCAAGGCAGTAAGGGTGAAAGGAAGTACATCTTAACCACCGATTAGTATATTTTTCAGGAAACAAAAAAAAAACGTTTTATACATTTCCTGTTGAATTAATTTTCATAAAAATATATCATTGTGCTTCCTAATTTAGCACTGTTTTATAGGTATACATTGTTTATTATTGAAGTAGATTATTAATAGTAGATATGGTTCTTAAGATGTTTTGAAGGGTATTATTTTGTTTGTTCATATCATCTCAAGGGTACATAAGATGTTATGGCAGACATTTTTTCTTAATATGTTCTGCCAAACTATTATTAAAAGCAATATTTACCCTATTTACCAAATAATTATCTGACTTTTCAGCCTGTGGATGCGTAACAGTAATCGTGGATCCTAAGGTAGTCGTGAAAATCCAACACCTTATAACACAATTCGATTCTCAAGTGAAAATCCACAGCCTGCTTCCAGTCTCCGACCGGGTCAGGAATGGAATGAATGAAGCCCCCATCTAGCGGCGAGGATATGAACTGTGCCGGCTGCCGAGGCCTGACGCACTCCTCTGGGGCAATGATTAAATGAATGACAGATGAAATGAAATGATAGTGGAGAGTGTTGCTGGAATGAAATTTTGACAGGGAAAACCGGAGTACCCGGAGAAAAACCTGTCTGCCTCCGTTTTGTCCAGCACAGATCTCACATGTAGTGACCGGGATTTGAACCACGGACCCAGCGATGAGAGGCTGGCGTGCTGCCGCCTAAGCCACGGAGGCTTCTAATTCGATTCTCAAGTAAAGTTCATTAATTAATATTGATAGTTGCAATGTGTAATTTAATTCATTTTAATGTCGGGGTAGAACAATCTAAAAAAATTAGTACAAAAATGTAAAATACAACATTTTGGGTTTTATGGAATAAATTAATCAAAAGTCTTTTTCAAGTTAATCCTCTTCGTCAATTTCGTTGCAAGTCTTTGCAGGGCAAAGGAGGAATTGGCAGTTGAGTTTAATAAGCAGGGTTCAGATCCATTTCACACATTTTTCTGAGACCTTTCTTGGTGCCAAAACCCAACTAATCCTCTCCAATGGTTTCATAGGTAAAGTTGATTTCGATTTTATGCGTTTCGTTCTTGACAAAGGCAGTTTTAATCTCTGTCATTTTCAATGGGCTACCTTTCATTGTCCTTGCATTCGGAGGAATTAATTTTAAGGAAAATTCTTTCCAAACAAAGAAGTCACGATTAGTCATAACTTCATACTGTCTTGGCGAGTTTGGCCAGTACAACTATCTGAATACAGAGATACTTCCTTAACATCTCCAATCTGATCTACCACTGTCAAATATTTGTGATTAACTGTCCATATTTCATTGCTCCCTCTTTGTCAATCAGCTTGACCCCAAATGTAATGAAATGCATTCCCACTTCCATTCTCATACACAGTTTCATTGTAAACCGAGTACTTTCTATAATAGTACAATAACATACTATCTCATGGGGGAATGTTAAAAAATTTTTGCAAATCAAAACTGGCCCAAACAAAGTCATTTGTCAATTTTGATTTTTGTTGATCAAAAAGCAAAAGAATTGTTTATTGGTGTTTGTGTTCCTGCATAGAAATGGAGCTTTCCTCTTTGTTCTTAAACATTTCACATTGAGCACGTATGTCTTTCTTTGGAAAATGAAAGCCTATTGTCACCACGCTACACTTAATCACGGTTTCGACTATAGCACAATTTTTCAAAGTAAAGCTGCATAACTTACCATTAGAAGGTGGCAGAACACTGGAGTTGGTATTGTCTTTTCTTTAATATCTCTGTACAAAGAAACTCTTCGTAAACTAAGTAGTTGCTTCCTCCACTATAATTGTTCATTTTAAATCACTGTTCCGAGTCTTCTCACTCTTAAATTAACCCACCTTGAGAGCTAAGGTATGCTATGTCCATTAATCACTGCTAGGATTCAACTAACGCGATTGCTTATCTGCCATGACGCTGCACTGAATAAAGCACACACATTTTCTTACGCTCTTGGAGTAGCTCATGACCGCTCCGTGGGTTCTTGTTTTGCAGTTCATGCAGCTCGTCCGTTGTGATTGCTCAGTGAATTTTAGTACATTTATACACCTGGATTCATAATAATTATAAAGATTATTCTGTTATCTTAAACTACTACATGCAAAATTAGACCCGAAAGGATTATCTTAAGAGCCACATTTATTATCTTATGCGCCACTTTGGGAAGGTTGTTAAGATAAAATTGCAGGAACTATTTCTTTTCAAGATGTTTTGTTGGGCGTTAGTTTATTTTTTTGGTTCTTAAGATAAAATACACTGGCTTTTAAGAGTAAACAGAGAAGGAATTCCTATAAGATGTTTTGCTGGGACGAAGTATTTAGTGAAGATATTAAATTCGTGTTAAAAAGTACAATTAGACAAAATTGGTGGTTAAGATGTTTTGGCTTTCACCCATCGGTATGTGAAACATGAGTGCAGGCTAACAGAACAAGAGGGAGACCAAGGAAGACGTGGGAGGAAAATGTCAGGAGGGCAGTTGAGGAGAGGGGAATAGAATGGAGGAAAGCAAAACAGCGAGCAAAGACAGGAAGGCTTGGCGCTTCTTTTGTAAAACCTCAACACTGATGGGTAGAAGAGGATTCAACTAAGTAAGTATTTCACAGTCATACAGCATAACCTTTTGATGTATAAGGATTACAACGCAACCAAGAATTACATTTTCCAACCTCCCCAAGTCGAGAAAAAGTTACCTTACAAAAATGATAACTTTGTTTCTTGGACACACAAAATTTTGAAATTAATAAACCAGTTATAAAACATTTTAATGTATAGTGTGTTAAAATTCAGATTCGATCTGATAGGTTTTTGAGATAATAATTCTTAAATGTAACGCATGGTTGAAACACTCTTAAAATCGTGCACTTTTTGTGTTCCAACTGCGATACAAAATATTAAAATATAAATTAAAAATTCCAAACCTACATGAGCTAACCTAAAATAGAACACCAAAAATGATGATGTTATTGAATTCAATGTAGGCCTATTGGTTACTTCACAAACAACTTTCAAACTCGAGTCCACATAATATTTTGGTCGACATTAGTGTTAGGCATATTGAGAAGTTCAAATGCTATCGAGATCAGACATGAAAACGTGTAGGTTTGCTCTCATTGATTATCATATTTTGCACTTTGGTCGACAGTTTTTAAATTTAGAAAAGTTTTTTCAGTTAAAAATTGAAAGAGTTAGATGCAATAATAGCGCAAGTGGATTCATATTTTGAGAAACTGAAGTATAACGTTTAAAAATGTTCCAAGTTAACAGTAAAATGTGGAATCAAACTGTGCTTTATTTAAAGACATGTATCGAAGCCAGAAAAATTATTTTCCACAGAATATGTATGCTTCATCGCTCAGTTGATAAGAAAGACAGTAGTTTAACATTTTCCTTTATATGCTGTAGTTGCATAAAGCAGAAGTATAATATTTTGTAACATTTTAATTTTGCTCTGGTAGGTAGAAAAGCACGATCACCTGCTGGAGAGGGGCAGAAGTGGCAATTTCTCCCAACAGGGACTTCTAAAATATCTGCCAGATTCCAAAAGAAATCAAAAATTTGTCAACTGAATTTTTTTTCTTTCATTTTTCTATTTTATTATTCACCCTTTTGGCTTATTTCTTGGCTGAAGGGCTGAGTATAATATCCCCAATTAACGTAGGCTACTACAGTTATTACTTTTGCACTCCCCATCACAAAAAAACTGAGTATGCCCCTATAAGAAAGACATTGGTGAAACTCTATAAATTAGAAATATTCCTTTTTGGACAATATTTTTGCCTTTTTTTTTAAATTTATTTACAAAATGATTTCCTAAAAGAACTAAACAAACAGATCCAAAAGATCCAGATTTTGACATTGAGCTTCTTGTTCGAAATGCCCTGTGAATACCACACCATTGACCCCTAAAAATCATGTAGATTCACCTTTACATGCTGCATCATCACATTCTTTGCTACTCAACATTTCCAGGTTTACTGGCAGTACGACCAGATAATTCCAAATCACTTCCTAGTGATTTATCATAAAAGGTAACAATAGGAATTTCTGGACTGGTCACAAATCCTTCCTTTCTGTCTGCTATAATAGGGTAATAAAATTAGTTGAAGAAATTCTGCCTAGTCAATACCTTCTGATTATATTCAATCATTAGATAATTACTAATATCGAAAGGTATTGACTAGGCGGAATTTCTTTAACTAATTTTCATTACCGTCTACTGCTGGTCAATGAAAAAAATCCACAGCCTGCTTCCAGTCTCCGACCGGGTCAGGAATGGAATGAATGAAGCCCCCATCTAGTGGCGAGGATATGAACTGTGCCGGCTGCCGAGGCCTGACGCACTCCTCTGGGGCAATGATTAAATGAATGACAGATGAAATGAAATGATAGTGGAGAGTGTTGCTGGAATGAAAGTTTGACAGGGAAAACCGGAGTACCCGGAGAAAAACCTGTCTGCCTCCGTTGTGTCCAGCGCTGGTCAATATGGACCCAAAATAAATCCAAATATTCCTACTTCCACTTGCTGTCATGAGCAAGGAGGATATAAGTGGATAGATAAATATAACCCCTTGCACTACAGCCCATGAGGGCCTAGGCCCACCAAGCGACCGCTGCCCAGCCATTTGGCCTGCAGATATTGGGGCGACGCGTGGTCAGCGCATCGGGTCCCCTCGGCCGTTAATCTTGGTTTTCGTGACTGGGGCGCTGGCTCACTGTCAGACAGCTACTCAATTGTCCTCACGAGGCTGAGTGCACCCCGTTCCAGCCCCCACGTCAGTTTCTAAAATCCCTAACAGAGCCGGGAATCGAACCCGGAGCCATCATGTGAGAGGCTGGCGCGCTACCCCAACACCACGGTGCCGGCATAAGTGGATAGAGATGCATCTTAATGTAAAATTTTGAGGGCAATGGTTTAGTAGGTGGTAGTAGTTTGGGCCGACGAGGAGAGATGGCGCTGCGATGCACTTTCGTACACAATCTATCCATGACCTGCCCTACACAGCCCTTCCCCCTTTCTACCGCTCCCCCACCCCTATTCCATCCCACCTTCTACTTTTATACCCCTTATTTTCTCTCCCCCGCCTTCCTTCCACCAGAGTTCAGTATTTTTTCTCTTCCGCTATATAGCAATGGGAGATTTTTTTTATCCCTGTGACAGGTGTTAGTATGTTGCAATTAATGGCATACCACCACATTAGGCTTTTGTAATGCAAAAAATAAAATAAAAAATAAACTCATTAGGACATTTATAACCACACAGGCCTTCTTGTAATTAAGCAACAACACTGAAAATCACATATAAGAAATCTTTTGAGGTACCAGTACCAAAATCATACCATTAGCAACCAAGGGGAATAAAATGCCATACATGTTGAGAAAAATACACTTGCAATATACTGGTACGCTATATGCAACAAGAACAGAGAAGAATACAGAGGACAAGGTGTAGCGAGTGCCTGTGCGGCACGTGAAGCCCCGAGAAGGCTGCTTCCCCACCACTATGAGACCACGCAGGGAAGTGCTGGCCACATCCTGCATAGTCTGTGATTAAATTTATGCTGTATTACTGCTAAGATTGCTGTTATGTATTAACTTTATTGCCACTAATAACTGCTTCATATATAAGGCTCAAGCTATTGGGTGTGAAGAGAGAGAGAACAGTATATAAAGAAACAAAGCATGAAGCTCTAAGTGATGTATTTTCCATTTAGTAATCTTTGACTTAGCATTCCATGATACAGTAATACGTATATACATTCATGAAATGAAATCAACATAAATTGCACGACTGTCTACAAGATTTCACCTTTTAAGAATAGCTATACTGCTCCTAACAACAACTTTGTTGGTTGTTTCTCAGGCACTTACTTAACAAGTTCTATAGTTAAACTGAAATGCCTTTGAGGTATTGTTTATTTCTTACAAAAACATAGCATACATTTGATGTACCTTCCGTATTTGTCCTTGTGTTCATGAATTATTTTCAATTTGACAAATTACCTTAATATCCAAAAACACTTGGCAAAATTGATCTAAAGGAAATTAATTTTTGTGACACACAGAAATTGTATTTTTAACATATTTTGAATGATATTCTTATCATATGTAAGTCATCTTAAAAACATCGACAGTATAAATACACCACACGTGACTGATCGTTCACTGGCCCTTAAAGAGTACAAGCTTGTTATACAGCTGACAAACATATTTTCGATGCATTGCACTATTAGTGCATCTAGAGTTATGATATAACCTAATGTCGAGATATTTCTCGGCCATAGCTCTGATTAACCAATGATATTCGTCAAGATCATGTTAACGAAAATAATCATGGTTGAAGAGATTTCTCTGGCCTACAAACGAGTTGATCACTTGGTTCATCAGCATTGGCTTTCCGTTCAGTTCAGTTATTAAACCAGAGTGCTTCCCCAGCTTGAATAGCTTTTTGTCTATGCAGAACTGGCACCCTAACATCACAGGCCACACAGGAATTTGTCAATCACTACTGCGAATTGCAGGAGAGAGCGAGTTAACACGGCGGGAAACGGCCAGACTTGGCATCGCGGGTAACGATGAGAGTGGGAGTAGTCTGCTTCAGCCGCCTGTTGCCTCTGCCCTGTGTATTATTCTCTGTTCTCGTTATCTATAATTATGATGATGGTTGTGTCAGGGATCCTAACTACAAGGTTATCAGCCCATGCTTCCACAAAGCACATAGCATAAGAAGTCCCACAGATGCACACAAATAGGTCATCATCATCTTCATTTCCCGTTTCCAGCTTCCTGGGTCGGGTTGTGAATTAAGGACCTCCAACGTTTCCGGTCTCTCCACCACTCCTCTCCTGTTTTTAGTACTTCTTCAGGTTTTCCTCCTCTCTTCTCTACACACTCCCACACTGTATCTGCCCATCTCTTTCGGGGCCTTCCTCGTGGTCTCTTCCCTGTCATCTTTTCACAGAAAGTTTTCTTTGGTACTCTCTCCTCTCCCATTCTCATCATATGTCCATACCACTTTAACTTTGTTGTTTCTATCCTGTCCTGTCCTGCAGCTTCAAGATTCCTGTCCTTTTTCTAATCTCTTCCTTTCTAACTCGATCTCTTCTGGTCTTGCCCTCTATACCTCTTAGGAATTTCATCTCCGCGGCTGGTATTCTACTCTCCTCTCTTTTTGTAGTAGTCCACGCTCCAGCTGCATATGTTAGTATGGGGCTGTAGTAGGTTGAATATAATACATTTTTACATTTCTTTGGGACATCTCGGTTCCACAGAATACCCCTTATGCTCTGGTAAAAACTGTTCGCTTGTTGTATTCTCTTTCCAATTTCCTCAGTTATCCTTCCATCTTCTGTGATCACACTTCCCAAGTACTTGAAACTTTTAACCACTTCTAGAATTTTCCCATTCAATTCTATCTTTCCTCTTCCTTCCTTCCTCTTGACATTACCATTGTCTTGCTCTTCTTTGTGCTTACTTTCATCCCAAATTTCTCTATTTCTTGATTCCATACATCTAGTTGTTTTTGTACTTCCTTTTCATCCTCGCCCCATATCACTATATCATCTGCAAACAGCATGGCCTTTGTTGCCTCTTGTCCCAATCTCTGTTTAACATTCTTGTGAATTTCATCCATGACTATGATGAATAGTAAGGGGGACAATACACTTCCCTGTCGGAGACCTGTTTCCACTTTAAACCATTCTGTTTCTCCTATACTGGTCTTCACGCTACTCACACAATATTTGTACATAGCTTTTAACATTTGGACATCAGCTCCGTTAACTCTCCTTTTCCTTAATACATTCCAAACCACCTGTCGAGGCACACTGTCGTACGCTTTCTCAATATCAATAAATGTCATCACCATGTCTTTTCCAAATTCCCATCTTTTCTCCATCATTTGCCTTAATGCAAAGATTAGGTCAAATGTTGATCTGTCTTTCCTAAAACCATACTGTTCTTCTTCCATCTCTCCTTCTATCTTCCTCCTCAGTCTGCCTTCCAAAACTCTCTCAAAGATCTTAGCTACATGAGCGATAAGAGTGATCCCTCTGTAGTTATTGCATTCCTTTTTGTCACCTTTCTTAAAAATCGGGACAATTAATCCCTTTCCCCATTCTTCTGGAATCTCTTTCTTCTTCCAAATTATTCTAAATAATCTATACAACCACTGTACACCTATTGGTCCCGCTGCTTTTATCATTTCCGCGGACACCTCATCCTCTCCTGCTGCTTTACCGCTCTTCATCTTCTGTATGGCTTCCTCTATTTCTAGCATAGTGATCTCCTTTTTTTGTTCTTCTTCTTCTTCCATTGTTTCTTCTTGCTCTTTTTCATCTTCCAGTTCAATGTATTTAACATTTAGTAGCTTTGAAAAGTATTCTTCCCATCTTTTTAATATATCATCTCTTTGATACAATATCTGTCCTGTTTCAGTTTTTACAAATTTTGTGTTTTCCCTACCTTTTACACTGTTTATCACCAATCCATATAGAAACTTTTTACTTCCTTGGATATCCTCCTTCAAAGTTTCCGTGAAACCTTCCCAACTTTTCCTTTTTTCTTCTTGTACAATTTTTTGGCATGCCTTCTTTGCTTCTCTATATTTTTGCCATTTCTCTGCATTTTTACTGCCTATCCACTTCCTCCATGCCATTTGTTTTTCTTTAACAGCTTCCTTTACCCTGTTGTTCCACCAAGGAGTCTCCTTTCCTTTTTCTTCCCTGATAGTCTTCCACAAGTGTTTACTGCACACTTCGCAAAACAATTTCTAAAACCATGCCCATTCCTGTTCGACACTTTTTGCTTCGTCTCTGGGAATTTCCTTTTTCAAGTCTTCTTGGAACTTTTCCATTGCCTCTCTCTCTCTTTTAGCTTCCACACCTTTATTTTTCTTTCCCTTTTCTCCACAAGCTTTGTGATTTTCCCAAGCCTTAATTTGGCTATCACTACTTTATGGTCTACTTCAAAATCTCCTCTTGGCATAGCTGTCACATCTACCAGTTGTCTACGTTTATCCTTTTCCACTAGGATAAGATCGATCATTGTTTTTGTCTTTCTGTCTCCCCATCCATACCTAGTTATTTTTTGGGAGTTCTTTTTCCTAAACCATGTATTTCCAACAATTAATCCATTCCTTCTACAGAAATCTATTAACATTTCTCCTTCTTCATCCTGATTTCCATAGCTAAATGGGCCAATTATCTCTTCTTTTCCCTGCCTATCTGTTCCCACATGTGCATTCATATCCCCCATTATTATAACCTCTTTGTCTTCTATACCCTTTTCCAGTTCTTCTAAGAAATCCTATAAACATTCATCTACCTTCCCTGTCTGGGGTGCGTAAATCTGTATAAAATCCTTTGTTCCACTCTCAAGTCCTAGTCTAATTTTCATCATTCTGTCATTAATTTGGTCTACTTTCTCAACGTACTGCACTAAGTCTTCTCTCAATATTATTGCAACACCATTCATTGCCTTATTTCCTCCACTCCAATATATTCTATATCCCTTCCCTTTCTTGACTTCTTTCTCACCTTTTCCCTTCCATTTCGCTTCACTGACTCCCATCATTGCTATTTCCTTCTTTTCCATATAGTCCACCAATTCTTCTGTCTTGCCATTTAAGCTCATCACGTTTATGAAGGCGATGTTTGTGGTGTCTGGTAGCCTACTTCTCACAGTTCCCCCAGACCCCTGGGAACTGCGCGTCGCCTGCAGGGGACGCCCTAGCACTTTCCGAGGCCTCAATTCACACTCACTCATTTTATAGGCTATTAGTACGATGAGTTCGCCACACTCAAAGGCATTTTATGACCTACTGCCAGGTAGTGTTCTAGGCCGATCCACTGGATAACAGACGCCTTTTGTAGCCGCTCCTCTGGAGTACAGACGCTACAGAATTCCCTCTTCCGCCATCGACGCCGTACCGAAGTCCATCCTCTCCGCCGCCGATACCGTTGGGGCTTCGCCCATAACCCTGGGTTTGGGCCCTCCATATTTATGGCCCCTGGAGAGAGGGTGTCCCAGCATTTTAAAGCCCCCCATGATGTGTACTGATAAATGTGAGAATTTTAATTGCACAGTATTTTTACCCCTCAAAAATAATAGACTATTCATAAATCTGCCTCTGTATTTGTTCAAGTTTGTAACAGAAGTGCACGCGAATACTTAGTGGCATGCCTGTGGTCACTTTTAGTCCAGGGAGATCCTGGTCATCGATAATTTTAAGGGTTGATCGATGCGCAATTATCTAGTCAGAGTTATTATTTAGAAATTAATTGAAATTAAATATAAGGGGTCCTCTCAAACACGTTCCAATTTCACACGATGAAGACCTCATCTAAACAGTAATCATAAGGGACAAACTCGCACAATGTAATATGAAGGAAATGATAAAAGGAGCAAATCGCATGGTAATCAATGCTAGTATAGCAGCTATCATACCGTACTGGCAGAAGCTTCCATGCTAACAAGTGTTGTGTGACAATGGCTAAAGAAATACACCACATACAGTGTTTTCACATGGCACCAATTAATGAAGTTCAACATGAAATCACTCTTGTCATGTACAAGATATCAAGAAATTGTGTGCATAGTAGCATTGTGAAAGACCATTGTGGCGTGTCAACAATGTTAGTAACACTTCAAATTCTTTCAAGTCCTTATTACCTTAACATTTCATGAAGTTCCTTAACACTTGTAAGTGTACATTTATGAATTCTTTTTTTCAAAGACATAGTGTAGGTCTAAATCACAATCTTGATAATTTGGTCACTTCACAAGTCCACAGCTTATAATTACACAGGGGGCATGGTGGTGCAGTGGTATGCCTCTCACAAAGGCAGACCGGGTTCAATTCCCGGTCAATTCATGTGAGATTTTCAAAGTAAAATGGCATGTCCTGTGGTTCGGATTCCACGTAAAAAGGAGTTCCGTGGCTCATGATCGCGAGAGTAACGGTCACGCTAAACTACAAGCTTCCTTTCTTATAATTACATGACACTAAGTAACGCATTTCAACTTTTCATACCACTCGGTCACAGAAAACAAGAAACTGAATATTTTAGCACCATAAAAGTATGTCCTGAGGTAGGTAGCATCATTGAATGTGATACTTCAAAAATTATATAGCTGCAGGTCACTTTCTTAATTATTTAGAAGTTCAATCACTGATGTGAACACAATTTCAGCAAGCACAGTCACACTGATGATGATTGCTATTACAATCGTGTTTCTCCCCTTACAAGGGAAGTCTCAGAACCGGGGAATCTTGGATCCTGCTGGAACCTTGCAGATACGTTGGGTGAGCCCAACTGGGCAGAATCATGAATAAAGTTATTTAGGAAATTAACTTCCCCTCATACTAGAAGGGGAAATTAATATTCCCATGTTGAAATTGGCACGCCGTTGGCTTGAGCACGATTGGCTGCGCGAGAGGTTGCTTCCCAACCGTGCATTGCTCCCCGGCCTCTGACGTACAGTCACTGGATGAGAGGCAGTAGTTAGGAACGTGTTCAGCCACCAACTCCTGCTTGACCAGCGCGCCCATTTCAAAATTGTGTTACTTGACTGCCGTCAATGACAGGTATAAGTTATTTTCCGAAAGATTTTTCTTCACGGTTCTGCCTAGCTGGGCTTACCCAACGCATCTGCAAGGTTCCAGCAGGAACTGCGATTCCCCGGTTTAGAAACTTCCCTTGTTAGTGTAATACTGCCTGTCCATGTTAAATGAAAAGTATATATCTAGGTATTTAAAACAGTAAGCTGATTTTTGTTACCGTTAGATTAACAGAACGGCTGAACCGATTGACTTCGTAATGCACTCTAACGAAAGCCCTTGATCTGTATATTTGCAGAGTGTCTTTGAAATAAACAAATATGGTACCATATATTTTTAAATTTACAAACAAAAATGCAAAATTATTGGCCCTAGTGCATGCGCATCATGACAGACATGGCAGATGCCCAGCGCGTTTTAATGCGCGAGTTATTTATAAGAATTATAAAGGAGGGGAAGATTCATTAATTGTTGAGAGTAGGTACTCCTCACTTTTCATAACTTTCACAATGGAGTCATTAGAAATTGATTTCAATTTGAATTGTCACTGCTGCACCAGAAATATTTCTTTTATTACGACAATATATCATTGTCATACCTTATTTTGTCTCTTGGGGAAGCCTCCGTGGCTTACGTGGCAGCACGCCGCTCTCTTACCGCTGGGTCCGTGGTTGAAATCCCGGTCACTTGATGTGAGATTTGTGCCAGCAGTATGTTGCAATCTTTTGATGCCCTTAGTGTTGCAATAGTGCCAAAAAGTAATCGTACAAAGAATGTAACTTATATAGGAAACTTTTTCAGTAAATATGTTGTTCATTGTCCGTCATGTTTTGACGGGTTTCAACTAGTTTTTATTTGATGTTCTTCTTGCATACAATGAGCAAGTTGCCCCAAGAACATAGAGTACCTAATACAACATTTCGTCTGTCACTTTTAATACAGGGTCATCAATTTAAGTCTCGCATCCGATACCGATCACGGCGCGGCAAGCTCTCGCGCTGACACCAGCTCGCTGGCCGGTAAAAAGTGCGCGACTTCTCCCCACTACTTCGCGTCAACATACAGTCATTTAATAGCAATTTCTAGTGAAAATAATCATCTACAAACTTACCTGGATTTACAAGAAATGTTCAAAGTGTTGTCCGTCAGCTCGCAAGCATGCCTGGCACCTCGTAAACAAGTTTCTAGACACACGGCGAGCGAATTTCTTCCTGGGTGACGTTCGTTATAACTTGGAATATTTTCTTTTAACCCCTCACATCACTTCGCATAACAAAGCACAATGAATACACGTTGTTGTATAGAAAACATCAACACAAACAATAAATTGGCCCGAGACTGCACTGTATGTTAGGTCAAATCAACTAGCACCTCACAAGCTTGAATACGCCGGAGATACTGACAGCTTATTGCAACATTGCCGATCGCAACGCACGTGTTCATTGCGGGGAGAACACCAAGGCCACCTTGACCGGCCTAGCGGCCGCATCTGCCAAGGCCACCTTCACCGGCGCATACATGCGGGAAATAAAATGATGACCCGGTACTTAGATCCATCAACATATTTGTTATGAAGTACAGTAGTTCTATGGGTAGAACCCTGTGGGGATAAACAAAACGTTAACCGCATCCGCACAAATATTATCCGCTCCCTTAGGCTATGTAATGTGCTAAGCTATGTTAAAATGAATGTTATACAGCCAGAATGGACGACTCGACATGTGGTGTGGCTTTGAGGTTCCTCAAGTGTCACACAACGTGGTCTTGTGGGCGAGAAACGAATGGAGGCACGTCTTTTGCCAGAATGTTATTTACAGAGTTGAAGTGTCAACGACTTGTGGTTGGCAATAAGTTATGTATATATTATCGTAATTCTTATTAAATATACCTCCAATATAGGCATCCTGATAAGGGTTGTAAAATTTAGTGCATGAACTTACCGGAAGCGGTTTATATTCTTATAGTTATGGCGCCGTGTTCATAGATATGACAGATTCATTGTGCGAAATTGAATCTTCATTTCTAAAGCAGCTGACATAGACCAAGTCGTTAGAGCACCTCAAAACGTTTAGTTTGAACTGTGCTACAAAATACGTAGGTGTTTATGGTTCTCAACGACTAATGAAAGAAGACTATATAATCTGTGCATACATGAATTATTGAAGATGTTTGGTGTGCCTTTCCAGGTTATCTAATGACTTTTCAGGCTGTCCGTTTTGCTAGACAGATGGAAAACTCCTCCAAGAATACTTTATTCGTGGTGCGACAGCTAGCATGGTTAGACGTCGCCCCGGAGGCATGAGTTAGATACCCGTTTCTGTCGCAACATTTAATTCTGGTCTGAGGTCTGGAATGGGGTAGGCTACACTAAGCCTCATGAGGCAAAACTGAGAAGCGGTGGGTTAGATTTCCACCTCAGTCATCCTGGAAGTGGCTTTCCGTGGTTTCCCACTTGTACTCCAGGTAAATACCGGAATGGTTTCTAACTAAAAGGCAACGGCCGTTTTCTTCCCAATTCTCACCTGAATTATAAACATACACACTACTACTACTACAACAGATACCACAATAACACAGGTTATCACACAATCATCCCACACTCGTTCAATTACATGGGGCCAAATGATCACTGTCCAAGGCCCTCAAATGAAACAACAACAACAAAAGCCACTTTATTTCCAAGGGTGTGAAGAGAATGACGAGTTCAAAGTTCTTAAGTCATACTGGTCGTGCAAAGATGGGTAATTTTTTCATGAATATATCCAATTTAATAGGAACTGGCTGTCTGGGAAGACATTTAATATTAACCCTCCTCTTTATTTTGCTAAGGAAATGCATTCATCTAATGGTATTGTTTTACCTCATCTTTGCTGTACTGGAGCCACTGAAATTCCTGCTAAAATATCCTGCACATCTGTTGAGTAGCAGTGGTATAGGCTAAACCTAGGGGAAAGTGCATAGACCCAGAACCTAACAGGAAGAGGAGAATTCTTATTTCTGTCAATTTTCCAAATACCACAGACATACAAGTAGACAACTTAAAATACAGCTGTAAATTTTAATTTATGTCAGAATTTACTCCTGCTAGTTAGTTGTTGTTTTAAGGGATGGAACAGCAAGGTTATCTGCCCCAATTTACTGTTTTAGAGAATAATAGCAACCTAGGCCTAATTCCATGTGATGTCTATTTACAAGCAAAAAAAGAGTGTAGAGAATCCTTTTGCAAGCTGCATTATAGATCATACTGGTATTTACAGTAGGCCTAGGTCTACATAAAGATATATTTCATCCTCAGTTTTTGACTGACCTGGATTTAAGGCCACATAGCACATAGGCCTACAGTATATACCAACCTTCCCCTTTTCATTATTTTTTACCTGTTAAATGCCAAGTTCATAAAACCTTTATAGGCTACTATCAGAATGTCTTAATTCAAATCTGATATTCAAGCAACTCAACAGGTATATATTTTTAAAATAAAAACGACTTATATTGGAAATCTGATATTTTGTAAGAAAGGATACCTTAAGCCAATTAATTTCAGAAATGTCAACTAAAGATAATGCCAGGACGCCCAAGGTAATCCTCCAGAACTGCCGGAGGCCTACCGGTAAGTGAAAGTAACTAAGCTCATAATCCTCATCTAAACTATCGGTATTTTTCCTTAGAATTTTCGTAGAACTAGAAATATTATCTTAGGCTATGCCTATAGCTGTGAATTGCACTTATTTTACTCTGAATTCTGGCTTGTTGTAGCCTCTGCACTGACACTGTATTCATCAATAGGAAGATAATTAGTTTAAAATCAGAAATAAATTTTGTTAGTTTAAGCCTTTAACAAAGACAGTGTGAATAATACAGTCCTTCATCTATGCGTAATTTATATGCCAGCTTATGACGTGGCGGCTTCAATTTTCGTGGAGAAGAAAGCGGGAAATATACTTGGCACAGAATCATCACTTAAAAATTTCCTTCCAGGCAATACTGGCTTGTAGTCTAAAGGTAAGAAATGGGTTGAACATACTCTCATGTGGGCTGATATGTGCGATTTCCTTTCAGCACGACGAATTTTGACAAGCCACTATTTCCTTAAAATGCTATCAATGGCAAGAAATGAAACGTTACTTTTTACTTGCCACATCTGCTTTTACACTGGGGAAATGCACAATACTGAACCATTATTCTATAAGGTATAAAATAACGAATATATAAGCGTAATTTGTAACTACAACGCGCACGAGCAACTCATGGCTGCCCACAACACCGGTTTGTAAACAAAGACACGTGTTAGCGTGACATAGAGGGCGGTACTGGACTAGTCATCCATTGCAACCCTTTTCAGTTCGGAGTGTTAATTAAGCTTAATGACATAATTCCAATGAGATTAGCTTTAATCATCTTACATTTGTCGTGAAAAGGAAATAAGAGAAAAATATGATAGGCTACTACGTTGTCGTAGCAGGCGGAGAGGTGATACTCCGACGTGCCGCATCCCAGGTGGCGGATAGGGGGGTCCTCACCGGCTTGCCGGCGGACTTGAGCGAAATAAAATAGCTCTCGCGGACCAAACACACAAAATCCAATAGTGTCTGTTCTGGTATCCAGCGATTATTGGTCAGCGTCTGTTCACCTAGTTGGTGCGGCTGTGAAATATGTCTTAACCTCAACAATCAAGTCAGCAATCATCGTGATCTTTCTTTAAGATCGCCACAACCACCTTCAACTTTAAGTAATCATGATGGAACAAAAGGAAAGAAATCCACTACCCCAGGCCCCAGTCACCGTGCTGGACTTTCCTGGTCATCGGATTCTGGGGGACCAGGAACATCATGAGGAGAAGAGTCGGAGCTTCTCAAAATCTCTACACAAACACTACATTGGCACTCTCAATGTTCATACTCTCTTCAAACTTGGAAAACTAAAACAACTCACCGACATGTTAGAAAAATTTCAAATAAAAATTCTTGCGATTCAAGAGACTCGTTTTCAAGATGAAAATCATTTCAACACAGAAAATTATAGGATTTATAAAGGTAAACCTGCTGTCAGAAGAGGTACACCATCATTGTTTGGAACAGGATTTGCAGTACACAAATCAGTCATGGATAACATTATTGACTTTAATTCCATATCAGAAAGGATCTCCACACTCTCCTTCAAATCAGGTAATAAAGGTTACACGATTATCAATGCACATGCACCTACAAATGAGCATAATAGAAAGAAACCACAAGAAGTTGAAGACTTCTGGAAAGACATGGAAGAAGTAACAAACAACATACCAGAAAGGCATGTTAAAATTTTAATGGGAGACTTTAACGCGCAATTAGGTAAGGAGAGAAAATACAGACAAATCACAGGCCCTCATTCAGCACACTATCGCACAAACAAAAATGGGGAACACCTCATAAAATATTGTCAAAATTTTAACCTCAAAATTATGTCGACACAATTTCAAAAGCCAAGACGAAAACTTACAACATGGAAAGCACCCAACACCGTATGGGGAGAATTCCAGATTGATCATGTGGCCATTTCTAACAAAAATACGCAGGAAATTTTAAATGTCAGAACGCGTAAAGGGTTCTTCGAGTTTGACCATTATTTGTTACAAGTCAAGATTAGACCAATCCCAAGAGAGAAAAAGACAACAAAAAACAAAATAGTGAAGCCTGATCCAGAATATTTGAAGATAAACAGGGACAAAATCATTGAAGAAATTAATATGCATCCAACAGACACTTGGACAGATCTTGCGACCACAGTTCAAAAGGCAATGCGTTGGGCACAACCTCCTAGAAAACGAAAACATAGGTGGTGGAACGTAATTTGTGATCAAGCCACTGAGAGAAGAACACAGGCATGGATGAAGTTCAGCAGTAACAGAACATCCGAAACATGGAAGGAATTTCACGAAGTTCAAAAACAATCATCAAAGGAAATCAGAAGAGAAAAACGAGCGTACGACAACAACAGGCTAAAAGAAATTGAAGAAGATTTTAAGAGAAATAACACAAGAAATTTTTACAGAACATTCAAAGAAAATATTAGGGGTTATCAGCCTCCTAGCCTCTGCTTTCGAAGAACAGATGGGTCCCTGGAAACGAACACGAAAGAAAACTGTACAATTCTCAAACAATACTTTAATAATCTTCTCAATTGTACAGAACCCACGGAGAAATTTACCTTCCAAAAAACCACATCCAATCCCGATTCTACTCCACCTACAATAGAGGAGATAGAGGAGATCATACAACAAATGAAAAATAACAGAGCGGCAGGAGAAGATGGCATTATTGCTGAAGTATGGAAGCTTCAAGATAAAAACATCACCAAAACAATTCATAAGATCATCACAGACATTTGGATCACAGAGAAAATGCCAGAGGAATGGAAATGTGCATTGATCCACCCATTACATAAAAAGGGTGATAAGTCAGATCCAAATAATTACAGAGGGATTTCTCTAGTGCCAGTCGCTTACGAAATATTCTCTAAAGTGTTATTGAACAGACTAGAACCACAAGCAGATCCACAAATAGGAGAATACCAGGCAGGCTTCAGAAAAGGAAGATCATGCATCGAACAGATCTGGAACTTTAGAACACTACTGAAAGTCAGACAGACAAAAAACACTGTAGTTACCTTTGTGGACTTTAAAAAAGCATACGACAGCATTGATAGACAAACGCTATTTGCAGTACTGGAAGAATATGGCATTGACAAAAAAAACAGGGCACTTATACAACAAATGCTCTCGGACACCACCTCTAAAGTTAAGTTCATGGGTGAAATTTCAGAACCCTTTCATATACGCACAGGTGTCAAACAAGGAGACGGCCTCTCACCAATCTTGTTCAACATGGTCTTAGACAAAATTGTTAAGCAGTGGGAGGAACAAGTTAAAGGAATACAGCTAGGAAGAACCCGTGAAACAAAAACAATCATAAAATGTCTAGCATTTGCAGATGACGTAGCCTTACTCAGCAATAACACACAGGAGGCAAAGGAAGCACTGGAACGATTACATGAAATAGCTGCTAAAACAGGTTTACAGATATCTTATGAGAAGACCCAATACATGGAACGACACACCAACAATGTACAAACCATGCATACCATATATGGATCCATACAAAGAGTTGAAAAATTTAAGTACTTAGGAGAATATATACAAATAGGAGGATCAAACAAGATGTCTAACATAGAACGAACGGAAAAACTCCAGAAAGCATACAAACTTACATGGTCACATTATAATAAGAAAAGCATATCAAGACAGGCCAAACTTAGACACTACAAAACAGTTGTATTACCAGAAGCATTGTATGCGTCAGAAACGACCACAATTGGAGCATCTGGCATCACAGAAACAGAAAAAATTGAACGTAAAATTCTGAGAAAAATATTTGGAGCAGTACACAGAGATGGGATATGGATGAAAAGACCTACCAAAGAGCTATATGAACACACAGATAGACTCACAGATATCATTAGAAAACGCAGACTAACTTTCTACGGGCACATACAGAGAATGAACAATAAACGACTTACAAAGAAAATCTTTGATGTAGTAAACAGTTCAAAAAGGAAAACAAATTGGTATCATGAATAGAAGACGATTTAAAGCAATTAGGGATCAACAAGCAAATGATAGAAGACAGAGAAAAATTCAGAAACAAAATTAAGAACGCCAAATTTTTAGTAAGTGAAAGGAAGAAGATAGGAACATTGTGGACGGAACAAAGGAAACAGGAGCACAGTCAATGGATGAAGAGATTTTGGGAAGAGAAGAAGGGAAAGAAGTGAAAATTGTGACATCATGAGATACTTAAGTTCAAACACTGTCCATAAGGGCAACAATGATGTAATAATAATAATAGGCTATATCATAAATATAGCCGGCCCCGTGGTGTTGGGGTAGCGCGCCTGCCTCTCACCCGGAGGCCCCGGGTTCGATCCCCGGCTCCGTCAGGGATTTTAAAACTGACGTGAGGGTTGGAACGGGGTGCACTCAGCCTCGTGAGGACAATTGAGTAGCTGTCTGACAGTGAGACAGTGCCCCGGTCACGAAAACCAAGATTAACGGCCGAGGGGACCCGACGCGCTGACCACGCATCACCCCAATATCTGCAGGCCAATTGGCTGGGCACCGGTCGCTTGGTAGGCCTAGGCCCTTCAAGGGCTGTAGTGCCACGGGGTTAGGTTAGTAATATCATAAATATCCGGGTACAAGTAAGGATATTCAACAAGTTCGTATTGGATTCTGAAAACTATCCGCAAATTTACTCCTAACATTATCCCCAGCTTATCCGCTACCCGCACAGCCATGCAAACTATATCCGCATGGCAAAAGATGTTGCAAATCTGGATCCATGCAGGGCTTAATGTATGGGCCATAGACATGATTCCTGTAGATGTTACAGGAGCCTCTTAATTCTGCAATTAGTTTCACAGTCCTCTTTAGTTATTATTTTTGTCACAAACTGATCTTACAACAGGAAATGTGCCCCAACCATCAAGGTATGGTACCACTGCACAAGAAGTAATTTAAATACCAGCATTACGGGCATTGATAGGGTGGGCAAGAAAGGAGTCTTCCCCATCCCTGGTTACGAAATTACCAAGAATTCAATTAATTAATTTGTGCTTTGCAACAGAAATAAAATTCTTCTTTAAACATTAACAGGAGAAGAAATTGCCATCAAGCACTACAAGATTATCAATCCTTGTGCTCAACCACTTGGATGGCACTTCTGCCCTAACCTACAAGAACACCCATGACCAACCAAAAGCCCCTTTCAAGAGCCCTCCGCTGCAGGGCCCAAACACCTCTCCACCCTTGTTGTCACAGGTGCTGTTGAAAGACATGATGTTCATCCATAAAAGCTTCATAGCCTTTATGGTCAAAATCCATTCACTCGAGATCCATCTGTAAGAAATGCAAACACACATACAAATTAAATTTCATGTCACAACATAACACGAGTAAGAGGTACCATACATCATAACAGTCAACACTTAAAAAAGTGACATTTATGCATGTGAGGAGGAGGAGCAGAGCAAAACAAGTTCCAGAAGTTGGCAGAAAGGGATTATTATACCACTATTCAAAAAAGGGGACAAGGAGTGTGTAAACTACCGAGGAATTACTATAATCTCTCATGTTGCCAAGATCATGGAAAGAGTACTAGAGGAACGAATCCGATAAAAGGTTGAACCAAATTCAAGGGGAACAGTTTGAGTTCAGAAGGGGAACTATGGAAAAACACTAGGAATATGGGAAAGACAGGATAATGACCTTCATCGACTTAGAAAAGGCATATGATAGTGTCCCTAGAGACAGAGTTTGGGAAAGCCTAAAACAAAAAGGTATTCGAGAAGAAATAATACAAATGATAAAAGCGATGTACAGTAATTGTTCCAACTATGTCAAGGTTCAAGTACATAAAACAGGATGGTTTGAAATTGAACATGGATTAAAAACTACAGACAAGAAAGGAAGCGTACACAGGTACAAGAATGAACATAATCCTATTTGCTGGTGATATTCTGATTTGGGGAGAGAATGAGAATGTGGTCCAAGAACAGCTGGATGTACTGAAGGAAAATATAGAGAAATGGGGAATGAAAATCAGTGTAGAGAAAAGTAAGACAATGGTAATGACAAGAGGAAAGATAGAAGGAAAAAGGATTGTTAAAATTGGAGATGTAGATCTGGAAGTAGTAGAGCACTTCAAATATTTAGGAAGTGAATGGATGGAAAATGCAAGATTGGATATGGAGATCAACTAGAGAATACAATGTGGGAGCGTTTTCTATCAACAGGTTCAGAGTTTAATTAGGGATAAGGACATACCACTGAAGGCTAAAGAAGTGATGTACAAGACCTCTTACTTACCAATGATGGCATATAGAGCAGAAACTTGGCCGATGGCTAGGAGAGATGAAAGTGTAATACAGGCAGCCGAAATGAAATTCCTGAGGAGTATGGTACAACATTCCAATGTATATTGTGTTAAAATTTGGATTCGATCAGATGACTGGGTTTTTAGATAATAATTCTTAAATGTGACGCATGGTTGAAACACGCTTAAAAACGGGCACTTTTTGTGTTCCAACTGCGATAAAAAAATATTAAAATATAAATTAAAAATTCCAAACCTACATGAACTAACGTAAAATAGAACGACGAAAATGATGATGTTATTGGTTTTTATATAGGTCTATTGGTTACATCACAAATAACCTTCAAATTCAAGTGCACATAATATTTTGGTCGACAGTAAGCTTTGCAGATACACGCCCATATGAATGACAAAACACGTGTGAACTAACGATATGAGTCAGCGGAGTGCACTCATCATCGGCTGAACCACGGATCTGCGCCAGTCACAGCTGGCTTTGCTTACCGTGTTTACTAGCGCGCACATATAGGCTTTTGTGACCCTGTATGTTTTCCCACTTATATGTCTCCTATTTCTGTCTTTCTTTCTTTCTTTCATTCTTTTTGTTTTAAGAAATTATCACACTAATATGCAGTTGTATTTTTGCAAAACCTTTCCTGTATTTATGTTCGACGGTGTCGAAATGTGAACATTATGTGTCAGAAAACTGTATCATAATGGAGCTCATTATAACACTATTTTTAGCCTACTTTTCACATTTTGCAAAAGTGATGAAAAAGTAGACTTATGAGATCGAACCGGGAAAATGTCTGTCTGTCTGTCTGGCTGTGTGTGTGTCCCCCCTATCAACTCCTAAACGGCTGCAGCAATCGAAACCAAATTTAGTATGAGTGAAGATGTGCACCGGAGTATCTCTCGTCCATGTTTGAGAGTGATGTCAGTGCTACCAACTGCTGAAAAAACGCACTAGAAATTTGAGCTCCATGTTGGATATCTTGCAAGGTATGCATGGGAGCTATTCCAAAGTTGGTACACGTGTGGATAATACTATTTCAGTTTAATTTCAAGGAGGCCAATCTTGACAGTGTTGCCAAAATAATTTTAAGCCTTCAGATGGGTCCAATGTTTAAATGCATATAACTTCTACACTATCAATTGGATTTCAACCAAATTTTGTATGTAATATCTGTACATAAACAGATATGACTGAGCGTATTCTTAAGAGCCGCCAGGCGTGCCAACTGTTCATAATTGCTCTCTCTATTTTTTTTTATCCAAATACCTATATATCAGAAAGTATGCAAGCCGACAGCTTTAAACTATGCACACGTATATTCTGACATTTTAGATTAATTTGGAGTAACTTATATACGTCGGTTCTACCAACATGATTATAAGCCTGCTGATAGTACCAATTTTTAAATACATGCAACATCTATACTATCAGTTGGATTTCAACCAAATTTCGTATGTGCTATGTGTACCGTAACAGATATGACTATAAGTATTGTTAAGAGCAATCAGGGCTGCCAACTGTTAATAAATGCTGTCTATATTCTTTTTACCCTAATATCAATATATCAGAATGTATGCAGGCCAACGGCTTGATACTTTGCACACGTATAGCACCTGACCCTCTTAGATAATTTGGAGTAATTAATATAAGTCACTGCTGCCAACATGATTCTAGGCCTGCTGATATGTCCAATTTTAAAATACAGGTGGCTGAAGGGGGTGGAAGTAGAGAGGAGTAAGCGTGAAGAAGAGAGAAGAAGACTGGACAAAGGTGGTGGCTGAGAGATGGTAGGAAGACAGAAGACGTTGGAGAGGCTTGTGTTCCAAACAGACCCGGCCAGTGGCTGGAAACTGTGCAAGATGATGACGATGATGCAGGCTCAAACAATGAAAGTTCAAATCTTGGTAGAGACTGTAGCCATCCTGAATGTAGTGTCCCCCTGCCTTTTTTCACACTTACTTATTTAATATCCTGGGGCACCCACCCCTACATTTTATCACGTTCCATTATTTCTTCTCCTATACGAAGGATAACCATTGGCATTATCTTTGCTCTCTTCCTGTAAGTATTTTCTATCTAAATTGCATTTTGTAAATATTGTCAATTCAAATAACAGTACAGTAAGTATGTAGTTAGTTGTAGTTGTAAGTAGGTAGTTAGTTTGTCTATTAGATATATGTCATTGTTCTATTAGACTGTGGTGTGTGAGTGTGTCTGGTAACAGTTGCATTGTTTATTAGTTATAGTTCATTGTTTCAGTAGACTGTGATGTGTGATTGCATGTGAGTGTGTCTGGTGACAGACTGTTTTAGTGGTAGTATTTGTTGTTGGTGGAACTTTAGTATTTTTTCGGTAGTAGAATTTTGGTATTTAATTGTTAGTACAGTAGAAGGTTAGTATTTTTGTTAGTAGAATTGCTCTTTACTTATTCTGAAAGGGAGTAGCAGCCTTTCAGATTAAATCAATTCTTTACTAGTCTTATAGACGGTTAAGATATTGATAATATAAGCCAAATAATGGCTACACTGCGTCCTGCTGCACGGCTGAAAGCAAGGGGAAACTACAGCCGTTTGCTATTCCCGAGGATATGCACCTCTCTATGCATAATTACATGTGATGATGGCCTCCTCCCTTGTAAAATTTCAATCCGGAGGTAAACTAGTCCCCCGTTCGGATCTCCGGGTGAGGACTACTCGAGAGGGGGTTAACATCACAGAAGTGACAAAGAGGAACTCTGACATTCTACGGATCGGAGCGTGGAATGTTAGAAGTCTGCTAGGAAATGGAAGGTTAGAAAACTTAGAAAGGGAAATGGATAGGTTGAGGTTGGATTTGGTTGGGATTAGTGAAATGCGCTGGCAGGAAGAACAGGACTTTTGGTCAGGAGACTATAGGGTCATTAGCACTAAATCAAACAATGGCCAAGCAGGGGTTGGCCTCATATTGAGTAGGAAACTTGGACAGCGGGTGGAATATTATGAGCAATATAGTGAACGGATTATTGTAGCAAAAATAAATACTAAACCTACCTGCACCACAGTGGTACAAGTCTATATGCCTACCAGTCAAGCTGATGATGAGGATGTTGAAAAGGTCTACGAAGAAATAGACGAAATTCTGAGGTATATCAAGGGTGATGAAAATGTTATAGTAATGGGAGATTGGAATGCTGTGGTAGGAAAAGGGAGAGAAGGGAAGATAGTAGGAGATTTCGGATTAGGTGAAAGGAATGATCGAGGAAGCAGGCTGGTAGAATTCTGCACTGAGCATGAGTTGGTCATAGCTAACACCTTATTCAATAACCACAATAGAAGAATATACACATGGATGAGACCAGGAGATACAGGGCGTTACCAAATCGACTTCATTATGGTCAAGCAGAGGTTTCGAAACCAGATTTTGGATTGTAAAACATATCCTGGTGCTGACATAAACTCTGACCACAATCTGGTTGTAATGAAATGCAGATTAAAGTTGAAGAAACTGAAGAAAAGTCAAAAGCCAAAAAGGTGGGCAATAGACAGACTGAAAGAGAAGGATGTAAACGAAAGATTCAAGAAGAGTATAAAGGAAGGACTAATGAAAAACCCTAAACAAGCTTCAATTGCAGACGAATGGGCACTTTTGAGGAATGAAATAACAAAATCCGCAGAAGAAAACATTGGTAGGAAAGAAAGAATAGGTAGAAAACCGTGGATCACTCAGGATATACTCGAATTGATGGATGAAAGGCGGAAGCACAAGAATGTAAGAGATGAAAAGGGGAAAGCAGAATACAGACGTCTGAGAAATGAGGTTAACAAGAAGTGCAAGGAAGCGAAAGAAGAATGGTTGAAAGAGAAATGTGCTGGTATAGAAAATTGTCTGAAATTAGGAAAAGTGGACACAGCTTATCGAAGGATTAAGAATATTTTTGGGGAAAAGAAGACTAAGTGCTGTAATATTAAGGACACAAATGGAAAGCCTCTAACAGATAGGGAAGAAAAGGTTGAGAGATGGAAAGCTTACATAGAGAGTTTGTATAAGGGAAAGGAGATTGAGAATCATGTAATGGAAAGGGAGGAGGAAATTGATGAGGATGCGAAAGGAGATTTAATATTGAGATCAGAATTTGATAGAGCTTTGGAAGACTTAAGCAGGAACAAAGCACCAGGCATAGATGATATACCGATTGAGTTGCTACGCTGCATAGGAGAGGAAGGTCTGATCAGGTTATTTCACTTGGTGTGTAGGATTTATGAGACAGGTGAGGTACCCCCTGATTTCAAGAAGAATGAAATCATCCCTATACCAAAGAAAGTGGGAGCTGACAGATGTGAAGATTATCGTACAATCAGCTTGATTACTCATGCTTCAAAGATCCTGTCTAGAATAATTTACAAGAGGATTGAGAGCCAGATAGAAACGGAGTTGGGTGAAGACCAGTTTGGTTTCAGGAGAAATGTAGGAACAAGGGAAGCTGTACTAAGTCTTAGGCTGATTTTGGAAGGTAGAATAAGGAAAGATAAGAGAACGTTCATGGCTTTTGTAGACTTAGAAAAGGCCTTTGATAACGTTGATTGGACTAAATTGTTTGACATTTTGAAATCGATTGGAATAAAGTACAGGGATAGGAGGGTGATATACAATCTATACAGAAACCAGACAGCAGTCATTCGAGTTGAAGGACATGAGAGAGAAGCTGGTATTCAGAAAGGTGTAAGGCAAGGCTGCAACTTATCACCCATACTTTTCAATCTTTACATTGAACAAGCAATGAAGGAAATTAGAGAAAAATTTAAAGTGGGAGTGAAGATTCAAGGAGAAATAATTTCAACTCTGAGATTTGCTGATGACATCGTCATCTTGGCCAACAAGCCTGAGGATTTGAATGAGTTTTTGAATGGTATGGACTCCGTCTTACGGAAAGAATTCATGATGAAAATTAATAAATGTAAAACAAAAATACTGGAATGCAGCCGAAATAAATCACAAACCTCTATGGAGATCAAATTGGCAGGTGAAAAGCTGAAGGAAGTAGGAGATTTCTGTTACTTAGGAAGCAGAATAACCAGTGATGGACGAAGCAAAGAGGATATAAAAAGTAGGTTGGCTCAGGCAAGAAAAGCATTTCTACAAAAAAGGAATCTGCTGACATCGAATATAGATTTAGGTATTAGGAAGTCATTTTTGAAAGCCTTTGTCTGGAGCGTGGCGCTCTATGGAAGTGAAACTTGGACTATTGGTACAGCAGAAAAGAGGAGAATTGAAGCATTTGAAATGTGGTGCTACAGGAGAATGATGAAGATCAGATGGGTAGATAGGGTTACAAACAAAGAGGTATTAAGACGAGTGGGAGAGGAGAGATGTTTCTGGCGACTGCTAATGAAGAGAAGAGATAGGTTGGTAGGACACATACTAAGACACCCAGGAATAGCAAGCTTAGTTATGGAAGGAAGGGTCGAGGACAAGAACTGTAGGGGTAGACCAAGTTTAGAATATGTTAAACAGATTGCCTCGGATGTAGGGTGTGGTAGCTATGTAGAGATGAAACGATTAGCTCAGGACAGGGAGGCATGGAGAGCTGCATCAAACCAGTCAAAAGACTGAAGACTCAAACAACATGGTACAGAAGACTAGGAGAGAGAGAAATGAAGACATTCAAAAGGAAGTGAATGTACAGAAGCTGAATGATAAGCTGGGGCAGAACAGATTGAGATGGTATGAACATGTGAAAAGGATGAATGATGAAAGAATGCCGAAACAAGTGATGGGGAGTCGGATGACTAGAAAGAGCGGACGAGGAAGACAGAGTACGGTGCATGGATTTGATGAAGGACAGTGTGAGAGAACGAAACCTGGAGTGGAGTTCAGTGGTTGAGGAAGGATGGTGGACGGACAGAGTTAAGTGGAGGGGTGTCATATTTGCTCCGACCCAGCTTAGGCTGGAAAACTGAAATTGATGATGATGAGTATTAATTTACTGTATAAATAGGCCTGCAATTCAGCAGAATGAACAAGTTGTTATTTCATTCAAAGACATGAACTACATTTCTTTTATTTATTTATTTATACTTCCTATAGGCGATTAGACACAAAGTATGCATATATTACTATTCTACCTTATTCTACACTACTATTTGTAGAAAGTGAAACACCCAGAAGAAATGGTCAGTGACAATCCCAGAACAGGGTACGTGTAGGCCTGTGGTACCATACCAAGGGATTGAAATCGCCGAGAGATGGCGTGCACATTCGCCCACCAGTGCTCTCTGTAGTGGGACCGGACAGGTCAGTGTTCCGCACAGCTCTGTCGGCGTGGGGCCGTCATACCAAGTGGAAACATGTAAGTAAGTGCAACGATGCCTCGCCGACATCACAGGGTGGACTATCAGCATGTGAGTGCGGTTGAACGGGGCAGCATGCTTGGGCTCCGGGAGGCCGGTCTGTCGTTCCAGGATATAGCGGCTCGTACAGGGCACACTGCGTCAACAGTAAGGCGTATGTGGATCCAGTGGAGAGAGGGGGGCCGTACACAGCGACGAAAGGGTACAGGATGACGCAATGTGAGCACAGCGTGAGACGACCGTCATCTTCTCTGCATGGTCGTATCGGACAGAAACAGTGTCGTCCTTGGTATTGGCTGGACTGGTAGCACGTATGCCACTGCGTTGGCTTCCATTGACTGGGATGCCTCCCGACTACAATGGGCACGTGCACACCGACACTGGCTGGCCGAGTGGCGAAATGTAGTGTTTTCGGAAGAGTCCCGCGTCAACCTGTCCTACAGTGATGGCCGCATACGCTTTCGCCGCCGCCGTGGAGAACGCAATCAGGCAGACTGTATTGTCGAGCGGCATAGCAGAAAAACACCAGGTGTAATGGTTTGAGGCACAATTGCCTATAAAAGGCGATCGCGCCTTGTACGTCTTGCGGAAAATCTAAACAGTGACCGCTACATCAGGGAAGTTTTACAGCCCGCGGCACTGCCCCTCTTGCAGGCCGTTCCACAGGCCATATTTCAGCAGGACAATGCCCGCCCGCATGTGGCGAGGAATGTGCAAGCCTTCTTCGTAGAACGACGGATACCTCTGCTTCCCTAACCTTCCCGTTCACCTGACATGTCGCCCATCGAACATGTCTGGGATATGGTCGGTCGGCAACTTGTTAGTTCAGGTCCACCTGCCGCAACTGTTAATGCTTTGTGGCCGCGCCTACAAACCTCGTGGGACGGTATTCCCCACCAGCGTAATCAAGCGCTGTATGATTCCATGCCACGACGTCTAGCGGCTCCGAGTGCAACATGTGGTGGCGCGACGCCATACTGAAGATCGACCGTCAACGTGCATGTACCGGACTGTCCTAATCAGTAATGTATTGTGATGTCCCTAATCTGTGGTATAAAGTGCAATGAGGTCACATCTCTTGTCCTTAGCATTTCACTTTCTACAAACAGTACTGTGCTTTATTAAGAAAAATTGAAAGAAAAAGAACTGTTTTCTAGGAATAGTTAGCTAGGTGTGTAGTTATGGGCCATTTCCCATGGATCAGCATTTTGCGCTTAGTGTTAAGTTTTGGATGCTTACCTCTTCGCACACCATGCTCCAGAGAACCAGACACTGAGCTACTGAGGACTTGAGCGGCTATCTTCACATTAATTTTAGAACGGGAATCAAGTTGAATGTGACTATCGGTCAGTTTCTTGAGTAACTGAAATATGCTCTTCTTATCCTGTGCTTCCAGCTTGCCACACCCTCATATTCCAAACCTAATGTTTTAAGAACACATTTTGCATCATACTGTTCTGAGCACACTTCAGGAAATGGGGAGGATCAAAAAGAGTGACAATTTTCCTGCCCCTGAATGAGAAGACAGGATCAGAAGGCGAGTATTGAGAGCTGCTCTGTTGCTGGAGCCTAGATCACACACTGTGGCCATAATGTTAGCTCCAGCATCAGAGCAAGCACCAAGGACCTCAGGGATGAGCTGACTCAAATACAATGACGACAAAACACTACTGCTGAAATAGAAAGCTTCCACTTCTGCACTAGTCCACGAAGCATGAGCACCAGAGCAGACTTTGCCACAAGGTTAGTCCTACCCAAGTGCCCACGATCCTCTAAAACCTACATACAATCACAAATCTTGAATTGTAGCACAAGCCTTCTTTCAGCGACACCTCGTCAAAGACAAGATAGCAGTCTGTCACGATCCGACATTTGATTGAGTGCTTGGAGTGGTGAAGATGGATTCATTGATTCAGTCTTGAAGGGAGAGGAATTCTCTACGGATATCAATGTCCTCTTACTTGGGAGCACTAAAAGTCTACTCGAAACAGGGTAACATCTGGGGCACTGCTTGTAAATGGACAGTGTCATGATTTTCTCTTCTACAGTCCAGAACCTTTCCTTTGGTTTTCTCTTTGAACATCACATCTGTGACATCAAAAAAGTAGCCGCAGTGGAAGACATTTCTTTCTGCAAAATATTGCAAATATTACAAAAAGATGTGCCTTTCAACTCCTTTTATTTAGCCAGATACTTCTTCTGCAACTCAAAGTAGACCTTGTCTCGCTTTTGGCGAAACGTAGGAGTCGTTGCTTCATAAGAGTTAACTCGGACTTTGTTTTTTAATTTTGAGCTAAGACAAGGTCAACGTCTTGTGTTCTCTCCTCCCCACTCTCACTGAACCACTTAACTGTGTGCTATTGCCTGCAGTTGCAAAACTATCATGTGGTTTAGTGAAACAAGAAGTCGCAGAAGACTGTCCAGCAGATTTATCATGTGGTAGGCATCCCAGATCAGTATCAGAGACATCAGGGTCCAATGAAGAAAATGCCAGGAGAGAGACGCAGGGAGGGGTGGATGTTGAGGTACTGGGCAGAGGGGAGAATGGTCTTGTGACAGGCTGTAGGAGACGGACAGGAGTACCGGTACCTTCAGGAATGGGTATTGTGGTTGATTCATTAGGTACTGGGAGAGAGGCAGGAAGATGTGAAGATGTTGGGGGAAGGGCACAACAGATAGAACTTCAGGAATGGGTTCATGGGATGTTGCTTGTACTGAAGGCAAAGCATTCCTGTTTAGCCTCATCAGTAGCTTCTTCTGGTAAGCGTTTTGAGAAAAATTTTCACTGCATACAAAGAAATGGGAGCATTCTCTCCTGGGGTGCCCTACCAAGGAGACATATCGGCAGAAAGCTACCCATTCCTCAAATCTGTAACAAAAAGTACACTGTGAGGGGGAGGACATTACCCTTGCATTGATACACTACCCTAATTACTATTAACAACCTTACTATAGCATTAGAAAGTAGAATACGAGCCAAAGTGGAGAGAAAATTGAGAGAGGAGCAGTATGGATTCAGACCTGGGAGATCAACAGTGGATCTCATATTTTCAGTGAGACAGCTCCAGGAACACCACTACGAATTTGGAGAGGATCTGTTGATGGCCTTCCTGGACATCGAAAAGGCCTATGATAGTGTGTGTAGGGAGAAGCTTTGGAAAGCAATGGAAAACATGGGAGTGGAAAAAGAGACTGTAGGCAGAGTGAAGGAGATGTATTGTGGAAGTGTGAGTTGTGTGAAAGTTGGAGGGGAAAGAACAGAGTGGTTCAGACAAATGAGTGGCCTGAAACAGGGTAGTGCGCTGTCACCCCTTCTCTTTATTGTGGTTATGGACGAGGTAATGACACGGATAGCAGGAAAGATAGGAGAAGATAAGATGAAAGCAATGGTGTTTGCAGATGATCTCATGGTCTGGGGAAACAAGGAGGAGGAAATTCAGGAGCAACTGAAGGCTTGGGAAGAAACAGTGGGAGAGTACGGATGGAAGTTCAACATCAGTAAATGTGAGATCCTGTTAACGACCAGGAAAAAGGACAGACCAGTGAGTGGGATAACACTTGGAGGTGGACAGCTGAAGAGGGTGGAAAGTCTCAAGTACTTGGGAAGTATAGTGGAGGAAAATGGGAGAAATGACAAAGAGATTACGGAACGTGGCAGACAGGCAGAAGCATTTCTGAGAAGCATTAGGAGCTTAGTGTGGAATAAAGATGTCCCACAAAAAAGCAAGGAAGTGTTATACAGAAGCTACTATATCCCGATACTGACCTATGCTTCGGAAACGTGGACAATGAAGAAAAGAGACATAAGCAGAATACAGGCAGGTGAAATGAAGTTCCTGCGAAGTAGGATCGGAGTAACAAGAAGAGACAGGGTGAGGAATGAAAAGGTCAGGGAAATGGTGAAAGAGGAGCCCTTGCAAGGTAGGATTGAGACATCAAGACTGAGGTGGTATGGACACTTAAAGAGAATGGATGAGAAGAAGATTCCCAAGAGGATACATGAGATGCAGATGCAGAAGAATCGACCAAGGGGAAGACCAAGAGATAGATGGCTGAAAGGAGTGGAGGAATGTGTCAAGAAGAGAGGCGAGGACTGGACCAGAGTGACAGCGGAGAGGTGGTGGGAAGAAAGAACTAAGTGGAGAGGCTTATGTTCCAAACAGACCCAGCCTGGGGCTGGAAACTGTACAAGATGATGATGATGATGATGACTATAGCATTCTCAAGGTTCCTGAAAAATGAGTAGGTGGAATGGCAGTGACTTTTGAAGCTGAGTGTAATTCACACACCTCTCTAGTCCTGTTCACAGTAGCATAAAGAGGTGGCCTCATTACTAGCACTATTTATAGTGATGTGGGACGGGTAAATACCCAGTGGGAAGGTAAATATAAATTGGGTATTTACCCTCCGGTCTTTTAAATACCCAAAATGAGGGTATTTTCAATTTTTGAGCTTTGTACAACACTTTTTGATGTGTTGATGAAGTGTTGGACAAACAAGGACTGAAACACAGGTATTTGATGCCTTAAATTGAAATCAGGAACAATATTTATCCTTAAAAATAAAAAAAGGAAATTGGATGTCCAGGTATTTTTGGGTATTTATATGTTATGTTTTGACACTGTAACCTTGTCTTTAATTAGTTTTGTTTTGTTTTTCCTTAAACTAAAGTAAAATATTGAATAAAACCTTTTGGTTGTTTTGTGTTTTAAATTTTTAATAAATGCCAAGATATTGAGATGGTCGAGTTTTATTACGATACTGGAAATGAGCAACAAAGATGTGGGAGGGAAAAGCTACTTTTGTAGTAAGAGTAAGCTATTTGCATATTAATTGAAAGTGTATGCCAAAACTCAAAATGTAATAAAATATATTCAATAGAAAGGACATTTGAAAAAAAAAAAAAAAAAAATGCTTAGTAAAAGTGCTTTTCAGTTATTTTTCATTCAATTTTAAATATTAATTTTTTAAATCATACTCTAAATAACACAAATGCATGTCAGGAAGTTTTTGTAGTATGTGGGCTCTATAATGGGTGAAGATTTACTGTATGCCAGCAAGCATATGGGTTGGCAACACTGCTTAGCTCATCCTACCCAGCATTCAAACTGACACTGTACTTCCCTCTCATTTTCTATTCTTTGTTTGATTTTCTGTTTACTATTTACTAGCCTTTTTGGTTATTCGATTATTTATTTTATATATGAACTAGCAACCCACCCCGGCTTCGCCCGGTAACAGTTATGGAAGCAAGGTGATAGGCTACTTCTAACGGAGGTCTTATAAGATATCCTTGTATACGACATTAGTCGTTTTCCCTCCAGCAGTGAACACGAAAAGATTTCGGTTTGATGTAACAAGCGATAGAGCCACGTAAAGCTGTCCATGAGAAAAACATTCTCCATTAAGATCAACTCCAGTCACGCTAAGTGTCTGATCCTGTGCTTTGTTTATAGTCCTGCCAAAGCAGACTCTTACTGGAAATTGAACTCGTTTGAAACGATAAGGCAAATCTGAAGGAATCATAGGGATTCTGTGTACTAAGACCGTTTCTCCTGTACCACAGCTAATTAAGATAGTTGATTCAATGAAACAGTTTTTCAAAGTTTTCATTACCAATCGTGTCCCATTGCATAACATTGGTGGTTGTAAATTACGTAGCAATATAATAGGCACTCCTACTTTTAAAATAAGCTTGTGTGGTGGCAAGCCAGAAGGAAGTAAAGAATTTAGGAATTCTGTAGGGTAATGAACAGCTTCTTCACTATCGACTACTGCGTCTAGCCTACTGAGTAATATACTAGAGCCTGCGCAGTGAATTTGGATAACGACAAGTCATTAGTTTTCACTACTTGTTCGTTTGTCGGCGATAATATTGCTCTTTCTTTAAACCATGAATGAGACTTGTTAGATAGGCCATGGATTTGAGGATAAACGTTATCAATCAATTCTTGAATACTGCTTACTAAAGCACAGAAATCGTCACTGAGGGTAATGTTACCGTCAATGACCGGTAAATCTCCATTTCCGACTCTTTAGCAAACAAACTATTATCTTCTGAAGATAAGAGTAGCCTACTCTCATGTTAGTTTTGAGTGCCAATTTGTTATATCTGGCCAGATGAAGCGTTCACTTCGTCGGCTCTCGTTCCTCTGGTAACAACTGGTAAGATTTGACGAAAATCTCTGGCGAACAAAACTGTGCAGCCACCCATAGGTGTGTTCCGAATCCTTAGATCACGCAAGGTCCTGTCTACAGCTTCAAACAGAAGTTTTGTGCGACATTGTAGCCTCATCCCATACAACTAAAGAACAATTTTGGATTAAACTGGCAGTGTTACTTTGTTTTGAAATATTACATACATTTCCATAATTACTGCTGACTTTCAAAGGAAGTTTAAATGTTGCATGTGCTGTTCTTCCTCCTTCCAAAAGAGTGGCTGCAATTCCAGATGATGCGACGGCAAGAGCAATATTACCACCAGACCTCACTTTGGCGAGCAACACATAAATCAAGAACGTTTTGCCTATGCCTACAGGGGCATCGAGAAAAAATATCTTACCTTCCTTCTTAGTGTTATAAGCTTGTTTCTGATCGTGGTTCAGACGGTGTTCTTCTTGAGCAACGGTTTGAAGGTGCAGAGAACGAAGTCTTTCTTCCTCTTGTGGCAATCTAGAAATTATTTGTTGCTCTGTTTCATTGTTACGTGATAAGCACTTTTTTATTTTGTGATGTCAATGAACTATGACCTATATCCGTTTAACATCTCGGCATGATGGCTTAACATCACTGACTGGACTATTAATTATAACGAATTCTTGTCAGATGTAATTTAAGAATGGCGAGGTGCATGAAACACAAATCCCCCTTCCGTCCAATCTTAAATTGACTGTGTATTTTGCGGAATGGAAAGTTCACAGGCGAAATGAAGAAAAACCGAGTTGAACTTCCAGGAAACTCCAAACACAACCAGCCTTCTCTGAAGTCTTAACTCAACACGACGGTTTGCTGCTGGCTGTATCTGGGGTAATAGGTTCGCCCGCTAGTTAGGCTGTAACAGGGGTGATAAGACTCTCCCTTAGCTAGCTCGTAAATTGTCGCCTCAATATTAGAATGGACATGGTTGGAAGAAATGAAAACGTAAAAATACTTATCATGGGCGATGTATTGAAGATAGAGATATGCTCTCCTGGATTTTATGTAGAACTTTTCATGCTGAACAATTCTTACACTCATAGTATTTAGATATGTTTAACGGTTTGCCCAAAATCAACTTAAAAAGCGTTCTGACGCCAAATTTTTTTTGTTTATTTTTTTCACTGAAATAGTTACTGCTCTGCTTCCTTTGATCATAAATAAATTATTTTCTACAGAAATCATCCTCGAGATATCCTTTACAGAATTGTGAAACCCGCATCAAAATATATCCAGAGGTTCTCGAGATTACCCGCGACATCCAAGAATCGGGGACTTTGTTTTATACTAAGTAGAGATAATTTTACAAATTGTTCTGAAAAAAACTGTACATTACACCTTTTGTAGAACTTGGCCAATGCTCTGAATAAATTTACCTCAACTTTTATCTCAATGTTTGCAAGAAAAAGGCCTAGTTCAATTCTAACCCTGAGTTTTTAAGGTTATAACTATTGAATTTTATCTCCTGATCTAATTCCCAATTCTAATTAAATTTAATTTTATTAACTATCTAATGTTGTTACATTTCTAAAAAGTTAATGTAGAATAGTTTGCATAGTTTAAGGTTCAACTTACCATGACACAGGAATTTTAATGAAAAATCTAAAATACCCGGGTATTTACCCAAATTGGGTATTTACCCGGGTATATACCCTGGGTTTATAATTACCTGGGTATTTTATATCACTATTTATTTCCCTGAAAATCTCATAGTAGAGGCAGTTCACCTTCAATGTTTGACTTCTGACAAATGAAAAATAATTTATACAGAATAATGCCACTCACTTGCTCTGCCTCCTAAAACAACAATTCCTCCAACGAATTGAACAACTAAGCGCTATGGAAATATTTTCCTATGGTAATGGACTGATAATGTCTTGGTAGCATAATATTGTGTACATACAATAATACAGTTTTGTGATTTATAAAGCGAGAATGAATTCATGATTCTTTGAGATCGTGTGAGGTCAGTGATTAAGCTTGTAAAGGAAAGTCGTGGCAATTGTTTAAACATCTGCACTAGAAAATTTACTGAATTTCTCAAAGCATTACTGAATTTAGTCCCACAATGTGCAGTGTTGGCCTAACTGTTTGCCTCCCATATTTGTCATCATTCTCTTATCTCTACAGTCAGCCTGCTCTTGTGTTTACGAAACAATATTAACTGCTATGCCCACACCATATACCAGGGTGTCCAGCCAAAATGGGATTTTCAATTCAAGGTTTTCAAGGCTCAAAAAACACGATTTTCAAGGTTTTTTCCCTTCTTTTAAAAAAATAAATAAAAGAAGAATAGACTACTGTAAGTGAATTTCAAGGTGTGGGGGCTAAGAAAACTATTATTGTAATAGCAGACCAATTAAATGTAAATTGAAGAGAATAGTATTTTGCTAAGCAAAACACAGAATAATCAAGGGACTCTTACTACACAACTAAAGGCATTTTTTCCCAGAAAAAAAAAAAAAAAAAAGGATTCTCGGCAAGATTTTTTAAAACTGCATCATGTGCATTTCATAATAGCTGTTGCTAATTCCATTTAGTGAAGAATCACTTCTATGCAAAGTTCATTAAAAGCGGTTTTCAAGTGATTCCTTGCTTGGTGCTGTGAGTTAGCTTGGTGAGGCAAAAAATCAGTTATATTTCCAGAAAGAAAATTAATCAGTCTTTCATAGTTACACAACAATTAAAAAGGAAAAAAATAAATCTCGTGTACATTTTGGTACGAAAGCAAACTTAAAGTTAACTCATTTGAGAACAAAATTCCTTACATTCTACAAACAGAACAAGAGGGCAAAAAAGATGGCTTTTTGGAAACGTAAATCACATTATTAGGTAAGTACATACTTGAATTAGCATTACGAATATTGGTGATTCACCATAAAAACTAGATTTTGGCATACCAAGACTAGAGCACGTTCGAATCTTTCAGTTCCTTTACTTGGTCATCGATTTGTGCTGCTTGCTTAGCAGCATCAGTTAGCAAAGCTGCCTTCCTTGAGTTTAGTTCTTGGATCATTTCTGCCTTCCGTTTTTTATCAGCTTCAGCTAAGGTCTCATTTTTTGCTTTTTGCTCGCGTAAATGATCTTGGTACAGAGAGTGCGCATTTCGCATTGACAAAATGAGAGATTTTGGTATATTAACCTTTTCTACACCACCTGCGTCGAGGATAGCTTCATGAACACTGCGCTGGGCTACTAAACTAGGCTCCATCTGGTTATCAACGATGCACTGTTCATTAATCGAAAAACCACGTTCGAACGTGGCGTTTCCGTGGGACAGTATAAGGATGCTTTTAACCACGTCCAGCAGATTAGAAATGGGCTTTTGTGAAAGCTTCACGACTTCCAGCCATAACTCATCTAATCAAGTTTCACTCCTCTTATAAGCTTTAAAACGCTCTTCAACCAGCGCATTTCTACACACTTCCACATATTTCATTTTGATTTGGTCTGCTTTCGACCCAGAGAGGCGCTTTCTCGCCACAAGGGTTTCTAAACACTTGTCAACGCGTTTCGTTCAAAGCAACTGCAGGATCTAAGCAAGAAATAAATCTCGCTAATTGATACTTCAGGGGCGACCGCTCCCGCAATTTTTCCACAAGCTTAACTAGACTACCGAGCATACTTTCCTTCAAGCGGCTCGGGCAACTCGTCTTGAGCAGCGAATCCAATGTCAAACTTTTTGGCGTGAATCAAATCCTTTGAGCTTAACTCAAGGGTTTGCAAATTAGAACTTGTCAGTGTAACATCAGGCTTAACAATCCGTTTCATAAATGTATTAAGGAGGGAGCGAAATTCCTCATACAAGAATGGCGTCATGGGAGCATCTGTCTGGAATTCCTTCAAAAATGGTTCTATTAAGCCAGCGATTGTGCCAAAAAATGCAAGTTTAGTTCCCAATAATTCGTCTTTAACTGCCGACGAAACTTCCTCAAAATTGCTTGAAATGGGAGCGGTATTTTCCTTTTCAGCTGTAATGACAAACTTTCTTTGATTGGGAAGAATTTCTATGGCCCGATCTGCAACCCTTTTGTTTTCAACCCAAAGTGTTCCACAAAATCACAATAGAAACAAGGTACAGCCAGTATACTGACCACAAGACTCCGCCGTGCTGGCGCGTCTTTATATAAGTCACACATACAATACAAAATGGATGCTAAATCCCAGCCAGTAGACATCATGGCTACTTTAAAAGCCAATGGGACAACATGAAGTCCGCAGCTTCCAATATCGAGCAATTCAACTCCGCACGATTCTTTCACTTCGGCATCTAATTCTCGAAACACTTTATGATTAACAGAGGTCTGTCCATAGAGAGTTGGGAAACCTTTTTCAGACCATCAACAGTCTTCAAAGACTTTACTAATTCCTCTCTTAAATCAATGGCCCGAGTACGATTACGAAAAGCTGAATTTAAATAACGGACGGCAACTTGAGCTTTCTGAGTGTTTTGGGATATTGAATTTAAGCTCTCGTGAAATCCGATAACTATGTCATCGCAATGAGAGATCAGCTCATAAACGTTGATCATAAGATAGGGAGCAATGCCAAATACAGTCGCATAGCCAATTTTTGTGCTATGAAGTTTCATACTGACCGATTTCTGAGTCGGGAAACATATCCTTCATGGTCGAAACGCATTCCTCAGAGGAACGTAAGGAGGTGACTGGCAACGGTCCTCAAACACCATTTAACGTCTCTTGCGCAACCGCGGTCAAGTCTTGTATCGAACAGCGAACAATAAACATCGCTTACAGCCAAACCAACTAATAAACAGTCTACACATTGCTAGCTGACCAAGTCACACGTGTCAGCTAAAGATTGAAATGGCCTTTTCCATGTTTTTTTGGGGGGCAATTCAAGTTTTTTTTTCCAGGTTTTCAAGGTCGCTGGACACCCTGCCATATACAGTTCATAGACACGAAATTTCAAGCTCATAGCATTTCTTTAGCTCAATCATAGGGGTTGAGAACTTTGATGCACTGCCCTTTTAAAATACAAAAAACACTGCATACCCTTGCATTTATCATGCATGGAATGTCACAGTTTTCGTTTGATTCGAGCCACTGGACCAGCACAAGACCTCGAATTAACAAATAAAGAGCAGTCAATTTATATTTTTCAGTTGGTCAACACAAAACGTGCGATTGCAAAGTATAAATTGATAGTTTGTACAGGCAACACTGCAAAAACTGGCTTCAAAACTTCACACTTGAATAAAAAGCATACAAACACGGAAATTACACCCAGTCGCCTTGTGGTGAGGAATTGGGGATGATGTTATTGAGCTATGGTGCCTAGCCTGGTTCAGCACGAGACCGTAATTTATTTATTTATTAATAGGTACTGTTACAGTTAGGCAAAACCTGGTGGTAACAAGATATTTACATACAGTATATCTCAATGTCTCTGTGTTCCCAAAATACAACATTTATTTTCTTCTTGGAAACTCTTAAACTGTTAGGAAAAGGTTCTAAGCCTTCTTCAAGTAACTCATTCCATGTTTCAATATGCCTGTTTATAAAAGAATACTTAGCTAAATTTGTTTTTTGAATTTTGGGCCTAATTTTGTATGTGTGATCTCTCCTACCCAAATTTGAATAAAGCTTAATGAAACATCCACGAAATCTAGTGTTGTAGAGGATTAGGGCACACCTCGTTTACACTCATACGAGGGAGAGATGGCATAAATTGCTTTTTCATAGGCACGCAGAGATGGGTAGGGGGAGAGGTAGGAAGCAATACATTTAAATTGAAATTAATATGTGTGGTCCAGTGGCATAGATGACCAGAATTGGTGTTTGCCGCTCAGCTACATTCCTTCGCCCTAGCAATAAATTGTTAGGCAAGAAATATAATTGGAAATACTTTATAAACAATAGACTACATTTTCCCCCAATCAAAAACTATTCTGGCTGCATGACTGGCATGAATTCAAAAGGGATATAAGGAAGGAAACGTGCGGTACTAGAAGTAATTAATTCGTAACTTTTGTCGAGACTTTGGGAAGTGGTGAAATCTCACATTTGAATTTAGTATCCCATTACTGAGCAGACTTCCGTTTTATTAATTTCTCCATTGGAAACAATTGAGAATATTGTATGTATACAGAAATTTTATTTAATCGGCAGTACGGTACTTCCTTTTAAATCAGATTACATTAATAATATCTGATATTGTTTTTCGAGAGCAGTGTATCGACCACCTACTAATCGACATATCAGTGGATTTGTGATTCAATATAGCATTATTCCTTCGTATAAAATACGGGGAATTGCCTGTCTACATTTTTGAGCACTGTAAAATTTAATTACTATTGATAAATATTCAATTCTTAATTAAAAATACAATCTGAACATAAGTACTCACCAACTTGCTGATGCCTCTGCCATCCCTTGAGGTACAACTCAACTACATCGTGGTCAGTGATGACTGTTAGCACTCCAAACACCGTCAGCCTGTACTACGTGAAGCTACGTTTGAGTTGGCATCAAAACCCCTATAAGAGTTGCACCCACCCAGTCATGACTTCCAACCAAAGAGCTCGTGAAGCTCTCCTCACGCAGCTACGGCGTAGTGCACGGTGCTGGTTTGGATGAGCTCCTGGCAAAGGGACTGGAATTGCATCTAACTCCTCAATCAGCATGATGGTGGCTCTGGCTCATGTGTGAATGAATACAGTAAACATTCAGTCCCACACACACTGTACAATGTGAAAACCTTTCCTCACATGTTACACTCCCACTGTCTTCTCCTATTCAGCAGTGCCTTACTCAAGGTTGTCAGTTCAGACAAGAATGTCATATCCAGGTATCTCCAAGGACTTACATCTTGTCTGCATAGCATGCACATTGCTTATTGGATGGCCTCGAACCCACACTAATGTAAATTAATACTCAAGTGATGAAATGAAAATGAAAATCCACAGCCTGATTCCAGTCTCCGACCGGGTCAGGAATGGAATGAATGAAGCCCCCATCTAGCGGCGAGGATATGAACTGTGCCGGCTGCCGAGGCCTGACGCACTCCTCTGGGGCAATGATTAAATGAATGACAGATGAAATGAAATGATAGTGGAGAGTGTTGCTGGAATGAAATTTTGACAGGGAAAACTGGAGTACCCGGAGAAAAACCTGTCTGCCTCCGTTTTGTCCAGCACAGATCTCACATGGAGTGACCGGGATTTGAACCACGGACCCAGTGGTGAGAGGCCGGCGTGCTGCCGCCTAAGCCACGGAGGCTTAGACTCTAGTGATATGAAGTACAAAATTTTGGCATTTCAAAATAATACAAACTCTACTTCTAGCATCATCATGACGGTTCGCACATCAGCCACACATCACCGAGGCCTCTGCCAAGCACTACTTGCATAGGGTAATGTGCATATCTATGACTTTTGTCATTCTTCTAGATTTTCCCATATTGAGTTGATATATAGCAACAATATCCACTTTGCAATACAAAATGTTTTTATATGATGTCCTTAACTTTTCTGATACATGTTTCGGTTCTTGTGAACCTTCTTCAGTCAAAACACATTCTCATATGACAATCTTGTTACACTTATAAAAACTCTTTTTTACATTCGTCAAAATTGTTTAAAATAGACATAAAATACTTAAAGAATTCGATTATGTATTTGAAGTTCAGGTCTTAGGCCCTTCGTCGTTGAAATTCCAAATTTTAATTCAGGATCCCATTGTACAAGTGTCTTGTTAAAATCGTGTATAAAAATCCTTGCGGCTATGGGTGAACGGAAGATCCCTGCTTAACACTTGTTATTGTTGCTTTAACTACCGCAGATTTGAAGATGTTGGAGATAGCACCTCACTGTTTAAATGATGTACAGATGTGTTGTTGAACTGCTTTGTTCACTGGCAAACTGACCAGTACACACACTTACAGTACTTACAATATTATAAAAACATTTTGTATTGCAAAGTGGATATTGTTGCTATATAGGGTAATGTGCTTCGAAACTGGACCATGGAAGGGTGTAAGCGGTGAATCACGGTATATAATGTGGCAAATGGCCGTACCAAACTGTACAGTGCCCTCAGTGAAATTTGAGGGTGGAGGTGTTATAGTGTGATCATGTTCGTCTTGGAAGGGGCTTGGCCTCCTAGTTGCTTTATACAGCAACGTCACGGCTCAAGGTAACGTACACATTTTAATCTCTTTCATGCTCCTAACCATCGAATACCAGTTTGGAGATGGCCACTGTGTATTTCAACTGACTAACTTTGGTCAGTGATAAGACAGCAATATGCCAGTTCAGTCGATCGTCGGTTACCGACAGAAATATAAGCACCTGCTCATACTGCACGGAATATGGGCGAGTGGTTGGCCGACAACTGTGTCTCACTAATGGAGAGGGCCATGCAGTCCTGATGTCATAGAACATCTCTGGGATGTTTTGGAATGCCAACTTCATGCCAGGCCACACTGGTTCACATCTCTATCAATAAGGTGTAGGCCCACCCTTCGCCTTGACAGCCTCCACTTTCAATCATATAGCGGAATGGCAGCCCATTCTTCGAGGAGCACTGCCCTGCTCATGGTATAAAAGTAGCACATTATCATCAAACCCTTGATTTGATCTTAAGTTTGTGCTAAAAGAATTTTGTTTCAAACGAGTAAGATTCGTGATTTGAGACAAATATAACATTGTTCTCATGTAAAATACAAGTAAACACTTTGGACAAAGTTCCACAGTGGAGGTAGAGAAAAATGAAGTTTTGAACAACTACTAGATTAGTGTGGCAGTCTAAGTTCCCAACTCTCAATCCCATGCTGGTAGGCCTAAATATAACAATCTTCACAATATAGGCAGTGCATGAATTATCATGTTGTGCCAAAACTTCTTACCCATCACATAAAAAAAAAAGAAAATAACTTGAAGCACAAGTTTAACCAAAGCACATGTGGAACTTTAATTGAAATGTCTCAAACAACGTTGCAACATACGTGCACATCTTATCCTAAATCACGACTCCCAGCTTCTCTAAGAACACTTTTTTCCACCTTAAAATCATAATCAAATGTTTCAGAAGTCAATTTTTCACTAATATATGATATCAACTGGCTGGCTCTAATTTGATAAGCAGTAGCCGAATCAATATCTTGAAAGGTTTCAGTTGCTGCAAGCTTGAAAGGCACATCTTGTAAAAAGTTTTGATTGACTGCCAAGTCGGGGGTACCACCCCTTTCTAAAGGTCCGACCGAAGGAGCAAGAGTATAAGGGAGTGCTGTATTAGGCCTCATACTTTCATTTGATGCACCGGTGTTAGGTAATTGTACATCTCGAACCATCACAAAATCTTCAGCACTGCTACCTTGAAGTACAACTTCGTCTACTGTAGGATTCAGAAGCTCCGGCTCTGACTTCCTTTTACTGCCAAACAACCAATCCAGGGGCATTTTGACCACTTCCTAAAGCCAGAAAATAGCAAAGCATTAGCATGCATAGGCCTATCACAAAATTTTCTAATATCTCTTAATACAATAATTGATTTAACATCCCTATTAACAGCTGTGAACTTTGAGATGCCCTGGATGAGGTTATTTAGCCTGCCAGTACAGGACCTCTTGCATTTAAGCACATTACTCTACAGGTACACTCCAGGCCAAATAAATAAGAGATACATTCGATATGAGGGAATGTATATTCTAGTACTGTACAGTGTCACTAATAACTTCAGTATGAAACATCTGGCACATAAAACCATCACTGAATATGCATATTAATTCAGAATATTTAAGGGACATTTCATGTCATGGCAATTATTAGTAGGCTGCAGATTTTGCAGGTTTTTCTTGTGTCTAGTAAAAATTTAATACAGGGAGTTTAATTTAAGACTTCACACATCTGGCCGCATGTGCTGGAAATCCCCAAGCGAGTACCATATATTACCCATCTTGACAAATCCTTGCCAGTGGTAGATGTATGAACTACAAGTTGTCAGTCTTGTGATACACTCTGTTTCCCGGAAATATCAGTACAGTCTGTACTCCGTTTCAATGAATCATTTCGGCACGAGCTTTGTGTTTGATCAGTTGGGTGTTTCAATTTTGTATTATGTGAATAGATTTAAGTCATTCATATGCCTACCAGAAGAGTAGTGAATTAGCACATTAGAATGAATAGTATTTATATATATTTATCAGAAGCAGACCAGCACACAATTTCCTAGTGTTAATAAAACTTGATGCGGATCATACATCTCTTGCCTAAAATTAGTCCTGATGTGGCGATAAGACAGATGGAAACAGTTCGACAGCACACTCACTTCAAAGCAGCAAAGACGCATCAGACGTGTAATAGCTTGTGATAATATTGGATTAATTAGAAGTGTTGACAGCTGATGCAGTAGCCTAGTAGTGGTACTGTAAGAAAAAAATAGCAAACCACTACTACACTACTTGTGAACCAGTTGTTACAAATATCTTGATGGTATGGTCAAACCAGGAAAATGTCTATGGAAGTTTCGAAGGCACATTTTACCTGGTTTCTCCTTCTTGTGCAAAATAACAATCGACCAAAAATATTCCCTGCATTGTAGTGTACTTAACCATCGCCATTACCTCAAAAGTCCAATAGTTACTAAACAAACTGAACGAGAGAGCTCATCAGCAGTCAACACCTCTAATCAAGCCAAGCTTATCACAAGCTATATGCTACTCGCTCGCGGATTCCACGGCATGCGGCCACAAGTGCGAAGTCTTAAATTAAACTCCTTGTATAATGATATCCATATACGGAATGAACTCTTATCCCATTGTTTGGAATGTTTTACTGTGCATATTTGAAAAGATAGAGCAGGATTATAATTGAGAAGTGACATGCTAAAGCAAACGTGTCCACCAAATACAGTTTTTCACAATCAACAAAAAACATATTTCAGCCATACATTTAAATGAAAATAACATATGGAAATGCAATCAATTTCATTTTTGTACGAAAAGGGCAGCTCATGTCTGTGAATAAATCTGCAATAAAGTTTATTATAAAGCACATTTAATGGACATGTTCTCTTTTGCATGAACCATTTTTTTATCTTTTTTTTTTTTTTCATTATTGCTTACCTGTTATTGATTTATGCCTGCCATACGATATCAATATAACTCATTTGTAACACATAAAGAATGATGAAGAAATTATTATAAATTGACTACGTACTGTAACATTGGCTTTGCGCTTATTGTCATAATCAAAGTTCTGATATTTTATTTTTTCATAATCATTTAAATTATTTCAAATCATCATGACCCATAAACTGATGTAATATTGGCATTATCTATTATTAGAAAGGTTCTTTAGGTGACTGTTACACTTTAACATATAAACCACAATCATCTTCTAAACAATCTCCTGAAATTTCCTTTCTCTGTATTGCGCTGTGAGGGAACACCATTAACGAAAGTCCTCCTGATGTTGCCAGTCTTCTCTGAAAATATATTTCAGTAAACTGTCAACATCTTTTTTCTTGGCATCTGCGATTGGGTGGAATGGAAATCACATGACTTGAATCAGCTCTTCCTACTGGCCATATGGACTAGTTCTCCCTTGCAGGAAATGTATATGTGGACAGGTTCGTGTTTGCTCTGAACCATACATTTTTACAGGCTTGTATCACGGGGCATAGTCAAGTTTGCTTAAATGGCATGATGTACAGATTTTAGTTTGTATGTAACGGAGACCCTAGCTTGCCCGCTCACCCGTGGCGAGAGCCTGTCTCCCGCCACGCACTTTGCCGTTATGCGGCGCCCGCCCGGCACTTTGTCATTGAGTATAGGAATTTGTACTTGCCTAGTTCACAGCTGGTGCTGAAAATGTTCGCCATTCACTGCTACACATCGCTGGCACCTTTTTTATGAAACTGGCATTTACTCTCTGAAGTTCCTCAGCACCGATTGACTGTATTTCAGCTGTAATATAGTCTTTAATCTCATTTATAGTGCGAGGGTTTCTCGCATACGCTCTATTTTTAAGTGTCCCCCACAAATAAAAGTCACATGGTGATAAGTCTGGGCTTCGTGGGGGCCACACCTTCCGACTTATAATCCTCGTACCGAAAATGCGACGCAATTCTGTCATGGATGCTTCGGCAGTGAGAGCAGTGGCAGAATCTTGTTGAAAGTAATTTGGCAATCGCTCTCCATAAGTCAGTTCTTTAAAAAATTGGTCAAGGATCACATTGAAGTACAAATTCCTATACTCAATGACTCAGTGCCGAGCGAGCGCCGCATAACGGCAAAGTGCCTGGCGGGAGACAGGCTCGCGCCACGGGTGAGCGGGCAAGCGAGGGTCTCCGTTACATACAAACTAAACTCTCTGTATTTACATTCCGCTCATCCTGTAGTTCTCGTTCTATATTGTATCTCAATTTTTAGAAATTATGGACAAGTTCGTCTTTGCGTGTCACCTCCTCAATTAAAGAAAATACGTGCACTGTTTTAATACAAAAATGAAGATTGTGTCCAGTAAAAATATAAACCACAAAATAAAAATTACTGCATATCGCTTTGGACTCTGTCCTCTCCTCGCATTTCACCATTCATTCTTTTATTTAGCCCAGAAATTGCATTGTTAGGGAATGCATGCTTAACCATACTTGTTTTTGCTTGTCTTAACATGCTGCCTGAATTCTGTTACAACAATTGAAATAGTTTTTATAATTTCGAACAGATTTTGTTGAGGTGGAGTTTAAAATTGGTATCTTCCCTGACTAGATTTCTTTCAATCCCGTGAGGTCAGGCTGGTTCATATTTAAAGGCAGCGAGGAGCCCAGTATGACCAAAGATACATCGCCGAGTTTTCATGCAGTGGCCATATATTTGTCATGCTGAGGGTGGATATAGTCTGATTGGGTTGGAGAGCTTCAGTGGATAGATGGGCATCTAAAATGTTTGCATAGTCTGTGCAAGACAATTCCACAATTCACACAAGCAGTAGTGTTCAGGGCTGGTTTTGAACCGTTTGATTGGGTCCTCGAGCTACAGGCATGAACCCATTGAACATGTGTGGGCATTGTGGAAATGCCATGTAAGGATACACTGGCCTCCATCTCCCCATCCCCTGGGTTCGCATGATGCATTGTTGGGATACACGGGAGATCACCCTCGAAGAGAAACCCTTTAAGAAGTTCAATTGAGTCAATGTCACGTCAGCTCCATCGACTTGTTCATGCCAATTGATACTGGATGAGGAAGTCATGTCTAAATCAGTGGTCTTCACGATTAATAATGATTAGAAGCACAATAATGAACAGAAATATACATGTAATTGGTTAACACAACACACTAAAAGTTAAAAAGAAGTAATGGGTGGCATAGAACTCGCCTTGACAAGCGGGTACACATCCTTGGAGCTAACTGGCACTGGCACAAACATGCTTAATATTGTGAGGCTATTCCCCGCTGAGTACGGCACTTAACATATTTGCTCCTCTTCAACAATCCTTCTTGAGGCCAGTGAACTGTGCACTCATTGCAAGCATTCGGAGTGAAAATACAAAGACTGTTAGTATAGTGCGGTTACACAATAGAGAAATGGAGTCCAGTAAAAATAAATAAATAAAATAATAGCTGCCAACCTCGGACCTCCTGGTCGGCACCCAAGGACCTTTTCCCTACAATAACACTTACATGTTGATGATAATTGTTGTTTTAAGGGGCCCAACGTTTAGGTTATCGGCCCCTAATGGTCTGGGTGATAGCGAAAATAGCAATGAAATGGAAACCATAATGAAAATTAAGTTAGACTGAAAATACTTAAAAAATGAAACTCGGATTTAAAAGACTCGCAAAAAGTAGAGTGGAAATACTTACCAAAGGTAAGTTTAATTACAAGTAGTAGCTATTACGTCAAATTACTCGCCCCTTTCATGTCATCACAATTAATTGTACCCCTTTCGATGGATTTCTTCTGTCAAACCGAGCATATTTTCGGACTGATGGTAAACATAACCTGTCGGCAACAGTAATTTTCAGTGAAACCTGTTCCAGTGCATTCAATTCATTGAGGTGAATAATTTTAATGTGATATCAACATAAACAGTCCAACCCATCGCCTGGTGATTATGTATAAAGGGGAGAAAACCCTTAAGGAAATGACAAATTATAAAGGCCTTTAAAATAGTATTAAGAATAACGCAAACTACTCTTGATTCGATTACCTGTTATATGTCCATATAAAATGATGTTTAATTGGCAACTATCATCTTTAAATGGCATTTATGGAATCATGCAAACAATTAACAATGTCGAGGAGCTTGACAGCCTTCACTGGTATAAACACTTGTATATAGCAATTCGTAAATGCATTTTGGCAAACATCCTATGCCCTGCCTTTTTCACAAATAATGAACGTTGGTATGGTTATTCTAAATATAATACCACCAATAAACTTACCCATAATATTATGCAATGGCAGACAAATGCTCTTGTTCAGTACTACAAATTTGCAATGGTGGTATTTATTACAATAACCTTGACGACATAATATAATCACATAAACAAGGCCAATCGAATCAATTTTGAGGTTAAGCTGGGCTTGATCAGTCGTCCACGGAAGTGATAGTTACCACAGAACAATATAAAGTGTGTTCCAACACGAAGTTCTGAACGCGTTCCGAACTGGTACCACCTTTGTTTAATGCGCAGGCGCCAATTGAGAACGAATACGGAACTAGTTCGGGATTATGTTTGTTGGAACACTTTGGTAGTGTTTTTTTAAAACCTGCGTAAACAACGCAACCTGGGAGTTGTGGAGGCCATGAGCAAAGATCTCTTTGATTGCTTTCTTTACTCTGTGTGAGTTTTGTATCCTTTTCTTTCTGTTGGCATTGGTTGGCATAAACAGATTGGAAGAATAAAAAGGATTCCTAGTCGCCTAGATAAATTAATATTAAAGTACCTAATTCTAGTACCTAAAGAGTAAAGAGACGAAAAAATCTGAAATGGAGGAACTGGGCGGTAAGAATAAAATGACTTAATTATCAATCTCACACTTACAATGTACGGTATTTTATAATTAGTTCACGCAGGTTTACATGTTTACATTATATTAATATCCCAAGTACATAAATTAGTTTTAATTGACATAGATAAGAGAATAACCTAAGCATTCTCTATTTTGATATATAAGTAGGTTGTCAGTTGACGCGTAAATAAATTCTAATAAAATTCATTTTCTTCCTACCAGGATTAACAGAATTTCTAGTATTTCCTAGTACTAGTACTAGTGCTACCGGTATTACATCTGCTGAACTTGAAAGTCAAGATTTTAAATGGACATCTAACAGCACAAAGATGCTCATAGACTTGAATGAAAAATACAGCAAGCGGGTAGGGTCCCTGCAGACTAGAAACAAAAAGCAGATGTGGTGTGTGATTGCTGAAGAGTTGGGGAGGGAATTGAAAATTAATATAACTGCAAACAGTTGTGAAAATAAGTGGAAAGTTCTTGACCGAAATTATAAAAAGTACATCGAGAACAAAACTTTAACTGGGAGAGGAAGAAAGTTTTTTGAATTCGCGAATGAAATGGACCGTTTGTATGGAAAAAAGAAATCCATTTATCCAGAACTGTTGCTGGCTACAACAACAGAACATATTCCAGAAAAGGAGACTGAAGTTGAGCCCACAGAATCCCAAGGAAATACACAGATACGCTTGTCCATTGAAGATGAAAATACAGAAAGAAGGAGAGTTAAACGCCCCCAAAGCAATTTGGAAAATATTAGGAATGACAGGAAGTCTTATTATGAGAAAAGACTGAAAATTGAAATGGAGAAGGTCGAAGTGTTGAAAAAAAGGAATGAACTTATTGAAGAAAGGAATAGAATATTGAGAGATTCAAGATGCTGCTGTAAATGTATGTGTGGTGAAAATAACACTTGTATCAATTAGTTCCTCGTAACGCAATTATTTAATGGCTTGAGTTGAAATGTAAAATATATACAAAGAATATAAATCCTCATCCTTTCATATCAATACTATATACGTAATGTATTCACAATGTTGTCCCTGATCCTTCTAGCACCTCTACCATCATTATCATTATCATCATCATCATCATATTCGCCATTGACTACCTGATGGTGAGGTAGGACTCTTTCTCTGACGTCTACATCTTCAAATAATTCATCATTTAAAGAGATATTGTATAAAACACTTGCCGCTCTAATCAGATGGGCAATGTACTGAATATTTCGCAATTTAACATGAAATAATTGTCTGAATTTTTGCTTTAAAATACCAAAGCAGTGTTCTATTACATAACGGTTCTTCGCCAGTTTTACGTTATAATTTAATTGCCTTCTTGTTAATTGTCCTCTGTCTTTGAATGGAGTCATCAAATTCTTTCTCAATGGGTATGCACTATCCCCAAGTAGAAAATAGTGACCACACTTAGCTTCCAGATTATTTGCAAGGGGACTATTTCTGAACACTCTGCTATCGTGTACTGATCCTGGATAACCCACGAATACGTCCACAATTTTTCTCGAATGATCACAGACAGCTTGCATCTGAAAATAAATTTCTTTTAGGGTCAGTTTTTTTTAAGTAAGTAATTTTTATCAATTTCATTATTCAGAAGTACAAATTTTAAAGAAATACCTGTATGGAATAAAATCCTTTCCTATTTATGTAGGAATCAGGATCGTTTGACGGTTTGTCAACTCTTATATGACTGCCATCAATAACTCCGATTACACCGGGAAACCCATTTTCCCGAAAGTGCTCCTCTGTATTCCTTTTTTCATTCTCTGTAGGCCAAGTTATTATCTGGGACGATAAGTTACTCAGAAAAACTACAACTCGTGCAATTATTCTGTGTAAAGAACTGATAGTTATGTTAAACCTATCTGCAACATCCCTAAAACTTGCTGTTTGATGGCCGATGAACCACAAAAAGATCAGAACCTGTAAGTTATACAAAAATTATAACGTGACGAATGTATATTTCAAATGAAATAAAAAAAGAATCAGAGTGCAACGTGTATTATCTTGGAGGAGAGACTCAAGGGAAGTTGCCCAGAGCTGTTTTGAGTGAAGCCAAGCGCCGAGTCATAAGTGGGCGTAACCTGGTGTAATATGTATGCGGCAGAGCCGTTTTCGTCATCCCTTATAAACTATAAGGCTGACCACCTTGTTGTGTAGCGACTTGCGTTCTTGACAGCGCCCCGGAGCTCCAGATTCCATTCACGGCTCTGCCAAGTAACTTTAATTGTGGTGTGAGGGCTGGAACGAGGTATACTCAGTCTCGTGGGGCAAAACTAAGAAAAGGAGGGTTTGATTCCCACCCCAGCCATCCTGGAAGGGGTTTTCAGTGGCTTCGCACCTCTACTCCAAGCAAATGCTGGGATAGTTCCCACCTTAAGGCCACGGCCGCCTCCTTCCCAATCCCATCCCCAATTTACGAATACACACACTAATACAACCATCACAATAACACAGGTTAGCACAAAAATTCCACACACACACACGCACACACCAAATACACGGGGCTATATGACCACGATGTCGCAGCCCCTAATATAAACTATTCAGGATTATTAAACTTAGAGTACTATATTCACTCATTATTATGCTCAAACCACATTTTATAATATTCTTGCAGTCATGCATTATTATACCACCGAAGTTTCAGCTGTATTTTGTACAGTTGGACAGCGTTTACATGATAAGTACCCCATAATTTAAAATATTTACATGAACGTTCTTTTTAGCTGTTGGTAATATTCACTGCTACAAGATACACCAACATAATTGATACACATATTCAGGAAATATTTCTTTCTTTTTCATATTATTATTCTAAAATGTATATTTGTTTTTACTTCTGTTGGGTAAAAAATATTCTCTTAAATGGGAAGTATGCTTGATACACAAAACATCTTGGTGTATGTTGTTTATATTAGTAGGCCTACAATACACAAACATGCAAAATTTCATTGAGATATATTGACTAGTATTGAGATTTCATGTAAACGCTGTGCGAAAATAAAGTTTTCGGGAAACAGGCTTCAAACTTACCTAAGGGTAGAATTTAAAGAAACAGCTTAAGCGACAGCAACTAACATTTGGGGGAAGTATTGAAGATATTTTAATTTTGTTTTCACCAAATGGAAAATATAAGATTAGTCATTCAAATAATTTATTAATTTACTTGATCCTGAAAGGTTTACCTCCCCCCATTAACATAGGAACAAACCATTTGCTGGCAGCTCAAAGGGGGTTTACTGTTTGGCTTCAATAGCTTGCACCAGCTATCGCATCGGAGGCAACTCCCTCCGAGCTTTTCTCCAAGTGTATTATAGTGTATTGCCAACCTGATTAAGAGCTGAGATTTTTCCGTATTGCCCGGAGTGCCTCTTATACTGCTGACTTCCTTCATACTGATGAGCAATATTCTGAACAGTTCCTCGTGAAACCCGAAAATGTTGCAGGAAAGAATCATCTTCATACTGAGGAACTGTTTGTTCTAAAATAAAGTTGTATATTCATAATAATATATAGTAAAATATATTAAATAATAATAATATAGAAGGATAATTGAACGGCTATAATTATATTATTATTATTATTATTATCATCAACAAATTGCTTATTACCTAAATAATTCTCGTTCTTCCTTCTTAATACATTCCATTCTGCGTCATCATCGTCTTCATCAGCGCTTGAATCATAATAGAGGTCGCTGTCGCCTTCGAAATCACTCATTTTAATAACACAACATGAACTAAGTGTATTTTGAAAAGAGCGCGCTAGGGTTATGTTTCTTCTTTCGCATTCAACAACGGAAGCAGCTGTGAAGATGGCTTGTGCGCATGATTAGAACTCTCAGTTCCTGCTCTTGACTGAGAACTGATTTCACTCGTTCCGAACGAGTTCCAGATCATGTTGGAACAGAGCAAATAGAGAACTAGCAGTTCAGAACTCGTTCGTAAAGTTTGTTGGAACGGTTCCTGCGCTACTGCGCACGCGTCGACAGTTCTCGAACGATAATTCGCTGTGTTGGAACAAACCTTATATAGGCTGTGTTTCTATCTCCCAAAATTTTAATAATGGCACCCCGTCGTGTTCGTTAAGCCGCCATTTTGGACACGATGACGGCCTAGGGTGGGGGCTTAACGAAGCCCTGAGAATCAAAACGATCTAAAATTTTTCCGAGCATGGTCTCCAATCAAAACGTCCCTGATTGGCTGAGCACTTATTGGGTCCTTCCCGCCACACAGCCGCAATCAAATCGCCATTAACCTCAATTTAACATAACCTAAGTTACTTAAATTACAAATATTAATAATGTTGGTGAAGGGTGGGTGACTTGTGGATTAGATAAGCCATTTTTAGTGTTGCCTTCTATAGATTTGTGTTTTTTTGGCAATCTCGTTATCTTGTAGACATTAAGATAAATAGTTATATTTCGGGGGCCTATCACAACAGTAGCAACTATTACGAATAGCTGTACTATAGTAAGATTTTTCTGCTCCTTCGCGAAATAGTGGCGGTGGTTTGAGATTATTTTTGACTACCATTATGGGGTTTTAATAGTTTTTCATAGAGCATTTTTGTTGTCTTGTAGGCATGATTGATTTGACATGTTAGGTCTGCATGTAGCCTACAGTTTTTTTTTCTGTTTTTTGGAATAATGCTCATTCTCATTACCATTAAGTGCAACCGTGTTGACCGACTGAAAGACATTGAATATTTCGTTTACTAACGCAGCACTGAAATATGGGTTCCAACACGATATGGACTTGGAACTTATGTTCGCTTAGCAAAATAACGATACATCAACAAGTCATCCTTGTAATCTCTGCAAATAATAAAAATATTTCCCATCCAATATAGGCCTATTCATGTTGAACGGTAGAAAGTTATCAACCTTTATTAAGGCAACACTGAAAAATGTTCATTTTGATCTAGCCTACTTACTCGGAGTCATCTGCATCAATGTCCCTAGAAGTTCAGTTTTTTAAATTCTCCCTTTCCTATGGTCAAATAACACATGGATGTTCCCTATTTTTCTTAAGGGGATTCAATGATCTTATGCCGAACTAATTAAGAATAGGGCATGTATCCCAACCCCTTAAAATATGAAGTTATCAGGATAAAAATAATGTCCATAACCATCAGAAACTTGAGAACACAGATCAGGAGAATGTTGATCGACCATGGATGCAAGACCAGAAAGTCTTAAAGAGGAGTGTTTCATTTAGAGGCTTGGAACATCATGGTGAAGACCCCTGTACTTGGGTGTGTGCTCAATTTGTTTGAAAACCCGTTGACAGATCATAAGTTAATCTGTGGCTGGAATCCACTCCGTCCTATGCTAAGCTGCGAGTACTGGGCACCATTAGTGTTCTGTGACTACTGTATCAATTTCTGAAAATTGTGTCATAGGCCTATGCATAGACAAGTCGCTGAGAATGTTCTCTGAATGGTGAATACCAGTAGGCTAGCCTACTTAGGTGCCTGCTTCACTAGCATTTCCAGACACCTGGTTAGTTGGTAAAATGAAATAGCAAAATCACTTGAATGATTCAAGTTGTCCTTGATTGCCCTCGAGGGACAGTGTACCCCATTCCAGATCTTAGTTCAGAATTAGTTTCCTTGACGGAGTTGGAGAAACAGTCACAATACCTATGGTACTACTAGACCTAGTACGGTACATGTAGATGGAAGCATTGTGAGACCAACCACTAGGTAGCTTATGTCCCATTAGTTGGGAGAGTTAGGGAATGGGAGATTGGTTCAACATTTCAGCCTATGTTGTTGTATATTTCATTAATATATGAGATCTAAAAGTGTATCATAGGAATATTAAAGCAAACCATAATATATTACCAGTTGGTCAATTGGATAAAACAATTCAATGAAACATTCTGTTAATAATTAGGAAGTGACATAGGCAACCAGAGAAGCGACACAAGAAAAAAACACCTGAGTCTTCCAGGCAGTTGTCATCAACTGTATTTCACATAGAGAAGAATGACTAAAATGGTTCCTCATGAAAAAAACAACTGGTCAATGGCTTGAAAGACAGTAGTAAGGACTTACATGCTGTCAGTAAAAGTGGAGTTAAGAAAGATATCTGGAATATTTAAATCAGTAGTTGATAGCCATGATTTTTAAAATTACCCTAGTTAATTGCACCTTAATATGATTAGTAGCCTACCGGTATGTGCAAGATTTTAAATGGTAGGTTTTCCTGTGAACCAAAAAACAGCTCTTAACATGGATTATGTTCAGGTTAGGCCTGCAAGTTATTGGGAGGGAGGTTTATTTTACATACCTGTTGCACATAAAATGAGCTTCTGATTAGAGCTCTGTGGGAATGTTTAAATGGTTTGATGATACAGGATTTATCAAGCCTCTTTCTATGCATCTTTTAAAAACATTTCAACAATTCATAAATTACTGTCATCATTGCTAATGCTGTAATCTGTCATGTTTATTTATGCAGCATGAGGAATTAGGAGATATAATAGTAGGATAAAATGCAACTGTGTCATGGAAACCTAAGATGTATTTTTATTTCTCAACTTTATTTTCTGTAGATTCCAATACAGCCCACCAGCAGGGGGGAAAAAAAGTGTTGGTGATGTTTAATGAGAGCAAATCTTGAAATACTGTGATTTAAGTGGTTGGTATCAAAAGCTGTATAGGAAAAATGAAAATGTGAAGTCATGCCCAAGTTTATGAAGCCTTGCCAGACTCGGCTGAAATTATCTTCGATGCAAATCAAGTCTCAATAGTTAAAACTTTAGGACGACCTTTGACATGAGCACTATAATAGGCCTACATTTAGGATCGACATAGCCTGCAGTAGGTCTTGTGCTACTGTATGCACCTGGCCATGTTTAAAAAAAACTCAGCCTGCAGGTTAATAAGGTAGTATATTACTATAAATCTATCTCAAGCAAATCCAAGAAGTTACCAGACTGAGAAACTACATATCAATATTTAAACAAAAAAAGGGTGGCAGTGCAAACTGCACTTTTAATCCTTGCTTCATTAGTTAAACCATAATATTTATACATAAATACAGTAAGGACTTCACATTACAAACGGCCACTTCAATTATATGCCTTATTAGGCATAACCTACAAATTACATGTCATGAAATTGGTAAATATAAGCAGACAGCAACATCAATATGCAATGGTCTATAATGTAGTTTTATAGTGCACAAAACGTTATTGTACTGAATGTATTTCGAACTGATGAATAAAACTGGTGGAAACGACATCCAATTGATTTACATCCATTACATCCAAAGTAGTAGAAACTTTCAGTTGATTGGCAAGAGTGTTGATTTGTACTTTTATTTTCACAAATTTTGATGAACAGTGTCACGCTTCAATTTAAATATAAACGCACATACAATTCCTCATCAATAAGTGATTTGCACTTCATACTGTCATGAACTGGAATAGATTTCTAGCAATTTAATTGATGTAGAAATCTATTCCTCTCGCCACCATGTTGGTGATAATTGTAAACAAACCCGCGGGCAGCCAATGGCTGGTAATAATTGCCAGCCAATAACAAGCCAGGATGATGCGGATCATAATTCGCGTTTCACTCTCATTGCGTTTTAACTTGAGGTGAGGAATCAGCTGTTCGTTAACGCCACGGGGTGCCATTATTAAAATTTTGGGAGATAGAAACACACTCATAGTTACCTTGCACGGTCGACTCTAGAAAGGTCGGAAGGTTCAGCCTGACAACACTGTAGCTACGGCTATTGTCAGTCATACTTCGTCACGAGCGCCTGAACGGAAACAGCTGTTTGCTAGCAAGGAAGGCGACAAAACTACGGAATTAACATTGGACAAACATAATGTACATGCTTAGCAGAACATCTGTTCATTTTTATTTACACATGACCAGTGTTACAATCGGAAATAAACGAATAACATGCATATCGTAAAAAGTTGTTATAAGAGCCAAGCAGCTGATATTAGGCATGAGTGACACGGACATAATTTATCAACATAAAAGTGTTTAACAAAATAAAGAAAATTATTTTGGTTTCTTTTCGTATTTCACTACTCTGAAGTATGGTAATAAAACAATTGGCGGTGTTATAATAATAATATGGAGTAAGTACATGCAATTGACGGTTATGTGATGCAAAAATGTAGGCTATCTCCCATAACATCTTCACACTGTAGGCCTATAAATCCTCGATTCCGCCGCACATATATGTAGATAATTTACTACCATTATAGAAATAGTATGTTGCTGCTGGTATTCCATAACTGTATCAGATTACTTCTGTTTCCTTCCTAAGGTGCTTCAACTTTCTCTTCCCATAACCAAGTTTGCTGACATCAACAGCATCATTCCTTGCCTGTGAATAATTGTTTATCAATACAGTGGCAATGGCTGAATTTTTTTTCACTTAATTGACTAATTTATGCAATCTACGAACCATTTCGAAGGTTCCCTAATCCAGGCCTGGCGCAGATTTCCGTCACTTGGGAACCTTACTTGGTTAATTTGTATTACAGTTGGGGATACAACATGTATCTGGCATTGTTACGGTGCCGAAACATTCCAGGAAAATCAAAGTTTAAAACATGAAGTACGATACGGTATGTGATAATTCCATGAACCGTACCGTAGGCATTTAAAAAACACCATATTTGCCAGATACAAAGCATACTCGTCAGTGTGTTCTCGATTAGGGATTACAGTAAAAAAAACTCATCTGGAAGGGTAGTATAAACGCTACTATAAAGCGTATAAAATTACAAAGCGTAAGAAACAAAATATAGAAGGAAATATCCCTATGAGATAACAAGAACACCTGCCAGACAACGTTCCCTCGTGTTCCCGCCTGACAAGGGTATGACTGATGAACATGTTGCCAAGTCTCAGCCTTCCGACCTGTCTAGAGTCGACCGTGTCTAAGGTAGTTACTATCGATTAGGACAAGTAGGACAAATATATCGATACTTAAAAGAATACTACAAAGATGACGTCGAAGAAAAATGCAGAATACGTTGGATCCAATGGAAACAAGGACGGCAGAGATGATAACGAGATGTGCAACCGGTGCAACTAAACGTTTGCAGAAAACAACGATGCTGTAGAATGTGAACATTGTGGTAGTTGGCAGCACAACAAATGTGCCGACCTAACCGTCGGAGAATTCCAAATGCTCCAAAGAAATAGATGCAAATTGACATGGCTATGCACAGAATGTAAACAACAAATCATCGGTAAAAAGAAAGATACTCAAGAAGTCCCAAAAGAAATTGTACAAAGTGCAGTAAAAGGCATTAAGCAAACTACTGAGGAACTAAACAGGAAAATGGATCACCTCAGAGAAACCCTAATGCAGAAAATGACACTTCTACTAGATACCCAACTACAGCAGGCGGAGTTATTGACAACATTACAACACCCCCGACTAACAGTAATGCAACAAACAAGACAAGAACACCTAGAAGAACAACATAAGAACCAAGAGGAAGAAAGTCTAAATATTCAAAGAAAAGAAGTCAACAAAGATTCAGAAAACACAGATCAACTTGAAATTCAAATGACGAACTGCACAACAGGAAAGGAAACATCTTTTACAGAAAGCAGAAGAGGACAAAAACAAAAACCACCACACACTTTTGGAAAGAACGATGGAACCACCGATAGCAGCCCACAAGACGAGGTCCAAAACGAAGAGAGGGGGAAAAAAGAAGAAATGTCTGAACCAAATCAAACCGACTGGACCGAAGTAATGCAGAGGTGTCGTGTGCAAAGGGATCAACGCTCCCCAACCCAGGAACAAAGCGCACACAGAAGGGAATATGTGAAAGGCACCAGACAAGGAGTCACAAGACTGAAAATTGCAGAAAAGAGTGCGTGGCTTTACGTCGCAAAACTGAGCCAAGACACTTCCCCAGAGGACTTAACTGCGTATCTGCAGGAAAATGGAATGGAAGGAGTGATCCACTGTGACGTAGTGAACCAGAAAATTGGCAGCAGAGCTTTTAAGGTCGGCATACCTATTAATAAAAGACATTTGGTCTACAACTGCAACTTCTGGCCTACGGACGTCTATTGCCGGCCCTTTCGGCAACCTTGGAAGTTCAGAGGCTCGCGCCAGTAGGACGAGGATACTAACGTGGAATGTAGAAGGGCTGCGAGGTGCAATGAACCTCCTATCACGAGAAATCCTAAGCGAATATGACATCTGTATACTCACGGAGACTATAATTAAAGAAGAAAAGAGATTCGACGTCCCCAATTTCTACAATTTTCATGCATTTGCGAGGCAGTGCAAGGAGAGGGGAAGACCATCAGGCGGCGTTGCCTGCATAGTTAAGCCTAAAATGGCCCCGATAAAGTTATTATGGAAAGAAGAGGACATACTAGTCGTGGAAACGAAAATCGGTGTAATAGTGGCGGCCTACTTCAATCCCAACCAGACGGCCCCGGACATAATAGACCACCTTGGAGCTGCACTGAATACATTCCCAGGAAGAAGAAAGGCTGTCCTTGCCGGAGACTTAAACTGCAGAATGGATCAACAAAACGCAAAGAGTGAAGAAGTTTTCAGCTATCTAAGCCTAGAGGGTTTTAAAATCCGGAACAAAACTCATGACTGGACGTACATAGGCCCCAACGGGACCAGCACAATAGACTTAATATGCACAAGAGGAACACTTGAAACAAGGAACGCAATTACAATTAGGTCGGAGGGAGCTATTATACGCAAGCACATACCAGTGAGCCTAGAAATAGATGGAGAGATCTGCGATGGGGAAACTATAGAAGGACCGACCAGAGTGAGCAAAACTCTAAACAGAGATAAAATTAGAGAAAAGTTGGAAGACATAGACAAGGTGATGGAAAGCATCCAAGAGGGAGGAATCGATGAGGTGGCAGCTTGGATACAAGACTGCATTACCGGCGCAGCTACCTCGCCTTCACACGGGAGAAAGGCTAAACCTTGGTTCGATGAATCGTGTTTTATTCAAAGGAAGGAAACCCTAGGCAAACTCCACAACATAAGAGTCACAAAAGACAACAAAGCACTGGAAGAATACCGACAACACAGGAAAACCTACAAAGAACTGATTAAAAAGAAAAAAGGGACTTCATAGAAGAGACGCAAAGAGCGGTCATTGCAGAAGCAGAAACAGACCCATGCCGTGCCCTGAGGCCAAAGATCCAAAGCTTCCAACCAAACATATCATTGGAGACATGGGAGGAGCATATCAAGAACGTCACCTGTGCAAAGGAGACTAGACCCGAAACCAGGCCCCCAGAAGAACGCTATGTGTCAGAACCCATCAAAGAAGGAGAGATCACCATGGCCATACAGAAGAAAAGAAATAATAGATCCCCCGGTCCAGATGGACTAAGGAATGAGCATCTAAAACAAACTACTGAAGAACTGGCACCGATATGGACGGCCCTACTAAACAAATGCTTAGAGCTCGGGCAAATACCAAACGAATGGAAAAAGTCAACCATCAAGCTACTATACAAAGGAAAAGGGAGTACTGACGACCCAAATTCATACCGGGGAGTAGCGCTGGAATCCGCAGCCCTAAAGCTACTAACAGGAATATTGACAGCGAGAATATACGAAAAAATAGACCCAATACTACCAGAAGAGCAATGTGGATTCAGGAAGCATAGATCGACAACTATGGCTGCAGGAAGCCTATTACGACACATAACAACGACACTAGAGAAACCCAAGAGCAAACTCTATGTAGTTTTTGTTGACTTTACGAAGGCTTTTGACCTGGTAAACAGAAAGCTGCTGATACATAAGCTGGAAAAACTCATAGGTAGATCAAGGCTGACGACCCTTATATCGAACATATTGGCAGAAAACTATATCCAAGTGCAGGACGGAGTTGGACAAACCAAATGGATGATACAAACGAATGGAGTACTTCAAGGGGACCCCCTCAGTCCCATTCTATTCAATGTGCTCTCACGCGATGCAGGAGACAAAACAAAGGAATCGACTGAGTCCAAACTGTATATATACGCCGACGACATGGCAATCGCCTCGGAGCAGATAAAGGATCTGCAAGATGCAATCAACATACTAAGCGAATGGGCCCAGGAAAACGAGATAACAATCAACGAGGACAAGACTGAGATGGTCGTCTTCCGGAACGGGGGCAGGTCAGCGGAATCAGACCAAGTGCTATGCAACGGCAAGGAACTGAAGCAAGTAAACAATTTCAAATACCTCGGCCTCACGCTCCAGATAACAGGCCGAAGCTTCAGAATACATACAAGAGCGAAAGCGGCCGCAGCAGTGAAGGCCATAAACGACATAAGGCATATTACCCAAATATCGCTGGAAACAGCAATGATGCTCTTCCGAGCCAATGTCATACCCGTACTAACATACGGTCTGGAGCTAACATGGGAGTTTCTCAACTACAAACAACTGGCGGAACTCGAAAAGGTTAAATCTAGGTTCCTCAAAAGAGCCCTCGGAGTCTCCAAATAAGCCAAATCTCGGCTGGTATATGAACTGGCGAGAGAAACGTTCCTAATAGAGGACCTTCGGTCACTCTTACTGTTGCCTTCCACAGAAAGCTTCAGAAAATTACTCCAGGATCTGCAAAGCAAAAGGCTTGATATTCCGAAGGAATTCTACGCAACTGATGCCATGGTGGACAAAAGATGGATGCAACCCCTATCCGAAATGAGACACGTCGTGACGAGACTCGCAGTTCATGGGTTCCACCATAAGGTCTGCTCACGAAAGACATTCCATGACCCGGATGAGAGGTGTATAATTATGTGAGCTGTGTAGGAACGAATGCGGCAGGTACCATATCACGACATGCCCCAACAGAACTTTATCAATAGTGGCTTATAGTAAGGACTAGAAGCGAACCATAGTATCTAGTAAGTGTACATATCTGTAACAGCCAACTGGCTGCAATAAAGGCTATTATTATTATTATTTCTTTTATATGCTTATTCTTCTCCTTCTACTTCTTTTTGCATGATTTGTTGGGCCGGAGCTTAGTCTCCAAACAAATAAAGCCTATCAATCGTGGCGTTCTCTGCATCAACACCACTGTCCTCCTAGCAGTGCGCGTATTGACCACTGCAGCGCCTAGTACCCACCTAACATATACAAATATTAGCATTGCTATCGCAAGCTATAACCAGCAAAAGTATACCTATACACTATGTTTACAGTACATGAATACACATTGTTGAGTAGAAAGAAGTAAAATATAAGAGATGTTCATGTTTTACTACTATGAGTTCGTTTCAACTGTGGATTTCCCTTATTAGATAGCACGCACAACTGTCTGGTATGTAGGCCTACAAGAGTAAGGTACGGTACCGTACTCTCAGTAGATAGTTGCACTGAATATTTTTTTAGCAGTGTACCATAGAGTTTCAGTGAAAAGGAACGATCCCAAACGGTGCAGCGCTTTATCAGTCTTTCGTCCGCTGTGATAGCAGCAACACCTAAGCCTATACTTCTTATGTGTGTGTGTGTGCGAGTGATTATAGGTGTGGTGTGCGTTTGTGTGTTCTTACGTGGTTTTTCCTCTTTCAGGTTAACAGAACTTTGTCAAGTGCTAGCCGTATTGCGAGTATGCCCGCATGTCGGCAAAGAGTGATTGGGATCCGATGGGCCGCCCGCCTGAAATTACGGAGTCAATCTTAGTAGACGGTTATGCAAATGTTGAAACTATGCAGGTTGTAAATGAAAGTGAGATTATTCCTCCAAATGATAGCCAGGTCTTGCCAGAGGTTCAAACGCCGGTACCAGTTGTTGTAATTATGGTCCTTGGTAACAATCACCAACTTTGGACCCCCCCCCCCCCCGGCCTCCCCCACCTTCCCCCACAAATGCAGGTCTGAAAACAATTAAAATTGCGGATATATACATCAGCTATTCACAAGGTGTTGTACCCTCGCCCGATGACATTGCTTGGCTGTATAGAAAAAACTCTGCATATTCACCATCCGTACCTGGATGGAATGGTTTTATGGCGCTTGGAACCAGTGGTGAAATATCCGAATGCTCGAAAATAGTTTGCCTCCCGTTCATGAATGCTCCACCAAACGAATATAATACAGTATATGCATCTTGGACAGTGCACATTGGTTAAACAGAAGATTTGCATTGCGACTTTTGACCAGCCATTGTACTGGAAGGCACGTGATGTAGTGGCAAACGACACTCAAACAGAGCTGAAGAATGTGGTTGTAAGGTTAGGTTGATTTTACATATTAATGTCTTTTATGGGGGCGATGAGTACAATCATGGATGGGAGTGGGTTGAAGGGGCTATTCAGCACACTATACGCTACCAGCAGTGCTGGAAAAATCCTAACAGGACATGCGTTCGCCAGGGCGCCCACATCCTGACACATGCTGCTGTGGTAGGCAAAATTTTTGAACACGTTGATTTCACTGAACAAGACTTGACAGCGCTAGACCAAGTGCTCAATTTACCGGATAGGTCCATCATCTTGAGGGTAGCAGATGATCCCGACTTTCATGCTGTGACTGAGCGATTTTCAGTGACGCTGACCAATATTGAAAAAGGAGGGCCAACGTCTGCTCTATGGATCCAGTATTTTCGAATGTGTACGCTACTGAAGAGCTTCATCAATGCTAAAAGAATGGGTGATTGGAAACTCCATCTAGATTGCGTTAAGGAAATGATACCCTACTTTCACTTTGCTGGACAGCTAAATTATGCCAAAAGTGCTCATCTCTATTACCAAGATATGATCACTTTACAGGACAGGATGGATCCGCACGAATATATGAGGTTCACCACAGTTGGCTACTTCACCATCCGCCGATCTGAAAAATTTCGGTCGGGCATCTGGTCCGACATGAGTATTGAGCAGTTCTCATGCGGGCTATGAAGACCTATGGAGAACTCACTCGTGGACGCGGTGTAAGCGATTCTGTGCTTGCTAGGTGGACATTGGGCATGCTGTGTCTTCAAAGCGAATAGAATTGTTCGCTGATGTTCATTGAGAGGCATCTGAACAGTATGTGGTCATGAGACCAACCCAAGTAGTGAGAGACAACATGGACATTGGGAAACTGCGCGCATGGTTCACTGAACACCCCCCATTCCTTCACATACAGGAGATAGTTTCTCTGAGCACTGGAATCATTGGTCATGGCGAAGTGAACTGTCACTTAGCACGAGATAGGCATATAATGCACGAAGAAAGTGGGGGGGGGGGGGGAGATTTTGAGGACATGAAACTGAAACGGAAGGATATGGTCGTGACTCTCGCTTCCGTTTCTTGCTCGTTGAAAATTGCTGGTAAAAACTTAACTGTCAATCCCCTCACTCTCTTCCAGCGTGTCTTCATTGTCAAAAATCTGAAGAAGACCTTAAAGAACTCTCGAAGTTTGAACTCGCACCCTTCCCTATGTCACTCTTCACTGAGGAGGGAATGCGCAAGGGAACAAAGTCTGCAATGTACTCACTCTTCACTCACATAGAGGAAGTCAACCTTGGCAATAGGAAATGTAACGTGATTGGTGGAGGAACAAAACTCCCACAACCACTTTCGAGATGCTGTGCTCTACGTACATCAACTACGTGCAGAGCCACTTTGGTAGCAATGTGATTGTTGTGTTTGATGGATACCCCACTAACGCCGGGTATCAAAGCACCAAAGCCGCAGAACGAGCTCGCCGTTCTGCATTACAATCAGCAACCAAGGTCGTGTTCTCCTCATCTACCAAGGTGACCATAGCACAAGAAAAGTTCTTGGCAAACGATCACAATAAGAGCACATTCATTTCGATGTTGATGACACGAATGGCGGATGCTAGCATCGAAGTGAAACGGGCATATAAGGACGCCAAAGTGATGATCGTCAACACCGCCATATCCAAGGCCAGCGTATTCGATAGCGTCGTCATTACTGCTGAAGATGTGGACATACTTATTCTGTTGACAGCATTAAGTATGTCCACAAAGAACATCTATCTTCAGAAATGTGGAAGAGGCAGTGGTCCCAGTGTCCTCTGCTCGACAAGTTCCCGCTCCTTCCTCCCCCTCCCAAAGACATACTTTTCCTCCGCGCAGTGAGTGGTTGTGATACCACGTCAGCACTGCATGGATTGGGGAAGAACAAAATTTGCAGCACCTACATGAAGAATACCTCCATCTCTGCAGCAGTGGCTCCATTTCTCACACCAAACGCTAGTCCTCAGCAGATCAGCGACGCTAAATTTCAATTAGCTCGCCTATCACTAACAAGGGACGCTGCCAAGAACTACTCCCTCCGCACTTACCAGCAAGTACAGGTGTGGTTAGGCAATGAACGTCTCCCATCAATTTAGGGCAGGAGCCTAACCACGCGAGGGGTACTACCAATCCTCACCACCAGAAATGCTGCTCCAGATAACATCCTCCAGATTGTTTCCTGTAAGTGCAGCGAAGGCTGTAGTACCGTTCATTGCAGCTGCAAGAAAGCAGGTCTTAGGGGCTCAGCAATGTGCAAGCACTGCACAGGCCACTCCTGCGAAAATGCCCCGCAACTGATTTGAACGAGGAGGACTCACCAGACATAGTCGACGAATACGACGACGACGAGGACGTCATTAATAGCCTGATCACTCAGGAGGTCGACGAGCTCTTAGAAGCAGAACCAATGGCTAAGAATTCTGACAGTAACTGTAATGAGTACAAATGAGTACCTACTATATGTACATGTGTATGAGTACCTTTCAATAATAATATCTCTATTCCATATAATGTATGCCTTGTGAATACCTTAATATTATTAATTACATTTTTTCCACGAAAGGACTACGTCCTTTTATTGCCTGCTCTGGGAAAATTATGTAGTGGGGGGGGGGGGGGAGTGCAGAATTGGGAGGGGTGCGAGCGGAGCGGGGGGGGGGGGGGAGGGCGGAGGTCAATCCGAAAAGTAACTAATATCAATAACAATATTATGTGAATATGGTTGGATTTCATCAGAGAAGAAAATTAGCTTTTGTGAATTGGGGTTGAGTGGGGAAAGGGGGAAGCAGGGTGTGGGGTCGGGGGTGGGAGTTTCCAAAGTTGGTGATTGTAACCAGGAACCATAATTACAACAACATAATTCGGTCATAACAGAAGAAATAAGGCGGAATTCTGTATTTTTGGGCATTTTTAGCGAATTTTGAAAAATTACATTTTTTTCGAAGCGCCATATCTCAGTAACGAATTGACATACAAACATGTTTGAATAGTCAAAATTGTAGAAAATTTAACGCTCTACAAAACAGCACAACAATGCTTTTGCCGTAGGACGTAAGGGAAAAAGTTATTGAGGAAAATCTGGAGGATGGTCGAAACATTTGCAGTTTATACCCCCCCCTCCTCTTTTCGCAAAGGGTCCAGGAGGTCCAAAACTCTAGAAAATATTAATTAGCCATCCCTCAACAACATCCCAAAGTTTCATTAAATTCCGACCTTTTTCTATCTGAAACTACCTGTCGACTGGGCTAATATGTAATAATCTTGTTTTGGAAATATGAACTTTCAACATGGACTAAATCAAAAACATGTAAACAACAAAATTGGAAAATCCATTTTTCAATATCTTAAAATTCAAGAAAACTCTAAACTAACATTTTTAAAAACTGTAAATAGAAAATTGACGAATGGCAATGAGTGAAATTGTAAAAATAAAAATTGGGGAATTAACAAATGGCAATGTGTGAAAATGTAAAAATAAAAATTGGGGAATTGACAAATGGTAATGTGTGAAATATGAAAATAGAAATTGGGGAATTGACAAATGGCAATTTGTGAAATATGAAAATAAAAATAAAAACATGATTAAAAGCTTTTACTTTTTTAAAATCTTAACTGAGTTTGGAATCCTAAGCTTGTTGTGAGTAGTAAACATCTTGCACAGTAGCTACATTGTAGGTGTTAGCTTTACCTTACTCTCTATAAAATTAGAATAAAGATAGTTGCGTGTGCCCTTATATACTTTGTGTATGTGCATTTGCCATTGGCTTAGCTTTAAATGTTAGGTTAGGTTAGGTTTGTTAATTTAGCTGAGCTTTGGTTAGGTAAGGTTAGGTTAGGTAAAGTTAGGTGAGGACATGTTTGGTTAGGTGAACTGAGCCAGCTATGACTCTCTCATCTATAAGAATAACATAGGGCTGGTTGCGCGTGGCGGCCATCTTGCGCATTAGCCCCTGCGCCAGAACCGGCCAACATTACCTAATAATTAGAATTGGATGACGTATATCTAATTATAATTACTCTAAAGAACAATTATAAGTAATTAGTCTACAGAAATATGGAGATATTTGGAAATAAAACATACTGGATTAAATAACATTTTAAGTTGAAAGCCCAGTAAAGAAGTAATTGAGTATGCAGTGAACAGTCATTGTTCGCGCCTCATTGACGCCATTTTCTAAATTAAGGAGGGGAGACATGAAGCCACAGAGAGAGGATTCCATTTCGAAGTCTTGTTGGAGACAGACGTGCTTATTTGAGCTGCAAGATATATTGCACCAAGGTCTACGAGACAAGTTGAGTTGACGGGAAGGTCGTCGCATCCTACGGTCAAGCTACATGAAGAAGCTTTGCTGAAATTTAAGAGTACAAGAAAAGGACTTAGATTGAAAGCTACGTGAAATTTAAAATTATAAGCGAAGTGAATTCGTTATTCAGCGCACATTGATAAAGTCGACATACCTGCATACAGAAGAAGTCCACATATATAAAATAATTAATCTACAAAATTCTACGACGAGACTAGAAAGAGAAGATCTTCAACATAAAATATTTCAACCGCTATTTGGAAATATATTACTTGCTATCAAACTTGAGTCGACGAGGACGCTTTAGCATGAATACTTTGAAGGCAGTAGTTATGGTTTACTAAATACATGGAGGGGAAATAGCCTATATTAATTATGTGGATTCCAGAGGTGACCTATCGCGACGAAGAAATAAACATGAAGGTGTGGTACTGCATCTCCACCCGCAGTCCACTGGAGTCACAAATGCTAATACAACTACAGGAGTTTCCGATGTCACCAAGGAAATCTCATAATATAATCGCCACAGCCTACAGATTCACCGAAGACATTCGAGACAGGGGCCGATTGAAGAGATTGACGACAGAACCATCTGGTTCAGAAGCAAACGAGAGATGCCGGTTCGTGTCCCGAGAAATGAGCGGAAGCAGTAATGGTTCAACTCCAGGCGCGCGGGAGAGATATCGCTGGCGGAGCGTACCAGTACAGCTGTTCGGATCCCCAGGCAGGCAAGACCACCTGACTTGCAGCTATTCTTGGAATGTGAGCCAGGATTGCAGTCGTCGACTTCATCAATAACCCAGGTTATCCGAAGAATTATACGGGCTGAAGGTAGCTAAGCGCTTATATTATATTTAGTAGTTGTTTGCCATGTTTGGGGTATCTAGTATTAGCCAATATTTTATGTATAAGGTGCGTTCAAAAAGTAACGAGCTGGAGGCTGTAATGTGCAAACCGGTGACGACATGGGCTAATCGTGGCGTGTGTAACGAGGTGTGGTTCCGACCAGAGCGTGGAAGGTCACAGCCCGTCGCTAGAGGGCACGCGTGCACGTCACGTGACGATACAAAGCGAGCAGCAGTATTCATCAATCGTCCAACCAAGACCAAGACAGTAGGCCATTCGACATGCTTCCTGGTGTGGTTGATGACTGTGGGGTAACCAATGGGCACACACTTTCCGCAAGTGCAGTCGTTCCTTCGTGATGGTGTGCATACTTCCGACGCTCACTCCGACCACGGCGGCTATGGCGTTCACTGTCACTCGGCGGTCCTGGGTAATGAGTGCATCAACTAGCTGGACGTTGTCATCGGTAATGCAGGGGGGTGCCCCAGACCAGGCATCATCTGCTAACGACACCCGTCCCTCCATGAAGCACATGTACCACGCCTTGACCCTTGCAAGGGACATGAAGTGTTCGCCGTGCACTTGTGACATTCGGCGATGAATGTCCGTTCCCCCTACTCCTTTTGCTGTCAGAAACCGAACAACACCTCTTTGCTCTTCGGTTGACGCCTCCATGTCACTGTTTGCAATGCGACTGGCAGCGTTGGACGATCGATGCTCGCTTTGTATCGCTATGTGACGTGCACGCGTGCCCTCTAGCGATGCGCTGTGACCTTCCACGCTCTGGTCGGAACCACACCTCGTTACACACGCCACGATTAGCCGATGTCGTCACCGGTTTGCGCATTACAGCCTCCGGCTCGTTACTTTTTGAATGCACCTTATAGTTATGTGACCACTTATTTTCCATGTTTTTAGCTTTTGTTAGTCCAGTTTAATTTTATTTCAAGTTGATATTTTAAACGTCATCGAGTGTCGATTTTGACGTTGCGTAAATTTAATTTTTAATCTTCGTCGCAAATTTTTGATAGTGATTAATTTTTCGACTGTATTCGAATTCATTTTATAGAGAGTGGAATGCTTCATTATAAGGTGTCAAAGTTTATCACAATGTTTCATTATAATACATTTATATATTCGTCGTAATGTTTCTTAATGCTTTAGAAAGCATCATAAAATTATGAATACTACATAGTATTTTATTCGTCGAATTCTAAGGAATATGTCAGTTTTATATGACTCTGATTATATTAATAGTTATTTAAATCTGAGGATTTGTTTAATACAAGTGACTGAGTTCAATATCGAACGTCAGTGTATTAATCATGAAGGAAACAACTGATTGTTGGCTACATACATATATATATTGAAAGAGGAATCGATAGCTCATTTGCAAGAGCGGAATTACGACAACGCTAAGCTAGCGGTAAATACGAAGGAATGCGAGATGTAATTGGAATGCATTGTCCCATTTTTATGACAGATGTAAGATAATGTTGAAATGAATGTTTATTAAGTAAATGTAACAAGAATTGTGAGGATATGGAATTTATTTTTATTTATCTGATGTTTATATACAGACGTATCATAAAGTGTAATGGTTAAATGTAACGTGGTTTTGTGAAGTAAACGATGATGAGATAATATCGCAAATGAATCGCTACAGTGTGTAATGAGATGAAATGTTTTATAGAAATGATAAGCGTAGAAGTTGGAACAAGTTAAGAGTATTTATGGGCACGATATGGAATGTATAATTGATAGAGGTTACTGTAATCTGCATCATGCATTCGTGTGTGATATAGTAGAATTACTGAAATTCCGTGCTGTCGTATGTTGAGATGTGGAGAAATGTTAATAATGAAATGTATGCGTATAATGTAACGCCAGTTGAGAATCTTGTTCAGTGGAAGTATAAATATTTCAATGTTTACGACGTGGAATAGCGATCTGTAAAAGATATTAATGACAGTGTTGTCAGTGGAAATAATGTATAAATAAAGCGATGTATATGAAGGTAAAGTCAAGTACCGCAAACCACTATATTCGAGTACGATAATAACCACAAAGATAGTCTGTCATATAATTCATCTTTTATCGAATTTATTAATGATTGTGACAAATATTGAACAGTAATTAGCTTAATTGTTCGTTTCATATGGTCTCAAGGAATTGACGACTTTAAGCGATTGTAAAAGGATATTGTGTAATCTTATAAAGAGAATTACGTAAATAAATAATGTTGTGATCTAGAAAGATCGTGGAGAAGTAAGGAATATCGTGCAGGCCACGATAAATTAGAGAAATGTTGTAAATATTTAATAATAATAATAATAATAATAATTTGATATTAAAATATGTTGAGTAGGATGTAGTACTTACAGGAACGTTATACTAAGGAGACCCATGTATCATCTAGGGTGAGGAATGTAACTAGAAAGCGTTATTTTACGAGATTTAATTAATAGTGGAAGTATAGTATGATCAACAAGTAGTCGATGGTTTTTCAAACATTTCATAGCCAAGGCGTCTATCAGTATAATTTTTATTTTCTCCTTAATGAGGACATAGTGAAGTCCTAACACCGAAATTCACGATACATTTTGCTTCTAGAAGTAGTATTTATTTTATTTGAGTAACAAGTTTTAGTTTTCAAACGTGTGATGGACATTGTTTGTGTGTGTTGTCCTTTTGAATAAATATTAGCAGGCAATGGTTAGTTTGCCTGTTCCTTTTTATAGAACTTTGCATTCTCTTCATTTAATAATTAGCTGCGGTGGTACTACTAGTTAGGTACTGGCACCCACATTTTAAACCGTTCACCCTCGAGATTCTGAGAATCTCGTCCTCCAATACTTTGTTGTAGGATTTGTACGTAACTAGGTAGTAGTACTATCGTATTTTTATAAATATCTTTGTACCGAGAGGGTCCTAGCTAACCATCTAGCAGGGATTTGTTGGTTTATCTAGCTGGGTATCAGCGTCCCTTGCGATCCTTTCCATCCTTCGGATAATAGGGGGTGGTTATGTGAATTTCGGGTACAGTACCATTTAATTGCCACTAAGATATCTTATGGTAAGATACCTTAGTAGGAATCTGAAATTGTCTGTATATCAGTAGCGGCTGGCTCCTAAGGACTCACGGATAGTGTCCTTCCTAGGGAACGAAAAGAGGTTTTCATTTTCTCTTGATATTTTAAGCGAAAATTTGAACTCTAATAATGCTAAGAAAATCACATGTCATTCTAAATCGGTAGCTCTACCAATAAGGAAGAGTGCTTGATGATATCAAGCTCAGCGCGCAGTTCCCTGGTCAGGATGGAATTACGTACTCAGTCTTCCGTCCGAAGATGTGCCAGGGTGAGAGGGGTGAACGTAAGGGGACTAGCGCGCTTATAGGTGGTTTGAGAAGGACTAAGTGTGCGGAAAGTTGTTTCAAGCCGGGAAGAGTCCGTACAGTTCTGTAGCAGCGGAAATATGTCATCTCCCCTTGCTCCTCAGGTCTACTACTATTTGCTGTCACGAATGGTGTGACTTGCATCAAAAGCCAATTAGAAGTAGATCGTTCAGCGTTGTCAGATGTTTCGTTATTGTCATTCCGCTGTCAGTTGCCACTCGGTGAACTTCAATACTTAAGCACTGTGGCCTGATCACAACCCGCTGTGTCACAATAATTGATGGTTTGACAACAGTGAACAACAGTAGCATTCATAAATGTCTCCTCACAAACCCCTCTACTAGCATGCGTCAGCCAAATCTCCATGGTTGCATATAGGCAAAATAAGACACCGTAACAATAATCCATGAACTAGTATGTCCTTTGTTTACCTTTGAAGACAAGAAATATATAATTATAATGAATTGAAGCATGTGAGACCAGGAATCTCAATTCATATTGCAAGGGTGAAGTAACACGGATCTCTGGCTAGCATCCTGCGGTAGTCAAGGTTGGCACCAGTGAGTTATTTCGCTTTCTCGCTGAAGACTTGAATGAGTGCGGTGGTAATATTCAGCGGTTGTAATCCCTGTGTTGGTGATGATTATTCTATAAATCTTTAAGCTTTGAAGTTGTGTTCTTTTTGAATTTACAGGTGCGACAATAGTTTGGAAGTGCTTGTGGTGAAAGTGATATTCTCGTGATTTCTCTATCGGTGCGTAAGGTAGGTCCATATAGTTGAATATCTCCTGCCCTGGTAATTTTCTTACCTTTCATATTTCGTGTATTGCCGACAATTATATTGATATAGTCTATCGAAAAAATTCGTTGCAAGAGTTTCTTTAATTTCCTGACATTACCAGTGTTTTTTGAGTCTTCAGTCTATTGACTGGTTTGATGCAGCGCTCCATGCCTCCCTGTCCTGAGCTAATCCTTTCATCTATACGTAGCTACCACACCCTACATGCGAGACAATCTGTTTAACATATTCTAACTTGGTCTACCCCTACAGTTATTGTCCTCGACCCTTCCTTCCATAACTAAGCTTGCTAATCCTGGGTGTCTTAATATGTGTCCTACCAACCTATCTCTTCTCTTCGGGGCCGATAACCTCTATGTTAGGCCCCTTAAAACAACAATTATCATCATCATCATCTCTTCTCTTCATTAGCAGTCGCCATAACATCTCCCCTCTCCCACTCGTCTTAATACCTCTTCGTTTGTAACCCTATCTACCCATATGATTTTCATCATTCTCCTGTAACACCACATTTAAAACGCTTCAATTCTCCTCTTTTCTGCTGCACCAATAGTCCAAGTTTCATTTCCATAGAGCGCCACGTTCCAGACAAAGGCTTTCAAAAATGTCTTCCTAATACCTAAATCTATATTCGATGTCAACAGATTCCTTTTCTCTAGAAATGCTTTCCTTGCCTGAGTCAACCTACTTTTTATATCCTCTTTGTTTCGTCCATCACTGGTTATTTTACTTCCTAAGTAACAGAAGTCTCTTACTTCCTACTTTACATTGAACAAACAATGAAGGAAATTAGAGAAAAATTAAAGTGGGAGTGAAGATTCAAGGAGAAATAATTTCAACTCAGAGTTATTGTCCCCGACCCTTCCTTCCATAACTAAGCTTGCTATTCCTGGGTGTCTTAGTATGTGTCTTACTAACCTATCTCATCTCTCCTCTTCATTAGCAGTCACCAGAAACATCTCTCCTCTCCCTGCCAATTTGATGTCCATAGAGGTTTCTGATTTATTTCGGCTGCATTCCAATATTTTTGTTTTACATTTATTAATTTTCATCATGATTTCTTTCCTCAAAACGGAGTTAATACCATTCAAAAACTCATTCAAATCCTCAGGCGTGTCGGCCACGATGACGATGTCATCAGCAAATCTCTGAGTTGAAATTATTTCTCCTTGAATCCTCACTCCGACTTTAAATTTTTCTCCAATTACCTTCATTGTTTGTTCAATGTAAAGATTGAAAAGTATGGGTGATAAGTTTCAGTCTTGCCTTACACCTTTCTGAACACCAGCTTCTCTCTCATGTCCTTCAGATCGAAAGACTGCTGTCTCGTTTCTGTATAGATTGTAGATCACCCTCCTATCCCTGACCTTTATTCCAATCATTTTCAAAATGTCAAACAATTTAGCACAATCAACGTTATCAAAAGCCTTTTCTAAGTCTACAAATGGCATGAACGTTCTCTTATCTTTCCTTATTCTACCATCCAAAATCAGCCTAAGACATAGTACAGCTTCCCTTTGTTGTGTATTTACTTGAGATAACACGAACATTGAGTCACTATGCCCAGAACATCCCAATCTGGAACATTCGAATTTGGAACCTTCCATATACTATGTATATATGCACCCGCAAACTGTAGACGAGAGTTCCGCGCTAGTTCCGCTCTGGACCGCTCAAGTTAGTCCACCTTGTGTATCGTTGTGTATCAACTAGTGTTAAATAAACCATTGTTTTATATTAACAAGTGTGGGTTATTTGTCTTGTATCTCCCACGATATAACAGTGGTGTCAGATGTGATATAAGATAAATAACGTTGTGAAACCGAGTCACTTTCTAACCTCAACGCAAGTGATGCACCGAACGACGTTCATCGCAGTGCGTGTTGGAAATACTAAAACCTCAACGCAAGTGTGTGCACCGAACTAAGTTCATCGCAAGTGCGTGTTAGAAATACTGTTCTCCACTCATCTTCACCATGCCGGACTTAACCTCTGAGTAACTCCAACAATTCTCGGCAATGATCGCCAACGCTATCCGACAGACAATAGGGTCAACAACGTCATCAGAGCCTCGACCGCCAATGTTCACAATGCAACCGTATCGTGCTACCGATAGGAAGACTGTAGCCGACTATTTCACTCGCTTTGCCTGGGAGCTCAACCTGAGCAAGGTACCCGCGGATCAGCATACACACTTTGCACGTGTTTACATGGGATCTGAACTCAATGATGCCCTGAAGATCCTGGTGAGTCCTGATGATCCGAAAACTCTGTCATACAGTGAGATTCAATTTAAGCTGAAAGGCCACTTTGATGCCACACGCAACAAATTTGCAGAGAGCATACAATTTCGGAGCATAATGCAGAAGCAAGGAGAAACCATAGCTAGCTTCACCTTAAGACTGCGGCAGGCAGCAGCGATTTGTGAGTATGGCACATTCCTTGGTCGCATATTAATTGAACAAATGCTCGCAGGATTGGAATCACAAGAAATGTGTGACGAGATTATCGCAAAGAAACCAGAGAACTTCACCGCAGCACATGAAATCGCGCACGCACTCGAAGCTACTCGCATCACCACCGACGAGGTCAAAACGGCTTCCGCTATGTCTGAATCAACCAATCGGATTGGATACGAGAAGCCTCTGTACAGGAAGAACAGCAACCAGCAGCCGCCACGCAGCAAGTCAGCTAATCGAAGTCAAGGGTCTTACAACTTAACCAAACAGCACCAAGGGCCACATCAGGCAAACCGAAGTGCATCCCAGGACAACCAATCAACATGTGCAGGGTGCGGTGAAGCTCACTCTCGCAGTCAGTGCAGGTTCCTGAACGCCGAGTGCCTGAAGTGTGGCAAGAAAGGTCACATCGGAAAAGTTTGCCGATCGAAATCTAGGAAACATCGAACAACAAACCACGTGACCGAAGAAGAGCTTCCAGCAGAGAACCTTGATGTCGTAGAGTACCTCAGCAAAATCGAGGTCATCGGATCAGTCAACGCAGCACCTAAGCCACTGGTTGATATCAGCATAGAGGGAACCACCGTCAAAATGGAACTCGACACCCGCGCCCGCTGCTCAACCATGAGCAAATCAAAGCTAAGTATGATCAAACCTAGTTTTGTGTTGCAGAGAAACGATCGTAACTTCGTCAGTTACACTGGCCATCCGATCAAATGCATTGACAAAACGCCAGTGTGCACCATCATCGGAACCACAACCAGGAACCTGAATCTCTACGTGGTTGACGATGAAGTCGAATCGCTCTTTGGCCGAGAGTGGATTTCGGAGTTTGTACGGGAGATCGACTTTGGTCACCTCTTCAGAAAATCCGATCCAATCCACAAGCTCTCAGACAAGCAGGCTCTGACCTTGGAACAACAGAAGCAGCTCGACAACATTCTTTCTCGCTACCAGGATGTGTTCAGCGACACCCCCCGGGAAGGTCTCAGGTCCCCCAGCGAAGATGCACCTGAAGGCTGGAGCCACACCTGTTTTCGCCCCAGCTCGAGACGTACCAGTTGCCCTCCGCAATGCCCAAGCCAAGGAAATCGACAATAATATTGCATCTGGCTTCTACAAAAGAGTGGACTACTCTGAGAGGGCATCGACAACGCACGTCGTCGCCAAGAAGAACGGCAAACTGAGGATCACAGGCAACTACAAGCCTAGTCTCAACCCGCGGATCATCATCGATGAACATCCGATTCCCAAGGTGGAACATCTGTTCAACCGAATGCGCAGCGCCACTATCTTCTGCCACTTGGACATCACCGACGCGTACACTCATCTCGATGTCAACGATGAGTTCAGCCATGCTCTCACGCTTAACACCCCAACTCACGGTCTGATCCGCCCAACGTGAGCAGTATACGGAGCAGCTAACATCCCCGCTATCTGGCAGCGGCGAATGGACACAGTCCTGCAAGTTCTCCCAAACGTCGTAAGTTTTTTCGATGACAGTATAGTTTTTGCTGATAGCTTTGAAAATCTGATGCAGGCCCTCAGCATCACTCTGGAACGGTTTCGGCAACACAACCTCAAGCTCAACCCAGCCAAATGCGTTTTCGCTCAAACATCCCTGGAAGCCCTTGGCCACAAAATCGATGCGTCAGGCATCCACAAGTCGGATGCACACATCCGAGCTGTACGTGATGCACCGAAACCAACTACACCAGAAGCACTCCAACTGTTTCTTGGTAAAGCAACCTACTACAGTTCGTTCATCCCCGATTTGTCCACCAGAGACAGACCACTCGGAGACATGCTGCTCAAGGACCCTCTCATCTGGACACCAGAAGGCGACAGGGCATACAAAGACATCAAGAACGCCCTAACCTCGCCCCAGGTACTCATGCAGTATGACCCAGCGTTACCACTCCTGTTGGCCACAGACGCCAGCAAGACCGGCCTGAGGGCAGTACTGTCACACCGGCTCAGCAACGGGCAAGAACGTCCAATCGCTTACGCCAGTCGAGCGATGACAGCAACGGAGCAAAGGTACCCTCATCTCCGCACGAGACTCTACTTAACCATGCCACGTCGAGGTCACCGCGCAAACGACCAGGTCACCGCGCAACCGACCAAGTCACCGTGCAACCGACCAAGTCACCGCGCAACCTACCAAGCCACTGCGCACCCGACCAAGCCACCGCACCACCACCAAGCAACCGAGCCTGAGAAGAGTTCGCTTCATCGAGACGCCAGCAACAGTCCACACACCACCAGCCACACCAGTAAACAGGACACCACCTATTTCCCAGACCCCTTTTATTCCCCGCAGGAGTACTCGCCAGTGCCGACCACCATTGGGATCCTCTCCTGATTAAGTTTCCTAAATCATCCATTTAAAAGAGGGAGGAATTGTTGTGTATTTACTTGAGATAACACGAACATTCTAGTCACTATGCCCAGAACATTCCAATCTGGAACCTTCCATATACTATGTATATATGCACCCGCAGACTGTAGACGACAGTTCCGCTCTGGACCGCTCAAGTTAGTCCACCTTGTGTATCGTTGTGTATCAACTAGTGTTAAATAAACGGTTGTTTTATATTAACAAGCGTGTGTTATTTATCTTGTATCTCCCACGATATAACACCCTTGTTCCTACATTTCTCCTGAAACCAAACTGGTCTTCACCCAACTCCGCTTCTATCTGGCTTTCCATCCTCTTGTAAATTATTCTAGACAGGATCTTCGAAGCATGAGTAATCAAGCTGATTTTACGGTAATCTTCACATATGTCAGCTCCTACCTCCTTCGGTATAGGGATGATGACATTCTTCTTGAAATCAGAGGGTACATCACCTGTCTCATAAATCCTACACACCAACTGAAATAACCTGATCAGTCCATCATCACCTATGCAGCATAGCAACTTAATCGGTATATCATCTATGCCTGGTGCTTTTTTTCCTGCTTAAGTCTTCCAATGCTCTGTCAAATTCTGATCTCAATATTAAATCTCCTTTCACTTCCTCATCAATTTCCTCTTCCCTTTCCATTACATGATTCTCAATCTCCTTTCCCTTATACAAACACTCTAGGTAAGCTTTCCATCTCTCAGCCTTTCCTTCCCTATCTGTTAGAGGCTTTCCATCTGGGTCCTTAATATTACAGCACTTAGTCTTCTTTTCCTCAAAAGTATTCTTAATCCTTCGATAAGCTGCGTCTACTTTTCCTAATTTCAGACAATTTTCTATACCTGCACATTTCTCTTTCAACCATTCTTCTTTCGCATCCTTGCACCTCTTGTTAATCTCATTTCTCAGACGTCTATATTCTGTTTTCCCCTTTTCATCTCTTACATTCTTGTGTTTCCGCCTTTCATCCATTAATTCTATTATATCCTGAGTGATCCACGGTATGATACCTATTCTTTCTTTCCTAGCAAGGTTTTCTTCTGCGGATTTTGTCATTTCATTATTCAAAAGAGCCCATTCGTCTGCAATTGAAGTTTGTTTAGGGTTTTATATTAGTCCTTGCTTTATACTCTTCTTGAATCTTTCGTTTACATCCTTCTCTTTCAGTCTGTTTATTGCCCACCTTTTTGGCTTTTGACTTTTCTTCAGTTTCTTCAACTTTAATCTGCACGTGGAGACCTCCATAGTATTTACTCCCTTTGTTTAGCATTTAGTGTTATAGTAGCTGAAAGTGCTCTATCTTAAATAATTTTCTTTTGGTTGGCTATACTGTATAATTGCTTAGTATCTTTAAAAGTATGGCGGCTGTGAAATCTTGTGTTGAAATATGTAGTTTTGATTGTTTGGAAATAAATACAATATAATGTTCTACTTCGGGATATTCAGTTGGGTAAATTGAATGGTTCCCAATATCGTGGTGACCCCGACGTGATAACAAGCTCCGACGTGTTAGTGGCAAGTACCAAAGTGATAAAAGTAATCCGGACCACGTGGTAGGAATTGCACAACGAGGTAAGCCCTAACATAATTATTGGTTGTCATTTAAATTATGATACGTGAAGAAAAATGGATCTTCTAGCAAGTAAGCGAAAGGCAACTCGTAAGACGTTCACGAAAACATACCATGCAATTATGCAAATGTTAGACGAAAGAGAGCCGTCACCAGAAACTGTTAAAGGTTAAGTACAACACATTAGATGATAATGATAATTATTGTTTTAAGGGGCCTAACATATAGGTTATCGGCCCCTAATGGTCTGGGTGATAGCGAAAATATCAATGAAGTGGAAACTAGAACGAAAATTAAGTGAGAACGAAAATAGTTACAAAAAGGAACTCAGATTGGAACTACGCACAAAATGGAGAGCGGTAATACATAGAAAAGGGAATTTAGAACGAAAATAATCACAAAAGGAATAGATTGAAAAATACGCACAAAATGTAGGTTAAGTTCAAATACGTACAAAATGCAATGTACAGTCGAAATACTTACAAAATGCAAGATTGAAAATACGTACAAAATGCAATTGAGGTTCAAAATACTTAAAAATGTAATTGAAATTGAAAATACACAATGCAATTTAGATTGAAAAATGCACATTTCAGATTCCAAATAATCACAAAGTGCAATTGATATTCAAAATACTTACAAAATGCAATTGAAATTGAAAAATCTTACAAAATGTATGGTAGATTCAACCTACTCAATTGGATGGACAATACTTACAAAATGCAATTTAGATTGAAAATACTTACAAAATGTAATTTAGATTCAAAATACCCACAAACTGCAATTGAGAATCAAAATAGTTGCAAATGCGCACCCTAGAAAAATGCAATTTAGATTGAAAATACTTGCAAAAAGCGGTTTAGGTTAAAAATACAAAATGCAATTGAAATTCAAAATACTCACAAAAGTCCCATCCCCTATATTGAAAGACTCACTAAAAAGCAATTTAGATTGTCAATCCTTACAAAATGCAATTGAGGTTGGAAACACTCACAAAACGCAATTTAGATCGAAAAGACTTACAAAATGTAACGGAGATTGAAAACACCTACAAAATGGAGTGTAGCTGCAAAAAAAAAATCGCTAAATGGAATTAAATACACGGGGAGCCAATTAACAAAAACAGTGCGGGAATCTTAAAGAAAAAAGGAAATATAATGAAAGAAAACAAGACGTCTGACCCCTCGAAGAAGGAAGGATCAGGATTGATGAGACAAGGGCCAATTAAGGCTGGAAAGTGAAAGACTCCCTAAGCCTCGGACAACCTAATACCGTCGGGGTCGGAAATGAACAAGAGGAGACCAAAGGAGGTCGACAGGAAAGAAGACGGAGAGGAGCCCGGCACAAGTAAGTGGAAGCAATGCCGGACTCAGCTGGGGTCCCATGGTAGCCAACCCACGTCCCAATAGATGTGAGCCCCTGGGGGACAACACATTAGAACGCTTTTCCAAGGACTTGAGTATTCTCGAATGTGAATGGTATGAACTTCTCTCGAAAAATGGTACAGAAAAGTTAGACGCAGCTAGTGTAGCCAATTTTGATCAAGAATATGCCATTATAGAAGAGTATCACGAAAAGTTAGAAGAAGCACAAGTTAAATATGACGCGTTAGCGAATAAAAATGCCTTTCAATCCCCTAGTTCAGTGTGTTCTTCGCCAACTTCACGTAGGAAGCTCAGACTGCCCAAGATCGAGCTGAAGCAATTCAGGAGTGAGATTAAAGATTGGCTTGGATTCTGGAGCCAGTTCAGTAGAATACATAACGATGGAGACATGCTAGATGAGGATAAATTCCAATATCTGATTCAAGCTACAGTGAACGTATCCAGAGCAAGGGAAATAGTAGATAGTTCCCCCAACAGCAGAGAATTACCCTAAGGCAGTTGAAAGTCTTAAAGGCAGGTTTGGGCGGGAATAATTGCTCGTAGAAGTTTATGTAAGAGAGTTGTTAGCTTAGGTAGTAAAATGCTACCGGTACGTCCACAAAGGGTAGTTTAAGTTCGTCTCAGCTCTAAAAGCTCGAGTCTTACTTGAGGGATCTAGAATCGATAGGCATGACATCGGACAGATATTCTGCCATGTTATTTCCTTTAGTAGAATCTTGTGTTCCAGAGGAGATGTTGAGAGTTTGGATAAGACAAACTTCAGCAAGTGATCAACTGCAGAGTGGAAAGCATAGTGATAAGCTGAACCTCTTGTTAGCCTTTCTTAAATCTGAAGTGGAAGGGGAGGAGAGAATATCAATGGCAAAATCAGGTTTTCGGTTGTCCAACAAATCAAACCCATCATGCAATATAAAGAACAGAATAGAAGAAATAAAAGAAGTACCCGCTGCGCTTAATCTGTTGACAGGAGAAAGACAGTTGCACAGAAAGGCAACATGTCTCTTTTGTGACGTGGCTCACGATAGCAAGGAGTGTTTCGGTGCTCAGAAAATGTCCCTATTGGAGAAGAGAGGGATGTTTAAAAGGAAGAAAGCATGTTTTGTATGCTTGAAGCAAGGTCACAGTTCCAGCGACTGTAAAACCAATCTGAAGTGTGGGGTATGTGGCAGAAAGCACTGTGTGATAATGTGCCCAGACTTGCCTATTAATAAGGATGAAACAAAACGTGCATACTTGAATGCACATGAAGTAGGAAAGGTGAGCGCTGTGGGAGCGTCGCACTGTGGGTATCAGTATGTTGTATTTCTCCAGACTTTGTTAGTGAAGCTGAAGACGGGGGATCATCAGAGGACAATCTGGGCGATTATCGACACAGGATCTCAACGTTCTTACATCCTGAAGAAAACTGGCATCGAGACGAAATGCCAGCATGTTGGATCGGAAGCCTTAGTGAAGGTTCTATTTGGAGGTGTGACGTTAAACCGAAAAACGCACCAATGCTCCAGAGTCTAACTGGAAGGTTTTCCTGTGAATTACAAGTTCTAGATCAGTCTTCAATCTGTGGATCCATCCCAAGAGTTAAGCAGATGTCTTGTATAACAGAATTGAGGAGGAGAAACTTACCAGTTTCCGATGTTGGGGATGAACAATCTGAAGTTGAGCTGCTCATCGGGTCCGATGCGGCAGGAAATGGTCTAGTGGCAATGGAAACTCGAATTAGTTGGGTGGTAATGGGAACCCTATCCAAAGACAATAAACATGTTTCTTATGCTGTCCTCACTACCATTATGCTCAGTCACAGTAAGGATCTGTCCGACCTCTGGAAACTGGAAGTATTTGACATAACAGACCCCAGTGAGAAGAAATCAAATGAAGAAATAGAGTGTGACGCCATGGACCACTTTACGAAAACGGTTAGGAGGAACACAAAGGGAAGATACGAAGTTTCATTACCATGGACCGAAGAAAAAGAAGAGCTAAGAAATAACAAAGACGCTGTAGAAAGTAGACTAACCTCAATGACAGCAAAGCTCATGAATGAAAATACATTTCAAGAATATGATGCACTTCTCAATGAATGGGTAAAAGAAGGCATCTTAGAGGAAGTATGTGGAGACGAGAGAGAGAGAAGGACGGCTACTTCCTACCTCATAGAGGAGTATTTAAGAACAACGCAACAACGAAACTTAGACCTGTTTTTGATGCTTCAAGTAAGAGAAAGGGTACTCTTTATCTTAATGACTGTTTAAACAAATGCCCAAACTTATTAGAGCTCATACCTTCTGTTTTGATGAGGTTTCGAGAGAAACCAGTAGCTGTGATCTCCGACATACGGAAAGCTCTCCTACAGATATCAGTGAACGAGGCCGATCGTGAATTCCTGAAGTTCCTATGGTGGGAGGATTATTCCCTAAACAAATTGAAGATATATCATCATAGACGCGTTGTTTTTGGTCTAAACTGGAACCCTTTCATTCTCAGTGCCGTCATCGATCACCACTTGGATGACTTTCAGAAAGAGTTTGAAGGGATAGTTAATAGGCTGAAGAGTTCATTCTATGTGGATAACTGCGTTACTTCTTTGGACACTCGAGACGACCTGAGGAGAATTGTAGAAGTATCCTCCAGAATTATCGCAGCTGCAAATTTTGACTTGCGAGGCTGGGAAAGTAACATATGGGCCAATTGTGCTGATGACCCTGTAACCCCAGTACTCGGGCTGGTTTGGAATAAAAATGAAGATACGCTATTTTGTACCTTAAAGAACCACAAGGTCTTAAATGAACCTGTGACGGGACGGAGCATTCTATCTGTCTGTCAGAATGTCTTTGACCCTATTGGTTTCACTTGCTCCGTTGCGTTGCTGCCGAAGATTTTGCTACAAGAGAGTTGGGAGCGGGAAATAAGCTGGGTTGCAGACGTATCTCATGAAACTAAAGGGAAGTTCCTCGAATGGACTGAGCAATTGCCTAGACTTGAAACTGTTAAAGTTCTTCGGCGTTTTACTTCAGCGGATTGTAGGGTGTCATATTCACTTCACACCTTCAGCGATGCCAGCAAATCAGCGTATCCTGCAGCTGTTTTCTTGAGAAGTCAATACGACAAGGACTTAAGTGTACAATTGCTATTTGCCAAGGCAAGAGATGCACCACTCAAGCAAACCACACTTCCAAGACTCGAGCTTATGGCATGTTGTATTGGTATTCGATTGTTAACCACAGTAAAGCAGAGCCTAGGTTGTGTTGATATACCACAGTATTTTTGAACAGACTCTACCACCACCTTATGTTGGATCAAGAAGGGTGAGAAGTGGGGGATCTTTGAGCGAAACATAGTAAAAGAGATCTTGACCTACTCACAGAAAGAAGAGTGGAATCATGTACCAGGAAGAATCAATCCAGCAGATTTACCTTCACTTGGTTGCAACGTTGATGAGTTAATGGAGTCCAAATGGTGGGAAGGTCCCGCCTCGTTGAAGCTGTGTCAAGAATCCTGGCCATGCCACGAAGAAGTGGTTGATGAAGAGGAGATACTCCGGGAAAAGGAAAGGGAAACAATAACCAGCGTAGCCTCTTCAATGGAACCTCAGGTACTTCTGTTCATATACGAAGATTGTCAGGATGCTCGCCTGGATGTGGAGATTCGCTGACAACACAAGAAAGATGCCATTGAAAAGAGTCGAGGGGGAGATAACAGTTGGCGAGATGCAAGCTTCGGAGCGACTACTCGTTAGCCTAGTGCAAGAAGAAGTCTTCCATGAAGAAAGAAACTCCCCTTTGAAGTCACTATGTACCTTCAAAGACGCAGAGGGGATTGTACAAGTGAAGACCAAGATAGTGGAGAGAAAGGACAGCGAAGATTTTCGATGCCCAATGATTCTACCACAGAAGCATGGATTGGTTCAACTCCTAATACACGGAGAACATATGAAGATGCTACATGTTGGCACTCACATTTTACTTTCTCGCTTGAGGGAACAATTTTGGACTATAGGTGGAAGAAGGAGTATTCGGAGTGTAATATCAAAATGTATGAAGTGCAAGAGGCATGCATCAAAGCGCGTAGAGGTACACCCAGGAACGTTACCAGAGGACAGGATCAAGGATGCGGCTGTCTTTGAAGTGACGGGAATAGACCTTACTGGACCCTTGATATTAAAAGGAGGACAAAAGGTCTGGTTAGTGATATTTACATGTGCTGTATACAGAGCAATACACTTAGAGTTGTGCAGCAACCTAACGACAAATGGATTCCTGTTGTCCCTTCGGAGGTTCATTGCACGCAGAGGAAGACCAAAGGTGGTCTACAGTGACAACGGCACAAATTTCACGGGCACCGATAATTTATTTGGAACTATCGATTGAAAACAGGTAGAGACAGAGTCTACAGTGCAGCGAATCCAGAGGAAGTTTAAACAACCCAACGGCTGCCGGGTGGGAGTGCCTTATTCAAGCGGTGAAGAGAATTCTGCGACGGGTACTGGGGAAAACTTCAATCAATTACGAAGAAATTTCGACACTGCTATGTGACTGTGAGGCCTTGTTCAATTCTCGTCCGATCACGTATTTGCCTGAGAATCCAGATGATCTCATCCCTCTTACACCTGCCATGTTTCTGTAAGATGGCATTGGCATAGGAACTCCTGATTTGGATCAATTGGATTTAGCGAATTCATCTAAGAGATTCCGATATATGCAGCAACTGCGACAGGACTTAAGGAAAATATTTAGAGATGAGTACTTGAGTCAATTGATTCAGAGACCTAAGAAAACTCCATCCCCAATTGTAAACGTAGGGGATGTGGTTCTTATTGGATCTGATGGGAAGAAGAGGTTCGAGTGGCCCATGGCACGAGTGTTGGAAGTGTACCCTGGAAAAGATGGTGTTGTAAGAGTTGCAAGACTGAAGACTTTCTGGTGAATTAATTCGACCAATGCAGAGGTTGTTCCAATTGGAGTGCTCGTCATTAGAGACTGTTGACACTGCTGAAAAGAGGGACAATCTATCTGGGGGACTGAGTGCTTCGGAGAATGCTGATTCTCCATCTCCGAGACTGGCTGCTTCCGATTATACCAATCGTACAGACATTTCCACAAGGATAGTAGCAACTAGGAGTGGAAGAACGATTAAAATTTAAAAAAAAAACTTTGTTTGTGATTTGCTATCGAACTTTCCAGAAAGTGTGATTTTGTAAATATTAGATGTGTTATGTCCCATCAAAAGTGGGGAGGATGTGGAGAACTCCATAGTATTTACTCCCTTTGTTTATCACTTAGTGTTATAGTAGCTCAAAGCTCTTAAATAATTTTCTTTTGGTAGGCTATACTGAATAATTGCTTAGCATCTTGGGAAGTATGGCGGCTATGAAATCTTGTGTTGAAATATGTAGTTGTGCTTGCTTGGAAATAAATACAAAATAATATTCTACTTCGGGATATTCAGTTGGGTAAAATGAATGGTTCCCAATACTGCATTTCATAACAACCAGATTGTGGTAAGATGTGGATATGTTTACAATCCAAAATCTGGTTTCGAAATCTCTGCTTGACCATAAAGAAGTCGATTTGCTAACGCCCTGTATCTCCTGGTCTCATCCACGTGTATATTCTTCTATTGTGGTTATTGAATAAGGTGTTAGCTATGACCAACTCATGCTCGGAGCAGAATTCCATCATTCCTTTCACCTAATCCGAAATCTCCTACTATCTTCCATTTTCTTCCATTTCCTACCACAGCATTCCAATCTCCCATTACTATAAGATTTTCATCACCCTTGACATACCTCAGAATTTCATCTATTTCTTCATAGACCTTTTCAACATCTTCATCACCAGATTGACTGGTAGGCATATAGACTTGTACCACTGTGGTACACGTAGGTTTTGTATTGATTTTAGCTACAATAATCCGTTCACAATATTGCTCATAATATTCCACCCGCTGTCCAAGTTTCCTACTTAATACGAGACCTACCCCCGCGTAGCCGTTGTTTGATTTAGTGCTAATGACCCTCTAGTCTCCTGACGAAAAGTCCTGTTTTCTTGCCAGCGCATTTCACTAATCCCAACCATATCCAACCTCAACCTATCCATGTTCCTTTCTAGGGTTAGAGTCTGCCGTCACTCTCTCTTGTGTATGCAGAGAGAACGTGGTTCCAGTTGTTTGTAGTGTAACACCTAGGTATTTGAAGCTGGGTACAATTTCTATGGTTTCTTTCCCACACATGAAGTGGTCCCTCTTAGATAGCCTGCCTCCCCTTCTGAATTTCATTGCCCTTGTCTTCGCACTGTTTATTATATAATAATAATAATATGATTTGTATTTTCTGAATAATAATGGCAATGTTTTGTAACAATTTTGAATATTGACTTATAGGAATGTGGAACAGCTTAGTTCATTTTGCGATTTATTATCCAGTTTTCAATGGTTTAATGCACACTTATATCTAAAGGAAATATTGTTTATAAATGGATAATGTTAAATATTTTGGTTGTTGCGTGAGATAAATAGTGTCTTTACAACACGGAAGGCAATCGAAATATCGAAAGAAGCCTGTAGGTCATAACGTAGGGTTTTCTTGAGTTTGTGTAAATGAGGCATATTATGGTAAAGTCATTAGATGACGATATTTGAACAGGGGTAGACCCGATTAAAATGTATATTCATGTGATGATCGAATTGATACGATTTATTGGAGGAGCAGTGAAGCTTCTTGATGGAACATGCATATGGCTTGATATTAAAAAAATATATTGTGCCCGTCAGAGGAGCTGTGAGGGTTGCCAACAACCGAAATGACTTCCCAGACACCTCACCTGCCGGACCCATGTGCCGAGAGGATCAGATGCGTTTCTTATAGGCCAGAGCAGCACGAGAAACTGTGATCCAGGGGATCTGGGGTAACATGGTGGCTAAAGTCATAGACGGCCCAAGAAAATACACCTTAAACAACTAGACTGAGAAAAGAAAACATCCAGACTTAAGTAAAACTTGTGAACACATTTATTTTAAAATTAGCAATCACCTATCCTAGTTCGGAGGGTTTATATCAGCTAATCCGCAAACTAATAAAAAAGAAAAAGATTCAAGCCCTACCTGTAAACTAAAGGAAACCCTCGCGAATGACCTAATTACAAAGATGAACAACAACAACAACAACGCTAGGGAAATGGTACGCAAAGGATCCGTATTCCGAGTTACAAGTTACTAACGGAATTTACATTTAACAGAGGTAGCAAAACAAATCTAAGTTACGATGATACCATTTCCTTATTTACATTTAACGTTAATCAATTAGCTAAGTCCTGACAATGAATACAAAAACTTACGGCGATGACGTCCGTAAAGCAAAACATTAACATCAAAACTACATGACAGCCAAGAAAAAAAAAGTTAAACAACACTCTTATGAACTAAGTGTTCATCAACACGGAAAAAGGTAAACATGGGATTACACACATTGTAAAATAAATAAATAAATAAATAAAACACAAGATGAAATGCATGTTATTATCCTGCCTACACGTTTCGGAAATACTATTTGCATCCAAAGTCATCTAAGTGTGTGTTAAATAGGTTGGCAATGGCGTAGTTACAACTACGACTTACATTACGTGAGTGTCGTGCTCCACCAGCTACGAACTACAGGTTAAGCAACACTCCGTGGTCTCAAATTGTGTCAGCTGTCTAAAGTCATTTCCGCCAGGAAATGTATAACATTACAAGGTGTCGGTCAGCAAGCTCAAAATGTCTATTTCAAGATTAGCAGAAACAATTAATTAATTAATTATCAGCTTGTTTAGAGTAATTATGCGATTGATTATTATTTCGTAGGTTTAAATTCATCGTCGGTTTATGGCGATAGCGCTGACGATCCTAGACACCTGGGATCAACAGTAGCGTCTCATGCGAGATAAATTACCTGCTGTCACATCGACATAAAAGTCGGAAATACCTTCAACGAGCTCCCACCGCTCGGAAAAAACAATAACACAAGTTATCAGTGGCGCTCGGCACATCTGATTAACCTCGAGCAGGCCTGGGAAACACTTCAGTCACCTCCCGGTAACAACAAGTCCACAGAACTGAGTCTGGACATTACGTGCATTACAAGCACTAAAATACCATGAATAGCCTCACACAAGGGTCTCTTACACTAGCCAAAAACAAAGAAATAAACCTCATCTGAATATTAAATGTACACTCTCCCTAGTGTCAATCGTAGTCGCTCGCAAAGCGACCAAGCATGTGACTTCAGCCAGTCACTCATCATAAGATCAAAACATCTGATTTATACAAAATGGCTGCTGAGATCTTGACCCAAATAAACGAAACACATAACTAACAGAAAACAATGCTACAAGCATCCGTCTAGTGTCTCAAATAAGTATGTCTCACTTCTGTGCGCTTGGTGGATGATGGGTAATATCTCCACCTGTTCCTAACCATGAGCTTGGCTCGTAACCTTCGTTGCGTCTGGCAACGTTAACAAAACACAATAGATTCAAATGTAAGCCTCAGTTCATCTGCAAATAAAGTCCTATATGAACTGGCTTGTGGTTTATCCCAATATAAAAACAAATATCACAATCGTACTACGTAGAAACACGCAGTAAGAAGACGACGTAACATGTCTTTCAAAATCAAAGAGTAGTGAATGGTAGTAATGTCACTCCATCAGAGTGTCTCTGACGTGACAGATATGTCACTTTAAACATGTGTCCTGTGTCAAAACTAGACACAGATAATACAGGAAAATACGCAAATTCTCACATCTGCTGCGATTGCAAATGATACGTTACTAGTACAGAGTTCGATGCTCTACTGCATACAAGTTACTTCCCTGACTATCTTCTTCACTAAGAACTGGATGGCATCAAAGCTCATCAAAATGAAACATTTATAGTATAGTTACAAAACTGATAGTTCCAGTCGACTAATCTAAACCAGATCAGTGGCGTGACATAAAATTACCAGAAATGGGTGTCACAAAACTAATATCACAAAATGACGGCTAATCGTCGTATCGAAGAAAACAAACAAAAATTCCCCATACCAGGGTTAAACAAAGTAGCTCAAAAAGACTTGACGTCTCTCGACGTCCAAAAGAATGCACCGATTGAACTGAACCATGTTCAATCAAAAGGGTGGCTAACTATCACTGTAAGTGAAAGACAAAGAAATGAGTGCTAAATACAAAATCCTACCTAATGGCTGTCAAGATGAGTTCGGTTGGTTTAAACTACACCACCACAAAAAGAATCACTACATAGAGAGAAGGAACGGACTCACTGACTCAAGGCATCATCACCTCGTTCTTCCCAAAGAACTGAGGGGTATAAATCATCCTCTGGTTTCCGGACGAGGGTTGTCCAAACTAGGCCTTCACTCCAGGCCTTATCCTTGACCAGGGTCTTGATGCGTCCTCGTGGTCGACGTAATAGTGTCATCTTCTTCTCTCCCATGGTGGTAGTTATTCTTCTTCTCCACGTGTGGTACCTCTGGGTCTTCTTATGTCATGTTGCAGTTCCTTAAGAATGGCTCCTTCACATTATGGGGGATCTCACTCCATCTTCCCCATCGTAGATAGATGAATAATCACGTTGCACACGTGGTCAGTCGAATAAGCCATATTTGGTGATTATTTTCACTTGTAGAAATAATAATTCTCACACGGCTTTCACTGAAGCTAAATTATCGACAGTAGCAAATTCACTGAGCTTAAATGGCGCAGAGTTTAACAAAGTGCCCATACACTGTCTGCTTTCACAGCTTCTATCGTAACGCTTACTTAGCGTGCTTTCACAACATATTCTGTCACACTGAAATCGTGTGGTATCTAAGTCATCCACGGTTAGAAATTCCCGTAATAGCGGCTGCAATATGTGCACATTTGGTGGAGTTTAAATTAAACACATGGACTGTTACTTCTTCGCTAACTTTGAAATATTTGGCGTCCCTCGTGGACATACGATTCTGATAGCCTCGTGGTTAACATGTGGTGTTCCACGGCCTAAAAATTTCACAGATACAATAATCACGTTATTTATACGCAAACATGCGTTAATTATCACTCGATGGCACACAATAAAGTGCTTAATAATATAGAGATGCACACTGATAAATTTCTTCGCCAGATGGCGGACTATTCCTCGTCTAATGACACGGACTATGAAACACGTTCAACATGACGATCAACCATACTCGAGTGCGTAGTGCGGTGTTCCTCCCTGCGGGATCTAGTGAATATGTGAGTCGTTTAGCGACCATCTCCTTCCGTTTCGCGTATCTGCGATGTGAAACACCTTGCCAAAATATATAATCACATTCACCAGAATGTTCTGAATTACAAATGAGATGATCTGAGCCTTGTGAAAAATAGAGACATGTTAATAAGGACTCAGATAAGAAAATCGTGGATTTCTTCAAAGTCAAATGTACAACCATAATCCTCTCCAGCTATGCGCCGGTCTTCGGGTGCGTTCATTGATGGTGCATAACATTAGCAAATGTGTTGCAAGGAAAAAATATCACAGAGCATGAGCTCAGTATGTGGAAAATAAGTGTGAATTTAGTCATTCAGTTGTGAACTCAGTTAATATGAATACATATGTTATAACGTGTTGCGTCAGTCACAAGGATGGTTGGACAGCTTATAATAAAAATATGTTGAGGTAAATATTTATGAATAATTAAACTGTAGAAGGGAAACCCCGATTATTATTATCCACGATCATCACAGATAATTCCAGTCAAATTCACGTGTCAAGTCAGATTTTACCTACTTAATTGTCAGTCACGATAGTGCGACTCTGTTTAAACACACCCTAGATTTGCCGATGCCTTGCCGTATGCCAAAATGAGTATAAGATTGGAAAATTAAGCGCACCGAAAGAATGAGTATGTGCAAAAATAATACAATTATTGTTTATTAATGAGAAACCATTTATAAATTTAAAGGATAATTCTGTTTTGTATAAACAAGTTAAACGAGTTTCATAACTGGATAAAATGAATAATTAACTTAACTGGTCAATTCTTCTGTGAACGTGAATAATTTTGAAGTTGAAGGAATAAATAAATGAATCAATTCATTGAGATAAATATGTTATTGTTGTATGAGGAATAAATCGAATAATATTTTCGAAAGATAGGAAATCTTGATGTAAATAATGAATTATGTGATTAGAATGTTGATTGAATATGAAAAATAATTAGAATTAGTAGTCAAATGTGACAAGTAATTAAGGGAATGAAAATGTTGATTAAAATTATGTGATCAAATAAATCATGAGAAGGTCACATTCTTTTGAAATCCTTACCTAAGGATCAGATCGAAAAAACAATATTATTTGAACTCATGTTTGTCAAATATTTGTTTTCAATGAATTCAACCCATAGACATCTTTGGAATAAAATTGTGGCAGTGATTCCATATTTTCTTGGATAGTGAAAAGTTATTGAATATTGTAAATATTAAAACACAGGCATCAGGATGGACAGTTGAATTTACCTGAGCAGCCTGACATGTAATTTTTTTAAAAATAGTGTCGATGCCAAATGGACTAGTAATTTTCGGCTATCGATCCATATAACGAGTGATATTCCAGTGTTGATATTTCTACTGTGTTGTTTTGTGTGTGGAAAATTTATTTTGCATTTTTTACTTTAAATTTAAATAAATGAGATTTTAGGAAATTGTGATATTTTCATTTCTCCCTTCTTATCCGTATTGTTGCATAGAACAAGAAATCAGTGAAGAAAGTTAAATCTAGATTTGTGTTTTTCTTTCACCCAGTTTGGCGCCCTGAGATGTTTTTGAGTCTCGGGCTAAGTGATTTTCGATGACATGCGTATGTGGTCGTTGGACTTCGGTCTAAACGGGCACAAGACAAAATTTAAATTTGTTCAAACTATAGCCACCCAGAAGTTGGCGACCTCTATGGCATTAGGTGTTCTCGTGTACATGTTGTTGGGCACTGAAGTAGATGGTAGGACGTCTGCATTGTTCCACATTCACAAAACGGTGACTCCACATGGAAACCCCATTTCATTAAGTTGCTTTTGCATCTTGTGCCACCCGACCAAAGTCTATCGAGTGATCTCCATGTACTCCGTGAAACTGGCTGGTAGTTTTTCAGAGGGTGGAAACCATTGTCCAGGGCTGTAGAACCTTGCACGCCACAAATTGGTTCGGGATTGTTGTGAAGTCCCTGTAAGAGCTTCTGTTGTTCTGAGGAAGCTTTTCCTATATTTTAGTTGGGGTTTTGCAGGCCGATGTCCAAACAGAGGATGGGCTTCAGAAGTTTCTGCCCTTTTTTCTCATTTTTCGCCGCTACCTCTCAGCGGATGTCAGCGGGTGCGATACCAGCTAGGGTGTACAGCTTGTCCAGCGAAGTGGGCCAGAGGCACCCAGTAATAATACGACAAGTATAGTTAAGTGCAACGTCTACCACTTTGGCATGACTGGATTTGTACCATACTGGGCTTGCGTATTCACCGGCGGAGTAACATAATGCAATAGAAGAGGTTCTCACAGTACTAGGATGTGCTCCCCATGTTGTGCCTATTAACTTCCTTATGATGTTGCTTCTGGCTGCCACTTTTTGCTTGGTGTTCAAACAATGCTTCCTGTAAGTGAGAGCGCAGTCAAGGGCAATTCCTAGATATTTTGGAAACGAACAATGCCCTAGCGTGGATCCTTCCCAGTAAATTTTGAGTGTTCTAGCTGCAATTTAACAATGATAATAAAACATGTCTCTGGAGGTAAATTTTCCTAACGTTCATCTGTCAGGTCTAACACTGACATTGATTGTTGTGTGCAGTTGTATTTTTCCTCATGTGGATATTAAAGAAAAACAAACTTTTGTTCTATGCCTAATTCAAGTAATAATCCTAAGTCCACATTTTAACAGCCAACACTTTCCAGCTTGGAGTTATTCAAAACATAATTAAATATTCTATGCTATTATGTACTGGATAAATCGTTGTCTAATTCATCCCTGCATTTCTTCCAAAGCACTGTTAGGCCTACTAACATTATTCCCATGAATTATAGGCTACACATCCATCGACTTTGATTCATCATAATGTAAGATTATTGTGTGCGACAAGCTAAGTGGAGTACAGTTTTACACAAATACTTTTTGGAAGTGAACAATCTGTGACTGCCCGTTGAAGGACTGGCGATGTGGTTCTATCTCGCCCGTCTCATTTTAAATGAAGTCGAGGAGGTAGGCTGGATTGCCTTGCGAGAGCAAGGCGACATGCTCCCTGTGCTGGCTTGTACGGTATTTGCTGCCTCTAGCTGAAGCAACCTTCCTAGTAGAACGACAGCATGCACTCGAAGACAGGGTGCTTGTTATTGCTATTCTCAAGTGGCGATAGGCTATGTTTTCGTGTAAGCAGGGATTTGTCAAGTTTTGATCTCGCAAGGATAATGTAATGATTATGGTGTTTGAGGCCATTTTTCAGTGTTGCCTTAGTAAACGAAGTTTGATGTTTTTCAGCCGGTCAACACGATTGTACCCAATTGTGAAGGGTTATTCCCCAATCCTTGGGGGGGAAAAAAAACCCCATGAGATTAATAAATACACTTGGATAACCAGTTTCGATCGTCAAGCGATCATCATCAGATCCATACACTTAGGCTATCAAGTCTTATGTCTGAAAGTATTTACAATATGTACACTTAGTTGCAGTATTAGTCGAGATAATGTAACTCGTCAATATTTGTTAGTTATAGTCTATGTGATGTTTTGTTAAGATACCGTACTGGAATTGGCGATTGGCTTCCAAAATTTGCCTGTTTAGAGTGAATATAAGATTGCTGTTAAATGGTCAGTTCAGATTGTTTTGATAGGGCTACTTATCTGGATGGGTCTGGCACGGTCCTGGAGCGAGCAGTTAACTTCCTCACTGCTGCTCCCAACAGAGGAGAGTTTCCTGTATGTGAAGGCCCCTTATGTCTCTGGGCTTTCCCCCCCCCCCCTCGCATTCCTGTCTGTGTTCATCGTACGAGTGTACATATTGTAAATACTTTCAGACACATACTTCAAGTCTATATGCCTACCAGTCAAGCTGATGATGAGGATGTTGAAAAGGTCTACGAAGAAATAAGACGAAATTCTGAGGTATATCAAGGGTGATGAAAATGTTATAGTAATGGGAGATTGGAATGCTGTGGTAGGAAAAGGGAGAGAAGGGAAGATGGTAGGAGATTTCGGATTAGGTGAAAGGAATGATCGAGGAAGCAGGCTGGTAGAATTCTGCACCGAGCATGAATTGGTCATAGCTAACACCTTATTCAATAACCACAATAGAAGAATATACACAGGGATGAGACCAGGAGATACAGGGCGTTACCAAATCGACTTCATTATGGTCAAGCAGAGGTTTCGAAACCAGATTTTGGATTGTAAAACATATCCTGGTGCTGACATAAACTCTGACCACAATCTGGTTGTAATGAATTGCAGATTAAAGTTGAAGAAACTGAAGAAAAGTCAAAAGCCAAAAAGGTGGTCAATAGACAGACTGAAAGAGAAGGATGTAAACGAAAGATTCAAGAAGAGTATAAAGGAAGGACTAATGAAAAACCCTAAACAAACTTCAATTTGTAACTTTTTACCAGCCCTTCTTGGGCGACTGATTTAAAACTTCCCAAAATCATCCTCCTATTTTTGATCGGAAGTACTTCATCATATACCACACAATTGAAATGGCAGGGTCGTGGAGTGTTGGACACACATTTGGTCAACCTAACTGGTATCATTTGGGCGTTCAACTATTAGGTGTAATTCCCTATAAAGAAAACTAATTATAACCTTCAAAATATGTGTATTAATATCAACTTTAAACATATGGCGGGGACTCTCGTCGAACAGACTATGGTTTACTATCTTCTTTCCTCGGCAATGACGAAAACATGTGACCCAAAATGAATGTTGGAATATAAAGATGTTTGTTACTCACTCATCGACGATCTAGCAGATAATCTACGAGACATGCTCGATAGATCAGTTCTCCCCAGCATTTCTAAGATTTTCCACACGTGGTTTGAGGTTAGAGATGTTTACTGGTTTACATAGCCACATCTCTGCGAGAGAAATGAATGTGCTTCCGTACCCAACTTGAATTGTGCTAACAGAGATAACATCGTTGTGATATGTAGCCGTTTCGAGTACATTCACAAGCCATGCTTTCAACAAAACTGTTTCTCCAAATAGGCCTACGCCAAATTACGAGAACGCGACCTTTCCAATCAGACGCTACAATAGAAGTGAAGCCCCGCTATACACGAAAATCCCACCTCTCATCTTGTAAACACATGTTTTCGTCTTTCTCCGCCAGGGTCATGATACCCTCCAACCCATACAAAATACACCAATAATCTCGAACCCATGTATATTTCTTACAACTCGTGGCGCGAAACTCTTCTCTGACGTCAGAACCTTACACAATTTACACAAAGCTTTCTTCAAGACAAGGGAAGTTATTCTCGGCCCAATCTAAATTTGGCCTAGAGTTTCCTGCTGTTGCAACATCTTGTAGCTTACCTACACAATCCGCTGTCTTGTATACTGACATCTCCCATACAAATTAAATGAAATATTCCTGACTGAGTCCCCGAGATACACAAGATATATATACACTAAATAAAATGAAATTCTACAACCTAAATGATGATGATGAACAAGAAAAGAAATGGTATGAACAAATTACCCTAACCTGACTTCTCTTGCAGTCAACCAAATAAGGGTTTGGGAACATTGTGACCGGAACAGTCACAATACGCCCCCATGTGATTCACACGGGTGAAACAAGTGTGGATCACAAACACTCAAACAAGCAACGCACTGAAAACACAAAGAATTACACTATTACATAAATAAACCCTGGAAGACATATACACATACACACTTGTCAAATTTTCACACATTCTCACTCTCTCGAATGTCTTATTGTGTCCATTTCCTAGCCTCACTGATTTCTCTCAAGTGTCTTAGGTCTACCACTTCATTTTCTTCGTCTCATCATGAGACCCTATCGCTTCACAAGCCATGGTATTTGCCTGCACAGGCCTTATCATACCATCTATCCATCTAACACTCGATGCCACTTTGCTGGTTAGCATTCTTCGTCACATCTCTTGAGTTTTGTCATGCCATCACGTTATGTTGACTGATTCTCTAAGAGTCCATGCCATATTATTTTACAGAGTGATATCTACGGAGATTCCTAATATTATGTGTACTGACAGACTTACCATCCTGGTCCGTTAAACTATAGGCACACTCACCAATACGTTTAACCACCTTAAAAGGCCCCTGAAATAGATGAAAAAACTTCCCTATCTCCTTATCTACAGCTGAAGACGGATATGGAACCCTCAGAAGCACCTGATCGCCTACTTCAAAAGAATCAAACTTTACCCGCTTCTGCTGGCGCCTACGCTTATTCCCTGCCTTGATTAAGTTGTCCCTAGCCAGCTGGATACAAACATCCTTCCCAATCTCCTCTCCCGTGACCAAACCTAGCATTCTAGCAAGCTCATTGGTAGGCTTCCTACCATACTGAATTTCATAGGGAGTGCATTTTACACTCTCATGGAACGTACTATTGAACCATCGTTCAATATCTCCTAACTTGGAGAACCACGCATTGTGGCGATTGCTCACATAGGTGCGAAATACTCTCCCTAATTCTCTCATAACTCGTTCGGACAAATTCCCTTGAGGATATCGAATAGATGAGAATATGTGCTTGATACCCAATTCACTCAACTTGGTTTTCCAGATCTTTGAGGTGAATTGACTACCGTGGTCTGATAGTATCCTGAGAGGCACCCCAAACTCAGGTACATACTTATCAGTGATCTGTAGGACACAACCCTTCCCGGTCGCTTTTCTCAGGGGATACAGTTTGACGAGTTTACTGAATGCGTCAACAACCACGAAGATATACTGATATCCAAACTGAGCTTTAACCAATGGACCATACAGATCGACACAGAGTAAATCCCTTGGTTTTTCTGTGATCACCATTTGCCGAGGTCCCTCAAGAAACCTCGTTGGGCATTTACACCGTTGACACGAGTCACAACTTGCCAGAACTTTCCTAATCTGCCTTCCCATGTTCTTCCAAATGAAATGCTGCTGAACAGCAAAAAGAACCTTGCTTGATCCAAAATGCCCTAAAGCCTTGTGATGATACCAGATCATCGTTACCTGCAATGAGCTTGGCACACACACTCTCCAGGCACCTTCATGGCACAGCCTAGCCAAGAAACCACACTCCAACTTGTACCAATACTTTCCAACCTTAATTCTACTATCCACATCCATACCTCTCAACTGAGTCAAGATATCACCTAAGACCTCATCCTTCTCCTGCTCTACAAGCAGATTCCTTAAGCAGCGTATCTCATAATCACACTCGCTTACCTTGGTTACGCAGATAACAACACCTTCCTGTACCTCCAGTACCTGATGACCCTCATCACCCCCAATGTTTCTACTCATGAAGTCAGCCACAATGTTCTCAGTACCCTTAATATGCCTTACCTCAAAGTTATATTCACTTATAGCCAATATCCACCTTGACATCCTGTTCGAAGTGAGCTTGCAGGATCCAATAAAAAGTAATGCATGATGGTCAGTCAGTATCTGCAACTTACTGCCCAACACATAACTCCTAAACTTCCCTAGAGAGTATACGATTGCTAACATCTCTATTTCAGTAATTGTATATCTCTTCTCCGCCATGCTTAGCCCTCTGCTTGCTAATGAGACAATCCCTAGATTGCCCTCACTATCCTCCTGACACAAAATGCCTGAGATGCCTTGCATGCTCGCATCAGTCATCAAAATGTAGGGACAATCCAGACGAGGATACCTAAGCATGACAGTCTCTACAAAGCCTCTCTTCAACTCCTTAAAAGCCTCATCGTGCACCTGGGTCCATACCCACTTAGTACCCTGCTTCAGCAATTCCCTAAACGGTTCTACAAGACAGGAATATTTAACTACGAATCTACGAAAATAATTGAAAACCCCTAATATTGACCTCAATTGTTTGGCGTTACGTGGTGTAGCAGTGTTGTGAATCTTGTCTAATCGTGACTGTTCGGGAGACACCCCTTGTGTTGTGATAGTATGCCCTAAAAATGTGATTGATGTTGTGCAAAACAGAGACTTCTTAAGTTTAATTGTAAATCCCCCGTCCCTTAATTTCCCCAAAACAATGTCTAAGTGATCCAGGTGTTCCTTTAATGTGTAAGATGCAACAATTAAATCATCTATGTACATTGTCACAAACTCGTGTGTGTCCCTCCCTAACACTAGATTTAAGGCCCTAATCAACGCTGAACTGCTGGTCTTTGTTCCGAAAGGAACGACCCTGAATTGGTACAAACCACTCTTAAAGCTAAACGCAGTCAACTTCCTGTCCTGTTCTCTCAACGGTACCTGCCAAAATGATGCACTCAGATCCATAGTGGAAAACCATTGCTTACCATTGAATTTCTGAACCAGTTCCTCAACACATTCTGGCCTCTGTTGGTCCCCAGATATCCTACAATTGAGCTGCCTGGCATCAATACACAACCTGACCGAGCCATCACTCTTCCCAACCACAACTAAGGGATTCAGATATGCACTAGTTGAAGGCTCAATAATACCCTGATTCAGCATAATGCCTATTTCTTTCTCCACAGCATCAGCAAATTTGTGAGGTATCGGGTACTTGGGTCCTGAAAATGGAGAATGATCTACAATTTCGAACTGATGCGTATAGACATGTGTTAGCCCTGGCTTGTCACTGAAAACTTCTTGGTTTAGCTCTAAAACCTCTAACAACTTATCCCTCTCCTCAACACTTAAACCACTCTTATCCACAGCCTGCTGGAGTTGATCACACTTATCACCCTCCACAGCAATGTGACATAAATCCACAACTTCCTCCTCATCGTCAGCCTTACCTTCTGCCATATCCCCTACAGTGACCTCAGTAACACATGCCTTTACTGTCTTATCTACACTCTTGCATTTCATTCTCATCTCCTGGCTTATATTCCCCCTCACAAAGTTGATGACACCCCGGTCAAAATCAATAACAGCACTATGCTCGTTAAGCCAGTCTATCCCCAAAATCATTTCATAAATTAGGTTAGGAATTACCAAGCAAGTCTTGTGGTCAACTTCATTACCAAACCTCATGGGCAACAATACCTGCTTTCCCACTCTTTGGGATTTATTACCAACAGCAGTTACCACATATGTCGACTTAACTGGAATTTCTTCCAACTTACCACCGTCCTTGATTAAAGTATCATAAAATCCCTTACTGATGACACTTCTCTCACTCCCCGAATCCACCAATGCCTGCACTCTCTTACCTAGTATGCTCAACTCAACAGTTGACATAAAAGCCTCCTTCTCCCCGATACATGAGAACTCCTGCTGGTCAGCTAGCAGATCCTCCCGACTCATAGGCATAAAATCCTCCTCACCCACAATAACACACTGCTTGACTTCATTTCTTACGGACTGCCTGACTGACCTCCCTGCACAGCCCGTTCGGAGTTTAAAGCTCCTTGACCACCTTGTTCTTGTCTCCTCTGGTTCACCTGTACTCTTTCGTTACCACCTTCCTGACGCCCCCCACCTCTCTGATAGTTACCTTCCTGTCGCTGTGAATTATCCTGACGCCCCCCACCTCTCTGATAGTTTTCCTGCCTCTGCTGATAATCTCTTTGCTCCTGATTAAATCTACCCCTATTAAACTCCTGATTATTCCCCCTATTGCCCCTAAATTCCTGTTTGACCTCTGGCCTCTCCATGTGCTGCTTGCCTAAAACGTCAAAGCTCGTAAGAAGCTCTTCCAACTCTTCTACCGTCCTTACCTTCTGCATACAAGCTGCCTCCTGAATTCTAGGTGGGAAGTGCTTCAACATGACCCTAACCACATCACTGTCAGAGGTCAGCCCATCCAAATTCTTCCAAATAAGTACATGTGCCAAAAAATATTCTGTCAGGGATACCCCTTCTCTCTCCTTATATTTCCCAAAAGTTAATTTTTCCCTTTCCCTGGACTGTACCCCCTCCCCCCAGAACTTAGCTTTGAATTTATCCCTGAATTCCCTTAAACTATTCATGTTAGGCCTGTATATTTGGAACCATGCTTTCACATCCCCTTGAAATGAGTTAGACAAGATCTCCAACACTGTTTCCCATTCGACAACCCCGTCTTCTAGATCCTTGCTGAATTTCTTCTCAATGGTTTTTAAAAACTCCATAGGGTTGAACTGCCTTGAGTTAAATTGTGGCAGACCAGGGTCCCTGAGTAGCAAACTAGATGGCATCACAACCCTTTGACTCATCGGTCGCTCTTTCAACTCTCTCCTGACCTTTATCAGCTCTTCCTGCAGCTTTTCGTTTTTCTCGGTCAATGCCACCTGCTTCCCTCTCAGACCCTCAATCTCTCCCAACTTATTTTCAACGGCACCTACTCTATCTAAATATTCCCTCTTATTCCCACTTACAGTGTTGCATATCTCATCACACTTTCCCGTTACATTCTGTACTTCTGCCCTTGAACTAGCTATCTCTGACTTAATTTTCGTTATTTCCACATCTTGCTGGTTCTGATGGCCTTCCATTCCTTCTAGCCTACTTGTGATCCCAGCCTGATTCCCCTGCATTTCTGCCCTGATTTCCTCTCCCTGTTTGCTAATTTTCCCACTTAATTCCAGGTTCATACTCTCCATTCTACTATTAAGGACAGACTTATGGTCCCGTATTTCTTTGCTAAGACTCTCTATCCTTGTGTTCGTGGCCCTGTTGCTCTCCTGAATTTCCTTACTTACAAATTCCTTCACTTCTACTATCTGTTTGGTCACTGACTCTACCTTCTCATTTACAGAGCCTACCTGCTCCTTAATTTCCTTACTCATAGATTCTCCTTGCTTCTTAATCTCTTTTATTTCACTCAGTAGCATTTGGATCAAACTATCGTTCATAACCCCCCCATTTACATTTAAGTTACTACCTTCAGCGATCAGCTGCGACTCAGTAGTAACAATGGTAACATATGTTCCCACTGTCTTTTCCACATCTTCCTCACTGCCACTTCCCCCAGTTTCCTGATTACCTGACATTTTACTGTTTGATTTACACACAACCCTTGACCTTAATTCTAAATTGTCTGATGTGGACATACCCCTTAAAACAAAACAAATTACTGTGAACCCTAATACTCCTAAGGTGTCTACCGGCTGTGTGCATATGTGCCCTAATGATACCTGCTAGGTTTCCCTACTCTTGCCCCACGTTGAGGTGCTATGTTGTAACTTTTTACCAGCCCTTCTTGGGCGACTGATTTAAAACTTCCCAAAATCATCCTCCTATTTTTGATCGGAAGTACTTCATCATATACCACACAATTGAAATGGCAGGGTCGTGGAGTGTTGGACACACATTTGGTCAACCTAACTGGTATCATTTGGGCGTTCAACTATTAGGTGTAATTCCCTATAAAGAAAACTAATTATAACCTTCAAAATATGTGTATTAATATCAACTTTAAACATATGGCGGGGACTCTCGTCGAACAGACTATGGTTTACTATCTTCTCTCCTCGGCAATGACGAAAACATGTGACCCAAAATGAATGTTGGAATATAAAGATGTTTGTTACTCACTCATCGACGATCTAGCAGATAATCTACGAGACATGCTCGATAGATCAGTTCTCCCCAGCATTTCTAAGATTTTCCACACGTGGTTTGAGGTTAGAGATGTTTACTGGTTTACATAGCCACATCTCTGCGAGAGAAATGAATGTGCTTCCGTACCCAACTTGAATTGTGCTAACAGAGATAACATCGTTGTGATATGTAGCCGTTTCGAGTACATTCACAAGCCATGCTTTCAACAAAACTGTTTCTCCAAATAGGCCTACGCCAAATTACGAGAACGCGACCTTTCCAATCAGACGCTACAATAGAAGTGAAGCCCCGCTATACACGAAAATCCCACCTCTCATCTTGTAAACACATGTTTTCGTCTTTCTCCGCCAGGGTCATGATACCCTCCAACCCATACAAAATACACCAATAATCTCGAACCCATGTATATTTCTTACAACTCGTGGCGCGAAACTCTTCTCTGACGTCAGAACCTTACACAATTTACACAAAGCTTTCTTCAAGACAAGGGAAGTTATTCTCGGCCCAATCTAAATTTGGCCTAGAGTTTCCTGCTGTTGCAACATCTTGTAGCTTACCTACACAATCCGCTGTCTTGTATACTGACATCTCCCATACAAATTAAATGAAATATTCCTGACTGAGTCCCCGAGATACACAAGATATATATACACTAAATAAAATGAAATTCTACAACCTAAATGATGATGATGAACAAGAAAAGAAATGGTATGAACAAATTACCCTAACCTGACTTCTCTTGCAGTCAACCAAATAAGGGTTTGGGAACATTGTGACCGGAACAGTCACAAATTGCAGACGAATGGGCACTTTTGAAGAATGAAATAACAAAATCCGCAGAAGAAAACATTGGTAGGAAAGAAAAAATAGGGAGAAAACCGTGGATCACTCAGGATATACTAGAATTGATGGATGAAAGGCGGAAACACAAGAATGTAAGAGATGAAAAGGGGAAAGCAGAATACAGACGTCTCAGAAATGAGGTTAACAAGAAGTGCAAGGAAGCGAAAGAAGAATGGTTGATAGAGAAATGTGCAGGTATAGAAAATTGTCTGAAATTAGGAAAAGTAGACACAGCTTATCGAAGGATTAAGAATACTTTTGGGGAAAAGAAGACTAAGTGCTGTGATATTAAGGACACAAATGGAAAGCCTCTAACAGATAGGGAAGAAAAGGTTGAGAGATGGAAAGATTACATCGAGAGTTTGTATAAGGGAAAGGAGATTGAGAATCATGTAATGGAAAGGGAGGAAGAAATTGATGAGGATGCGAAAGGAGAGTTAATATCGAGATCAGAATTTGATAGAGCTTTGGAAGACTTAAGCAGGAACAAAGCACCAGGCATAGATGATATACCGATTGAGTTGCTACGCTACATAGGAGATGAAGGTCTGATCAGGTTATTTCACTTGGTGTGTAGGATTTATGAGACAGGTGAGGTACCCCCTGATTTCAAGAAGAATGTAATCATCCCTATACCAAAGAAATTGGGAGCTGACAGATGTGAAGATTACCGTACAATCAGCTTGATTACTCATGCTTCAAAGATCCTGTCTAGAATAATTTACAAGAGGATTGAAAGCCAGATAGAAACGGAGTTGGGTGAAGACCACTTTGGTTTCAGGAGAAATGTAGGAACAAGGGAAGCTGTATTAAGTCTTAGGCTGATTTTGGAAGGTAGAATAAGGAAAGATAAGAGAACGTTCATGGCTTTTGTAGACTTAGAAAAGGCTTTTGATAATGTTGATTGGACTAAATTGTTTGACATTTTGAAATCGATTGGAATAAAGTACAGGGATAGGAGGGTGATATACAATCTGTACAGAAACCAGACAGCAGTCATTCGAGTTGAAGGACACGAGAGAGAAGCTGGTATTCAGAAAGGTGTAAGGCAAGGCTGCAACTTATCACCCATACTTTTCAATCTTTACATTGAACAAGCAATGAAGGAAATTAGAGAAAAATTTAAAGTGAGAGTGAAGATTCAAGGAGAAATAATTTCAACTCTGAGATTTGCTGATGACATCGTCATCTTGGCCGACAAGCCTGAGGATTTGAATGAGTTTTTGAATGGTATGGACTCCGTCTTACGGAAAGAATTCATGATGAAAATTAATAAATGTAAAACAAAAATACTGGAATGCAGCCGAAATAAATCCGAAACCTCTATGGAGATCAAATTGGCAGGTGAAAAGCTGAAGGAAGTAGGAGACTTCTGTTACTTAGGAAGCAGAATAACCAGTGATGGACGAAGCAAAGAGGATATAAAAAGTAGGTTGGCTCAGGCAAAGAAAGCATTTCTACAAAAAAGGAATCTGCTGACATCGAATATAGATTTAGGTATTAGGAAGTCATTTTTGAAAGCCTTTGTCTGGAGCGTGGCGCTCTATGGAAGTGAAACTTTGACTATTGGTGCAGCAGAAAAGAGGAGAATTGAAGCATTTGAAATGTGGTGTTACAGGAGAATGATGAAGATCAGATGGGTAGATAGGGTTACAAACAAAGAGGTATTAAGACGAGTGAGAGAGGAGAGATGTTTCTGGCGACTGTTAATGAAGAGAAGAGATAGGTTGGTAGGACACATACTAAGACACCCAGGAATAGCAAGCTTAGTTATGGAAGGAAGGGTCGAGGACAAAAACTGTAGGGGTAGACCAAGGTTAGAATATGTTAAACAGATTGCCTCGGATGTAGGGTGTCGGAGCTATGTAGAGATGAAACGATTAGCTCAGGACAGGGAGGCATGGAGAGCTGCATCAAACCAGTCAAAAGACTGAAGACTCAAACAACATACTTTATAGCCCAAGTGTAATGGATCTGATGATAGCTTGATGATCGAAACTGGTCATCCAAGTGTTTTTATTAATCTAATGTAATTTTTTTCAGGATTAGGGAATAACTCATCACAATTGTGTACAATCGTGTTTACAGACTTAAAACATCAAACTTCGATAATGTAAAAGTAATGAAAAAAAAAAAAAAAGGCCCGAACACAATCTCCCTGGGATTCACGCTTTGCATCATCGTCTATACATAATTTTTACATCAGGTTCTCAGTGTTGTTACCCTATGAAATCATTGTCGTATTACCAAATGATAAAAACCGCTGACGAGGGCAGCCCGAGGATCCGACATCAAGAATATTGAGTAATCGTCATAATCTTGCAGTTTCCAGCCACCGGCCGGGTCTGTTTGGAACACAAGCTTCTCCAACGTCTTCTGTCTTCCCACCATCTCTCAGCCTCCACCCTTGTCCAGTCTTCTCCTCTCTTCTTCACGCTTTCTTCCACCCCCTTCAGCCACCTGTCTCTCGGTCTCTTTGCTTCCCACTTCGTCTCGTGTATCCTCTTCTCCTCCATTAGTTTTACATGTCCATACCATCTAAGTCTAGATTTCTCTATACCATCCTGTAATGGTTCCTCCTTCATTAATTCTCTGGTTCTCTCATTTCTTATTCTGTCCATCTTTGTAGCTCTAATACTGCTTCTCAAGAACCTCATCTCACTGGCCTGTATTTTGCTCTTCTCCCTTTCTTTCATAACCCAGGTCTCCGAGGCATACGTCAGGATAGGGACATAGTACGTCCGATATATGATCTTTTTGCTGCTCTGAGGGACATCCTTGCTCCATAACATGCTTCTCACACTCCTCCGGAATGCTTCTGCCTGCCTCCCCCGCTCATTTATTTCTCTATCGTTTCTTCCATTATCTTGTATCAGGCTTCCCAGATACTTGAAACTCTCCACTTTCTTCAGCTGTTCCCCACCAATTGTTATTCCCGTTGTGGTTCTTTCCTTCTTCCTTGTTGTGATCACCATCTCACTCTTATTGATGCTAAATTTCATCCCATATGCTTGTATTATTCCTTCCCACACGTCCAACTGTTCATGTACCTCCCCCTCCTTGTTTCCCCAAATCTGCAAACACCAATGCTTTCATCTCTCCTTCCCCAATTACTTGTGCCACTCGGGTCATTATGTCATCCATCACCACAATGAAAAGTAACGGTGACAGTGAATATTGAGTAATAACGTGATATAATCATTCTTCTGCCAAGTTATAAAGAGGTGTGGTCGGCCGCCACTGCTGTATATTGTACGATAGCGATGTATGGTTCGGAGACTTGGACTATTACACAAGGCGGGGATGAATTGTTAAGGAGATGGGAAAGGAAGATACTCACGAAAGTAAAGTATATGGACCAGTAAAAGAGGGTGAATTCTGGCGAATCAGAAATAATATGATAAGAGTTGTATGGTAAACCAGATATAGTGGAAATAAATAGTAGACTGCGTTGGTTCGGATGTGTAGAAAGAATGACAGAACAAAGTGGTAAGGAATGTCTTCAGTGGGAAGAATGTCGTCGTGTGACAAGATGGCTGGCTAATGTGGAGGATCTGAGAAAGATTGAGAACCAAAGCAGTCAACAGGGAAGAATGGGTGGAAATTGTCCGGGTCGCCATGGCTATACAAGGACTGTAGCGCCAAGTGGTAAGAAAGATACCATCATGTCCGCCTCTTGAAACAATAACTAAACTTTTCCCATTACTGTCACCTAGATACATGACTTTATATTTTTGCCAGGATAAACAAATACACTTCACACTCCTTGTTTATTAAGCAATAAAGTCCTAGTTAGGAACTGGGAAAATTATTTCAAAAATCCATAGCTATTAAGAGTCCTTGTATTTTGAAACCAACAGTTTGAATCTTTGTTATTCTCCTATTTCTGGTTTCACTTATATGGCAATACTGTATATGAAAAAGCAGCAACTCACGAACAGAAAATCTGTGGTCACATTCTTAAGAACCACAGTAGTACAGCAACAGTTCAAGCTGAAATTCCTAAATGACAATGCACAGAATTTTTTTCTTTATATTTTATTATCTTTCATAAGGCATTATAGTCCATGTCACACATCTCACAATTCAATATAACATACAAAGAAAGAGTTTCAAAAATATGTTTAGTCTTAAACTACTTTAAACATTTGAAAGAGAATTCACAATACTAGATTGATTTGAAGCATAAGAGATATTTTAGGGATACACCTCTACAAATTCAAATCACTTTAGAATGATATTCAGTAAAAAAAGGCAAGTCTATATAACACTGGTTTGAGGATGATGGTCACTTGGCCACTCTCTTTAAAAAGTCGCATAAGGCAAGGCAAGTAATACATTATTTATTAAACTGCAGGCTATTTGCCAACTTCCTGAAATTGAAACCCGTAGAACATTCTATCATGGTATGATATACACAATGTGTTAAAAATGTTCAATAATTACATGCTAATATAGCCCATAGCAGTTAAATACTGTATTTTCTAAGTAGAAGACGGGTGTAGGGCATAATAAATGTTGTCCTTCATTGGCAGGCCCAACAGTTTCCTTCATATTGGGCTCCGATAGTTGATTTATTATTTGTGGTTTACAATAATGCTTTCCTGTGCTGTGTATGTCTGTAACGGGAAGTCTAATTTTGCAAGATCAAAGGAAGATGGCAAGAGTTCTTCAGAACGGTATGGGGGTCGATTAAACGAAAGTTATTCTCACAAACTTAGAACCTAGCATTGCACGATTCAAAATGGCATCGAGCTTTATCGACCTTCGGGTCCACGAGTTTGACGTTGAATAGTCCGCTATTATTTTGCTTTGAGGTTCAGTTTTTGGGAGTTCAACCTATGAAATACTGTAAGGAAGAGAGGGATGGCCATTCATGATATCCAGAGACAAGTGCCTCCTAAAAGAATGATTAATAATTCTTCGTAACAGAAAAGGCCCAATAGTAGGCCTAAAAGTGTGCAATTTGGATTTTCAAGCACGAACCTTTCTTGCACCTCTTGGACCATAAAGATGTTAAGAACTAAATACGTTATTTGTGAGAAAAATATTAACAGTTACTGTATGGTCAGTATATCGGTATAATATGCATTAACGATTCTAATGGGGTGAGGGGGTCTCCGCCCAATCAATAGAATTTATTACTGGCAATTAACAATTTATTGCCTCTGGGGACATGTTTCGGGCCTCATGGGCCCTTCTTCAGCCGCATAGATTATGTACATATTCACATCCATCATATTAATTAGAGACAAATCATGCATATTTTGAGAAAAACATTAAAAGTAACACTCTAAAAGCTATTTCTAAAACATCATCTTAACCATATTATAAAACAAAAACAAGTACAGCTAGAAGTGACACATGTGGTCTTAGTGACCTTCTTAATGTTTTGATCTAGTATAATGCCCAATTCAAAGTGCTATTAAAATATTTATTTAAAATGTTTAAAAAATATTTGGAGATAATTAGAAGATGACCAATGGGCTAATTGGCTCGCCTATGTAGTTCTGCGCCCCATTTTTCAGCCAATCTTCTTCATGGTTTGAACAAAGCTGGACCGTTGCCTTTCCGGGCTTTTTCCTTAATGCTGTATTGGGTAGAGATATTACAACCTTGTGATGAAACGTCAATCGGAACCTATGAAGGGGGTGAACCAGCCAAAGGGTATGTCAGCTGTCCAAACTATAAAGAGATAATAATGAGTCTCAGAAGGAACGAATGCGTCAGAAAAACGAGGGATAAAACGAAAATTTGTAGTGTTAACTTACTAAGCTCGAATTGAAGGTATAACTGACTGTCAGGCAACCTACCTGGAGGCTGTAATAGGAAGAAAAAGAAGTATCATAGTCGCCTACACGTATGAACATGTAAGAGGATGACTCAAGCGCCGTATTGCTTACCTTTACTTAAGCTGTTGAAGGTTCAGAGGCAATAAATTGTTAATTGCCAGTAATAAATTGTATTGATTGGGCGGAGACCCCCTCACCCCATTAGAATAGTTATTGTACACGTCAATACGGACCTTGTGAAATGGATAATCCTCCAATTAATCTTGATAATATGCATTAACTTGACCAGTTGAAATACGAAAATGCGACTGTGGAGAAGTGGTACTATTTGTCGAAATTTGATGCTACTATCTTCTATCAAGTAGCAAACAGGCCTCCTTTCCAGTAAAATGTATGATTTAACTGTAAAAGTTGGCAAGTGTGCTATAGCGAAATGGCTCAAAAATCTCTAAAAATGTCACTCGGAAGCTGGGGGATACACTGTTCTCAAGTCACCTGAGATCATGTGTGCTGTCGAAATGTGGGTGGCCAGATTAATATACTGATTGAATCGATCAGAGCTGAAAGGCAATAAGTCAATCTTTGCAACTTTTAGGGAGAAGGAGAAACATATCTTGAAGAAAACCAAATAAATAGATTTTATGAATACTTTACCCTGTTAAACAATATCCTAGTCTAGATATATTACAATTAAAATACAACTACATACCTGAAATACATACTAAGAATAATTTTCAAAGCTTTCCAGCTCTGTAATCATTGCTTTCTACATGAAGCTGTAGATATTTAATTTTCATATGGTTTCTTTGGCCATATTTATTTCTAGCATAAATACTAACTTAATTGAATGAACAGAATGATATAAAATACAAAACTTTTTACATACCGTATGTACTGCACCATCTAAATTACGCATACTGCAGGGTAAACAATGCAGTATCAATTATTGTCCCTGTGCAAGCAAGGTGTAGAAAGCAACCTGAGCAACATGTGAAGTTATAGCATGTCTCGATACAGGCCTCTGCCAGTAAATCCACTAAAATAGGTTTCTTGCATTTAAGCCTCTTCAAATGACAACTAGCAGTGCAGGAATTACATCCCACAACCTTGTACAGGGTAGACAAGAAAAAGTCCTACTGATTAATTTGGAAATATATAAAGTACTTGCCAGGCAAATATGTCACACAAATGTAAATGGATAACAGGAAAGTCCAATGTGTTACTTGCCAGAATGGAAAATATTGCATGAAGACAGACTTGCAGGTAAAATCTACTATCTAGTAATATCACCACTTTTTTGATGCTCTAACAGAGCTTAGGTAGTAGAGCATATGCCAGACTCACGAGCTGCAGTGCAAAGACTTTGGTTTGTATCCCAGCTGGAGTGCCAAGTTCAGGGGCATCGTTGCAATTTTTACCCCCACAAATAAAAAGAACACTCCTTCACACACCAATAACATGGCAGATATAACCCATACTCTATATATTGCAGAAATATTAAGCAGGCACTATCCATCTTCAACCCTTTCGTACGAGTTATCACTAGGGTAAGGCATTGTGTACGTGCTAAATATGCACATAGAAATGGATTTATTTCTTTAAGACTGGCGACGGTAATGTTCTCGCCTGCTGTGTCCCAAGTTGTAGGATTCAATCCTGGCGCAGTCAGTCGGCATTTGAGGGTGTGCAGGTACGAGGGAGCCATATTGGTAGATTTACTGGCATGTTAAAAGATCCCCTTCAGGGCAAACTTGCAGCACCCTGGCATCTCTCAAATCCACAGTAGTTATAAGGGATGCAAAACCTATAACATTATTATTTCTATAGCATACCTACCAACCTTTCAAACAGAAAAATCGGGAGATTTTGAAGACGATCGATGTCTAATCATATTTCTTCGCCATAGCCTGTTACCGAGGAACCGACAAAATCACTCCGATCGAAAAATCACAATAGCCTACCGGCATATTAATGCCAACAACTAAGTTATACACAAATAATTTCACGTGTTAAACAGATACAATATTCTATTCAAATCCAACTGAGTGGGACTCGGTAGTTATGGAGAATTATTTATAAATTATTGATACGAAGCGAAACTGCGGTATTGAAACTCGTTTCAACACACGTAAAATCGACATGTTCCATGGATGAATGAAGTATTTCATCTCACACTTTTAGTCCGAATTTATGCGAGAGATTTTAGAAAAACCGAGAGATTTAATATGTTAAGCGGGAGAAATGGTATAAAATCGGGAGTCTCCTGTCTAAATCAGGAAAGTTGGCAGGTATGTTATAAGATGGATATCATGTCCCATTAAACTGCTGTACTTTTAGATATACTGGGGTGCTGAAATTTCGCCTTAGAAGGAGATTTTTAATGTGCCGGTGTTGATCGACACATGTGTTTTGCATTTAACACCCTCAAATGCTTAATATCTGTGTCAGGATTCAATCTCCCTAACCTTGGCATAGGAGACAAGTATCTCAATGACCACATCCACACAGCTGGCTAGAACTAATTTCTATTATGTCATATGACAAAAGTATGACACTATAATAGTCTATGGAGGTTGATTCATAAATCGTGGCAACTATTTTCTCGGGAAAAACACAAAAAAATCTAATGGACATGTTTGAAAGTGTATGGAATGTACCGTACTTGGTTCCTTAATCTAATCCTGAGATGATTAAAAATGAACTCTTTGCAGAGCAAGAAACAAATTTTATCGTAACATGATTTGTGTAAGGCAACGTATGGCATAAACGATGAGTAAGAAGACAGAATTGTGTGTGTCCCTGCTTGTCAGCCGTAGTTCATTTTATCTTGGGTAAAATTTCAAGTATATTAGGAGGAAGAGGCATCTTATAACAGTGTGTTCCTTGAAGGGTTTTGAGATGTAGCCTTCAGATTCAGAAAGTAAACACGATCTACTGACAGCATAAAGACCAAGCTAAGCTGCAGTCATTTGAAAAGGAACTATAAAACTAACGAACTATTAAATTATATTACAGAACAGTAGAGTCTCGCAAACTCGGCCTAATGTGGACCGAAGGGTGGCAGAGTTCGCGAAAATGCCGGGTTATCGAGAAATGGGTTAAAAAGGAGAAATAAGCTGTTTGTTTTTGTTTAAAAGTATTGCAACGCAGTACATTTATTTGTTTTTAACAGAAACACAAGTTTTAAAACAAATAAGCCACTACAATTACAGTACTTCAATATATAGTTCAGTACTGTACTACTCAACCGGGCACAGAGCGGTGTGGAGAATGCGCAATCAAATAAATACAACGCTCTGCGCGAGAACCGTTTGTTTACTTCTTACTGCCAACAGTTTGTGCGTTTACAGTACTGTACAACTACCTGTATTTATCAGGTCGTCGTTACGCTTCTTACTATGTACTGTAGGTCAACTTGTTTCGCGTCGTATTTAACTGTTGATAATTCCATTGATGGAGAAGACGAAAGAAAACATAACGCTCTGTGCGGAAACACAAAAGCAAACAAAGATCATGATTTCTTTCTCCTGTCAGGGTGGCTGAGAAATCCGGATTGCCGGGTTACTGAGTTTGCGAGACTCTACAGTATATAGTATCTTACCTCTCATCTAATGATTTTGGTTGGTGATCGTATCATCCTACGGCTTGAGATGGTAGAGTTCAGTTGTGCTTTACCGAATATTCTTTGAATTGCTTACAAGCCATATCCTTGCAAGCTGGTGCCTACAAATATTATATATATTTCAAAGAAAGAACACCGACCATATGCACTTACATTTGTCACTACATCTGTGTGGCACCCCCTATTATAAATATATATTACAGTACTGTGTTCTAATCCTGACGTATGCCTCGGAAACCTGGGTTATGAAAGGAAGAGAGAGAAGCAAAATACAGGCTAGAGAGATAAAATTCTTGAAAAACAGCATTGGAGTGACAAAGATGGACTGGTTAAAAATGAGAAGATCAGAGAATTAGCGAAGAAGGAAGCGTTACAGGATAGGATAGAGGAATACCCAGGAAGATACACGAGATGAAATTAATGGTAGAAAGGCCAAGAGACAAATGGCTGAAAGGTGTGGAGGACTGCATGCAAAAGAAAGGAGAAGACTGGACCAAGGAGATGGTGGGAAGACAGAAGACGATAGAGAGGCTATGTTTCAAATCCGGTCAGTGGCTGGAAACTGTGCAAGAAGATGATTTCAAATAGGCACTAACTACTAAAAAAGACACTCCAAAACCAACACAAATACCTGTAAGCCTATGATTGTGTTTGTATATAGGAATCAAACAAGAAAAATCCAAACCCTAGTGATAAACTCTATTTTTCAAATGCATATAGTGCAAAAAAAAATTACACTGTCTAAGTCTCAAATAGAAATAAACAGGGCGAGCCATTGAGGCGAGAGATGTTGCTAGCTGAATTAGTTGTTGTAATTGATGTTCACTTCACGTTTCTAGTCTATACAGTCTACCAGGTAGCGTTATGATTACATTATGGCAGTTATTTCAAATTTTAGGGGCCGATAACCTAGATGTTAGGCCCCTTAAAACAACAATTATCATCATTTCAAATTGGGTTTGAAGTTTCATAGCTGACAGTTTTAAGCGTATTTTTGGTTGAAAATGGAGAACTCCTTATTTGATGAATCATCAGCTAGTATGGCTTTCGATGAGACCACGAGCCTAAGTCAGCTCCAGGAAGTGACGCTGGATCCCAACATGAATACCACCGTCCCTTTTCTTGGCCGATCACCAGGCAAAACCTCACCTTAACTTTGAAAGAATAACAGATTTTCCGCCATCAATACCGTTTATTTCTATTACTTACAGGTACTAGATTCGGGGGCTAATACTCCCCCTTCCTCAGCCTGTCCTACAAAACTTCACAAAGGAAAAAACTTTCCATGTATAAGCTCATACAAAACACATGAAGAATAAAGAATAATGAAATAATTATTTACAATCCCGCTCGACGCTCCAAAGAAGATACTCTTATTGGATCACTAAGGCCTAGGCGCATCAGAACTCCTGAATTGGGCCGGTGCTGCGGTCCGCTGTTCCCACTGCGTCATCGTGGGACCACTCTAGTCCCCTTGTTGCTCTTGGCAAACGTCAAGGCGGAGAAAATTTGTGGCCGCGTCACGCGCCTCCAAGAACTGCAGTGCCAAGAGCAACAAGGGGACTAGAGTGGTCCCACGATGATGCAGTGGGAACAGCGGACCGCAGCACCGGCCCAATTCAGGAGTTCTGATGCGCCTAGGCCTTAGTGATCCAATAAGAGTATCTTCTTTGGAGCGTCGAGCGGGATTGTAAATAATTATTATTTCACTATTCTTTATTCTTCATGTGTTTTGTATGAGCTTATACATGGAAAGTTTTTTCCTTTGTGAAGTTTTGTTGGACAGGCTGAGGAAGGGGGAGTATTAGCCCCCGAAACTAGTACATGCAAGTAATAGAAATAAACGGTATTGAAGGCGGAAAATCTGTTATTCTTTCAAAGTAATAGTTACGTCAATACGGACCTGAATAATCGACATTAAGAAAAACCTCACCTTTACGTGGACATGCCATGAAAGAATATGAAGAGCAACTTGCTCAATTGAAGAAAGAAAACTTCAACCTGAAACTTAGAATGTATTTTTTGGAAGAATGAATGGGTCGAATGAATGCCAATGACAAGGAAGAAATTATTTTTTAAATATAGAACTAGAGAAGGAGATACAGATACAGATACATTTGTGTTTCCTCACTGTCCACTGACAATATCTATAAACTGTTAGTCCCTACTCATATTTTTCGGGATCGATACACATTTCAAATTTACGTGTGGTACCATGAATAAAATGGACAAATTGACACTTTTAACATAATTTTGAGAAGTTTATGCTTAAATTAAGAATGTAATCATTGTAAACAGTGCATAAATAAATGTATTTGTTCAGTATAATAACACTACATAAACAGTGTAAACAAAACATGAAAATTTGAGGTAATAAAATCCAACATGTGGACTTAAGATTGGATTCCGTTGATGACTAAATAACTAAAAGGAAGGAAACCCCCCATTTATAAGTGTCCCAAGTCCGATTCATAACTGTTAACATGGTGTTTCTATGGAATTTTTGTTACTGTCCCAAGTATCCCCACTTGGAGGGAAACTTGGGACACACTGTTTTTTATATATAAAAAAAAGTATTTTAAATAATATTTCCTCTGGTTTTATTGCACAGATGTTAACAGCCATCACAGACCAGTCCCCTGTAATTATTGCAAGTTGTTATGATTATATTTTTGCGTTCTATAGCAATTTGAATGTTAAAACTGTCCCAGGTATCCCCACTTGACGCTACTCCTTTGGATACGTGCTGTTAACCATTAACTGTGCCTTTCTCTGTGGTTTTTATCTTTAAGCAATAGGCATGGCTGGAGGCTATGACTGTGTAAATATTAATAAGAAATGAAGAATGAAATCAACAAAACTAGTATAATCAACACCTTTTCCTACAGCACAATGAGTTTACAACACTCTACTTGTCAAGTTCAAATTCAATTTGAAGAAAAATTGACGTTTATAGAAGTTCCAGGTCATACATCAATATGTCATGATAAATTTCATATGACAGGAAGAGTTCAGGATAAAACCGAAGAGCCAGTGAAGGGTTCTCATTGAAGTTAACTTGGTTCAATGGCTTTTATGCCATAAAAATTAAAAATAATTTAATAAAATAAAAGCTCTATTTACATTTGGTTGCATCACTGTAACTGCATGGTACCAGAAGATAGCTTGAGCATCACATTACATTGTTAGATCAAAGCCACCTGCTGGTTTGCACATCAATGGCTCACCCCGTAGGACAAAAGATATAAATAAATACTGCATACATATAATGGCTACACTATTACATGTTTTAAAAATTGTTGGTGTTCTTGATTAATTTAGCTGCTAGGGTCATCGTCGTTATCCCCGAGTGTCAGAGATGCCTGTTGCTTTCGTGTCTATAATAGGTACACACAACAATAGAGAACATCTCTCCAGTCTGTCACTCTTCTGATTTATGAAGATTTAGTATAAACATTCTAATGATATGTAATGCAATTAAACATTGTTTCTGTAAAAATCCTAGCAATGGGAATCGCTGCATAAACAGCAAAACCCTAGTAGCGCCAGAAGTATGGATTCTGTTGAAGTCGCCGCTGGAAGTTTGTGAACCAAGTCTGCAAAGTAGAAAGAGGAACATAGGTTTCTGTAGCGTTTGGTGACATCTGTGCCTGAGTAACGGTATAACTTGTTACGAAGTTAATAAAATTATCCAACATCTTCTGTCCAAACAGATTCATTGACTCAACAGCCTCATTAACCACTAGAGATGACTGTTGCTGAACGTTTAAGATAGGCTCAACAGAAATCCCAATCTGTGCAACATTTGGTACCTGTTGCTGTCCAAATGTGAACTCATTACTCATCTGTTTGTGTCTCTTAAAATTAGATACTTTAAACACCACAGACGGCTTCTCATTCGAAAGAAATCCCAATAACTTGACATTTCCATCAGGGGAACAGAAATAAACTGAAAAAGAAGAAATACATCATATCATTATAAGCAGCAAACACACTCTCTAAACGAGGCATACATGCACTGCACTCATGAAGTAAAGTCACTTTATTATGAGTACAATGTGAAACTAAATCTGTCTACAGAATTCACAGTTATATGTACAAGCATTGTTCATGTTCCAATAATTATAAGTTAAGAGATATTAACTTTTCTAGCTTCATCATGGTGGGAGAAATTACATGGGATGTCAAGTGTATAACATGCATTACTTTCTGTATTATGTCCTTAAATTAATTTGCACTAGTCTAGCTTTGTGGCTAAGGGGACAGGCCTATTTCCTTTGATCTAAAGGGCCCCAAGTATTGGGTTTTAACCCGGGTCAGGGGGTTTATGTCATCTTCGTCATGACATGTGGTTAATTTTCTGAACATAATTGCTTCATAATGTTATAACAATCAGTTGTAACCTCAAGTTTTGTTTTGCCAAATCAATATGAACATTTTATGAAAATCAGTGAATATGTTCATTAACAAAAGTTCAGAGTTTGTGGGCTCAACTACTAAATTTTAAGAGACAAAAATTAAAAGTATTGCTTTAATAAATTTAAATGTGCATTATATATACAAACAAACAAACAAACAAACAAACAAACAAACAAAATTGTGTGCCTTCCTCCCACTATGATTATCAGCCAGCAACAGCTATTAAATATGGAAATCCTTTTAATAGTAATTATCTAACAGAGAAGAGAAGATCGAAACAGAATGAAGTTCAAGATAGTTCGTGGTGTTGGTATTATATGAAGAGGGCCACTCAAAAGTGCTGACCACTGTGCAAAGGGTACCATCCTGGAAAGGTCATTCCAAATAACACCAGGTTTTCTTATCCTTTCTGAACCTTGGCAATGTAAATTGCGAAAGCAACACTTTTGTGCTGTTCACAATCTTTATGCTCTACCTCACGTCCTATCCCGAAGCAAAGTCATCAAAAACAGATTCCTTCTCATGATGCCAGGTTTCATAGAAGAGTAAATAAATAATATAGAAGGTCACTGTCTACTGTGGGAAATAAAAAAGCCTGAATACGTATTTTCTGTTGCCATGACAATTTAATGTCAGCGATATCTCAATTCATGAACATTTTTATGGCAGGCATTAAGTATATATATCAGACTTACTAATATATTTGGTGATAGGTATTGATCAGTCTTCACCGAAAACTTCGTTAAGCTCATCAGGACCGTTTAGGCGCCAATCTCAGACAAATAAACCAACAAAAACTCTAGAGATGGTGAAAGCAGGCGATGAGACAAGAGAGAATTAATAGACCTGAATTGATTTATCAGTCTGCTGTAATCAATGGTTTTAAATTACTCAGAGATTTCCAGGTTTTTCAAACCAAAACACCTAACTATTCAAAGAAAATGAGTTTTTTTGGTGTTATTATGTATATACTGTAGGAGTATTAGAAGCCATTTTTCAGTATTGCTTAGTAATCTATCATAGAATAACTTTCAGTTGGTCAACACAATTGTGTGAATGTCTTTTATAACCATTTTCCGCATTGACATTATATATCTACTATACTTGTTATGTCCATGGAACAACACAACTTACTTTGTTGAGGTGCTAACTCCTCTTCAGGGTCAAGTTTCGGACTTCCAAGCAGTCCATCTTCAGCCTAGTTCAGTAAATTTACAGTCTAAAATATTCACCTTGTTGGTGATGGTCACACGTGTTAAATACATAAACGAGGATGAAATGACACTGATTTGCGGAGGAATAAAAAGTCATTTTAAAAGACGATTAAAAGAAATTTAAAAGACGGTTAAAAGTTTAAAACGCGTCACTAATTATCCGGTGCAGCTGAATTTGACTATGGGAAATTGTTGTGAGACGAGGTCCGCGTTGATCGTCTTCTAATGAGTAACTCATCGTAACAATAAGGTGAATATTTTAGACTAAATTTACTGAACTAGGCTGAAGATGGACTGCTTGGAAGTCCGAAACATGTCCCTAAAGAGGAGTTAGCACCTCAAACAAAGTAAGTTGTGTTGTAGAGTGGACATAATAAATTTAGTAGATAAACACGATTGTGGCTAATTACATTAGGGAGGAAGTACAAATATTTAAATACCCTAACCTGAAAGAAATTTTACATTAATTATTTTTTACGTAATTAACACACTTCCTGTAAAAAAGAGAGAGAAAAAAAAGGGTGGATTTAATTGGACATGTTTCGATTGTCATCAGTAGAGACGGGAATTTGCCTATTTTATTCCTGTGTTTAGAAACGTAGGCTTTCGAGATATAAATCCGTTATAGGTTCTTTTAGGCTAGATTTCGTTGGTTTTATTGTGCCTATAAATGCCTATTTCAAGGGTTTGTGCCTATTTGGAGTATAATTGCCTATTTGATGCCTTTTGACAGTATTTTAAAGTGCATTATATTGCAGCTGGTGTGCTCGACAGAATTATATTCTCATTTCTCAACCTATGTGTTTACCCCACGATCAAGAATGGGAATTCTCGGAAGTCACCAGAAATAGCGCCTGGGATCTCGTTATTAAGCCTCCAAACTTAATAACCCTTCGTTTTGTATTTCGCTTTTCTTTATATTGAAAATTAACCTGTTAGTATGTGTGTGAATTAATATCATAAACTTTCTGCTGATTGAATAACGAAAGAACTAAATTAGTGCCATGTTTTCGAGTTTTTTCAATCTCGATATTAAGCCTCCAAAGTTAAAAACCCTTCGTTTCAGGTATCGTCACCTTCAAAAGACGCGTTAGGTTGGCGCTGCAACCTAATGGTGAATTAATATACAGTATATCCTGTACGCGTCTGAGTATTGAATAGGCAGGAAGTTTAAAGCAGCCAGGAGGGATGCGATCCAGCTAGCAGTTAAAATGCCGCGGCGATAACAGTACGTTTGTGCTGTAACCTATCTTGTCTTGAATGGACAGGCAGTTTAAAGCAGCCAGGAGGGATGCGATCCAGCTGGCAGTGAAAATGCCGCTGCGATCACAGTGCGTTGGTGCTGTAACCTATCTTGTGCTGAATGGACAGGCAGTTTAAAGCAGCCAGGAGGGATGTGATCCAGCTGGCAGTGAAAATGCCGCTGCGATCACAGTGCGTTGGTGCTGTAACCTACCTTGTGTTGAATGGACAGGCAGTTTAAAGCAGCCAGGAGGGATGTGATCCAGCTGGCAGTGAAAATGCCGCTGCGATCACAGTGCGTTGGTGCTGTAACCTATCTTGTGTTGAATGGACAGGCAGTTTAAAGCAGCCAGGAGGGATGTGATCCAGCTGGCAGTGAAAATGCCGCGGCGATCACAGTACGTTGGTGCTGTAACCTATCTTGTGCTGAATGGACAGGCAGTTTAAAGCAGCCAGGAGGGATGAGATCCAGCTGGTAGTGAAAACGCCGCGGCGATCACAGTACGTTGGTGCAGTAACCTATCTTGTGTTGAATGGACAGGCAGTTTAAAGCAGCTTGGAGGGATGCGATCTAACTGGCAGTGGGTGTAGCATGGCCTCTTACCGAGATAGATGGAAACTTGGTGGTCCCTTCTTGAGCTACTGTTGCCATGCAGCCAGGGGGGATGGGATCCAGCTGGCAGTGAAAATGCCGCGGCGATCACAGTGCGTTGGTGCTGTAACCTATCTTGTGTTGAATGGACAAGCAGTTTAAAGCAGCCAGGAGGGATGCGATCCAGCTGGCAGTGAAAATGCCGCTGCGATCACAGTGCGTTGGTGCTGTAACCTATCTTGTGCTGAATGGACAGGCAGTTTAAAGCAGCCAGGAGGGATGCGATCCAGCTGGCAGTGAAAATGCCGCGGCGATCACAGTACGTTGGAGCTGTAACCTATCTTGTGTTGAATGGACAGGCAGTTTAAAGCAGCCAGGAGGGATGCGATCCAACTGGGAGTGAAAATGCAGCGGCGATCAGTGCGTTGGTGCTGTAACCTATCTTGTGTTGAATGTGTGACTGTTCCGGTCACAATGTTCCCAAACCCTTATTTGGTTGACTGCAAGAGAAGTCAGGTTAGGGTAATTTGTTCATATCATTCCTTTTCTTGCTCATCATCATCATTTAGGTTATAGGATTTCATTTTATTTAGTGTATATATCTTGTGTATCTTGGGGACTCAGTCAGGAATATTTTATTTAATTTGTATGGGAGATGTCAGCATACAAGACAGCGGATTGTGTTAGGCAAGCTACAAGATGTTGCAACAGCAGGAAACTCTAGGCCAAATTTAGATTGGGCCGAGAATAACTTCCCTTGTCTTGAATAAAGCTTTGTATAAATTGTGTAAAATTCTGACGTCAGAGAAGAGTTTCGCGCCATGAGTTGTAAGAAATATACATGGGTTCGAGATTATTGGTGTATTTTGTATGGGTTGGAGGGTATCATGACCCTGGCGGAGAAAGACGAAAACATGTGTTTACAAGATGAGAGGTGTTTTTTTTTCGTGTGGAGCGAGGCTTCACTTCTATTGTAGCGTCTGGTTGGAAAGGTCGCGTTCTCGTAATTTGGCGTAGGCCTATTTGGAGAAACAGTTTTGTTGAAAGCATGGCTTTCGAAAGTACTCGCAACGGCTACAAATCACAACGATGTTATCTCTGTTAGCACAATCCAAGTTCGGTACGGAAGCACATTCATTTCTCTCGCAGAGATGTGGCTTTGAAAACATCTCTAACCTCAAACCACGTGTGGAAAATCTTAGAAATGCTGGGGAGAACTGATCTATCGAGCATGTCTCGTAGATTATCTGCAAGACCGTCGATGAGTGAGTAACAAACATCTTTATATTCCAACATTCATTTTGGGTCACATGTTTTCGTCATTGCCGAGGAGGATTGAAGATAGGGAACCATAGTCTGTTCGACGAGAGTCCCCGCCATATGTTTAAAGTTGATATTAATACATATATTTTGAAGGTTATAATTAGTTTTCTTTATAGGGAATTACACCTAATAGTTGAACGCCCAAATGATACCAGTTAGGTTGACCAAATGTGTGTCCAACACTCCACGACCCTGCCATTTCAATTGTGTGGTATATGATGAAGTACTTCCGATCAAAAATAGGAGGATGATTTTGGGAAGTTTTAAATCAGTCGCCCAAGGAGGGCTAGTAATAAGTAACAACATAGCACCTCAACGTGGGGCAAGAGTAGGGAAACCTAGCAGGTATCATTAGAGCACATATGCACACAGCCGATAGACACCTTAGGAGTATTGGGGTTCACAGTAATTTGTTTTGTTTTATGGGGTATGTCCACATTGGACAATATGGAATTAATATCTAGGGTTGCGAATAAATTAAAATAGTAAAATGTCAGTTAATCAGGGAACGGGGGGAAATAGTAGTGAGGAAGGTAAGGAACAGACAATGGGAGAATCGGATACCATTGTCTCCAATGAGTCGCAGCTGATCACTGAAGGTAGCAACTTAAATTTAAATGGAGGGGGTATGAACACTAGTTTGCTTCTTATGCTACTGAGAGAAATAAAAGGAGAGATTAAGAAGCAGGGAGAGTCTATGCATAAGGAGATAGAGTCTTGGAAGGAATCTGTAAGTAAGGAAGTAAAATATTTAGGTGTATTTGTCAGTAAGGAGTTAGAATCTCTGGTAGAGTCTGTGAGTGAGACATGTAAGTCCAGTAGGGATAAGTTGGACAAGCTGGGAGAGTCTGTGAGTGAGACGTTTGAGCCTAGTGTGGATAAGTGGAGCGAGCAGGTAGAGTCTAGTACAGAGAAGTTAAGAGTCCGGTATAGAGGCAGTGAACAAGCAGGAAAGAGAAGTGAAAGATCCTGTAAGTAAGGAGGTAGGAGAATTTAGGCAGCAAGGAGAGGCTATTAGAAAGGAGGTAGGCAGGCAAATAGAATCTGTGAAGTTGTGTGTGGACGAAGCAGCGGTAGAATCTCTGAAGTTGTGTGTGGACGAAGCAGCGGTAGAATCTGTGAAGTTGTGTGTGGACGAAGCAGCGGTAGAATCTGTGAAGCTGTGTGTGGACGAAGCAGTGGAGAAGCAGCAGTTGGAGGGGACGGTAGGTGATAGTAGCGTAGACGAGAGTGAACAGCAGTTGAAAGGGACGGTAGGTGATAGTAGCGTAGACGAGAGTGAACAGCAGTTGAAAGGGATGGTAGGTGATAGTAACTTAGAGGAGAGTGAACGGCAGTGGGAGGAGACGTTAAGTGAGAGTGAACAACATTTGGAGGTGATGTTAGGTGAAAGTCAGCAGGGAGATTCTAGTAGACAATAAACGAGAGGTGGAAATAAGGAATTATAGAAGTAGAAAGAAACAGGATAAGGATAATATCAGCACAGGAAAACTATCAGAGGGGTGGGGGGCATCAGGAAAGTGGCAACGAAAGAGTAACAGGTGAACCAGAGGAGAAAGAAATAGGCATTATGCTGAATCAGGATATCAGTCGACCTTCATCGAGTGTATCATTTTGGCAGGTAAGTTTGAGGGAGATGAGTAGGAAGTTGGCAGCTTACAGTTTTTGGAGGATTAAATTCAGTTTTTTTTTTGGGATAGGCGATCAGGTGTGTTTCAGGGTTCATATCTATCTTCAGTTTAGGGGTTGGTTTAGTTTTTTCATCTATTTCAGAGGCCTTTTAAGGTGGTTAAACGTATTGGTGAGTGTGCCTATAGTTTAACGGACCAGGATGGTAAGTCTGTCAGTATACATAATATTAGGAATCTCCGTAGATATCACTCTGTAAAATAATATGGCATGGACTCTTAGAGAATCAGTCAACATAACGTGATGGCATGACAAAACTCAAGAGATGTGACGAAGAATGCTAACCAGCAAAGTGGCATCGAGTGTTAGATGGATAGATGGTATGATAAGGCCTGTGCAGGCAAATACCATGGCTTGTGAAGCGATAGGGTCTCATGATGAGACGAAGAAAATGAAGTGATAAGACCTAAGACATTCGAGAGAGTGAGAATGTGTGAAAATGTGACAAGTGTGTGTATATATGTCTTCCAGGGTTTATTTATGTAATAGTGTGTTCTTTGTGGTTTCAGTGTATTTGTTTGAGTGTTTGTGATCCACACTTGTTTCACCCGTGTGAATCACATGGGGGCGTATTGTGACTGTTCCGGTCACAATGTTCCCAAACCCTTATTTGGTTGACTGCAAGAGAAGTCAGGTTAGGGTAATTTGTTCATATCATTCCTTTTCTTGCTCATCATCATCATTTAGGTTATAGGATTTCATTTTACTTAGTGTATATATCTTGTGTATCTCGGGGACTCAGTCAGGAATATTTTATTTAATTTGTATGGGAGATGTCAGCATACAAGACAGCGGATTGTGTTAGACAAGCTACAAGATGTTGCAACAGCAGGAAACTCTAGGCCAAATTTAGATTGGGCCGAGAATAACTTCCCTTGTCTTGAATAAAGCTTTGTATAAATTGTGTAAGATTCTGACGTCAGAGAAGAGTTTCGCGCCATGAGTTGTAAGAAATATACATGGGTTCGAGATTATTGGTGTATTTTGTATGGGGTGGAGGGTATCATGACCCTGGCGGAGAAAGACGAAAACCTGTGTTTACAAGATGAGAGGTGGTTTTTTTTTGTGTGGAGCGAGGCTTCACTTCTATTGTAGCGTCTGGTTGGAAAGGTCGCGTTCTCGTAATTTGGAGTAGGCCTATTTGGAGAAACAGTTTTGTTGAAAGCATGGCTTTCGAAAGTACTCGAAACGGCTACAAATCACAACGATGTTATCTCTGTTAGCACAATCCAAGTTCGGTACGGAAGCACATTAATTTCTCTCGCAGAGATGTGGCTTTGAAAACATCTCTAACCTCAAACCACGTGTGGAAAATCTTAGAAATGCTGGGGAGAACTGATCTATCGAGCATGTCTCGTAGATTATCTGCAAGACCGTCGATGAGTGAGTAACAAACATCTTTATATTCCAACATTCATTTTGGGTCACATGTTTTCGTCATTGCCGAGGAGAATTGAAGATAGGGAACCATAGTCTGTTCGACGAGAGTCCCCGCCATATGTTTAAAGTTGATATTAATACATATATTTTGAAGGTTATAATTAGTTTTCTTTATAGGGAATTACACCTAATAGTTGAACGCCCAAATGATACCAGTTAGGTTGACCAAATGTGTGTCCAACACTCCACGACCCTGCCATTTCAATTGTGTGGTATATGATGAAGTACTTCCGATCAAAAATAGCAGGATGATTTTGGGAAGTTTTAAATCAGTCGCCCAAGGAGGGCTAGTAATAAGTAACAAATGGACAGGCAGTTTAAAGCAGCTTGGAGGGATGCGATCTAACTGGCAGTGGGTGCAGCATGGCCTCTTACCGAGATAGATGGAAACTTGGTGGTCCCTTCTTGAGCTACTGTTGCCATGCAGCCAGGAGGGATGCGATCCAGCTGGCAGTGAAAATGCTGCTGCGATCACAGTGCGTTGGTGCTGTAACCTATCTTGTGTTGAATGGACAGGCAGTTTAAAGCAGCCAGGAGGGATGCGATCCAACTGGGAGTGAAAATGCAGCGGCGATCAGTGCGTTGGTGCTGTAACCTATCTTGTGTTGAATGGACAGGCAGTTTAAAGCAGCTTGGAGGGATGCGATCTAACTGGCAGTGGGTGTAGCATGGCCTCTTACCGAGATAGATGGAAACTTGGTGGTCCCTTCTTGAGCTACTGTTGCCATGCAGCCAGGGGGGATGCGATCCAGCTGGCAGTGAAAATGCCGCGGCGATCACAGTGCGTTGGTGCTGTAACCTATCTCGTGTTGAATGGACAAGCAGTTTAAAGCAGCCAGGAGGGATGCGATCCAGCTGGCAGTGAAAATGCAGCTGCGATCACAGTGCGTTGGTGCTGTAACCTATCTTGTGCTGAATGGACAGGCAGTTTAAAGCAGCCAGGAGGGAGGCGATCCAGCTGGGAGTGAAAATGCAGCGGCGATCAGTGCGTTGGTGCTGTAACCTATCTTGTGTTGAATGGACAGGCAGTTTAAAGCAGCTTGGAGGGATGCGATCTAGCTGGCAGTGGGTATAGCATGGCCTCTTACCAAGATAGATGGAAACTTCGTGGACCCGTCTCGAGCTACTGTTGCTATGGAGAGGCCGGCCTTGGTATTACTTTATCAGTTTATTTTCTGCTTTTATTAGCTTTTGCTTGAGTGCAAAAAGGCCGAAATCAGAAGAATGAGAAAGACTATCGAAAATTCATGTAGCCAGCCGTTCCTTCAGGGTCCTAATCTACAGTATGTGTATGCAAAATTTGTTTGAAATTGGTGGAACGGTGTAGATTTGTATACTGAACAAATCCACCCACCCACATACATACATACATACAGACTTTCACTTTTATATATAAGGTAAGTATGTTATTAAATTATAAGTTGCTTATTGTTAATTCTTTTTATAGTAATTAAATATGTTATTAAATTACAAGACATTTTTTCGTGCCTATTTTGTTGCCTATTTTACACGTTAGTGCCTATTTACATGCCTATTTTACGAGCCTATATGCCTGCCTATTTTAACTGTTTTTAGTGCCTATAATTCTCGTCTCTAGTCATCAACTCCTGTTCACCTAAGCTTAGATTAGGTTTGGCAAATATGTATCACACTTATGTACAACAATATTTACAATTGTTATTGCTCATTCGGTTTATAGCACTTCTATACAGATTGCATTAGTACTAATATTGTTCATGTGGTTAAGTATGTCAACACTGTGATTTGTTAACTTACTGTAACGAGCTTCAGTTATGAATGCTGTCAACACTATTTTGTTAGAGCTGTTTCTATTTAAAGTTCCTATTTAACTGGTGGCCTTGTATAATGTGGTCAGTTAGGTTAATAATGAAAATACATAACTATTACATACACTAGAAATGAATAAGGTTATGTAAACTTGGCTGTTATTTGGGTTATCCTGTACAGCATCCGCTTCCACTCCCTGCTCTCTGTGGACTGTTTAGTGTAGGCCCCATATAGCTTCCTCGCTTAGTTGTTGTGGCGCCATCTACCTCATTATTCCGTGAACTTTATTACTATTGGTATATCTAAGCGATACCCATGCCATCTACTGTTGTTGTGTTTCGCACAAATCTCTTAACTTGTGTCTCAAAGCTGGCTAGGAACCCTAACTTACAATGGTGTATGTTAATGGTTCTGGATCTCATCAACTATTTAAGACCAATCTCCACCCCTGCCACGGATAAGCTAGAAAGCACTCTTTAAGCGCAACTGGTTTATTGGGAGAGTCTTGAATTCTTTAATGCTGCCTAACTTAGACCTTAAGTTTATTGAGAATTGGGTATAATGGACATCCTTCCTGCTGAATATTCCCCCCCCCCCTTTATCATTGATTACCCCCTATTTATTCATAGCCTGGTTTCATTCATTATATTGTTTTCCTTTTAATGATGGGAATTTTACCTAATAGCAGAATGGGGGTGAACTCTTTAAAAATATGTGTTCATGTTATTTGGGTAGTTAACCAATTGGATTTCTATGACTTCTTTAAGTTCCCTACCTTATGTTTCTTAGTATATGATTCTTAGGTCTGTTTCTATATTAGTGAAGCTATGTCCCATGCTGTACATGTGCTCGTATACTGCTGAGCGTTTCCAATGTTTATGTTTGTGTTCTTTACAGCATGTATCTATCCTGCCAGTCTGTCGTATGTAATTTGCTTGACATCCTGTTTCTTGGCATGATAACAAGTAGACCCATGATTTCAAGCATGGGTCCTGCTTATTTAACCTTTTAACTGCTATTTATTTCCAAATGAATCAACACCCATGTGCTGAGTTATTTTCACACATTTTAGTGCCATTCTACAACAAGGCCTTACATCAATTTAGCATATTCCCCCTTCTCCTATTGGTTCCATATATTATATATTACAGTGGGCTACATTTCACACACATGTAGGTACTCACGAGTTTTCTTCAGGGACGCACCCGCAAAATAATTTCCGGGGGGATAGTTGAACTGGATGTAGGTAAAGACTGCCTTATATAGTAGCTAAACGGCCTTTCACTAGGGGATGACAACTCAGAATTTTAGGGGAGATATATCCCCTATCCCTCCTCCTGGGTGCGATAAACTTTTAGATTTGCCACTACTCCAACTATTACTAGGGCTGTAGTCGGCCATTACAGTGCACAAAGTCAAACTTCTCCATATCTTTGAACAAATGAATAGCATAATTTGCATCACCATAGAGAAATAAAAATGCAAAGTAAATGCTTTATGGACTATCACCAAAGAGCAGGTAAGTCTACTTTCAAATAATATTGCCTCAAACAGCTGGAATGTGGAACTAAAAAGGCACGCGCTGTTCCCTTCTATCAAAGCTATTTGTCAGAATCCAAGATGGGCAGGATCGCAGAATCTTCAGGGCCCACGACTAGATGAACCTCTGAAAGAAAATGCCTGACAAATAGGATAGAAACAACTCTCCTACAGTTGTACTATGTCAACGACAAGAATAGTACAGGGTGGCCACTCAAATCGGTTAATGATTTTCCAGGAGTAATTATCATGTTCCCAGACTTAAAAATAAGCGCGAGTCCCAGGGGTGGGGACTTTTGATTGGGAAGAGGGCGGCCATGGCCTTAAGTCGGGCACCATTTGCCTGAAGTAGAAGTAGGACATCGTGGTCATGTAGCCCCGTGTGCTGGGGTGTATATATACATATTTGTTTAAATTGATGGATAACCTGTGTTATTATGATGTCTGTAGTAGTGTGGGTATTTGTAATTCGGGTGAGGATTGGGAAGGAAACGTCCATGGCATTAAGATATAAATCGTCCTGGGATTTGCCTGGAGTAGAAGTGGGAAACCACGGTAAACCACTTCCAAGAGGACTGTGGTGGGAATCTAACCCTCCCCTCCTCGGCTTTTCTCACGAGTCAGATTGTACCCCGTTCCAGCCCTCGCACTAGAAATAAAATTTCTTGGCAGAGCCGGGATTCAAACTCAGAACTCCGGGGCGACCCCCAAACATGCTAGTTGCTACACCACGAGGTACTTCATTTGAGAAAAGTGTCAATGTTATTTGCTCAAAGTGACAACCTCTGATTAAAATATTCTCTTATATAGCCTAATTGTTGCCTATTTTAGGGACTGTGACATATCGTGGTCATATAGCTCCGTGTATTTGGGTGTGTGTGGAATTTGTGTGGTAACCAGTGTTGTTATATGGCTGTATTAGTGAATTGATTTATAAATTGGGAATAACACTACAAGAGTTTGAGGATTGATTTTCAACGTTCAATTTTGAGCACACTAAGGCCCATTGACAAAAACGCTCAAACAGGCGTAAAATATTTTTTAATGAAGAGCAAATCCACCAAATTTGAACACTTTTCTAGTAAACCACATGCCGACCTCTCCTTGTAAGTACAATCGTTTACATGGATAGGAAACTTGACAAAATGTGTTGGCCATTATAAATATACTCCACTTTTAGTGATGTAAATATAAACTTCATTTATTTTAGGAAAACACGTGCCTAAACCATGACACAATTAAAAACTTATATCTATCAAATAAATATTTCTTAAATTTACCACATTTTAATAATCTAAACCACTAGCCTAAACTTACTATACTAACTAACCTCATGAAAGTTGAGGATTTTTAAAAAATCTCAACGTCGTTTTACACAAAATCATGTATATCGGTACATGGCGGAAGCTAGACATATTGGCTGGAGCATGTGTTTACAAGGCTATACTTCTGCAATATAGTTCATCGTGTTGCAATTTATACTGCGGTACAATATCTCATCTGAGTACGGAAATGATGTTTGAACGACGAGAAAATGGTTTCTAGCATTATATACAGTAACTTATATTATATTCTACATCTGCATGTAGTTGCTTGCCTTACTGCCGTTTTCAATTTTACTGCGGTGTGTGAAGAGAGGCATTCCTTCTCCCAATGTGCGTGCTTGGAATGTAAATGAAATTGTCAATAGGTGCTACTGTCAAGTATAAGCAAAGCAAACTAATGAAGAGAAGTTGAAGCTGACTTCTAAAATATATCTAGGCTAAAGGTGAAAATTACTCTTAACTCAGAATTACATACAAATCAGATTTAGATAGTATGTATTATCTTCATTAAAATAATTTTAGTGGTTTTGAAGAATACCATCAAATACAGGATATATTGTTATAAACTCATGCAAATCAGCACATGACTGTTGGTTATTTTCCAACGATTTATTGTTTTGGTTACAAGTCCCAACAATATACATTATATTTACCTAATCCTGCTGTGCCATCTGGGAAGGGCTGCAGTCCTGTTAGGAAAAGAACAATGTGGTTGATTGAATCTGCATCAGGTACAGTCTTCACAAATTGTGTTGGCGTAGTAAGGACAAAGTCTGTTTGTACCTGAAACATAAAATTTATGGCCTGGAATCCCTATGTTAACAACTAGGGGTAGGGTAGGGTTGCCAGATGTACTGTTTCACATTGTTCGGAGTACTCTGCTAATCATTAACTGTACAGCAAAACAAATAAAATAAATGCAGATAACATGTATTCAGAACTGACTGGTTTGTTCTCTGGAGGTGGTGTAAGTTTATTTGAAGGAAGCAATGAGTTCAATACCTGTATGAAGTATCAGACAGGTGGGTATAATATATTTTTGATTTTGCTATGTGTAACAAAAGTAAACAATATCTCAACCCTGATAACATGCACATTTGGCCTTTTCCTCTACAATGCTTTTACATACCTGCCAACTTTCAAAAACAGAAATCCAGAAGATCCCAGAGCGCAAATATTTAACGCGTACATGCGTCGCAAGGTCTTAAAAATAGCGAGAAAAGACTACAGGGAAAGAGATTACAAACTTGGTGATGTGATACTATCTAATTCGTTTTGCCAGTTTCCAAAAGGTATTGCAATTACATCAAGAACACACATAGTTGGGAACAGTTCACACAATACACAAGTGTTTGACGGATTTAATGTGAATTATTAATTCAGTTGTTCCTCCGTAAGCAATGTTTATATCACACAAACACATGGAACACAATGCGAATGTTTCACTTTTCCGTGATCACTTATTACAAGGAAATTCTGCAAAATATGCCTCCCTGAAAGACTGGTGATATTATTTCTAACTTGAATTCATAGCGAAAACACAAAATCGCACAAAATATCGTCACACAATTGCACGAATACCAGAACTACCGCCAACACTGCTTAAAACCAAGCATAAACAAGATGTTCAGTAAAGAACATATAGCCTACTTTCTCCTAAATGCTTAGGTATTGATATAACTCTTCGTCCTTTTCAAGGAGTATAATTGAATGTTGGTTGTAGTAGCTTGTTGAAATACAACGTGCTATACGGATATTAAACATGAATATGAGGTGCCCTTTGCTAGTGCTACCTCTGTACAAATTTTCATTCAATTCGGTTTCACCGTGTTTGAACTGATATGGTGAATCGATTTGCAGACATGCATGGCCGCTATCTGCAAACTATTGGGCTGATGACCATGTAGTTCAGTCAAAAGATGCTTCCCACAAAAAGGTATGTTGTTGCAAAATTTGGTAGAGATCGAATGATTAGGTTGGTCGTAATTTGAATTAAGCTTTGAACATTTGGGTGGCCGCCATTACGTTTTCGTCAAGATGGCGGGGATGTAAAATGTGACACTGAGGTGCCCTTTGCTAGTGCTACCTCTCTAACAAATTTTGTTCAATTCGGTTTCACCGTGTTTGAATAGATAGGGGGAATCAATTTGCACACATACATGGCCGCCATCCGCAAATGATTGGGCAGATGACCTCGTACTTTGGTCAAAAGATTCTTCATACCTAAAGGTATAATGTTGCAAAATTTGGTAGAGATCAGACGATTAGGTTGGTCGTAATTTTATTTAAGCTTTTAACGTTTGGGTGGCCGCCATTACGTTTTCGTCAAGATGGAGGGGATATAAAACATGACACTGAGGTGCCCTTTGCTAGTGCTACCTCTGTAGCAAATGTCGTTCAATTCGGATTCATCCTGTTCGAATTGATAGTGGGGGACAGACATTCAGAGTACACACACTCACAATCACACAGACATACACACAATTTTTGGCCCTGTGTTGATCTCATAAGTCTACTTTCATTTTTTGCAAAAATCGAAAGTAGGCTAATAAACAGTCATAGCACAAAGAGTAATATAAATGCAGCGATAATCTGTGAGATTTGATTATCGATAGACAGTTCTCGATGAACTTATCGGTCGACCAAACACTCTCATCTCAGAATAGCAACTACTATCGAAAATCAAAACTGAAATGCGATTCGGATGCAGAGAACGGAAACAAGCCAGGGAGTTGAAAATCAGGAAAAAAACAATGTTAATCCAGACAACCGGAAAACACCCCAACAATCCGGAAATCTTCCGGGAAAACCAGAAAACTTGGCAGGTATGCTTTTACAGGGTGAGGGTTTTATTTTCTTCTTGATTGGTGTTCAAGATGAAACACAGAAGCTCAATCCACTTAATAAAGCATGAATTCAATTATGATGAAGCTAGTTGCAACTTTTATACTAAGATACTAGTGGTCTTAAAAATGTTGAGAATGGGTAATTAAAACAAAAAATATTTGTATTTTTTTTTGGGTATAGAATTCAGGTTGTATCCATTGTTTGTACTGTATTAATGATTTTTTTATGTACATACATATATATATATATATATATATATATATATATATACAGTACATATATTTTTTTTTTCATTAAATTTGTTTATATACCAAACTTTTATTCTGGTTTTCCTTTCCTGACATCTGGCAACCCTAACTAGGGAACAAAATCATACATTAAAAATGGTAAAATATGCATGCACATATGGACTTAAAAATATGGTGATTATATACTAAAAGGAACAGAATTAGCCTTATCAAAACAAAATCTTAATTTATTTTAGAAACTTGAACCTCCATTACATAATTAATTTATGTACAGAGTCGTGCACTCCGGGCAATGATATACGAGATTAAAAAGAGTCAATTTTCCTAATAATGAGACTGTATTGATGCACTGCTTTTTCCATTTAAGTGGCGATAGTTAAAAACTTTAGCTTTTGGCCGATGTCACTGAAGTGAGAGTTTTGTCTGAGAACAAGTTACAGGTGGACCCTTAGGCAGTGGACTCCCCTTAAAAAGAGCTAAAGCAACCTTGAATTCATTCCAACAATCAGTTTTCAGGAGTGATTAATCCACGTTCAATGTGCACGTGCAGATGTCCCTGTGAGAAACCTGTAAACTACCATACCCCCATTCCTTTTTTGAGCGACCGTACATGCTTATGATCTGTACACAAGAATACAGAGCCATCATTCACTTCTGTTGGAGTTAAAATACAAACTATTATATTTTTCAAATTCCCAGGAAATTGAGAGTTTTCCTATTGGCAACAAGAATGTTAGACTTATGAGAACAATCTGGGCAGATGCCAGCCCCGCCCTCCTATCAACTCCTAAACGGCTGGAGCTATTGATACCAAATTTGGTACGAGTACAGACCTATACCTTATTCCATGTAAGTTGAGAGTCAAATGACAACACGCCAGAGTCGTGGAGAAGAGTTCTTACCTTTAACTGATGTGAAATTAAAGCCAGTTTACAAGTGATACCGTGACTGTAATATTTCAATCGAAGGTAGTGTGCTCGTATAGGTAAGAGCTCTTATTCGCGGCTCTGGTGTGTTGTAATTACTCTCAGCTTATATGGAATAAGGTATATACCTGAATATCTCATGACCATATTGGCTTATGTTGTCAGTGCTACCAAGAGCTGAAGAATCACAATTGAAATTTGAGCGCATGTTGGATAACTTCCATACTATCAATTGGATTTCAACCAAATTTTCTATGGGTTTTATGTACCGCAATAGATACCATACAGTATGACCATGCATATTCTTTAGAGTTACCTTGGATTTTAACAAATTCACAAAGAAATTTGATAAAATGGTCCGGCTAGCTCAAAACATTTGCCAGCGTTTCGCCCCAGTGTACCAATGGGCTCTTCAATTGGTTATGGTACACTGTGACTGTTCCGGTCACAATGTTCCCAAACCCTTATTTGGTTGACTGCAAGAGAAGTCAGGTTAGGGTAATTTGTTCATACCATTTCTTTTCTTGTTCATCATCATCATTTAGGTTGTAGGATTTCATTTTATTTAGTGTATATATATATCTTGTGTATCTCGGGGACTCAGTCAGGAATATTTCATTTAATTTGTATGGGAGATGTCAGTATACAAGACAGCGGATTGTGTAGGTAAGCTACAAGATGTTGCAACAGCAGGAAACTCTAGGCCAAATTTAGATTGGGCCGAGAATAACTTCCCTTGTCTTGAAGAAAGCTTTGTGTAAATTGTGTAAGGTTCTGACGTCAGAGAAGAGTTTCGCGCCACGAGTTGTAAGAAATATACATGGGTTCGAGATTATTGGTGTATTTTGTATGGGTTGGAGGGTATCATGACCCTGGCGGAGAAAGACGAAAACATGTGTTTACAAGATGAGAGGTGGGATTTTCGTGTATAGCGGGGCTTCACTTCTATTGTAGCGTCTGATTGGAAAGGTCGCGTTCTCGTAATTTGGCGTAGGCCTATTTGGAGAAACAGTTTTGTTGAAAGCATGGCTTGTGAATGTACTCGAAACGGCTACATATCACAACGATGTTATCTCTGTTAGCACAATTCAAGTTGGGTACGGAAGCACATTCATTTCTCTCGCAGAGATGTGGCTATGTAAACCAGTAAACATCTCTAACCTCAAACCACGTGTGGAAAATCTTAGAAATGCTGGGGAGAACTGATCTATCGAGCATGTCTCGTAGATTATCTGCTAGATCGTCGATGAGTGAGTAACAAACATCTTTATATTCCAACATTCATTTTGGGTCACATGTTTTCGTCATTGCCGAGGAGAGAAGATAGTAAACCATAGTCTGTTCGACGAGAGTCCCCGCCATATGTTTAAAGTTGATATTAATACACATATTTTGAAGGTTATAATTAGTTTTCTTTATAGGGAATTACACCTAATAGTTGAACGCCCAAATGATACCAGTTAGGTTGACCAAATGTGTGTCCAACACTCCACGACCCTGCCATTTCAATTGTGTGGTATATGATGAAGTACTTCCGATCAAAAATAGGAGGATGATTTTGGGAAGTTTTAAATCAGTCGCCCAAGAAGGGCTGGTAAAAAGTTACAACATAGCACCTCAACGTGGGGCAAGAGTAGGGAAACCTAGCAGGTATCATTAGGGCACATATGCACACAGCCGATAGACACTTTAGGAGTATTAGGGTTCACAGTAATTTGTTTTGTTTTAAGGGGTATGTCCACATTGGACAATATGGAATTAATGTCTAGGGTTGCGAATAAATTAAAATAGTAAAATGTCAGTTAATCAGGGAACGGGGGGAAATAGTAGTGAGGAAGGTAAGGAACAGACAATGGGAGAATCGGATACCATTGTCTCCAATGAGTCGCAGCTGATCACTGAAGGTAGCAACTTAAATTTAAATGGAGGGGGTATGAACACTAGTTTGATCCAAATGTTACTGAGTGAAATAAAAGAGATTAAGAAGCAAGGAGAATCTATGAGTAAGGAAATTAAGGAGCAGGTAGGCTCTGTAAATGAGAAGGTAGAGTCAGTGACCAAGGAGATAGAGTCTTGGAAGGAATCTGTAAGTAAGGAAGTAACATATTTAGGAGTATTTGTCAGTAAGGAGTTAGAATCTCTGGTAGAGTCTGTGAGTGAGACGTGTAAGTCCAGTAGGGAAAAGTTGGACAAGCTGGGAGAGTCTGTGAGTGAGACGTTTGAGCCTAGTGTTGATAAGTGGAGCAAGCAGGTAGAGTCTAGTACAGAGAAGTTAGAGTCCGGTATAGAGGCAGTGAACAAGCAGGAAAGAGAAGTGAAAGATCCTGTAAGTAAGGAGGTAGGAGAAGTTAGGCAGCAAGGAGAGGCTATTAGAAAGGAGGTAGGCAGGCAGGTAGAATCTGTGAAGTTGTGTGTGGACGAAGCAGCAGAGAAGCAGCAGTTGGAGGGGACGGTAGGTGATAGTAGCGTAGACGAGAGTGAACAGCAGTTGAAAGGGACGGTAGGTGATAGTAGCGTAGACGAGAGTGAACAGCAGTTGAAAGGGACGGTAGGTGATAGTAGCGTAGACGAGAGTGAACAGCAGTTGAAAGGGACGGTAGGTGATAGTAGCCTAGACAAGAGTGAACAGCAGTTGAAAGGGACGGTAGGTGATAGTAGCGTAGACGAGAGTGAACAGCAGTTGAAAGGGATGGTAGGTGATAGTAGCGTAGACGAGAGTGAACAGCAGTTGAAAGGGATGGTAGGTGATAGTAACTTAGAGGAGAGTGAACGGCAGTGGGAGGAGACGTTAAGTGAGAGTGAACAACATTTGGAGGTGATGTTAGGTGAAAGTCAGCAGGGAGATTCTAGTAGACAGAATAAACGGGAGGTGGAAATAAGGAATTATAGAAGTAGAAAGAAACAGGATAAGGATAATATCAGCACAGGAAAACTATCAGAGGGGTGGGGGGCGTCAGGAAAGTGGCAACGAAAGAGTACAGGTGAACCAGAGAAAGAAATAGGCATTATGCTGAATCAGGATATCAGTCGACCTTCATCGAGTGTATCATTTTGGCAGGTAAGTTTGAGGGAGATGAGTAGGAAGTTGGCAGCTTACAGTTTTTGGAGGGTTAAATTCAGTTTTTTTTGGATAGGCGATCAGGTGTGTTTCAGAGTTCTTATCTATCTTCAGTTTAGGGGTTGGTTTAGTTTTTTTTTCATCTATTTCAGGGGCCTTTTAAGGTGGTTAAACGTATTGGTGAGTGTGCCTATAGTTTAACGGACCAGGATGGTAAGTCTGTCAGTACACATAATATTAGGAATCTCCGTAGATATCACTCTGTAAAATAATATGGCATGGACTCTTAGAGAATCAGTCAACATAACGTGATGGCATGACAAAACTCAAGAGATGTGACGAAGAATGCTAACCAGCAAAGTGGCATCGAGTGTTAGATGGATAGATGGTATGATAAGGCCTGTGCAGGCAAATACCATGGCTTGTGAAGCGATAGGGTCTCATGATGAGACGAAGAAAATGAAGTGGTAGACCTAAGACACTTGAGAGAAATCAGTGAGGCTAGGAAATGGACACAATAAGACATTCGAGAGAGTGAGAATGTGTGAAAATTTGACAAGTGTGTGTATATATATGTCTTCCAGGGTTTATTTATGTAATAGTGTAATTCTTTGTGTTTTCAGTGCGTTGCTTGTTTGAGTGTTTGTGATCCACACTTGTTTCACCCGTGTGAATCACATGGGGGCGTATTGTGACTGTTCCGGTCACAATGTTCCCAAACCCTTATTTGGTTGACTGCAAGAGAAGTCAGGTTAGGGTAATTTGTTCATACCATTTCTTTTCTTGTTCATCATCATCATTTAGGTTGTAGGATTTCATTTTATTTAGTGTATATATATATCTTGTGTATCTCGGGGACTCAGTCAGGAATATTTCATTTAATTTGTATGGGAGATGTCAGTATACAAGACAGCGGATTGTGTAGGTAAGCTACAAGATGTTGCAACAGCAGGAAACTCTAGGCCAAATTTAGATTGGGCCGAGAATAACTTCCCTTGTCTTGAAGAAAGCTTTGTGTAAATTGTGTAAGGTTCTGACGTCAGAGAAGAGTTTCGCGCCACGAGTTGTAAGAAATATACATGGGTTCGAGATTATTGGTGTATTTTGTATGGGTTGGAGGGTATCATGACCCTGGCGGAGAAAGACGAAAACATGTGTTTACAAGATGAGAGGTGGGATTTTCGTGTATAGCGGGGCTTCACTTCTATTGTAGCGTCTGATTGGAAAGGTCGCGTTCTCGTAATTTGGCGTAGGCCTATTTGGAGAAACAGTTTTGTTGAAAGCATGGCTTGTGAATGTACTCGAAACGGCTACATATCACAACGATGTTATCTCTGTTAGCACAATTCAAGTTGGGTACGGAAGCACATTCATTTCTCTCGCAGAGATGTGGCTATGTAAACCAGTAAACATCTCTAACCTCAAACCACGTGTGGAAAATCTTAGAAATGCTGGGGAGAACTGATCTATCGAGCATGTCTCGTAGATTATCTGCTAGATCGTCGATGAGTGAGTAACAAACATCTTTATATTCCAACATTCATTTTGGGTCACATGTTTTCGTCATTGCCGAGGAGAGAAGATAGTAAACCATAGTCTGTTCGACGAGAGTCCCCGCCATATGTTTAAAGTTGATATTAATACACATATTTTGAAGGTTATAATTAGTTTTCTTTATAGGGAATTACACCTAATAGTTGAACGCCCAAATGATACCAGTTAGGTTGACCAAATGTGTGTCCAACACTCCACGACCCTGCCATTTCAATTGTGTGGTATATGATGAAGTACTTCCGATCAAAAATAGGAGAATGATTTTGGGAAGTTTTAAATCAGTCGCCCAAGAAGGGCTGGTAAAAAGTTACAACACCTCACCAAGACGCGTGGCTAGTACATACTGTGAAGGCCGCTGCAAGGCACAAAATGTCGCCACGAGCAGCGCCAATGTACTACGGAAGTCAAAACTTCCTTTCAATAATAATGTTACCTTACCTTGCTAATCCATACTGGAAATATCTGATCCCGAAGGAAACAGGATGTAAATTGTCCGATTGAGCTATGTACATTAACAACTTGGATACCAACTGTTTATAAATGGACTGGCCGCGTGGTGCAGTGGTAACGTTCCTACCTGCTACGTCTAAGGTTGCAGGATCGAATCCTGGTACAGTCAGTTGGCATTTCAAGGTGCGCAAATGTGAGCCTTGTCAGAAGATTTCTTGGCACGTTAAGGATTCTCTTTGGGGAAAAATTCCATCTCCACGGCGGTTCTTAAAGCCTCAGTAGTTAAAAGGGACGTAAAACCAATAACTTCATTAGGTTCATACTGTAAATGCTCTTTGTCATTTTTGATCCTAGTCTCAATATATCAAACTATGCAGGTCAACAGTTCTAAACATTGCATACGTATAGCATGTGAGATTTCAGATTGATTTTCAGTAACTGATACACGACAGTCTTGCCAACATGATTCTATGCGTGCTGATAGGTTCAATTTTTAACTGTGTGTTACGTCCTTGCCAACAAATGGATTTCTTCCACAATTGGCATATATATATATATATTAAATTTTAGCAATTCATTCATGGCAGTGTTGCCAACATTATTTTACAAATGCTGATAGGTTCAGTGTTTAACTGTATATAACATCGATACTATCTATTGGACTTCAAACAAATTTTGTATGTAAATTGTGTACAATAAGAGATGGAACTAAGCATATATTCGGAGTTGCCAGGGCTGCCAACTGTTGATATATGAACTCTGTAAATTCAAACACTGGTCTCAGTAAATCTGAATGTGTGCAGGACAACAGTTCTAAACTTTGCAAACTTGTAGAACATAATATTCAAGATTAATTTTGAGTAAGCCATATATGACACTGCTGTCAACATGATTCTACATGTCCTGATAGGTTTACATCTACCTGCACGAAACTTTCATACCAATAAAGAGAATTTCATACAGATTTCGTATGTACAATTTATGCTTTAGGGCATATAACTGTACTTATTATAAGAGCAAACAGGGCTACCAACTGACTATTAATCACTATCTCAGAATATGTGTATGGAACACACGTCAAATTTAGCATACTGGAAGTTCAAGATGTGTTGACATATTTAGAACAATATCGTGAAGATTAGTGCTGCCTCTCTTCTGTGTTTACTTACACTTATCTTTTTTCTTTCTGCATCTGGCTTCCTTCTATCTAGAGATGCAAAGAACCAGAAACTGAAGCTGAGATGGTGAAAGGTTCTTAATGAAAATACCATCAGTCACTCACTTCAACTGATTCGTCATGACAAAACAGTAGTTCACATCCTTCATCTCCTTTTACTCTTATTTCATAACTGGACCGATAACCTAGACTGTAGGCCCCTTAAAACAACAATCAGCATTATCCTTCATAACCTAGACATTCGACACCTTAAAACAACAATTATCATTATCTTTACATAACTAATCCTTGCCAATTCCTCTCACTCTGCCACCTTTCCAGTCATTCCCTCCGAATTAACCTCTATGGCTGGGATCCCCTAGATTTAATAAAAAATATGCTTCAAAGATTAACTGACTTACTGTACTTACAGGTGGCTGAAGGGGGTGGAAGAAAGCGTGAAGAAGAGAGGAGAAGACTGGAGGCTGAGAGATGGTGGGAAGACAGAAAACGTTGGAGAGGCTTGTGTTCCAAACAGACCTGGCCAGTGGCTGGAAACTGTGCAAGATGATGATGATGACTGTAATATTTGTCTTAAGCCTAGTTCAGCCGCGTGAACATAATTGCACTATTAGCACGGAGGAAATCTGGATTTTCACAGTATTATTTTGGCAACAATATTTATAGTCATTCATTATGGCTGGAAAACAACATTTTATGTTTCTCAGGCATATTCTTAGCCTATTTTCATTTATGAAAAAGGGCCCTAATAAAATCTAAATGGCAGAAGTGATTTCAATGAAACTCGATAAGTACATACTACTACCTCGGCCGACCTCGACCGTGCCTTTCAAATTTTAATGTTTTTCACCAATCCAACATGGCAGCCGAACAAAATCCGGTATTCTATATCTATGCAACAGTTACAGATATCCCCCTCAAATTTTGTACGGTGATAGAGGGCACTACTAGAAGTTCACATGTGACTAAAAATCCTGCTAAGTATAAAACCAACATGGCGGTCAAGCGAGTTTGAAACAATTACATGGACTTATCTCCCGATTTAACCATCCGAGCACAACAAATATTGGTACAGCAGATGCTTATACCAATTATAGTCTACAGGCATCTAATCTAGTTCATTTATTTTCATAACGTCAAGATGGAGGCTTTGAAAAATTATAAAATTAAGTTTATATTTCTTGTGCCCTAGTGTTACGATCGAAGTGAATCTTTGAATAATTAGCCTCTGCAATAATTTTCAATAAATAGTACATAATTCTACGGCGTACATATATATAAACCCAACATGGCGGCCACGCAAAATATTTATCCGGCATTCTGTATCTCCAAAACTATTACCTGATATCACGCTGAAATTTCATACGGTGATAGAGAATATTACTGTAAGTTCACCTATGTGACATTGAAAATCCTGCTATCTACAAAACCAACATGGTGGCCAAGCGAAGATAAAATATTCACATGGCATTTTCTTGCGATTTAATTATTGATCACAGTGAAACTTGGTACAGCACACAATTATACAAGATTTAATCTAGTGGCATATAATTTTATCTAATTGCTGTAATTATCTCAAGATAGTGGCTGTGCAAAATTTTTTATTTTTTTTAATTTTTTGTGTTGTAATCAAGCGATCGGAGTGAACGTTTGAATAATGAACCTCAGCAATAATGTTGATGTAATGATACATTACTCTATGACCTACATATAGAACAATCTAACATGGCGTTAATCCGAAATATTTAGACGGTTCCAGATAACTGCGAATCTATTACAGCAATCAAGCAGAAATGTTGCATGTTGATAGAGGCTATTAACAAAAGTTCACCTATGAGCCTTCCAATAACCTGATGAGCACAATTCCAACATGGCGGCAACGTAAAATTTAAATAGTAATATGGAATTTTCCAAGCGCAGTGAATCATAGCACGGAAATTCTTCAAACAAGGCTCAATATATAGGTGTCTAATTTAGTAAAATTTATATGAGAACTTCAAAAATGGCAGCTGTGTTAAATTTTTAATTCACGTTTATATTTCTTGTGTACTAAACACGCGATAGAAATGCAGGTTGGTATAATAAATCAGGATCATAATATTCATCTGAGAGCCTCCGTGGCTTAGGCGGCAGCACGCTGGCCTCTCACCGCTGGGTCCGTGGTTCGAATCACTGTCACTCCATGTGAGATTTGTGCTGGACAAAGCGGAGGCAGACAGGGTTTACTCCGGGTACTCCGGTTTACCCTGTCACAATTTCATTCCAGCAACACTCTCCATTATCATTTCATTTGTCATCATTTAATCATTGCCCCAGGGGAGTGCGACAGGCTTTGGCAGCCGGCACAGTTCATATCCTCGCCGCTGGGGGCTTCATTAATTCCATCCCGACCCGGTCGGTCGACTGGAAGCAGGCTGTGGATTTTCATTTTCAACATTCATCTGCTGGCACATAATTTTATAGCTTATATACAGTACTAGCAACCCGGACCCGGAACAGTTATGAATGCATTACGTGATAAGCGCTTTTTTTCCGATGTCAATAAACTACGACTTTTATTCGTGTTACGTCTCGGCATGATGGGTTAAAATCACTGACTGGACTATTAATTATATTATCGTGGGATGCATGTGCAACGAAATCTTGTCAGACGTAATTTAAGAATGGCGAGGTGCATAAAACACAAATCCCGCTTCCGTCCAATCTTAACTTGACTGTTTATTTCGCGGAATGAAAAGTTCACAGGCGAAATGAAGAAAAGCTGAATTGCACTTCCAGGGAAACTCCAAACACAACCACTTTTCTGAAGCCTTAACTCAACACGACTCGACAGTTTGCTGTTGGCTGTATCTGGGGTAATAGGCTCGCCCACAAGCTAGGCTGTAACTGGGGTTTTATACTCGCCCCTAGCTAGCTCCTAAACTGTCGCCTCATTAATTGAATGGAGATTGTTCAAAGAAATGAAAACTTAAAACACTAATAGTGGGCGATGTATAGAAGATAGAGATATGCTCTCCCGGACTTTTTTGTAGAACTTTTCATGCTGAACAATTCTTACACTCATAGTATATTGATATTTTTAACGGTCTGCCCAGCGTAAGCTTAAAAGGGGCATGGACGCCAATTTTTTTTTACTTTTTCACTGAAATCGTTACGGCTTGGCTTCCTTTGATCATAAATTATTTTCTCCAGAAACCTTCCTCGAGATATCCTTTACAGAATGGTGAAAACCACATTAAAATCCATCGAGTGGTTCTCGTGCTCTGATGCCTGACGATAACATGTCAAACAGCCTCCAGTTGATCGTCTCAGAAACGATCGTACCGAACATTGAGCATATTGTAAATATGAAAACAAAGAAAATAAAAATGTGACCAAAATTGCATTGTCTAAAATCAGTCCCATGGTACCTTATCAATATTTCTGCTTGTTTTAATTCTGACCATCTCGTGGTGTAGCGGCTAGCATTCTTGGCTACTGCCCCAGAGGTTCTGGTTCGAATCCTGGCTCTGCCAAGAAATTTAATTCTGGTCTGAGGGCTGGAACTGCGTACACTCAGCCTCGTCAGGCAAAACTGAGAAGAGGGGGGTTTCAATTCCCATTTCAGCGGTTTCCCACTTCTACTCCAGGCAAATGCCGGGATGGCTCCTAAATTAAGGCCACGGCTGTCTCCTCCCCAGTCCTCATCTGGATTACAAATACACACACTAATACAGCCACCACAATTACACAGGTTATCAGACAAACTCTATAGGCCTACACACCCAAGTAGGCTACACGGGACTACATTAACAACAACTAAATGTTTAAATGCTAAGCACGTAATCTTCAAGTACCGGTACGCGAACAAAATGTACATGTTTCAGACAACCAACACATTGGAAGAATAGTTTGTTTATTCACATTACGTCTGCTGCACCAGTGATCCCAACATCACACAGTCAGACTTGCCGGCAAAGAGAGGCAGAAACCAGCCTGCCGGCATGCAGCACAGTATAGCCGGCACGTGTGAAAAGACTGATCTAATACATCATTTCCCGATTTATTTTTCATCATTTGAAAATGTATTTTGGCTAATTTCAGTAATTTAAAAAATGTTATCGTACGATACTGTCTCTCTCAGTGTAACCCTGCCATTTTTATATCACCTTCAGATAGCAAAGTAGGTGACAGCTGATGAAACTCTGAATTTAGGGGTAGATTACCTCACTGTTCTGTCCCTTAAAATAACAATAACTAACTAAACTCTGAATTCAGTTATAAATTACCCAAGGCTAAATCACTTCTGCTATATTCTATTCACAGCAGAATTTAGGAGTAAAAATAATAAATTGCTACCCAAGATATTTTACCTGCAAGTATAAATGGCTCATTTCTAAGTAATAGTAACAAATTCCATCAACAAAATTGTTGCTTATGACCCTCTGGCCTCCTAAGGGATAACATGTATTCTTGGGGAGTAGTATACGAAGTACGTCCAGAAAGTAAGTTCCGTTTGGTAATAACATTAAATTGTGTACAGATACAGAAAAATTATTTATTGCACAAAATTCTACAACCCTTAAACTACTTTTCCACATAACTGCCGAAATGTTGCAGGCATTTGTCGTAGCGTGGTACGAGTTTTGTATACCTTCTTCATAGACGTGTGCCGCCTGTGTCTTCAACTAGTTGTACGTTTCGCGCTACCGCATATGCGCGGTAGACACTCTGTATCAAGGAGAAGAAACGTGCGCCATTTGGAGAGCGCTGTCAGCCACGTACGCGTTGTTGTGCATGTTTACTCGTACAATGTCGGTGTTGATTGAAAATCCCGCCGCTTGTGAAATCAGATCTGTGATTTCGTTTTCTGAATGCTAGGAAAGTGAAACCAATTGAAATTTATCGGCAAATTTGCGAAGTGTATGGACAAAATGCGATAAGTGATTCAATGGTGAGAAGATGGGTCCGACAGTTCAATGAAGGACGTAGTGAAGTGCACGATGAAGAACGAAGTGGGCGTCCATCTTTGGTTACAGAAGAACTGGTTCACGCGATTGATGACAAGATCCGGGAAAACCGCAGGTTTACAATTAGTGCTCTCGCTATGGAATTTCCCCAAATCTCACAATCACTAATTCATGAAATTGTTACCGAAAAACTGAACTTTCGTAAACTTTGCCGATGTTGGGTACCAAAGATTCTTACGGAGCAACACAAAACAAAACGGATGGGTAGTGCACTTCAGTTTTTTACCCGTTACAATGAAGGCGGCGAAGAATTTCTGACAGATAGTCACAGGAGATGAAACTTGGGTTTCTTAAGACACCCCTGAAAGTAAGCGGCAATCAATGGAATGGAGGCACACTTCATCCCCAGCAAAGGTTAAGCCGAAACAAATCTTGACACCTCGGAAAATTATGTGCACAGTGTTCTGGGACTGGAAAGGCATCTTACTCATTGATTTCTTACCGCATGGTCAAACAATCAACGCAGATGCTTACTGCGAGACACTTAGGAAATTGCGCCGCGCAATACAGAATAAGCGCCGAGGGTTGCTGTCAAAAGGTGTTGTTTTTCTTCACAACAACGCACGACCACACACTGCAAATGTGACGAAAAACCTCCTACAGGGATTTGGCTGGGACGTGTTTGACTACCCTCCGTACAGCCCTGATCTCGCTCCTAGCGACTTTCATCTGTTCACACATCTCAAGTCTTTCCTTGGCGGTCAACACTTCAACAATGACGACGAGCTGAAAGAAGATGTTTCCAACTGGTTGAAGACACAGGCGGCAAACTTCTATGAAGAAGGTATCCAAAAACTTGTGCCACGCTATGACAAATGCCTGCAAAAGTTCGGCAGTTATGTGGAAAAGTAGTTTAAGAGGTGTAGAATGTTGTGCAATAAATAATTTTTCTGTATCTGTATACAATTTAATTTAATTACTAAATGGAACTTACTTTCTGGACGTGCATCGTAGATCGTGATACCTTACACTACGAAATTCCCCTAGACATAAAATGGCGGCATCCATGTAATCATAGACGACACTTAAGATTTAAACAACGCATACATAGGGACCCTGATTTATGGTAATATAAAAGGCTTCAAAGCGGTTGTTTCCAGTCTTCAATCTTTTGACTGGTTTGATGCTGCTATCCATGCCTCCCTGTGCTGAGCTAATCGTTCAATCCCTACATACCTACCACATAGCGGTGAAATAAACAAAAAAAATGTGAGGTGTGAGTGTGCTGAATAACTGTATGTACGGAGCATGGATTGGTTAACCCTAGAACACAAACCCTCGTAAAATTTACGACTATTTATTTGCATGATGAATAAAATATAATATGGCCTTCCTGGACATCGAAAAGGCCTATGATAGTGTGTGTAGGGAGAAGGTTTGGAAAGCAATGGAAAACATGGGAGTGGAAAAAGGGACTGTAGGCAGAGTGAAGGAGATGTATTGTGGAAGTGTGAGTTGTGTGAAAGTTGGAGGGGAAAGAACAGACTGGTTCAGACAAATGAGTGGCCTGAAACAGGGTAGTGAGCTGTCACCCCTTCTCTTTATTGTGGTTATGGACGAGGTAATGACACGGATAGCAGGAAAGATAGGAGAAGATAAGATGGAAGCAATGGTGTTTGCAGATGATCTCATGGTCTGGGGAAACAAGGAGGAAGAAATTCAGGAGCAACTGAAGGCTTGGGAAGAAACAGTGGGAGAGTACGGATGGAAGTTCAACATCAGTAAATGTGAGATCCTGTTAACGACCAGGAAAAAGGACAGACCAATGAGTGGGATAACACTTGGAGGTGGACAGCTGAAGAAGGTGAAAGTCTCAAGTACTTGGGAAGTATAGTGGAGGAAAATGGGAGAAATGACAAAGAGATTACAGAACGTGGCAGACAGGCAGAAGCATTTCTGAGAAGCATTAGGAGCTTAGTGTGGAATAAAGATGTCCCACAAAAAAGCAAGGAAGTGTTATACAGAAGCTACTATATCCCGATACTGACCTATGCTTCAGAAACGTGGACAATGAAGAAAAGAGACATAAGCAGAATACAGGCAGGTGAAATGAAGTTCCTGCGAAGTAGGATCGGAGTAACAAGAAGAGACAGGGTGAGGAATGAAAAGGTCAGGGAAATAGTGAAAGAGGAGCCCTTGCAAGGTAGGATTGAGACATCAAGACTGAGGTGGTATGGACACTTAAAGAGAATGGATGAGAAGAAGATTCCCAAGAGAATACATGAGATGCAGAAGAAACGACCAAGGGGAAGACCAAGAGATAGATGGCTGAAAGGAGTGGAGGAATGTGTCAAGAAGAGAGGCGAGGACTGGACCAGAGTGACAGTGGAGAGGTGGTGGGAAGAAAGGACTAAGTGGTGAGGCTTATGTTCCAAACAGACCCAGCCTGGGGCTGGAAACTGTACAAGATGATGATGATGATGATACTAGGTAAGAAGCACGTATTAACATGTAAGTTATTTTACAGAGTGTTAACTCCTAGGTTTTCAAGTGCAAAGTTTTGCTCTATGTTCCTTGCAATATGCGCAGTGACCTTCGCTGCAGTATGTTGTCATCATTCGCCTTTTCTGAGCAGGACAGATGTGACAAACAGTTCTTTTGCCAGTAACAGCCAATCCTTGACATTGGTTAGATGAACTATCACTTAGAACACCCTGTATCATTTCTCGTAGATGTATTTGTAAGAACTTACCTTGCTAAGTTTAGCATATGTAGTCACAAATAGTCGTAAATTTTACGACGCAAAGGTCTTCAATTTGAAATCAACAGCCTCGCTCTAACAATGCACGCACACCGACGAAGCTCGCGGTATTGTAGGAAGCTACTGAGTAAGACAGCAACGTGGCGAGAAAAGCCTAGCGTGCCAAGTATATGTCATAAAAATGATGAGGGTTTGTGTTCTAGGGTTAAATAACGAAAACTATAGAAACATTTGGAGGAATAACAAAACTATTTATTATAGTTATTTCTTATTTTCAAAAGAACTAAAACTCAAATGCATTATACTTCCCGAGTTCAATACTGAACCTAAAGTTTACTTCAACAAATATTGTCCATGGCTCTTTTTCTCACCAACTCGTAAAACTTGTTTGTCTCCCAAGTATAAGCAGAGCATTATTTCCAACATTTCAGGACTTCAACCAATCTAGTTCAAAAAGGGACTTTATTATAACGTATTTTAGGAAACATTTTTATGTTATAACCTATAACAAAGGGCAGCTAGTGGAAATATTTAAATTAATTTTGAAGTAAACATTAAAAATAAAATCTTATTATCAGCATTTTGTTGATATTTAGCTCTTTAGGGTGAAAATAACATTTCACAGAATAACATTATTTTGCAATATTTCGAAGACTTCAATATGGCAAATTTGGGGTAAATATAGAGTTACTATCGATTATACTGTAGGTATATAGAAATGAATGTTTGCTCGTCTTTTATGCTGGTCACACCTCCCCAATTGTATCCACTCTGATCAGATGTTCCCAGCTCGAGGACACTGCCTGTAGGGGAGGTAGAGGTGAGTTCCCTCGCTGAGTCCGTGGGAGCCACTAACCTGGAGGGTAAATTCGAGTAAAAAATAAATAAAATAAAAAAAATAAAAAAATATATATTTAAAGTAACTAACGGTTTTTGTCACTGAGCCAGTCGTCGTCACTCTTGTAGATAAGTACAAAAATAAGCATGTCAACGGGTCTTTCTCAAAGCACAAAGTCTTACGAGATGCGTCAAATCTTCGTTGCCGATAAGGAACAACTTTGCGATATCATGCGTGTGATGTAATAGGTGATTACCAGCGTCAAACATCTCCTGTGAGTTGAACTGTCTTGACGCGGTGTATTGGTTCTCGCAAGTGCTAAGCAGGCACGCGAGTTAATTATGTACATACATGTTATGTTCGGACATTTTCAAATGTTACAAGTGCGTGATATAGTTGGTAATTGTTTCTGTAACATATGTGATTTGTTATTTCGTGCTCGCGTGCCTAGTTTTGTTAGAAATGTTGGTGACGAACACTGGATTAATAAAAACGCACTTGAACAATGCTCGTAATTTGTGACGAAAACTGGCACACTGTCATTTCTCCTTGTAAGACCTAACTAACAGCGGCAATATACTTATAATTTAGCTCTGAAGCACCCTGTATTAATTAAATTATCATTTGATCATCGTGTCCAGTAGTCGTCATAGCTGACGATCTTTAGAGCACATTTGTGACGAACACTAGTGCATGATAATGTTCAAGTTTGTGTTAAGGCGACACTCCTGAGATAAACAGATATTTTTCCCTAATGCATGGATTTTCACGAAACTTTGTGGGAATGTCACCCAAACGAGTAGAGATATCACCAACATTTGTTTCATATTCAATTAATAGTTTTTCCAGATTTTTTTTTTGAATTCTTAATTCCATTCTTTTCATAGATTTCAAATGACATGTTAATGGAAATTTGGAATTAGGTAGATAATACTTCTTTAAAAAACACTACGTATCGATTTTTCTGAAAATAATTTATATAATGAGATATTATAGTACTAAATTTGTGTAATTTTTTTGTTAAAAAATTTTGGACTTTAAAATCCCTACTACTCGGAAGAATTCTGCAATGAAGAATTCCATACGCAGGTTTCCTAATATAACTGTGATACATATACCATACAAATTTTGTTACATTTGGCAGAATATTATGGGAGAAAAATGGGATTTAAGTGTAAAATTACAATTGGCGGGAAAGTTAAAGCCAAGTTCAAGTAACGTTATCTTCCTGATCCATTACCTAGAAGTCACCAGAACCGTATGTTTTTCCTTCCCTTTGTTTCTTAGCAGCTCCTGTACAGATACTGATAATTCTAGAAGCTTGTCTAGTATCTTGATACACAACTACAAGAGGTTACTTGCGCGCGAACTTCACAAACGTAAACAGACTGGCTACCGCCACAGAATTCACAAGAAACTTATAGTTGGCATTATTGTAGTGACATCTGGAATACTAATACAAGCATACAATGTTGCTCAATGACAGTCGAGTCAAGTACTGAAATATTAGTCCTTTGCAGGCTTCATAAATTCATTCAGAAACATGGTAGAACTTACAGCTCGATTCTGTAGAAATATATGCGGGAGAGGGGGGGGCAGTTGATGATGATGATTGTTGTTTCAAGGGGCCTAACATCCAGGTTATCGGCCCCTAATGGTCTGTGTGATAGCGAAAATGTCAATGAAGTGGAGACCAGAACAAAAAGTAAGTGAGCAGGAAAATACTTACAAAAAGGAACTCAGATTGAAACTACTCACAAAATGGAGAGCGGTAATGCGTACATAAGGGAATTTCGAACGAAAATACTCACAAAAGGAGTAGAGCGAAAAATATTTACAAAATGTAGGTGAAGTTCAAAATACGTACAATATGCAACGTAAAGTCGAAATACTTACAAAATGCAAGGGAAATCAAAATACTTGCAAAATACAAATGAGATTGAAAAAACACACAAAATGTAATGTAGATTCAAAATACCCACAAAATGCAATTGAGAATTAACTACTTGAACAAAGCGGGGTAGGCTGAAAATACAAAATGCAATTGAAATTCAAAATACTTACAAAAGGACCCCCACGATATTGAAAGACTTACTAAAAAGCGATTTAGATTGTCAATCCTTACAAAATGCAATCGAGGTTGAAAAACAGTCACAAAATGCAACTTAGATCGAAAAGACTTACAAAATGCAACGGAGATTGTGAAACACCCAGAAAAGGGAGTGGAGATGCAAAAATAACAGTGCGGGAATCTTAAAGGGAAAAGGAAATATAATGAAAAGAAAAACAACAGGAAAGTGAAAGAGGAGAGGGTCCGTCCCACAGGTAAGGGACAAAAGGGGGGAAACCGGACCCAGCTCAGGAATCCCTCGGGATCGCCAACTCCCGAACTCACCAGCCATGAGCCCCTGAGGGTGTAGCACATTCTAGGGTGCACCAGAAGTGGTGGGGCTACATACACCCTACCTCCTTGAGGGCCTTGAGCAGAAGGCAGGAGATAACAGGAAAAGAAGGCTGACCCCTCCCAGAAGGAAGGGATCAGGAAAGATGAGACAAGGGCCAATGAAGGCGGGAAAGGAAGAGACTCCCTAGGCCTCGGATACCCTAATACCTTCGGGGTCGGAAAAGAACAAGAGTTGACCAAGGGAGGTCGACAGGAAAGAAGACAGAGGAGCCCAGCACAAGTAAGTGGAAGCAATGCCGGACTCAGCTGGGGTCCCGTGGTCGCCAACCCACGTCCCACTAGATGTGAGCCCCTGGGGGGGGGGAAGCTGTTGGCCCATCCCCGAAATGCGTAATTGCAAAGAACAGGGATATTTTATTGATTTGATTGAATGAAAACATGACAATGACATCATAAATAATCCAACAAGCAGTTCAGGAGATGCCATGCCCATTTTTGCTGTGTGCAGACTGACAAACAAAGCATTATTAAGGTGATAAATTGTTTGAATTCAACGGAATAACTCTGTGACAAGAAAGAAGAAACCCAATCCTTTCAATTTCAGTCATAAAAAAACTTTCACCAAAATGAACAAAATCGACTTTTATCTCCGGAGTGTCGCCTTAACGTTTCACAACCAATAAACATTTACAGTGTATTGTTATTATTACGTAGGTCTCTCTTCTTGACGGCCGCACCTCAGTAGGCAGTTTTTTTGGCTAGGCGTGCTAAAGAGGATTTTTTAAATTTTTAATTGAGATGAAAAATATTATATTATTCTAAAACTAAATCTTTGCTTTCAGTCAATATGTCGAAACGCACAGTTCTGAATTATGATATTCAGCAAATGGAAGCTGCTATTAAGGCCGTTGTGGAGGATGGCACGAGTATTAAATGGCCGCGGAGAGGAATGGTGTTCCGAGAAACACCCTCACGGACAAAATTATAGAAAAATCTCCTCGAGAGAGGAAGATGGGGCCAAGTTCCTTTTTAACAAAGGATGAAGAGGCTGTGCTAGTTCAATGGGTAATCTCACTAGGAAAAGCGGGGTTCCCGGTAACAAAGGACGATTTTCAAAATAGTGACCAGTGCCCCACGCGAGAATTGAAGAGGGACTTTCCTTTCGAAGATGGGTGGCCAGGATGGAAATGGTGTGAATCTTTCCGAAAAAGAAATCCAGGTCTATCTTTACGAACCCCTCAAAATTTGACAGTAAGTCGTGCTGCAATTACAGAACATAAAATTAAAACCTGTATTTCAGAAGTCTACAGCTATTTGGTGGAAAATGACTTCCAGTCTATTTTGTCAGACCCTCGGCGACTGTTCAACGCAGACGAAATGGCTTTCTTTCTCAATTCGAAAGGTAACAAAGTGCTGTCGAACAGGGGGTAACAATACATCAGCAAGTGAATTCGGATGAGAAAGAATGCGTAACGGTACTTGTAAAAGGCAATGCCCACGGCGATATTTCTCCTTCCCTTGTAGTGTTCAAGAATGAACGTCTGCCACAAGACATCATTGCCGCAATGCCAGCACACTGGGGCATTGGCAAATCGCCAAATGGGTGGATGACGGGGGAAGTGTTTTACAAATTTCTCGGTGACATTATTTCATCCTTGGTTGGTTGATAAAGAGATTCCTCTCCCTGTCATTCTATTCATAGACTGGCACCCCTCACACTTGACCATACATACTAGTAAATTTTGTGAGGATCATGGAATTGTTTTGGTCGCTTGACTACCTAATGCCAAACACGTACTTCAACCCATGGATGTAGTTTTTTTTAAGCCACTAAAGACTGCCTGGAAGAAAAGTGTACACGAGTGGCGAATTCAGAAGGTTGCTAATAGCGAAGATACTGCACTGAAGAAGAAGAATTTTTCGAAACTTTTGGCAACAACAATTGGTGTTAGGCCTTGGCGAGTGGTCATTTTCCGGGCTGTCATGCCGTGGTCTCACATTTTATGTGACTGCACCTCCCCTCCCCCCGCAAAATTAAAAAAACCGGCATAACAGCCTGGAAAATAACCATTCGCTCCTGAACACCTTCTTGTGTTTACATTGTTCCAATTTCTATTATTAATATTGTATTTCTAATGCACTTTAAGTTAATGCAAAAATAACTTATGTGTTTAGAGCAGAATTACGACATTTTCATGCCTGTATGTCTTCTACCCACCATTCCCATTCCCGTTTTTTTTAACATTTAATTTTTATTAAAAAAACATAATTACTGTTAGCCTCCAAGTCAATCGGTGTCTTACGCAACAATTGACAGAAAAGCATTATAAACAGCAGACAAGGAAAACTAACAATGTGACGACAATTGGTGCAAACGGGTGACGAATATAGGAAAAATCCAAAGACATCGTGCCGAGGACTAGCGCAAAAACACACTTTTTTAAAATATACATAATTTTCCCTAAAACGAATATTTTTGATATTGAGAGTTTCCTAGTGTTTGAGTAGAGTTTGAGGTTAGGTACAGTGCTTTTGTTGATTAAATTTACCAAAATGTATAAGGTATATATATATTTTCTTGACTAAATCTGTCTTAACATGACTACCATTGGTGCATTTACCTTATGACGACAAACTGGTTCATCGTAAAGATGATTTTGTTTGACACTGTGTGGTTGATATATCTGCATATTTATGTACGCCTATAACTAATGTTCGGGTGCTTGGGGCATCGTAAAATTATGTACGCTATTATAACCATGAGTGACTACACCAATCATTTAGAAAACTCTTCAACCTACTTCTCATAGAAGAGTGGGTACAAGGAACAACTTTTCAAAATACATGCTAAAATAGACGAAAAATAGAAATTATCCTAGAAAGATGACCAAAGCATAAGTTGAGTTTCTCAATGTGTAACACAAAACTAGGGTGTCTATAAAGGGTCTGCGAAAACCACATTTTAAGGCCCTTAAATTAACAGTGTCTGTGATATACCCAGAAAACTAACTTCATTCTGATAAACTTATGAAAGGATGACAAGCCCCTAACCATTGCCACAGCAGCTCGATTGATAGCGTCAGGTTATTAATACCGAAGACCGTTCGAAGAGCAGGTGTTCTGCTAGTTTTATGTAGAAGTTTGAAAGTGATTGACGCAAAATGACGGTAGTTACCTTGTCCACAAGAAAGTGATTATAAATTACACATAAACTTTTGAACTGATGGTAGTTTTGTGGTCTGGGGGATGTGAAACGCAAAGATATATGTCGAAATTCTCTGGAAGTCACAACATGGTACCCATTGCAATAGGTAGCTTTCTATTAGCAATTCAAGCCATGACGTCAAACAAATGAACATACAACGTCCGCACATCGACTCCACTAAAATATTCGCCTAGACCAGGGCCATCCAGACAGCGCTCTGAGCCAGTGCTCCGAGCATTTTGTTGGAAGGTAGTTTCAGAAGTGGTGGGAGGAGCTTGGCTAGCTGAGCGCGCTGAAGAGTGTAGCCGATCCATCACTCGCTCGCTAGTGTACTCCAACGCGCTTTGTTGACAGCGCGTAAGTAAATCAGTTTACAGCATACAAAATAAAAGAGTAGCCCGTTTGCAAAGGCCGCTAAGTGCATTATAAACAAAACTGAGTAAATGACGAAAAAATGCTATGACCAAACTATTCAAGCTAATACCATATTTTTTACCCCTGAAAATCAACATAAAAACATTTATTATTCAGTTAAAATCTGTGAAATCTACGGTTGGATATTCAGTCCCAAAACATAAATTAAAATATTGACTTGGCGTTTTTTTGCACACGTCACGAGTCTTTAATGAAACTTCGGTTGCAAAACCCGCTATTTTGTTGTTTTACGAGTGCCATTTGGATGAGATTCTTAATAAAGAACTACTTTAGTTCCAATGTGGTTTATTAGGAAAAATATACTCTTATTTGAAAAAAAAAAAAAAAAAAAAAAAAGAACACGTTGGGTGCGATAAAAGGATTTTTTAAAATACATCTTAAACACCGTGCAACGTCTTTTATATAGACAAAATAAAAATTGTTTAAATAATAACATGCACAAAACAAGGAAAAATGGCCCTTAAGTTAGGTCAGGTCATCCTCTGCACCGTCCATCTGTTCAAAAGCTGATGGATCTTCGTCTACTTCCTCTTGAGGTCGGACAATATTGTTGCGAATGGCTTGTTGCTCCTCGAAGACCTCATTGAAGTTGAAGTGCCGAAGTGCACTCTAAAGGACGTCGAACGTATTCTAGTTTAGTTTCTTTGAGTGCAACACCTACTTGAATTAGTGAGGGACCAGGATGTTTGTTAAAATTCATTCCTCTTTTCATGATGCTCTTCCCCTCACCAACTTCAACATTGTAGAACGGCTCCCCTTGGACGGGACATGTTTTATTTTTTCTTTGCCAATTATTAACACGATTTTCTGCGCTTTTTGGAATTGCCTACTACTGCGATTTTTTACCATGTCACCTATTTATGCTTTCCAATCTTTAACAGGACATTCATCTTGTCCCAGGCGAACTACAGTCGCAAATTTCTCAATACGCTTGATGTATCTGGAAGGATGTTCAAAGACACTCACTTTATGAAGTTGCCATTCAATATTTCCAAATACTCTGTCAGGTGGGATAAATGAGTGTCCCAATATTGGGAACCATATCTGTATTTCCTTTACACATCCATCTAGCAGTAACCAGTGAGATAGCATGCTGATCAGTCTCGTCTTTGTTCTGACCCTCGCAGCCTAAGTATTTTGCACCTTAAACATTTATGCTAGCCAGTTTGTGATGAACTGCCGGCGCTATTTGGTTTGATCCTTTGGCATGTTAATGTTCTAACCAGACGTAAGAAGTTATTTTCAACTCCAATATCAATGGGTTCAACCTCTTCAACTTGCACTATTTCTCCCACTACTTCTGCCATTTCTGTTCTTCCCTCCGTATTTAGAACATCCGCAGTAGCATTACAGTCCACAAATGCAATAAATGCTTCACTTAAATACACAAGATCACTCATTTCTCTGGCTTGAAATGCCCACAAGCAAAAAAAAACTTGTCAATCAACTGTGCTTTTAAATGGTGTATTTTGACAAGGCAGCATGTCATTGCTGAGTGCGATTCCTCAGTAGTGCAACCAACCCAAATCCGAAACAAAAAACTATCCTTACAGCTCGTAATAAAAATAATAATAATTATTTATCGTAAAAGAATTTTGTGGGAGGAATATCGGCAGTTCTTGTACCAGTTAGCGTATTTTGCAGCCGTATGAGGCAGACGCCATACTTATGGAACATAGCGGTCTTTGGACACGTGGAACATTAAACTGGCTTTGCAACCGTACCCAACATGCATTTAGCGGTTTATGCAAACGAATGCGATTTTTGTTTGCCATTTTCAACAGCTTTGAGCGTGTTATGCACCCTGAAACTTATTCCATCGTGTAGCCAGTTAAAAGACGAACGTGACGGTGTGCTCAACTCAAAATCAACAAAAAGTGCACTTAGCGGCCTTTTCATCTGGGCTACTCAAAAAGAAAGGAAGAGTGGTGAAGCAGCAGTCTTTAAAGCAGAATGGGAAATTTCAATTTTCGGGACTACTATACATTGCGATCCAGCCGCGGATAAAATTCCCCTAAAACAAAATGGCGACTTCCGTGACGTCATCAACGTCGTCACGAAATACTCCTCTAGCAAGCTTATGGGAAAAGCCTGGGAAATAGGGGTTTCTGGGTGGGGAAACACAAAAAGCCTCGAAACGACCAATGCATCGAAATCTATAATTGACCTATGTAGCTCAATTAAAGATTCCGAAACATAACGAAACTTCGCAAATTCACGTCATTAATTTAAAATTTCCGTATCGAAATATTTAATTGTCCTAGGTAGGTCGATTAAATATTCCGATTCACATCGTAATTATTTTAATTACGTGAATAAATAAAATTGCATCGAAAACTATAATTTACCTATATAGCTCAATTAAAGATTCGGATACATGTTTTTTTTCACAAATCCACAAAATTTCCGTATCGAAATATATAATTGGCCTATGTAGATCAATTACAGATTCCGATACACATCGTAATTATTTTCATTTCGTAAATAAAAACATTGCATTGCAATCTATAATTTAACTATATAGCTCAATTAACGATTCCGATGCGGAATAAAATTTCGTAATTTAACGTTATGCTTTACAATTTCCGCATCGAATTCTGTAATTGGCCTATATAGGTCAATTACAGATTCCGATACACATCGTAATTTGGGGGTAACGTTCTCCCTTATTGAGCCCAAGGTTGCAGGTTCGAAACCTGGCGCAGTCAGCTGGCATTCGAGGGTGCGCAAATGCGAGGGAGCCGTGTCAGTAGATTTACTGGCATGTTAAAGATCCCCTTCGGGGCAAAATTCCGGCACCCCGGCGTCTCTAAAAGCCAGTGTAGTTAAAAGGGACGTAAAACCAATAACATTCTTATTACATCGTAATTTCAGTTGATATTTTTAATTTTACGCATCGAAATCTATAATTGGCCTATGTAGATCAATTACAGATGACTATACACATCGTAATTATTATAATTTCATATTAATAAAACATTGCATTGAAATCTTTAATTGAGCTATATAGGTCAATTAAGGCTTTTGATACAATGTCTTATAAATATAAAATTAAATTAATTACGATGCGTAACGTCATCTGCAATTCAACTATACAGGCGAATTACAGATCCCGAAATGGAATTTTAAAAATATGTCATAAATGTAACCCTAAATTAAAATATTTTCGTATGTACGGCGTGCCAAATTGAGGTAGGCCAATAAATAAATTACATATGACGAAACAATGCGTTTCGAAGGTTTATTAATGCTCATGTCTATTATTGAGTTGTCACCACCCAAAATAACCTATAACCAAGGCTTTTCCCATAATCTTGCCAGAGAAGTATTTCGTCAAGTGGTTGATAACATCACAAAAGCAGCCAATTTGTTTTTATAATATAGTCGTGCACAAACGACCGTGGTCTGTAATAATCGCCGGTTGGCATTATAAAACATTGTGGTCAATAATGTTGTTTTTGCGGGGGGGGCTTCCCCCCCCCCAGGTAGGAATTTTTATGTTTTCCAATATTGGCTGCAAATACTTGTATCTCAATTAGAAATCACAATCCTTAACATACTGTTTAATAATGCCTCACAGACATACTATATGAAACGTCAAAAACAAGACCTATAGGCTGATAGGTCTAATACAAAACACTGTCATATCTATTTTGCAGGTGCTCATGTAAATGCCAATTTGTCTAAATTTTACCCATCCATTACTATTTTTACAGGCGTATTCCCCAACACCGTTCCTGACGTAATATCGTTTAGACAAATGGCTTTAGAAGAGTACAGTGCAACTTTCCTATTAAATGCAACAACCAAAATAAATATATGAACAACGTAAAAAACTCACCGATAGATCCCAAATGCCGTATTATTCCACATGTACAAGAAGAAGCACTAATTTTCGAACACACGTTCCCTCACATCACAAGTAACGGAATTTATTTGAATGCAACAACTTCAGGAATTCAACAATTGTATCACAAATCGCCAACACAATCGGGCACACGACACTGCTAATATCAAAATCTTGCTCTATAGGATATTCAGGGAATAATAATTGTTCAAATTATGGTTACAAAACTCAAATCGGTGAAAAAAAAAAAAAAAAAAAAAAGGACAATCTTTTCCGCGCGCGAAACTGACGTATGGATCAGCTGACTCCCAGCAATCAAAGCGAGTCAATATCGATACGTGCCGTGACTCCCGGCAACCAAAGCGAGTCAATATCGAACCGTGCCGTGACATCACTGAGATCCCTAAAAATTCCCTAAACGCCGGTGTATCGCAAGGTATAGATGAACTCAATTTTCTGTACAGCTTATAAAGGGCATGCCAAATGTTTAGCGTGCAACAGAGATGTGATGTGTTAAAAAGAACACAATTTGTTGTTGAATTTTTCTCTCTAATATGTTCACATTTCAGTTTTGAATAAATCACAATATTCTTTACTTAACACTTGTGTTCGTTTCCTGCACATTCCATAAATAGGAGTACCATTCGATTTGTATATGAGGTATATTTGTTATGGCAAAACAGCCCTATTAATATGTCAACAATCCCACAAGAGTCGTGTGCCGCACGACTATACGTACGTATCTAGTCAGCGTGGTCCGAACATCGTCCGTCTCCTCCCTGTCACAGTGTAGTGGTGGTAGGGGAAGGAGCGCTAGTCTGACTGCCCAGTGCTGCTTGAGCGCGGCCGCGCTCCCGGAGCACAATTACTGGATGGCCCTGGCTAAGTTAATTGAATTATGAGCCAAGTTGATCAATAATTATCTTGGGTTTTCCCTTTGCATAATAACAATTATTCATAAAAAGTATTCAAGAAAACAGATCTGTAACACTGTGTGCTTTAAATTGATTATATTATAAAATAATTTTCTGAAAAATATGTAGGCTAGGCTACATCTAAAATATCTGGTGATGGTAAAAATTATTTTATAAACAGATTTAAATATTTTCAATGCAAGACAGTCAGCTTTGTCCACACCATTGAACTGTAGGTACTACTGGAACAACTCCTCCCATGGTAACCCTCGCTGAAAACTGCTTCTTGGTCATTGCCTCCTTGACGTGCAATACCAGGCATAACAAGTCGCACCAAAAACTGTCATTTATTGTTCACATTAGACCATCCTCCCATTTCATCACTTTGAACACCTTAGCTTATTGAAAATATATCATTTATGATATGCATACCTTTCGGGGAGTTGTTGGGAGTCGTTTCACAATCTCTACATACTCAATAGCCACCCACTGCTGCACCGCAATAATTGTTATTTCACGGAAAGAATGCAATTTTTCTTCACTTTCTTCCCTTACGGACGCCATCTTTGACAGTCATGTGACACCCGAAAGACGATCATGTGACACGTTACCAACTTGAATAAAGAAATTCACCACACGCCTTCGCTACTATGTTAGGCACTGTCTTGTGGAAAATTACTGCTAGTACTACAAGCAAGTACTACAGGTAATTTAAGTTTTAAAAAATACCTGATTTAACAGTCGGGAGGATATCAGGAGAGGATTGAGTATTAGATGTTCACTGCTCCGCTGTCATAGACCCACTATCCCACCCAAATAGCGACACGACTTATATAGTTGAAATCGAAGTTCTCACCCCCATCTTTCTCACCGAGTCAGTATTGCCAACCCCACGCGTTTGGTACTATTTCACACGTGATGTATGAAATCACTAAGTGAACTCAATTACAGTGTTTATTTATGTATTTATAATGTTTTACATACAAAAAAGACCTAACCTGGGGCTTATGCCCCAGACCCCCTTGCTTGTGGTACTAGCATTAATTTTCGACCAGGCAGTACCTAACCTAGTAGCGGACATAAATTCTATCTTATTAATGTTTTACATACAAAAACAAACCTAACCTGGGGCTTACGCCCCACACCCCCTTGCTTGTAGTACTAGCAGTAATTTTCCACTAGACAGTGCCTAACTTAGTAGCGAAGGCATGTGGTGAATTTCTTTATTCAAGTTGGTAACGTGTCACATGACTGTCAAAGATGGCGTCCGCAAGTGAAGAAAAATGGCATTCTTTCCGTTAAATAACAATTATTGCGGTGCAGCAGTGGCTATTGAGTATGTAGAGATTGTGAAACGACTCCCAACAACTCCCCGAAAGGTATGCATATTATAAATGATATATTTTCAATAAGCTAAGGTGTTAAAAGTGATGAAAAGGGAGGATGGTCTAAAGTGAACAATAAATAAGAATTGGGCTTAAGGGATCTTCCCTGCAGGACCCTGTTCATTTGCTGTATGACTTATGTGAGGTCTAAGTTTCGACCTGCTTTGAAGAAAAAGAAGCTTGTAGTTTTAATTGACCGTTAATTTTGTGATCATGAGCCAAGGGACCTCCATTTTACGTTGAATCCGAACCACGGGACATGGCATTTCACTTCGAAAATCTCACAAGCAATGACCGGGTAATCGAACCCGGTCCACCGTGGTGAGAGGCGAATAGCTTGACCGCTGAGCCACCACACCCCTTTGCTTTGTAGAATATTGAACACGTTCATTCATTCGCAATGGGGGGTGCAAATTGCATATACATAACAAATAAATAATTATACATAACAATTCAATAACAATTATACAACAATTAAACTGGAGTATTTACACAAATAGTCAGTCTTTTCTTAAACACACCTATATGTTTGGGAAAAGGCTCTAAGACTGCGGCAGGTAGAGAGTTCCAGTTATCAATGGCACAGCTTACAAAAGAATATTTACCGTAATTTGTTCGCTGTGGTCGGCCCGTAACTTTGAAAGGATGATTGCTCCTACCCATGTAAGTGGGATTTCCCAATCGTTTGCTAAGCTCACCCCATGCTGGTTGATTTGTATACGTGTTGTACATAGCGCAGAGTCTAGATTTCATCCTCCTAGCCTCCAGTGATTCCCACCCAAGTTTCTTTAACATACGGCTCACACTGCTCCTGGGATTAAAGTCACTGAGCACATATCTAGCGGTCTTTCTTTGTACCATTTCCAACTCATTGATGAGCCCTACTTGATATGGATCCCAAACCGCCGAGGCATATTCCAGAATAGGTCTTGAAAGTGACAAATAGCCTAATTCTTTAGCAGAGGTACTACTTCCTTTTAATACCCTCATTACAAAGTGCAGGGATTTGTAAGCTTTTGAAACTACACATCCTACATGACTACTCCATTTCATATCATTCCTCACGTGAACGCCAAAATATTTGCAAGAATCTTCTTCTACAAGTATTTCTGAGCCAATGTTATATTGAAAATCCCGCCTTCGCACTTTCCATATTTTTAAGAGACTACATTTTCTTGCGTTTATTTTCATTTTATTTACAATCGCCCACTTATAGACCAGGTTCAGGTCCTCTTGAAGCACTGCATTATCTTTCGATATATTACACAATCATCCGCAAACAATCGACAGCCACTGCGAATCCCATTAGGTAAGTCATTTATAAACGCCAAAAATAACAAAGTTCCGATTACGCTGCCCTGAGGGATACCCGACGTTACGGTAATTTCATCCGAGAATATGCCTTTAACTTTCACTTTCTGGGAACGACCCGTCAAAAAATCTTGGATCCATAAAATTACTCTTCTATCAATCTTCGTCGAAGCAAATTTATGGAGTAGCATGTCATGCGGCACAACATCAAATGCCTTCGCAAAATCTATAACCACGGCGTCGACTGAAACTCCATGGTCTAATGATTCGCTTATGTCTTGAAAAAGTGATAGCATCTGACTCTCGCATGAGTAACCTTTCCGAAATCCATGTTGCCTATCATTAAACCATGATAATGTTTCCCACTGTTCCCTCAAGTAGTTGCAAATGAGATGCTCCATCTGTTTACAAACGATGGACGTAAGGCTAACCGGCCTGTAGTTGCCCAATTCAAGTCTGCTCCCTCCCTTAAATATTGGGACTACCGTAGCTCTTTTCCAGTCATCTGGGATTTGCGCATTGTTTATGGACACATTAAACATCACCTCCAAGTATCGTGCCACGGCCCTACCTCCTAGTTTAAGTACTTCACTAACAATATTATCAGGACCCTTTGATACATTGAAACAGTTTTTGTATTAGCTTTACAATTGCTGACTGGTTTATTTGGAACAGGGGAGCCCCTGATTCGTCGTTAGGGTCCAAAACACAGCTATTGGATTTATTGAACACACTACCGTAAAAGAAATTTAATTCATTAGCAATGGCCTGTTTCTCAGTAATTAATTTACCGTCACCGGACATTATCATCGACAAATTATTTGAATTTCCCTTTCTTCTCCTAACATAACTGTAAATTTTTTTCCACCCATCACCTCCCGAACCAAGTAAACCTTGCATATAACTGTCATGAGCAGCCCTCTTTTTTAAGACGAGCTCTCTTGATAAGGACTTAAATTTCAAAATATACTGTCACTATCATGTCTTTTATTGTATAATTTCCTAATTTTCCGTTTTAGACTCCTATTTCTCGTGTGTAATAAGTTACTCAGGATCTGGGTTTTATTTCAGCAATTTAAATGGGACAAATTTATCAACAGCGCTATTTAAAATTTTCAAAAAGTTAGTCCACAGGATATTTATGTGATTTCCTTCCGATGTCCATCCTACAAATAGCTCATTCAAATACCCCTGAAACCTGCCCTGATCCGCCCTGCGATACTGGAATATGATCTTTTTTGCTACATCAGAGTATAATTTTGTAATGTCACCATATCTAATATTTAATTCAACCCCAGAATGGTCACTAATTCCTGGTACTTTCAGACAGTTAATATACAGCTCTACAGGCCTTACAAGATAAACATCTAAGGTATTATTGTCTCTAGATGGGAAGTCAACTACTTGGGAAAATCCCCCCTCCCTTAAGAATTTATTTGCAGCGCTCTGAGCTTGACCACAGCTAGTTGACTCACCAGACCAGTCTACTTTGGGGAGGTTTAAATCTCCAGCAATTATTATGCTCTTTTTCATAGCATTACTCGTACAAGTTCTATCATACAGTGTTTCGAGGAGAGAAAAGTTATCTTTCGGTGCTCTATACGCCCCTATCACCTGAAGAGGGAATTTATTTCCTTTATCCGAAATTAGTACACATAACATTTCATGATCCATATCAGCCCACTTTAAGAAACTAGCTATATTTTTGCGCACACAAATAAATAGCCCACCACCTTGCTTCCCCCGATCCCTTCTGTATATTTCGCAGGTCCCTTGAATTATTTCGCTACTATTTATGTCCTCATATAACCAAGATTCAGTTGCAATGACAATGTCCGGAGAATACGTCTCTACAAGATTACAAAATTCAATTAATTTATTTCCTAAACTCTGACAATTAACCTGCAGTAATCTTAGAGTCTTACCTCCGCAGCAAATATCTCAAAATAGCTCCTTCTGTTCCCATCGGCTGGCAACCTCCTTCTTGACCTTAATACAGCCTAAGTGAAACCATTTCTCACATAGTCCACACTCAACACCATTCTTCAATGTTTTACTGCACGTCGAACAATTTAAAGCTGCCACTGGATCATTTGCCTGATTCATATTTGGAGTAACAGGTCCTGGATTCACTTCCACTCCACCAATAACTAGCAATGCAGCTATCACTAGGGCGATGAACCACAAGTTGCTAGGTCCCGTACGCACACACAAACACCGGAAATTCCGACTACCCTTCGCATACCACAGCCCGATCCTCGCCCGATAACACTCCAGAGAACAACCCATTTCAGCACACCTGAGAGCTCGGGAAAAACACGACCTTTCACTTTGACTGCCAACGTGGTTGTTTTGTATAAATAAAGTACGGTATGTATTTTTGTTAACTAAGCATCTATTTAATTGTTTAGTTTTAGGCTTAAGCATATTCACACACATATGAATGCTGCCTTTGAGTTAATAAAAATGTTGAATACCAATTACCATATTTTTTGTTCTTTATTCTTAGTCATTCCCTGCCTAACTTTATTTTTATTTTAATGTACGTACGGCTTGTATTTTTTGCCAGTAGGCCTATAGTCATTGTGTATGCTGCCTTTGATCTAAGGATAAAATTAATGAACTATGTAGGCGTATATTCCTAGCCATTTTAAGTATCAAATTACTCTGATATTTTGAAATATGTATTTCGGCGTAAGTTCCGTTTAGTTTACCGTTCGCTCAAATGTTCAAAAGTGCCTCTTATTTGTATCTCGTCGTACGTACATCATCCTTGCGTTTGTATAGGCCTATGTCAAAGCCCCCTCCTTGATGTGCACTACCAGGCGTGACTAGTCGCACCGAAAGCCGCACTTTGCTCCCAAACAGTCGGCATCCCAGTATTACCTAGAGTTCAATGATCCACACCATATATAAAATTTCATTGAAGCAAGGAATAAATAAAATAAATTTCCAAACCATGCTTCCTTCAGCAAAGAGCCTATTTCATCTTATGAAAAACCATCTTAAGATATTTTTTAAAAATTTTTAATCTGTTTATAAAGAAATAGTCTCTAGACCATTGGGTTTTGCCTGGACCAATAATTGCTAAGTAGCACAGCCCGAGCCATATACAGTATGCACCCCTGGTTTTTGTCACGCAAAGTAGAAATAGTCACACATGGCTCATGAAAATGTATGTTGCGACAACATTTGTGATGGAAACCCTGCACTGCATATCTGGTAATCTAGGTGTCGAGCTGATAGTTTGCTTCTTTCCAGTCTGTCGTGATCATGGCATCCGTGGTGTAGAATCCCATCCAATTATCTTTGTATCCAGGTTAATGTGATAAATATGTTAAATGTGTTTAACCGACTAAAAGATTCTTTTATAAATTCAGGGAGGGCATGCCCAACAATACATCTTATTAAACCAGATTTCTGATAAAATTACACTGAGGCTTTCCATTTCCATTTCTGAAAATGAGAAATACACAGCCTTTCCTTCATACATAAAAAAATACGGTAACGCAGAAAGAGAATTAATAAAAATACTAGGGGCACGATATTCTCATTAATTGCAGACAGTTTACATGCTGAGAAATTATTTCTTGAGTTCATAACAATGGTCTCTCACCAACATGCATGACCATACAAAAGCATCAAATCAAATGAACACTCACCGGCCTTCCAGAAACAATTATTCCGAACATTGCTGGAATGTTCTCCATACTCTGTCAAGTTCTCAAGCCGCAACTTAAAATATTCCAAAAAATGTCCCTACGAAAGGAAACACAGAAGCATGAAATTAAAACAATAACCGACACAAAAAAAACGCAATCAAGGTATTTCGAACACATTTACACCTTAAAAAAATACTCCCGCTGTTTAATTAAAATGCAGTATACACAACTTGAAGTGTTCTATCCTCACCTACCTTAGATAACAAGGAGTATGTTAAATACTGAACCTAATACAGTTGCCAAAATAAATTAAAAATGAAACAGACATCCACATTTAAATAATGAAAACCCATACACATGCTCCCTCATCTAGACAAATATCACCGCATGGTTAAACGATCAGATGAAATTTCATATGGACGCACACATTTTCCATGGCAGCAAGTAGTAAACAATTACAATGTCGCCAACAGTAAAAAACTAAAAATTGTTGTTGTTGTTGTGGTAAGGTTGATGGACACTGTTGAACTCTTCGCCCAATATCTTCTGTATAGAATTCACCAACGTTGCACATCACATTCACACGCCATGTTTGAACACCGACGAAATATAACTAACCTTTCATTCACCTTATAAAATAATGATGTAGATACGTTCCAGAGCACACTGATACGCACGTAACTTTGGAAAGGGGTCAGAAAAATCAGTACTTACATACGTCATGACGTATTATAAAACATTGCGAGAAAAAAAAAAGGGGGAGGAAAACTGAACTTATAGCATAAAAGGTAGATGATCTAAATAATCAATTATGGCCTCGATCAATGGAACTACAGGACTATGCAACAAATTGGACATATTTAATGGTAAGATATATCCTAAGGATCGTAACTTGTGTGGCATCACCATCCTCGGTTCATTGAAATCATCACACTGGAACATCAGATGACTCAGTGTGCCTCGCGTTTGTCCACACACGCAATTCGCATTCTCGCGTAGTCCCATGCGTGCCATTCGAGCAGGTGTCATGGCATGCTGGAAACGTAACCGTATTATGGTTATAATGTGCCGTCTAGTATATTTGCCAACCCGAAACCAAGGTATTGTTCTAATCGTAGGTTGTATCGGAAAATAATGACGCGCTTTGACTGGACCGATACTATCCCAAATCATTTGCCATTCATGAATTATCTGTTCATAGATAATGGGCTGAAAGTCTGTATGAGGTACTGCTACATTATAAACTACCCCAAACCCCTGTGCTGCCCACTTGGCCATGCGATCGACATCCTCGTTTCCTGATATCCCCGAATGCCCCGGGATCCAAGTTAGCATAACTTTCTGCTCCCTAGTCTGAAATTCATATAACATTTGAGCAACTTGATACACATACCAATTGTCGGAGCTACTCGGATTCGATATTGCCTGAAGGACACTCATGGAATCCGTGCAAATCATTGCTGGTGAAATGCTGTTTTGACGTATATACTGACAAGTTTGACGAATGGCAAATACCTCCGCTGTAAAGATCGTTAGATATTTCGGCAAACTATATGTTCGTATAATCTGTCTATCAACTAAAAATTACATACAAGAAACAAAACTTAACAAAACATGTTGAACTTTTGGCTAGAACTTTATATTTATCCCGGATGAGGTGTATAATGAAGAAATGTGCCCTCATCAGTTTGAGTTGTGTCTGTTGTTGTTTTGGTAAGATTGCTGGACACAGTCGCCTCAGGCTGTGTCCCAATAGTACAATTTCAGCCGTAGTGAACTAGATAGTCGACTACTTTGCCGGATGTGACGTCAGAAGTCGTGATCCAATACTGCTTAGCACATAGCAATCAAGTCTGTAGCATCTACGGCCCGATTCTGTAACTTCACTCCTTAACAACCCACCAAAATGGTTACGACGGAATCGTAACCATAGGCATAACAACAAATGGCTAGCGAGGCTCAAAGTGGTATTCTGTAAGGCACCTTGTTATGACGCTTGTTACGAGTTCAGGATCAGGATTTCATAGCCATCTTCATAGTAAGAAAGCCTTCCACTAGATGACGGTTAAATCGATTGGCGTGTTATTTCAACGTATTTCAAGCCATTCTATATCGCAATTAGTTAATTTTATTTTTTAACTATTTCCTATGTTTCATATTGCCTTAACCCATACTTTCGCCTATTATGGTGTTTTATTTATCGTATGCATTGACCCCTATATTCTTTGCATTCATACGGATTACTTCAACCTGATAGGATACGGTACACCTAACCCCATTTGCGAAAACATTTACGCTGTCTGTTCACATGAATATCTATTTCAGTTAGGATTTTCTTTAGCTATTGCCTTAATTAATACCTTATTTAATTTAGGAGTATCTTATTTATAGTAATCAACGGATACTGTATTCCAGCGGATCATGTCAACCTTATACACCCAACTCCCTTTCGAAGAGAAATTGCATTGCCTGTCCACATAAATATTCATTTTAGTTTAGTAGGAATCAAATAGTGTGTTTTCTGGTTGATTACAACATGAACTGTATCAGAAACTTAAGATAAATGTTTTATGTGGCCAGTAAGCTATTGGGCAACTTACCTGTAGGCCTAATTGACTACTGAGAGCAGTTTAACACATGAACAACAATACTGTTAAGAATGGGTGTATACATTTAGAATAATGCTCAAAAATCTCCAAGAATGAGGTATCAACTCTTTGGGCAGTAACACAATAGAAGTTAATGGTATGCCAGTTTTTCTTCACGGTAGGCCTACTGTAGTGTTATAGTCTGTTCTAGTCAGAACACCACATTGCTCCTCTGGCTGCAGCCAAGAAAGTCAAAAAGAGATTTAATGATCCATCGTAATACCAGCCTTCAATAATAAAACTGAGGTGGCAAGAGGTCCATGGAAATTGTAGGAAGCCAAGATCAGGAACATTTAGACTGCAGTTTAGTATTATTCTCCTTAAAGGTACTTCTCACATTACGAACTGTGAGCAGAAAAGAGTGGGGTATGGGTGCATTATGTTGATCTGTCGCACCTGGAATGATGAAAAGCTCATGCCACTGGAACTACCCACAGAATCCCTTACGCCCGTCAATTTATAAGTCTATTGCGTACGATAGGTCTACATGTTACAAGTTTGCAAATTAGTAGAAAGAAAGTATCCGTAGGCCATTGATGTGCTTCTAACCAATTATCCTAGAATAAAACTACATTCTACATTTTAGCAATATTTACCACTTGAAATGAATGAATGAAAATCCACAGCCTGCTTCCAGTCTCCGACCGGGTCAGGAATGGAATGAATGAAGCCCCCATCTAGCGGCGAGGATATGAACTGTGCAGGCTGCCGAGGCCTGACGCACTCCTCTGGGACAATGATTAAATGAATGACAGATGAAATGAAATGATAGTGGAGTGTGTTGCTGGAATGAAATTTTGACAGGGAAAACCAGAGTACCCGGAGAAAAACCTGTCTGCCTCCGTTCTGTCCAGCACAGATGTCACATGGAGTGACCGGGATTTGAACCACGGACCCAGCGGTGAGAGGCCGGCGTGCTGCCGCCTAAGCCACAGACCACTTAATGGAATTTATTCCAGTTTTCTTCAGATAAAGTTATTTATTAGCCTTCTTTTAAATTCAATATATTCTACCTAGCCTAATCCTTTCGTGTCTATATGGCCCTAGGGCATAGCAATCACAATACTGTAACTCAATGCTCCGAGATTCTACACGGGAGGAGGCACTCAACGAAGAGTATGACCTTTGATCCCCACACTCAATGTATTATTACATGAAGGAAGGGGGAGAGAGAAAACAGAGGTATGTATCAGCACCATGCAGATTAAAAAATCTCTGGGGAGTAGGGGGCAGGGGTTGATCCACCCCTAGCGTGTCCCCACAGTCAACACCTTGTCCCTATATACTACTACTACTGGGAATGAGATAAGACTAACTACATTGAAATATTATGTGGATAACATAACTCTCACCTGAATTCTTTACATTCTTATCACATACAGTAGTAAGAAAAAGTCTACTTTCTAATTGCGGAACCTTCATAAGGACATAAAGGAGGAAAACAGAAACCTCGTGAAATAGGTTCTGGTAGGAACAGTTGGTGTTAGGATTGCAGCAGTTCAGGAAGCAAGGCTCAAATCATACACAATGTTTTCTTTAACAAATTATTATTCAAATAGAACACTAACATAAAATTAAACATTTGAAAATACAGCAGTTTACAGAGCATTGGTAATGCAACTGGAATCCCATTGTAGAGTTAATCAAATTCAGTTTGTTTCTTCGTTTTCTCATTCAGACCAGGGCACTGGAAGGTGTTTCACAGAATTTTTGGCAGAGAATCCTGGAAAATTGAAAATCAATCCCTGATATTGTTACCAGTACTGTGGCAAAAAACTATAAACAAATTTCCAGATTTATTTTTGTATCATGACCTGGAGATGTGCTCTTGTAGCCTATACACTACATTCTTAAACTCAAGTTAGCCATTATAGCGTAACAAAACAATTTAATCCGGCTACATACTTATGCGAAAACAAGAATAATTATTTTAAATAATAATACCGGTAATGTTTTTTTCTTTTATTTTTTTTGAGGAGCAGTCTTGTGTAGTATTTTGCTAAATTTCCATGCTGGGAAGTGTCTGGAAATACTCTCAAGAAATGAGAAAACTGTCCTTCCTATACCACTGCGCAAGACCAATAAATGCAATCACTTATCAGACTCTCAATCGCACAAATGGACAACACACTAAGGAACGCCTAACCTCATGTCATGCAAAGTATGAACCATCTTCAGTTTACAGATTAATAATCTCATTTATTACCCGGTTAGGCAGATGACCTTGATGTAGTCTGTCATTTCGATCACCACTAAAAATAAAATAAAGTTACCCAGCAAATAATACAAGTGTACATTAATTTGGTAGACCAGCATATAAAAGCCTCCAAATGAACCTCGTATTTCGCATGATAGACCGGAGTCAGAGTAATCAACTCGTTGACATAAGCGAACAGCTGACATGCCATACCTCTCGTTAAGAATGCATTACCATGTGCTTAGTCACAGAATGATGGTGTTGCATGTGATATGAAACAGCGATTCCCAAAGACGTTGTCGAACAGCCACTGCCGGCGCTCCATCGTGTTGAAACCTAACACGGTTTAAGGTTCCCACATTTTTCAGCTGCGGGATGAGCCAGTCATTAGAACGATTAAAAAAATATGGTTCAAACAGATGCGTTTGTATCATTCCGGCCCAGATCATGAAGTGAGGTGGGTTCGCTTGATTTCTTCAGCTGTGCAGAGACCATGGAGGGACAAATATGATGTTTTAAATTCCTAAGATGTAAGTACAAATGGAACATTTTCATGCCTTGTTTCGTCTTCTGGGGGACATCGCCAACTGATATTACTAACCTCGGTCACTACTGCGCCAGAAATATGTATTATATTTATTGCTCATTCAACGATGGCAGCCATGTTCGACAGTGGAATGAGGTCTCTTCAACTGTTTATAAGACGCACACATTGACATCACCACAGGTTGGGGTTAACATTGTTCACGATTGGTCCGTATTGACGAATGATAGTTTAAAATTTGAAATACATGTTCCATCTAGTCAATGTCCAAGGGCGTAAATAAACACACAAAAAAGTATTGACTAGACGGAAGTTAAGTGTATTTCAAATTTTAAACTATCACCACAGTTGCCAACATGTGGGATACAAAATACACCACACAGGTCTGGTCTGGATAAAGATTGTTGATGCACGATTGCCCCACTGTGCATGACAGAAGCCAGGTGTATATATGGCTAGCGGCTATGTAGCAATTATTGGTATAGGCAAAGCCCATTGGATTGGATTTAAGAAATTTCACTCTCACAAAAAACATTAATTACAGCAGTGCACAACAAACATTACTTTGCGAGACAAAAACCAGGGGTGTATTCGTGCACATGGCTAACGCAGCCCTCCAACTAATAATTATTGGCCCAGGCAGAAGCCATTGGTATGCATTTAAAAAAAATACTATTACAAAACACACCATACAGATTCCAGCGTTTAGCTGTACACTTCACCTTGAGAGCTCAGCGGTAGGAGAGAAAAGGTATTTTAGCTAATTTCAGACACAAAACACGCTCAGCGTGGCAAATGTTTGGTAGCACTGAATGAAAATAGAACGAGCGATAACATTCTGTATGGTACCTTATCAAACGATGAGAAATAAATCGGGGAATGATGTTTTAATAGATGTTTCCTCCTCCGCTGTCTGTGACCCACCCAACCATCCCAAATAGGATCACGACTTATCCAGGCAAAATTTCAGCTGTGGCCGCCACTGTTCACATCAATCATAATCAAAACAGTTCTGCCAACCTCGCCCTTGCGGTACTATGCCGCACCAACATCCGGCCATTCTAACCTTTGTTTTGTCCAATCCAATGGTTTTTGACAATGGTTACAGCATAACGTGTCCCGATTAATGTTTTTATCAACTAATTTTGAATCCCACATGTTGGCAACAATTTGTGCACCTTGGTGTGTGCCGCTAGAGTGCGCTTCGTTGACAGTTAAACAAGATGCAGGAACATGGCAGTCGTTTTTAAAAAAGCAATAATTAAAAACACATATTTATGTACTTTAGCACATATATGAGGTGCAGTAGTGACCAGGGTTCCTAAATTCAATACGTACTATCGCCCAGAAGATGAAACAAGGACACAAAGTACCAGTATGTAAAAGTCACATTCATGTCTGATGCAAGCAATATGTAGTAGCACCAAATGCTGAAAAGATGAAGGAAAGCCGTCTCCGCTGGCATGGCCATGTCTCACGGGCTGCTGAAACAACAGTTGCACACACTGAATTGACATAGCGGATAGATGGGAAGAGACCAATAGGACGACCGAGAGAGCGTTGGCTTGACACTCTACATGACAATTTAAAAATTGTCAAACTTCATCCTGACATGGCACATAATCTGTAATATGGCGACAGAGAACCAAGAAAGCAGACCCTGCTAATTTGTGGGACAAATGCTATACAAAAAGTGTCTGATGCAAGTGTATAAGCCGTGTTCTACTTTCATTCAGAATTTATCATTGACCTTGGCACTCCTTTTTTTTACAGTACCACCTATACACACAGTAGCCTAGTACTGTATTAGTGGGGTTGGCAATACAGTATTTGACAATAATTCTCGCGTATAATGGTGGACACAGCTGGAATTTTACTATATAAGTGATGATCTAAAAAGGGGAAGGCAGGAGGGTTATGGACAGCGGATGAATCAACATTTATCACCACATTATTTCCCGATTTATTTTTCATCATTAGAAAAGGTATTTTAGCTAATTTCAATAATTTAGAAAATATTATCGTACCATGAGCTCTCGTTCAGCGTTACTAGGGTACCACTGAATGAAGATAGAACGCGCGATAAAATTCTCTACAATACATGAATTAGCCAAAATACCTTATGAAACGATGAGAAATAAATCAGGAAGCGATGTTTTAATAGATAACTCCACTGTCTGTGACCCATCCAGCCATCCCAAATCAATTATCATCGGTAACGGTCGTGAGTATTCGGGTCTCTTCGTTATCCCCACTGGTCCGCTGGTCTGTGATCAAAACAATACTGCCAATCTCGTCCTTACGGTACCCAGCCCTGCTAGCTGCGCGCGGCCCCTACACCCGACCTTCTAACCTTCGTTTTGTCCAACCCATTGATTTTTGACAATGGTCACAGCCTAACGCGCCCAGATCAATGGTTTTGTGTCAACCGTGCCCCGCTAGCTGCGTGCAGCAAAGGCCACACCTACACCCGACCTTCTAACCTTCGTTTTGTCCAATCCAATGGTTTTTGACAATAGTTACAGCCTAACACGCTCAGATCAGTGAGTTTTGACAATGGTTACAACCTAACGCGTCCCGATGAATATATTTTTTTGATCAACAGTGATTTTGTATCACTTCTTTTTATCAATGGTGATTTTGTATCTCACATGTTGGCAACAATATGTGCGCCTCGGTGTGTGCCGCTGAAGTGCACCTTGTCAACAGTTGAACGAGATACAAGCGCTGTCGAAACATGGCTGTCGTTTTTAGAATAGCAATAAATAAAAACACATATTTACGAACTTTAGCACTTATATGATGCAGTAGTGACTAGGGTTCGTAATTTCAATACGTAATATCAGTAGCACATAACCGTCACACGTAATGTTTGTAAAAACAGAAATTTGCTAACCTAACCATTCGCCTACAAAATCTATCCATATGGTCCGTAGCACAAAGGTATGCACAATACTCTAAAAAGGGTTAAGGAAAACTCAACACACACATATGTCGTGTCAAATCGTAGAACGTAGCAAAATACAGCAAACTTCTGACAGCAATTATTTCCATAACCTAGAATCAAGCTTGGAGGACTACTGACTACAAGCTTCCACAATTATGATTCGAATTCTGCAATTAAAATGAAAGCTAATTATTTCCAAAGTAGTAAAATAGCGCTTCAGTTTCTTCTCCATCAAATAATCGTTTTAGATCGCTTACTGCATCTGAAAACAAAAATAAAAGTGTAAGTCAATAACATTACACGGGACGACATTATTCATAATAAGTACCGGTATGCTATTTACCATAATGGTCAAAGAAAGATATTTACACAACTTGAAGAATTAAAAATATATTGTTTTGTACTTACCTTAGACCATCTTTAATGAACAACTTAATATTCAAGCCATTAAGTGACAACATACATATCAGCTGTTCGCTTCCATCTTTGATTTTTCGTTGCAAATAAGCTAAGGCTGTGTCCCAATAGTACAATTTCAGCCGTAGTGAACTAGATAGTCGACTACTTTGCCGGATGTGACGTCAGAAGTCGTGATCCAATACTGCTTAGCACATAGCAATCAAGTCTGTAGCATCTAGTGAACGAAAGTGCATGCTAGATTGTCGACTACGTCAAGGAAGTTATAGCAATTGTAGCTTATCGAAATTTTAGGTTATGTAAATTGTAGGTTGTCTTTGACTTAAGCCAAACACAAACCATAATTAGGGCTCGGATAAAAAGTGATCTTTATGGCGCATCCATGATCGTATAATTCAGATATTGTTTATTTAAAACAGCTGATGAAAGCGCAAAGAACTTACAAGGAGTAGCAGATCACCGCCATCTTGAGTGTTGGTTTGGTACCAGCATGTAAGTCCAGTGCGTTTCAGGACACAAGTCTATGAAGGAGGCTGTGATCAAGCAGACATGTCCCAAATCTCCGTAGTGCATAGCACATAGTAGCTAGCAGCTAGTCAACAGCAGACAACTTGAGTATTGGGACACAGCCTCACCATGGACTAGAAAACGGCTAACAAGTCCTCGGAACATGCCTTTACGGTGGATGGTTCTGCGGTAAGACCTACGTCACAACATGGATGCGATTTGGCGTTACAGAATACCAATTCGACTGCTAACCAGTCTTTAAGGGTCCTAAAGACTTGTTATAGCTTAACAATTTCTTACAGAATCGGGCCGCTAGTGAACGAAAGTGCATGCTAGATTGTCGACTACGTCAAGGAAGTTAAAGCAATTGTAGCTTATCGAAATTTTAGGTTATGTAAATTGTAGGTTGTCTTTGACTTAAGCCAAACACAAACCATAATTAGGGCTCGGCTAAAAAGTGATCTTTTTGGCGCATCCGTGATCGTATAATTCAGGAATTGTTTATTTAAAACAGCTGATGAAAGCGCAAAGAGCTTACAAGGAGTAGCAGATCACCGCCATCTTGAGTGTTGGTTTGGTACCAGCATGTAAGTCCAGTGCGTTTCAGAACACAAGTCTATGAAGGAGGCTGTGATCAAGCAGACATGTCCCAAATCTCCGTAGTGCATAGCACATAGCACATAGTAGCTAGCAGCTAGTCAATAGCAGACAACTTGAGTATTGGGACACAGCCTCAGTAGCACATAACCGTCACACGTAATGTTTGTAAAAACAGAAATTTGCTAACCTAACCATTCGCCTACAAAATCTATCCATATGGTCCGTAGCACAAAGGTATGCACAATACTCTAAAAAGGGTTAAGGAAAACTCAACACACACATATGTCGTGTCAAATCGTAAAACGTAGCAAAATACAGCAAACTAAAGAGCGGACCAGAAATTATAACGTAAAAGGGAGATGATCCAAATACTCCATTATGGCCTCGACCAATGGAATTACAGGATTATGCAACATAGTGGACATATTTTGGCTGTGTTTCTATCTCCCAAAATTTTAATAATGGCACCCCGTCGTGTTCGTTAAGCCGCCATTTTGGACACGATGACGGCCTAGGGTGGGGGCTTAACGAAGCCCTGAGAACCAAAACGATCTAAAATTTTTCCCAGCATGGTCTCCAATCAAAACGTCCCTGATTGGCTGAGCACTAATTGGGTCCTTCCCGCCACACAGCCGCAATCAAATCCGCCATTAACCTCAATTTAACATAACCTAAGTTACTGAAATTACAAATATTAATAATGTTGGTGAAGGGTGGGTGACTTGTGGATTAGATAAGCCATTTTTAGTGTTGCCTTCTATAGATTTGTGGTTTTTTGGCAATCTCGTAGACATTAAGATAAATAGTTATATTTCGGGGGCCTATCACTCAGTAGCGGTTTATCACAACAGTAGCAACTATTACGAATAGCTGTACTATAGTAAGATTTTTCTGCACCTTCGCGAAATAGTGGCAGTGGTTTGAGATTATTTTTGACTACCATTATGGGGTTTTAATAGTTTTTCATAGAGCATTTTTGTTGTCTTGTAGGCATGATTGATTTGACATGTTAGGTCTGCATGTAGCCTACAGTTCTTTTTCTGTTTTTTGGAATAATGCTCATTCTCATTACCATTAAGTGCAACCGTGTTGACCGACTGAAAGACATTGAATATTTCGTTTACTAAGGCAGCACTGAAATATGGGTTGCAACACGATATGGACTTGGAACTTATGTTCGCTTAACAAAATAACGATACATCAACAAGTCATCCTTGTAATCTCTGCAAATAATAAAAATATTTCCCATCCATTATAGGCCTATTCATGTTGAACGGTAGAAAGTTATCAACCTTTATTAAGGCAACACTGAAAAATGTTCATTTTGATCTAGCCTACTTACTCGGAGTCATCTGCATCAATGTCCCTAGAGGTTCAGTTTTTTAAATCCTCCCTTTCCTATGGTCAAATAACACATGGATGTTCCCTATTTTTCTTAAGGGGATTCAATGATCTTATGCTGAACTAATTAAGACTAGGGCATGTACCCCAACCCCTTAAAATATGATGTTATCAGAATAAAAATAATGTCCATAACCATCAGAAACTTGAGAACACAGATCAGGAGAATGTTGATCGACCATGGATGCAAGACCAGAAAGTCTTAAAGAGGAGTGTTTCATTTAGAGGCTTGGAACATCATGGTCAAGACCCCTGTACTTGGGTATGTGCTCAATTTGTTTGAAAACCCGTTGACAGATCATAAGTTAATCTGTGGCTGGAATCCACTCCGTCCTATGCTAAGTTGCGAGTACTGGGCACCATTAGTGTTCTGTGACTACTGTATCAATTTCTGAAAATTGTGTCATAGGCCTATGCATAGACAAGTCGCTGAGAATGTTCTCTGAATGGTGAATACCAGTAGGCTAGCCTACTTAGCTGCCTCCTTCACTAGCATTTCCAGGCACCTGGTTAGTTGGTAAAATGAAATAGAAAAATCACTTGAATGATTCAAGTTGTCCTTGATTGCCCTCGAGGGACAGTGTACCCCATTCCAGATCTTAGTTCAGAATTAGTTTCCTTGACGGAGTTGGAGAAACAGTCACAATACCTATGGTACTACTAGACCTAGTACGGTACATGTAGATGGAAGCAACCACTAGGTAGCTTATGTCCCATTAGTTGGGAGTGTTAGGGAATGGGAGATTGGTTCAACATTTCAGCCTATGTTGTTGTATATTTCATTAATATATGAGATCTAAAAGAGTATCATAGGAATATTAAAGCAAACCATAATATATTACCAGTTGGTCAATTGGATACAACAATTCAATGAAACATTATGTTAATAATTAGGAAGAGTCGTAGGCAACCAGAGAAGCGACACAAGAAAAAACACCTGAGTCTTCCAGGCAGTTGTCATCAACTGTATTTCACATAGAGAAGAATGACTAAAATGGTTCCTCATGAAAAAAACAATTGGTCAATGGCTTGCAAGACAGTAGTAAGGACTTACATGCTGTCAGTAAAAGTGGAGTTAAGAAAGATGTCTGGAATATTTAAATCAGTAGTTGATAGCCATGATTTTTAAAATTACCCTAGTTAATTGCACCTTAATATGATTAGTAGCCTACCGGTATGTGCAAGATTTTAAATGGTAGGTTTTCCTGTGAACCAAAAAACAGCTCTTAACATGGATTATGTTCAGGTTAGGCCTACAAGTTATTGGGAGGGAGGTTTATTTTACATACCTGTTGCACATAAAATGAGCTTCTGATTAGAGCTCTGTGGGAATGTTTAAATGGTTTGATGATACAGGATTTATCAAGCCTCTTTCTATGCATCTTTTAAAAACATTTTAACAATTCATAAATTACTGTCATCATTGCTAATGCTGTACTCTGTCATGTTTATTTATGCAGCATGAGGAGTTAGGAAACATTGGTAGGATTGGTATATTGAGTGGAGATATAGTAGGATAAAATGCAACTGTGTCATGGAAACCTAAGATGTATTTTTATTTCTCAACTTTATTTTCTGTAGACTCCAATACAGCCCACCACCAGGGGAAAAAAAGTGTTGGTGATGTTTAATGAGAGCAAATCTTGAAATACTGTGATTTAAGTGGTTGGTATCAAAAGCTGTATAGGAAAAATGAAAATGTGAAGTCACGCTCAAGTTTATGAAGCCTTGCCAGACTCGGCTGAAATTATCTTCGATGCAAATCAAGTCTCACTAGTTAAAACTTTAGGACGACCTTTGACATGAGCACTATAATAGGCCTACATTTAGGATCGACATAGCCTGCAGTAGGTCTTGTGCTACTGTATGCACCTGGGCATGTTTAAAAAAAACTCAGCCTGCAGGCTAATAAGGTATTATATTACTATAAATCTATCTCAAGCAAATCCAAGAAGTTACCAGACTGCGAAACTACATATCAATATTTAAACAAACAAAAAAAAAAGGGTGGCAGTGCAAACTGCACTTTTAATCCTTGCTTCATTAGTTAAACCATAATATTTGTACATTAATACAGTAAGGACTTCACATTACAAACGGCCACTTAAATTATATGCCTTATTAGGCATAACCTACAAATTACATGTCATGAAATTGGTAAATATAAGCAGACAGCAACATCAATATGCAATGGTCTATAATGTAGTTTTATAGTGCACAAAAGGTTATTGTACTGAATGTATTTCGAACTGATGAATAAAACTGGTGGAAACGACAGCCAATTGATTTACATCCATTACATCCAAAGTAGTAGAAACTTTCGGTTGATTGGCAAGAGGGTTGATTTGTACTTTTATTTTCACAAATTTTGATGAACAGTGTCACGCTTCAATTTAAATATAAACGCACATACAATTCCTCATCAATAAGTGATTTGCACTTCATACTGTCATGAACTCGAATAGATTTCTAGCAATTTAATTGATGTAGAAATCTATTCCTCTCGCCACCATATTGGTGATAATTGTAAACAAACCCGCGGGCAGCCAATGGCTGGTAATAATTGCCAGCCAATAACAAGCCAGGATGATGCGGATCATAATTCGCGTTTCACTCTCATTGCGTTTTAACTTGAGGTGAGGAATCAGCTGTTCGTTAACGCCACGGGGTGCCATTATTAAAATTTTGGGAGATAGAAACACACTCTTAAGGGCAATGTATAACCTAACGATCTTAACTTTCTGAGCATCACTACCCTCGGTTCATTGAAAACGTCACACTGAAACATAAGATGGCTAAGTGTACCCCTCATTCGACCACACACACATCTAGCATTCTCGCGAAGGTTCATGCGTGCCATATACACCGGCGTCAGTGCATGCTGAAAACGCAAACGTATTAAAGTAATAATGTGCCGCCTCATATATCTGCCTACCCAAAACCACGGTGTTGTTCGGATAGTGGGTTGTACCAGAAAATAATTACGAGCCTTAATTGGCGCAATATTAGACCATTCAGTTTGCCATTCATTGAGGAGCTGGGAATAAATAACAGGCAGGAAGTCCGTAAAAGGCACAGCGATATTATAAACGACTCCATATCCCTGTGCTGCCCACTTTGCCATGCGGTCCGCATCCTCGTTTCCTTGGATACCCGAATGCCCCGGGATCCAAGTGAGCATAACCTCCTGCGCCAAGGTCTGAAAATCAGACAACATTTGCGCAACTTGATACACATACCAATTGTCAGAGCTACTCGGATTCGATAAAGCCTGGATGACACTCATTGAATCCGTGCAAATCATTGCCGGGGAAACTCTGTGTGTACGTATATACTGACAAGTTTGACGAATGGCAAATACTTCAGCTGTAAAAATCGTTAGATATTTTGGCAAACTACATGTGCGTATAATCTGTCGATCCGGAGCATAAAAAGCCGCCCCCACTCCATCTGGTGACAACATTCTTGAGCCATCTGTATAAAAAATAGTATAATGGGAATAGCAATTGACAATATCCCGAAAGCATCGTGAAATTACTTGCGGAAAACGCTGATACATCCGGAATAGCGCCGGTAAGGAAGTGTGCAATATATTTGGCTGGGATTGTAGGACCCTATATGAAACCGTGTATGCTAAAGGTTTGAGCGTTTGTAGTATATCTGACCGAAATGCTTGCAAGATTTCATATGCCAATACCAAAGCCGGCTTATGCGGACGTGCAAAGCGATTTTGCGCATAACACTCCACAAGCAGCTGTACTTTACTGAGAATCGGTGACGCCGACAATGACATTTTAGAAGCCAGGTACTTACTGGCCAAAAATCTCCGTCGTAAGTGTAAAGGTAATTCCCCAGATTCAACTAGCAATGCACAAGTGGGACTGGACGGAAGCGCCCCCAAAATAATACGTAAAGCCCGATACTGCAACCTGTCAAAAATGACCAACCGACTACTTGCCATCATATCGTAGAAAAAGCAACCATAATCCATCTGAGAACGAATAATATTCTTATATACCGTAAGTAATAAATGAGGATCCGCCCCCCAACCCCGGCGTGCTAGTGTTCGGAGAACGTGTAGTCTTTTTTTTTTTTTTTTTTCAATTCGAACAGTGAGTGATTGAACCTGGCTCGACCACAGTAATTGGTCATCAATATGTAATCCCAAATATTTGATGTTACGAACCACCTCTATGGCTCCCTGTCTAAATACAATAGGAGTGCGATCGACCTGCCTTTGATGAGTAATAATTATGGCAGAATTTTTCCTCGGCAACGTGTCAAATCCGTGATTATGGAACCATGTATGAGCAGCAGTCAATGCATCATATATATCCTGACGACATAGCTGGATAGTATCACGCGAACAATAAATAAGAAAATCATCTGCGTATTGAATGATTCGTGCATAAGGAAGGATGACCAATTCTAATGTCTGAGTATAAATTGAAAAAAGAATACCGCTTAAAATATCACCTTGAGGCAATCCATGAGAAGTCTGATGGTTATCAAGTACACCAGTGGGGGTGTGTAGAAATAGTCGACGATGGTGTAAAAAATTCCGTATTAAACATATGAAAGGTAATGGGAAATGCAGCTCCCCTAGTCGATGTTGTAATATGACTGGATCCACCGCATCATAGGCCCCCTGAATATCCACATATACGGCAACCGTGTGTTGTTTGCGTGCTTTCGCTGATAAGATATCCGTCAAAAAAATCGTAAGAGCGTCGATTTTGCCTAGCCGTTTACGGAATGCAAATTGTGACCTCGAAAATAAATTATAGTACTCCAAACACCATTGCAATCTACGTAATAAATTTTTTTGAAATAATTTTCTTAGACACGAACCAAGATTGATTCCACGATAGCTTAGGGGGTCTCTGGCATCTTTCATTGGTTTTAAGATCGGCAGAATTTCAAAATTATTCCATTCCACAGGATACGTACCATTTGTCAGTACCGTATTGTAAAGCGCAATCAAGACCGTCAGTGCTGGGTCAGGGAAATGGGCAACCATCCCATAAGTAATGTAATCCATACCTGGACTCGTGGATTTAGTGTGACGCAACGCAGTCGAGATATCATTGCGCGTGATTGGTTGTTGTAAAATCTGAAACTTATCCGAAGTCAAATAAGGTGGAACAAATGCGTGTCCGGAAACTGAATCTGGCGTGAGGGAATGATAAAACATTTGAAAACCTGTCTGCGTGAGTCCCGTACTAGGACGTGTACGACGGGTATTCGATAATTGTTTTATCAAAGACCATAAGGTGCTCAAAGAAGTATGGGAATTGAATGTACTAATATGAGTTTGCCACGCCATCCGTCGTTTTTCATTAAATGTCTTCTGAAGCTGGGCAGTGAGACTTTTGTAACGTAGATAATTATCCACAGTCCCATGAACGCGATATCTTTTTAAACATGCCTTTCTGCGACGAACAAGCAATGCACACTCTGCGTCCCACCAATGGACCGCACCCGGATGCTGTGACGAATACGATGATATCGAGCGCTGGGGGTGATAACAATCGAGAAATCATTGTATCAGCTGTAATATAGAATAATACCGTTGATACGTAGGTGTTCGTGAAGTCCCCAATCCATCATTTATAAAGTATTGAAAATTTTCATAGTCGAAATGCCGTAAATTCCTTTTGATGGTAAAATGACATGGACGCTCAAGCTTCTCACCCGGTTTCGCATAATAGATAAGAATCGGAAAATGATCCCTCTGATGTCCCCAAGTGTTCACCATTCCAATCGATGGGCAATATCCGCTGTTGTAATAGTCAAATCTACCGCACTCTTTGGACGTCCCGGTGGTGTTATGCGCGTAGACGACCCATCATTAAGAATATTCAAAGCATAAGTTTGAAGTGCATGCACAATATGGCGACCTTTAGGGTTGACACGCTCTCTGCCCCAGAGTCCATGGTGGGCATTAAAATCCCCGAGAACTATATGTTTAGGAAATTGTGCAATATATTTGAAATACATCAACCATTGGCGTTGCGATCCCTGAACTTGGGGAGGGCAATATAAATTACTAAAAATAGTATTGCCGATCTGAAAACATTGATGAAAACTACGTGGTAGAAGGTAAGAAATGGGGATCACTGAAAAAGGGATATAATTTCGAATAAGGGTGCTTATACCGCCATAACCTAAACCATCCTCTCTAACAACATTATACATTGGGATCGTAAAACGATATTGGGGCGATAGCCAAGTTTCTTGTAAAAAAATAACATCCGGATGGAAGTCTTCGATTAATTTAAGTAATTCATGCCGCTTGTTGACTATACTCCTGCAATTCCATTGGAGGAGCCACACGTCTATTCAAAAACGAAAAGAAAATCAGTGAAACTAGTGACCCAGGGTCTGGTTGTCATGCTGTGTTGATTTTTAACGCAATGCGCCCATTGCTTATTATGCCCTAACAACTCCATAAGTTTAGTAAATTCTGCCAAAATAATTTTTGTTGGCTCCGATCCAGGCGACCCTGAACCAGGCCCGGGACTGTGTAGATTACTCGTCTCCGACGTCTTGGCTGAGAAGACCGGTGGGGCCTTTTCCAATCTCGGTTGGTTAAAAAGCTGGCAATAAGCACTCCTATCATATCCCAGAGGTTGTACCACTTTGGGGGCCGTATGAACGATTTCCGTAAACTTGCGCTTTCGGGCCGGCTCAATCTGCCTGACACTTGGAGCTGAACTTCAAGGCGGAAATTGTTGGGGTAAAGTTAATGGATTGAATGTTGGACCCATTTGACTTTTCATGATCTCATTATACGATTTATTTTCCACACACATCCGTCGTTTAATTTCAACTTGCTGTTGATGAATTTCGCAACGAATGGCACCTGCCGGGTGATTCTGTGCACAATTGGCACATTTAGATAAAACTTTCTTACATCCCGAGGTGAGGTGTTCAGCGGCACAACTGCCACAGCGAGGGGCTCGAGCCCGGCAATGTAACTGCACATGTTGGTGCATCGTAGAGGCGAGAAAATATACAAGTTAACTTTTAGCATAACATTAAAAATGCTGACATAAGGTGGTAAGTTCTGAGTCTCAAAAAAGATTTTCACAGTCCCCGTAGCTATGCGTTCCGTTTGTCCATCAACAGTTCTGTTTCGAAAGAAGCGCTGTACCCGTAAAATGGGGACAGGAGCCTCTATATACTTGAGTAGTTCCTCATTCGTAAGAGAAGTGTCAACCCCTCGCACAAGTCCAACCCGTTGGACATTAGATGAGGGGATAAAAGCTGTCAAATTCCTCTCACGTAGTATAGGATTTTCCAAAAAAGTATTTGCATCGCGATAATTTGTGAATTGTATTTGTACTCTATTTCGTCCCTTTTTCTGAATTTCTCGTATGCCCGGGATTTTTCTTTCATAGAAAAGCCGACCCAAGGCCATCGGATGTAAATTTCCAATCGCCTGAGCCCCTTGCCCCTGCACAAAAGTAATATAAGGTCCAGTATGATGGCTAGGATAACGATAGTCCGTGGCCGGGGTTCGTACTGGGTCAGTTGAGGATCCCATCATTGGTTTCGTTTTCTCCTGAGTTGAAATACTCGGTTGCTCATGAACGATTGACATATCCTCCATAGGTATAATACCATCCACGACAACATTCCCTACACTGTCTGGGGGTTGGCCCATTAACGTCCCATCGCTCTGAGACGCCATCGCGACCTCACACAACTAGTGTATAAAACTTATTAACAGCCCTATAATACAATGGCACAAAACACCAACACCAAGCACTAACGAAACACAAAACCAAAAGTACACTCCAGCGGATCACACACACACGCAAGCCGCAAGCTTTTGAGGTGTTGCTGTGAACACAGCTGTCGTGGAACTTAGTTGTGTCTGTTTGTTTGGGTCGGCGTTAAAACCAAGGATAATGTAAACTATAAGAGATTCGTCACTTTTGGTTATAGAATTTCCGAGAGAGAGCAACGCCTGAGGCTATGTACTGCTCCGGCAAGTCTGGCAACATAAAAAGTAAAAAGCCATATGAAAGTAGCCTTTATTACACGTAATTGAACAGTATGTTCTGCGATGAGTTATTGATTTTCATGAAAATAACACAAACATAACTGCGCTTTTCTGTAGGCGCTGAAATATACGTCCAGATAGGAAAATAATACATTTTGATATATCTATGTTGGCAATAGATTTGTCACGAAGGACACAGTTATGCCTTTCTAGAGCTCAATTCACCTTTAGGTTAATTAAATATTGCTCTCTACTTTACAGAATTGTTGGGATATTCGATGAATATAAAGAAAACTGTCCAAATGCACACTATATTGCCATAACCTCACTTTTGCCTAGCATGCCGGCTGCCACCCACCCCTCCCCGTAGCCCTAAACCACAAATTTTATTGCAATGCAAAGGAGAATGGGTAAGAAAACAAACAAGAGATGAAATGCACACATTTATTTTCTATATATTTTTATTCGAGAATAGTCTATATTGCCCACTAGTTTTACACATGGTCAACACCAGGAAGATGAAAATTGCCGTATTGTTCTTACTATCATTATAATTCTTACATCCCAGTGCTTGGCAATTTTTCCTCCCTTGCAGGGGCATGATTGACTCGCAATTCAATTCAAATAAATAATCAAAATACCGAACAAATCAAAACAACCAACAACACCACGAGGAAAATCAATCAAAACAGACTATTCCCGCTTTCGCCAGTCGGTTTGATGTCAGCGTTCATGAGTGCCAACTACGGAACCGTAGTGCTAAAACGAATTCTTCATTGGTTGGCAGAACATCCAGAGCAGAGCTTTACCGCGACCCACGCGCTCCCTATGAGCTGTCTTCCCCCTGGTTAAAACTACTGTTACGAATAACATGAATATTCGTATGTATAAGTATTGTAGAAACATCGCCGCATATAATTCTCAAGGCATGCTATTGCTCACTTTGGCAACACTCTGGCGAAGCCTTAAGTTGTATAAACATGCAACGCTCAAACCTTGGTTGATAAATACAGTTTATTGTAATTGCCAACTCCAGCCATGTGATATGCCATCTAGCGGTGAAAATAAGAATCTCACCAAGTAGGATAAATTACCACGAGGTGACAGTTTGTATTGTTTCTTGTATAGGTGAACAGAGCGTGTAAATTTGTTTGTATTTTATACACGATTAATAAGTTTTACTCATTGCTAGAATTCAAAATGAGTAAAAGCAAAATATATTGCTCAGTTTACGGGCCGATGTACTGCTCGGGTCTAAGCTGCGTGGACCTGAGAGGAAAGTGCATCGCAGACTAATAGTGGTAGTGGTGACGAGTGATGAGGTTTCTCGGTCCGTACGTAGTAACAGAAGCAAATACATTAGTCGGTGACTCAGTCACTCTTTCCCAACGCCACACTGGTTTCAGAAAAGACCCATGTTAGCAGTATTGGAATAGATGAGAATGTCAGGTAACACGGCGGGCTGTCGACAGGCTTCTCAATTCACGCCTGCTCCTACCCTGCCTCTCCCCTTCATCCCGCAAGTTCACAACGTATGTCTAGCGAGCGGAAGGTCTTGCTCCAGTGCGAATGCGTCAGTGGTGAACAACCAAAGCTTTTTTCTCCGTGGTCAGTAATGTAACCTGAAGCTGCTTTACAATCCATTGCTGCTTTATAAAATCAAATAGATAGATAGATAGATTTTATTAATTCCATTTGATCAAATACATGCATTCAATACATTTTTGAAATAGGACACGTCAGAATTTACATCTATAAAATAAAAGAACTAACAGGTATATATTACTAATATTATAAATATTTAACTTATTATAATAGGAAATCTTAATAGATACAATCTTATTGCACAACTATTTACACCTCACTCTATTATCATAATATGAAAACTTAATTCTATAAATACAACAACATACAGCTAGGTATTACAATTAAATTAAAAAGTAAAATATAATTATAGATTTCATCGCTTCTATACGCTAATATATTCAACTACTGAGTAAAAAAATGGCACTGCAGATAAGCTTTCAACATTCTATCAAAGGTTTTTATTTTTGGGGCCAGTTTTATATACTGGGGTAGTTTATTGTATAATTTAACTCCAGTGTGAAAAGTTCCTTTTTGATATACTGTATGCTTGTGTGTGTGTGAAATATGAATGTTTTGATTTTGTCTTGTTTTATGCCTAAGAACATCATCGTTTGTTTTAAGAAAAACATCTTTATTCTTTAAATTCTTTTAAAAAAACATAATACTTTCAAAGATATATATGCAGGGCAGTGGGAGAATGTTTAAATCTTTAAACAGAGGTCTACATGATTCTCTAGAGTTTACATTTGCCATAATTCTAATCGCCCTCTTTTGAATCCTAAACGTGCTTAGTACATCTGGCGACATACCCCAAAATATGATCCCATATCTTAAGTATGAATGGAAATAAGCAAAATAAGTATTTATTAATGTGTGCATGCTAGTGCAGGTTTTCAAAATACGTAACGCAAAGCACATCGAGTTCAGTTTAGTATTGAGATATTGTATATGTTTATTCCATTTTAAGTCTCGTTGTATTCATAGTCCTAAAAACTTTGTTTCTGATTTATTTTCTATTTGATGACCATTTAATGTTATATTGGGTTTCGCAGGATTCCTATTTTGTATAGTGTGGAAATTTAGACATACTGTTTTTTTTATAGTTTATTATGAGGCGATTATCTTGTGACCATTTGGTTCACTCTCCTGTAACGGAGTCAGCAGACTGCTGTATGACCTGATTAGTTTCACCTTTTATTACGAGCGTTGTATCGCCCGCAAACAAAATTTCCTTATGCGAATGAACGTTCTGTGTTATATCATTGATATATAGAAGAAAGAGTAGTGGGCCCAAAACCGATCCCTGGGGTACTCCAAATTCAATAATTCCCTCATTGGACAATGTTTCATTAAGTAATTTGGTTCCATCATCCTTGTGTCTCAAGCTTGCTATTTGTTTACGCCTTGTTAAGTAAGACTCTATCCATTTATTAGCTAGACCTCTAATACCATATTGATTTAGTTTGGTAAGGAGGATTTTATGGTCAACAACATCAAATGCTTTCGATAAATCCAAGAATAGGCCAGTTACATGTTCCTTATTGTCAATTAATTTCAGTATACAAGTACTACATTCGTAAATTGCTGTCTGTGTAGATTTTTCCGTTCTGAATCCATGTTGTGAGTTTGATAATATTTTATTTTTTTTCTATGAAACTTATCAGTCTCTTATACATAATTTTTTCCACAATTTTTGCAATACCAGTTGGTAAGGTAATAGGATGATAGTTATCTAATTCATCTTTTGAACCGTTTTTGTGCACTGGAATTACTTTTGATAACTTCAAAATATCCGGGTAAGTACCTGAGAGAATTGAACTGTTTATTAAGTGCGTAAGTGGATTTATTATATTTTCTGCACATTTCTTTATAATTGCATCAGGGAAGCCATCAATATCAGCACAGAATATATTTTTTAGCTCTTTTATAACTATTCTTACCTCTTCACTTGTGACATGATTTATAAATAAAGAATCACTACATATATTTATTTTATTATTAGAATTTAGTGTATTTACCTGTGATTTATTTAATAATTTTTGTAGAATTTCCAGAAAATAGTCATTAAAAGTGTTTGCTATTTCCTCTGGATTATTAATCACTTTATTATTTCTGGTCAGTGTAATGTTCCTTTGTATTTTAGCAGATTTTCCAGTTTCTTTCTTTATCACGGACCACATAGCCCTGTTTTTATTAGATGATTGGGAAATAAAATTATCATTATGCATTTTCTTTGCTAGTCTTATTACCTTATTTAATATGCTAGTGTATTTTTTGTGGTATAAATTGAATTCAGGTGTTGTGTGGTATTGTTTATATAATTTGTGTAGAAATTTCTTTCTTTGACATGAATTTATAATCCCTGTTGTTATCCAATTGCTAGTTTTGTTATTTTGAACAGTTCTTCGTTTAAAGGGGAATGCTATTTCAAAATAGTGTTTTAGGGTACTGTTAAATGCATTAAATTTATCATTTTCATTTTCTAGTTCATAAATTTCTGACCATGTTTCCTTATTTAATAAGTCATTGAAATATGTAACATTTGAATCAGTGAATGACCTGCACTTTGATTTTACTCCATTATCATTATTATTAGGATATTAGAAAGAAGAATGAGAAGAAAGGTGGAAGGAGAGTTGCAAGAGGAACAGTATGGCTTCAGGAGTGGAAGATCCACAGTGGACCCAATCTTTAGCTTGAGGCAGGTGATGGAAAAGAACTGGGAATATGGAGAGGATTTGATCATGACTTTCATAGATCTAGAAAAGGCATATGATAGTGTCCCCAGAGAGAAGGTATGGGAAACCATGGTTAAGAAGAGACTGGGAAGAGAAATGTTGGAAATGGTGCAAGCAATGTACAACAACTGTGTTAGCAGGGTTCTGACCCCTGTTGGAAAGACAGATTGGTTTAGGAACAAGACTGGACTAAGACAGGGGAGTGTGCTGTCACCTCTTTTATTCATAATGGTAATGGATGAAACTGTAAAGGAAACAAAGGAAGCATATGGACATAAAGAAATGAAGTTACTACTATTTGCAGACGATATTGTGGTCTGGGGAAGGAACACGGAAGAAGTGCAAAAACAACTAGATGCACTGAACGAAAATATTCAGAAGTATGGCCTGAAAATCAGTATAGAGAAAAGCAAGACCATGGTGATGACAAGAGGGGAAAGACAAGGAAAGGGCATTGTGAAAATTGGAAGTCAGAGTTTGGAAATTGTGGACACGTTCAAATACCTAGGAAGTGAATTGATGCAAACTGGTAGGTTGGACATGGAGATTGGCAGGAGGGTACAGCAGAGCAATGCATTCTATCAAAGTGTAAGAAAACTTGTTTGGGATAAGGAAGTACCAAGGAAAAGCAAGGAGGTAATGTATAAAATGTACTATGTACCCATATTAACGTATGCAGCTGAGACTTGGACCCTGACGAGCAGGCAAGAGAGTAGAATCCAAGCCAGTGAAATGAAATTCCTAAGAAGTATGATAGGTAAGACAAGGAAAGACAGAGTGAGGAATGAAGATGTTAGGAAGGAAGTTGGGATGGGAAAACTAAATGAGAGAATTGAGAAGAATAAACTAAGGTGGTTTGGACATGTAAAGAGGATGGAGGAAAATAGAATACCAAGACAGATGCTGGAGGCGAAGTGCAAGGGTAAGAGAGCAAGGGGAAGACCTAGAACAAGGTGGATTGATTCAGTGAAGAACAGCGTGAGAAAAAGAAATCTGGACTGGGACAAGATCGTGGAAGAAGAATGGTGGAAGGAAAGAGGAAAGTGGAGAAGTGCCATAAATACCCCGACCCGGCAGAAGCTGGATAAGGGGAAATGATGATGATGATCATTATTATTGATTGTTTCGGATACTTCAAAACTCAGTATTTGTCCATGGTGGTTACTAAAACCCGGACAATAGACTTCTATTGAATGGTGATATTTATCTGTATTTATAAAAATTTGATCAGGAGTGGTTTTACTAAATTTTGTTATTCTTGTTGGGGTATTTACTGTAGGTTCCAGTCCATAGGAAATTAGTAACTGTGCTAATAATTCACAATTTCTATCAAATTTTAAGATCCCCACAAATTATTATATCGAAATTTACTTTGCTCATATTATGGAGTAACAATTCTAATTTATCTATAAATAAAGGAAACTTTCCTGACGGAGAACGGTATACGCATACAATTATTAACTTAAACTGTTGTATTTTTACGGCAGAGAATTCAAAATCCTGTTCCATAATTAGATAATCATAAGCTGTTATCTGTTCATGATCTAAATTATTTCTTAAGAAGATGCAAGTACCACCATGGCTAATATTAGATCTAGAGTATTTACTAGCTTGTATAAACCCTGGGAATTGAATTAATTCGAGTTGTTCTTCTTTCAGCCAATGTTCTGAAATACATAGTGCTGAGATGTCTTTAAGTTCATTTTTAAGCATTAGATTTATGTAATAAATTTTATTATAAAGAGACTGGACATTCTGGTGGTAAATTTTAAATTTGTTACTTTTGCAAGCTTGTGTTGGTGATTTATTTACATTATTATTATCATAATTGTTATTATTATTGTTGCTAGACAAATCCGAAATACCATTGTTGCACTCCGTTAAATTTTACTTCAAAAGATCTGAATGCCAAACCTCACGTTTGGCTTCTTCTACCAGTTTCCCTGCTTCCACTCTAATGATATTACTGTTGAATTATTCTTACCATTTGAATTTACAATTTTGCAGATTTCATCACTAAGATACTCTTTTCCTAATCTATTTAAGTGTAGGCCATGCCGAGTGTGGAACTTCCTGTCTAATTTACTTACATCTACAATTTGGACATTTGGAAAACTCTTACAAATTTTATGAATTTTTCCATTTGTAGCCTCTATTTCTACATTTACACATGATTTGGGAATTAAATCGTATCTCTGCGGAATGTTTACAATAATGATATTTGTTTTTTGCATGGATGGCAATGTACCCTTTAAATCTTTGATTACCTTTTTACTCTCATTTCTATAGACGTCGTTTGCTCCAGCGATGATCACTGCGTAGTCCTTTGCAGTAAGGGACGCACACTCTCCTATCATCCCGTTCGTGACCTCTGCAATTTGAGCTCCTGGCTTTACTGTCGAAGTGACCTCCATTTCTCGGCTTCTCTCCAATACGCTTGCTGCTACACCTCGCCCGTGGCTATCCGCAAATATCCGCATCTTCCTGGATTTTCTCTTTATCACTTTTTTCTTTTCTTCTTGAGGAAAGTCATCATTTTCTTCGACAAGCACTCCAAATGAATTTGAGACGGGAATTTCAGTTACATATACTCCATTTATAGGCCTAGGCTTATTCAATCTTACCTTACCAGCAATCACTGTCGACCAAGTTTCCTTGCTTTCCTCTCTGTTTCCTTATAATTTATTCAACTCTTCCATTAACTTAGCAATATCTTCCTTTAGCAGCTTTATAATTTCGTCTTTTGAGGACAGTTCGTTTCTCAGGTTATGACATTCGCATGACGGAAGCGGTAGGCCTACATTACGACAATCGGTTTCACTTTTCTCCTCATTCAATTTTACCTGAGATCTTGTGATGATTTTATTTGCATTTTTTACTTTTATTTTGCACGACGAGCATAAATCCGTTACGGTTACACTACCTGACGAGACACTAACACTGTTTACTGTCGTCATACTAGAGATCTAAGTTAGCCTAGATGTTTACACCAAATTACACTAAATTTATTTATTTTAATTATTACTACCTAATAGAATTAATCTAAATGTGAAATACGTATATCTTCCAATCGGAAGAAGTCTCGTAAAAGCACCACTGCTCTACTTGGTTCAAACAGTGATTGAAGAAGTCACCGAATCTTTGGATACACGTTCCCACAACTTAGTTTAAGTTTATTAAATTATCAATAAGAATTTCTAAATACTGTCAATATTCCGTATTACACTTCATCTAAGGAAAGTAACTTTATAGATTTTAAACCTCTGTTATAATATTTTACCACTTTTATCAAATATTTACACTAGCTTCTATTTCACTACACTTTCACTGTGACGCCATCTTGCCAACGTTGCGCGGTAAATAATGTTTGACGATGTGAAGCAATCTGGAAGCAATAAAGCATTCACAAATTTTTCCAGGATGGAAACGGTGATAGAGACTGGCATTTATAGCAATCTATAAACTGCATTAAGTCACGGAATGAAACTTGTGATGGTTCATTGTTTTCCACAATGATGTAGGCTACTGTGTAATAAAATTGTGGCGAGGAAGCCTTCTGTGATATTTTACCGTGTAAAATAATTATACTTTCGATGGAAATGCAATTTTTGTCAGACAATTTATGATTAGACTGCACTTATTCTGTATCTAATGAATCGGTAGCGATATTTTTTCTGACAAAGAAATTCGATCATGGAAGTCATGTATGGTATTGTTCAGTTACGGTTTCAATAAAACTGATCACTTTAAAGTATTTGCTGCTATATATACTATAGATATTATGTATGACACTTTTTAGTGGCGTTTGATTTAGTTTAGTAAGCTTCGATGCCACTGTTTAGAACCATATTATACTGTGATACCGTACCTGATTGAGATGGGTTTTAAGGAACGTAACAAGTAGCTCATCTGTCCTTAAAGGTCCGAGATGACTGAAATGCTAGATACACGTGTAACCGGTACGTAAAACTTTTGAGATAGGCCTACAAAATGGTCGGTGATTATTATATGACCTATCTTTCTTGATATTTTATTTGAAGAAACTCACTGGCATCAGAGAGCAAATCCTAGATTTAGGGCTGGAAAATGGTTTGCTATGGCGGCATTTGCAAAGGAGCCGGGCCAATAGTTCCTGCAATAAGAAAGTTATGAAAAGAGTGATATGTTGTATAGGCCTACAAAGTAGTTGCAAGTGGTGTCCTGTTGTAAATTCTGACCAGTTTTGCTTGTGCATTGAAAGTATTAAAAAAAGGTATCTCAAGGTTACTCTCGAGCCATTAATTTCATCAGTACAGTGTAGCATTGTGTGTGGAAATGGACAAACATGCATGAACGAATATAATGCCCCAATAAAGAAACCCTTATTCCCTTCTTCATTTCACACCATGTCCCCTACTGTACCGTTCCAATAGTTCTGTATTACAGAAAGTCACCAAATACCAGGTTTATTAAAAAAATGCTGTATTTGTATATTTTGCAAAAGTTAAAATAGGTAATTGTGTACACCATGACATACTTTATCTGAAGAATTATGGTAATTAACATTGGCTTATCTGAATGAGTGAAGTATAGCTATTTCATTTTGTTGGTGCAATCCACCTTGTGGCATAGTGACTAGAGTTTTTGGCTGTCACCTCGAAGGTCTAGATTTGATTCCTGGCTCTGACAAGGAATTTAATTCTGCCTTGTGCGGCAGAACTGAGCCAACACCACACGTACTCACGGCCACATGACCACAAAGTCAAAAACCTCTAAATGAATCAACATTCATTAATTAACTGTAAAACCACTGCTTTTAACAGCAATGGCCAACTGGCTGCAATAAAGGCTATTATTATTAACAGCAATTCAAATGCTTGTTAATTCTTCATGATGGAACAATTTGGGAACTATCCCAGAGGCATGGAACAGGCAGAGAGTGAACATATACTGTATTTCCTTGACAGAAATGTACGGTAATGCGTAACCCTTAAGCAAAGTTAGCCCAACTGATTTTTCTTTTCTTCATTTAGAAACCCCTGGATTCTTGAATATGTGTGGAATCTATTTGATAACCTGGGTTATTGTACTGACGATACTAGAGCTCAGAAGAATGCTAGGCAGGGAAATCTAGCCAGAGATAACATTGTGATATGTCTTCTCAAAAACATTGTGCCATAATTTCCGATCAGTGTCCACTCGTCCTGAGTGCACAACGGACAGATATACAGGGTCTTTATAATTTTGCTTGGCAAGGACATTCTCGCTCCGCCAGTGACGGCTCAGTTGCTAGCAACCGCGTGCGCATATGTACGGCAAAATACGTTGCTAAAAATCAGTATCATGCATTTTTACTCACCATGTTTACAGTAGACGCTGAAAATGTTTCCCACCCGCTGCCAAACAATTGGCATCTCCTTATGAAGTTCCCGGTTCATAGGCGCCCGCAGGATTTTTCCTGAGGGGGGCCAAGTTATAATTTTCATTTCATTGCCACCAGCCCCCCCCCTATTCTCGTATCATTTCTTACTTACTTCGTGAAATTCATTATTTGACTGGGGCCGATAACCTAGATGTTAGGCCTCTTGAAAAAAGAATTATCATAATCATCATTATTTGACGGGACTGAAACCGTTGGCTGCTTTATGGCTAGATTGGGAGGAATGTTTTGTTTTTAGTTCACAGTTTTTGTCCATGGAAGTTCGCGTTTCTTCTTTTGTGATTCATTGTCATAATGTAGGCTACAGTTCTTAAAAACCGGTAAATATTAGTGGTATCACCATGTATCGACAAAAATATAAAAATCAAGCAGTTCATTAAAATGCTAATGTAAATCCAGTTCGCCTATTTTCTAAATATGGTAACTGGAGGACATATTTTCAGATATTTTCAAATTACTGAGTTAAATTGAACTGTGGAGATATGTCTACATATGAATCTGCCTAATAATTCAAATAGCACAGTTTCCAAATATCTAGTTTGTACTGGCCGTTACAGCGGGTCCATCACGTTTTTCCTCTTTTTAACAAGTTACGGGGAATACTTCGCATTGCTCTTCTTAACATAATGAATTTAGTACGAAATGATAAATTCGTATTGTACGTTTCTCGTACTTGTGACGCCCTTGGTTTTAGCAAATTTTCCTGTTAGTAAGAAAATATTTCATTTGATTATTGCTGACCGTAAAGTAAAATATATAAAACTCACTAAATCATGTACTTCTTAGTCGCTTTGATAACGACAAACATCGCAGGATCATTTAACTAGGCCTATTATACATTCGCACTTAAAAATGTCACATGAATGTTCCTTGAGTTAAGCGCCTGCTAATGTCTATTCTGTAATTCTCTTCTTTCAGAAGCACATCATTATCAATCCCCCCTTCAACTTGGGCGTTGTCACCTAATTGATCTATATTGAATTGTAACTTTCAGTCGGTCAATACGACTATGAGCCCAATTAAATTAGGATTAAATTAGCTTCTCAACTCATATAAGTCTACATTTTGGCGCATCGGAAATTGCCTTGCAAGTAGATTCCACTGGAATCATATAGACTACAACATTACGAAGTCTATCAGTGAATTCACCATTTTGTCTCATCTCGCTTTGATAACGGCACAAAAACACCACAGAACTATTTAACTATTAGCGTGTAAATTGCTTCGATCGTAGAAGATTTAACACTACAGGTTAAGAATCTACAACAATGGTAGATTTCTGTTCAGCAATAATTGCTCTGTCCTCAAGAAATGGACCACAGTTGTAGTATGGCACACCTTGAATAAAAATATACCGGTATGGCATTTCGCAGCATGAATAACGATTGCAGTAATGCAGAACGACGCAAATTTAGACGAGTGTACAACACAGTCTGGCCCACATTTAGGGCTCCTGAAGCCCCTGAGGAAAAATAAAAATAAAAAAATCTTTGCTACTCCCGATTTAATGTATGTCGATTTATTAAAGTGTCCTTTACCAAGACCAACTACAATACTCAGACCTTAATGCAGGTATCGAAAGTGTGAAAATGGCGTATGCGGAAGCCCGAGATATTGTTTGTTTACATTCGTTGCTGGGATACAATATTAGCTTCGATTAGCTTCGTTTGATGAATGTTGGGATAAACTATCGCTCATCTGTAATTTTTAGTGTCTTCAGTATGTCTGTAAAGTCCAGTTCGCGTTAATGTACTGCAATCGGGCGAAAATATGTGATAATACGCTTATTAGCCTATGGACTAGTTCGTTTGTATGATGATTGTTCAGTCGACCGATGGCATTGTGTCATTTACTGCGGATGTTGAAGTACCTAAGACTAAAGCATTAATAGAAGTGTCTCAAGAATATACACCGCAATGATTTGCTAGATAGTCACAATATAATGATAGCTTAGTACAGTTCAGTAATGTCGAACTAAGTACGTAAAGGGAAAACGCAATGAGCATCTAAGTTACGCCTAGACCAAACCGTTGACGTTGAACGTTGAACGCTCAGCAACATGTGTCTCCGTAAATACTTACCAGTCTGGCAGATGATCTACACTGCCTTGTATACACGCCAAACAATACAGTGAACTTTTTTATTGGTTAAGGAAGATGTTTCCTCCGTGCCAAACAGTGAACTCATTGTGTTCCGTCATTAATCATACTTTTGTGATTCTTACAGCTAGCAAGTTATTTTTAATTATGATGTGTGTAATAAAGTGTTGTGAGTAACTTGCCAATTATGTACTTATATTGCGAGATGGTGTGCCGCGATAATTCCGTAAGAGGGACATAGTGCTTTCCTACCTACATTACTTTACTAAATCAACTATTTCCAGCGTACAACTATTCCAAACGGTAACAGCGAATGTTTAATAGGTTAGTTGGTAACATATTATCGTGTCCTTTGTGTGTGGTAATCTCCATAATTATGTTCAGATATCCACACGACGACTTCTTTGCATATTTCAATCCACTAATTCGGTGTGATGTTTAGCCGAGATTTTAGACAATTCCACGAGAGGTCTTGATTGAATTGTATCTCTATAGCATTGGTTCGACTATTTCAGGCAACTATTCTCATTCAAATTGTGTATACAAATACTCTGCATGTACTGGAACAGCACTTCAGTAACCGAGTACTTCCTTCTCTCCTACTTCAGAATCTGTTTCATTTTATGCTAATAATATTAATCTATAATAACTGAACTTAAATACAGATCGTGATAACTCGCCAAAATGCTTCTTATTCAACCACAGAAACAGCCAGACTATTGTAGCTGCTCTTTGGGTGAAGACGAAGAAATCTATAATTCGAGGCCAGCACTATATAGATAATTAATTCAGGTAAGTCTAAATTATTGATGCATATTTCTTCGGAACCTAGTCTCGTCTTGTGATATCTTTTATGCTCTTAGGTGAGTAAAAATAATAATTTACACGAAGTTTGACAAGCCGATGACATGATCTTAGCTATTGGTAGGGCAACCATCGCCGCCATGTTTTTTCTACATTAAGGTCTGAGGATTGTAGTTGGTCTTGCCTTTACCTATGGGACTGTTTCTTCAATGAGAGTGTATTTAACTATGTGTTGACTAAACTTATAAATTAAAAAAGAAAGAACTTAATACAAAGAATTTACATTTAAATTTCAAAAGATATACACAACCAATGGCAAAAACGGGTGAGTTAGCCGTGGTCGTTACGGTTTGGCTGCAGGCAGTCGCTCACATCCGGGAGGCGAGGAGGTTCGAATCCCCCCGCCGGCGACTTTTAAGATGGTCTTCTGTGGTTTCCCATCTTCCTTCCAGGCAAATGCCGTGGTTGGTCCCTAACTATAGGCCACAGCTACTACCTTCCAATTCCTCGCCCTTACATTCACACTTTCCTTCCCAGACAACATTCCACACGCGACGGTATTTGTAGCTCACCCCCAGGGGGTCCAAATACAAGCAGCTACAAACTCTGGCGAACATGTCCTCGGACACTCCCAGTACTAAAAGCCATACGTAAAAAGAAAAACACCAATTATTTAAATAACAAGGGGATTCCTTCCTGCCTTGTCATTTGCAAACAAGATTAGTATTTCATTAGTCCAATTTCACTTTCAAGTCAGATTCAAAAGCAAGAACACCACGATGACTAACACAATCCCGTTTTGTGTGTCCTTAAATAATGAACATTGCAAATGTGCGACAATGAACAATTCTCTTGTGTGTGTGTGTGTGTGTGTAGGGGGATTAAACATTAATAACTTGGCGTTTAATGCCCAAGCGGTTTTGTACAGTTTTCCAGATTATCTTCCACCCCTAAATCCTGCCACCCTGGGCAGCTGCCCTGTTTGTTCCCCCGTAATTACGGACCTGAAAACAGTAAATGACCCTATATTGTAAGCGCGACCTTAAGGGACCAATAATTTACTAGTCAGCAAAGAAAACCTCTCTTAAAGGGCTGAAATCTGCTATCGGTGTTGCAATGTATAAAAATATCTCCAGAACGTGCTCTCATATCTTCACTGCCAAAGTGAGGTGGCGAAAGTAGTAGCCGGCCTAACCACGTTTGATAGTGTTGGGTTAGTTTGTTATTGGTGTTTTAAGGGGCGGAACTACGAGGCCATCTGGCCCTAGTGTTGGGTAAATATATGGTAATCACACTAGTCATAACTGTTACGTGCAATGCCCGTACCAACGTTTTTAAATATGTATCGCCCCTATATGTGACTTCCCGACCTTTAAAACGACCGCCTGATGGCTTGGTTCCGTTTATGAACACGAGATGGCAGCTTCTATCGGACTTCGGCGCTTCTAGCCGTGGTTCCTTCTTCACCGCTAGAGTGTGTTTGTGGTGCCTTCTAAACTCGTCCTAATCGAGTCATATTTGAAGGCTATTATATTCTACGTCATGGAACAAAAGACTGTATATACATGATACCGCCAAATTAATTACTTAATAATCACATTGTTACTTGATGTGTCAAGCTGTGATTGGACAATTACATTAACATGAATGCAATGCTGTTTTTGACTTGGGATTCTCCGCCATGTTGTCATCGGATAGTCTGTCGTCAAGTAAACAACAAGCCTGCTGCTGGTCAAGTGTATCTCTCCGTGTGCTGGGGGCCGTGGCCCCTAGCCGCTACGAAATTTGGATATACGATAAAAGGGAATTGCCTGTGCTCTTCAGACTATTATTTCATCGTTTCGCAGTGAAGAAGAAATTCGGATAGTAATCGCATCTCGATGCAGACCAGTGCTTGTGACCCAAACGAAGCATGTGCTGGGTGGGCCATTTTCAGGCAATCTAGTGCCGTATAACGTTATTTGGTTTGCGTGTTAATTATTTTATTTTTATTGTGTCTCCTCAGAGAAGTTTTAAGGTACGTTATTATTTTTAATATATTGTTTTTGGAGCTCCGATATTGGCCTTATATTAATGTTTTAATTCTGTATTATGTTTCACCTGGTAGGCCTAATTTTTCTCTTTTACTAATGTTACCAGTTATGTAAAATTTATTGTTTTCTTCGTACCTTTGGAGACACGCTTCTAGTTTATTTTACGTTGTAAATTTTTATTTATTTAGTTTTTGGTAGTCTTTGGGATTATTATTAATTTAATTAATTATTATTAATTTAATTTACGATCCGTTGCACCCTAAATTGTTTCATGTCCATAGTGTTAAGGCGTAATTCTTTTCTCCCTTCTGTTCTCTCTGGTGATTTTAATTTAGTTTTATGCTAATTGTTTGCCGTAATTCGATCGGACATGCGGTCGTCTGTTTTGGTGGCCATGTTTGTTTTTTTGTTTAGCCCGGATGCATTCTGGTCTTGGGAGTGCAGTCTCTTGGTGCCGACCGGGAAACTCAAACGTGTTGTGGTGTTAGCTTAATATGTTTTTTGGTAACCTTGTTGGTTTAACTTTGTGTTTTTGGTGAATGTTCCTGTGTTTTTCTCCGTCACGAATGTTGTGGATTTCTTAATTGATCATATTTTATTTTATTAATTTAATTTTAAATTTTTCGTTTTGCATCGTGGCCGTGATCTCTGCATGTCGGGACGGTATTACATACCTTAATATATTATCAAGCCATTTCTCATTTGGTAATTCCTGCATTCCTGTTTTTTTAATCTTTTGGGCATTATCATTTAAATTTTAAATTATATGTTTTCATTTAGCTCAGCAAGCATGTTAAACCGTTTCTTGCCTACTTATGTAAATAAATTATGTTGGCCTTGCATCACCAGATACATTTTGTTGTCGCCATAGAGTTTCTTCCTTTTTTTTGATGATTTTGTTAAATTTTCTTTTTTACTTGCATCCTTCGGATAATTAAATTTTTCTTTTAAATATTGAGCGACTGTTGTGGCATAATTTCGTCGGCGACAATTCTATTGGTTATCGGATGTGTCTGTAGAATAGCCTGTGCATTCCCCTTCTCCACCTTCCTTCCTCCGTTTGGTGTTCTTCCTTTGGGGCATGTCATCTGGAGGTGATTTTGCTGTGGAAGCGATGCGGACCTCTGAAGAAAGGTAAGTAGGCCCATCCACCCTGGCCATCCCCGTGTCAATAACCATATTGAAAAATGGAGCTATGTTTCCGTTGGTGGTCTAGTGCATGACATCATTAGAACCATATATTTTTGAATATAAATACATATGTGTCAGCAACATTAAAGAAGTTTTCTATTGTGACATTTGTCAGTTGATTATCAGAAATTTCAATTTATGAAATAACTGGTGACATTGAACAATCGAATATCAACATTCTCGGAATTCCAGAGGGGGGCCACAGCCCCACCTTGCCCCTCCCTGCGGGCGCCCATGTCCCGGTTACTCCGGTTAATTTACAGTAGCTTCAGTAAGGAAATAACAAAGTATTTTTTCATTGTTTACTGAACCTGTACGTTTGTATCTCTTAGCCGGTTGTTTTATTGTCCGATTTATAGGAATGGGTCTCCCTGGAAATTTCACTCGAAACTTTTGCCTTGTTCTGGCGCACGATTTCCTGCACTCTGTGTACGTATTGTGCAGATATATACGTTCACGTAACGAATATTTCACATAGGGCATTACAGCACTACACACAATCACAATATGACACTATACAATGCGATATACAGTACACAGTAGCTTTATAAAACACCCAATTAGATTAGAGTTCACACGTATACCGCAGCAAGAGCGTGGGAATACGACCGGGCACCGCGCGCACCAACCTGTAACAGCCAGCGAAGGTCGCCTTGCGAAGCAAAAATAAAGACCCTGTATATTCTGCTGAGAAGGAAGCAGGTTGCCATAGCAACGAATGACTGTAGGCTATGTAGGGAACGCCCCTCCTCTTTCCTCCACCTCACCCCACGCTCGCATTCTTCTGAGCTCCGTACAGTACTTGTAACTAAGAGCTAAGTTCGAAAGGAATCAGCTGGGATTTGAATTTACTTTGGGAATCAGCGGAAAACCACTTCTACAATGGCCGAGAGTAGGATATGAATCCACTACTCACCTCTCCTCTCAACTGTCTTCTAGATGCTTGTAAACCTCATAGTAGATTTAAAATTCATGACAGAGCTTGGAATTAAGCCTAGACCACCATCGTAGAAATCTATTAGCCATTGCCAATTCATTCTGTTTTGCCAGATTACTGGAATTCACTATTCCATTCAAATCAAGCAAACAATAGTCATATTGCCCTCAACAATCCTTAATTGAGATTTTACATTATAGCCGATAGCTACCAGACCGTAATGCCCAGAGTTGGTCCTGTGCCTCTCGACAATAATGTCTAAGCACTTCTCTCTTCGTATGTTGTCGCACACGATATGGCAATCAGTGCAAGAAAGACAGAGGCACAATTCATCACTAGTGATGACACTATGCCTTTTGTCAACCCACACTGGTTTTCTTAACACCACACGAGTATTTCACGTCGGTTTTGTGGAGTGAATGGAACACCTGCAGGAACTCTGGCCTGTAATCGAGTGTAGGTTTCATCAACCATGAATTTATATTTATTTTAATTTATATATTATACAAAGGAGTAGTTTACCAAATGTGGTAGCTATGCAGTGTAAGGCAACCTCCAGACTCAGTAGGTGAGCGAGCCTGAAGTTCATTGTTGACCGTCCTTGAAATGGTCTTTCATAGTCTCCCTCTCCCATTATCAATTTATGCTTTTCAGTCGGCCTATATGGATTTGCCCAATTAGATTAGGCAGGGTAACTACATATATATAAAACACACTTTCATGAAAAATTTACTTATACCGTATTAAAATTAATCACTGATAAAATGTAATTTTATGATTAAGCGTTTCGACCGTCACGTGGTCATTTGATCACTAGCCTAGGGTTGAAGTTTAAGATTAGCCTATACAAATATTTAGAAATATGTTTTGCCATACTTTGTATAGCTTTTCTAGTTAATGTTGTTGTTTGAGTCTTCAGTCTTTTGACTGGTTTGATGCAGCTCCCCATGGCTCCCTGTCCTGAGCTAATCGTTTCATCTCTACATAGCTATCATACCCTACATCCGAAGCAATCTGTTTAACATATTCCAACCTTGGTCTACCCCTACAGTTCTTGTCCTCGACCTTCCTTCTATAACTAAGCTTGCTATTTCTGGGTGTCTTAGTGTGTGTCCTACCAACCTATCCCTTCTCTTCATTAGCAGTCGCCAGAAACATCTCTCCTCCCCCACTCGTCTTAATACCTCTTCATTTGTTTCCCTATCTATCCATCTGATCTTCATCATTCTCCTGTAACAGCACATTTCAAATGCTTCAATTCTCCTTTTCTTTGCTGCATCAATAGTCCAAGTTTCACATCCATATAGTGCCACGCTCCAGACAAAGGCTTTCAAAAATGACTTCCTTATACCTAAATCTATTTTCGATTTCAACAGATTCCTTTACTGTGGAAAAGCTTTCCTTGCCTGAGCCAACCTACTTTTTATATCCTCTTTGCTTCGCCCATCACTGGTTATTTTGCTTCCTAAGTAACAGAAGTCTCCTACTTCCTTTAGCGTTTTACCTGCCAATTTGATGTACATAGAGGTTTCTGATTTATTTCGGCTGCATTACAATATTTTTGTTTTACATTTATTGACTTTCATCATGAATTATTTCCTCAAGACGGATTCCATACCATTCAAAAACTCATTCAAATCCTCTGGCATGTCGGCCAAAATAATGATGTCATCAGCAAATCTCAGAGTTGAAAATATTTCTCCTAGAATCTTCACTCCCACTTTAAATTTTTCTCCAATTTCCTTCATTGCTTGTTCAATATATAGATTGAAAAGTATGGGTGATAAGTTGCAGCCTTGCCTTACACCTTTCTGAATGCCAGCTTCTCTCTCATGTCCTTCAGCTCTAATGACTGCAGTCTGGTTTCTGTATGGATTGTAGAGCACCCTCCTTTCCCTGTACTTTATTCCAATCGTTTTTAATATTTCAAACAACTTGCAGTACACCAATCAACGTTATCAAAAGCCTTTTCTAAAGGCCACTTGTTCCATCTCCTTTTATACGTCATGCAAACTCCGTTTGGGCTAATCTCCTGTTATCCCCTAAAAACCGTTGCACCATCTCTTGTTGTTGTCATGGCCTGGCAAACTCTTGTTGTTTAAACTAACACCCCGAGCGACTTCTGTTAGCCGATAACAGGAGATTTTCATAATCCAACATGTCGTCACGCGAACAGAAGCTTCGGACTACTCCCTTACAATTACACGCCTTTTAAAAGAATTGACGAGAGTAGTACATGTAAACTATTGTTTTCTGGAAAAGCATAATAATAAAACTTTATTGCAGTCCAACGACCATAGAGTATAACAGTTTAGATTACATGTGCATGTAAATATCATTATTCTTTGCTGTATTCCTTCAGTGATTTTGTGCGCTTTTGGCACACAGTGAAATGGTAGCGCTCACCGGCCTTCCCGCAGAGGAGGCATACACACACTGGTGAGGGATCGTGAAAACTGTTTCTCGTGCATAACTTGTGATGGAAACCGTCCACTGAGAGCCTAGTTATGGCGCTTCGTAGTTCCTTGTTTGCTCCCGGCCAGTTCCTATCCAGCATCGCGTCTGTTGTGTAGAAATCGAGCCAGATGTCCGATCTCTTGCTTTGTCTGTCCCGAAGTAGGCCCGACTCTTGTTTGGTCGCTGGTAGCTGTTTTCGGAACCTCAAGTCTTCTATGAGGAAGCACGTTTTTGCAAGCTCATAAGCCAGCCTTGAAGGAGTGTATTTTGATATGCCTAAAATTCTCTTCAGGTATCTTGCTTTAACACATTCGAGGGTCAGTAGGTCTCTGTTTGTCAGGTTGTTCCATATTAGTTCAATGCCATAGGTCAAGATTGGCATTATCTTTGCGTAGAAAAGTGTTATTGCAGTGTCTAGTGCTAGTCTTGTCGGATTCTTAATGTCGTAGATAGCTTTGATGGCAGCTGCTGCCATCTCCTGTATGTGAATTCTGTACGATGAACCTGATGGTTGTAGAGTGATTCTCAGATACCTGAAGGAATTTACAATCTTTAGCTCTTCTAAAGATTCTAAATGATTCTGAAAATCATTTGCACTGTCTTGTCGGTATTCAGCTGGAGTTGGTTATTCTCGACCCATTCCTGAAACCTATCTAGAGTGTCTTGCAGGGCCTTCCTATCATGCGAGCCTAGTACTATGTCATCTGCATAGAGGTACATTTTCACTGAATCCTTTTGTAATATGTCAGTGACGTCAGACATGATGATGTTGAATAAGGTAGGACTAATCGGGTCTCCTTGTAAAGCACCGTTGGTCTGTATAATGTTTTCTGAGGTCGATACGCCATCTTTGATTATGATTTCATTGTAAGTTAGCAGGGTTTTGATAGCAGCTGTTGTTGGGTTATCCTTTCCTGTCATATTTTCAAGTTTCTTCATGAGTAACTGTCTGCTCAGTAGATCAAAGGCTTTTGTAAAATCTACGAAAATTGCTCAGAATTTCCGAGAAGTGTGTCTTAGAGCGTTTTGAATATCTTCCAGGAGGTTGCCAACCGCATGGAGGGTTCCTCTTCTCTTCCTGAAACCAAACTGTGTTTCCGGTATGAAGGCGTCTGTGAGTGAGTAGAGTCTTTTCGTCAGGAGTTTGGAGAATATCTTAAAGATTTTGTTCTCGAGTGCGATTCCTCTGTATGCGTTGGGGTCCTCTATGTCTCCCTTTCCTTTGTATAACAAGAAGATGTTCAACTTTCTCCAGTCCTCTGGTATTTTTCCGGATGTAAGGCATTTGTTAAACATTTTCGTCCACAGCTGGGCGAGTTTTTCAAGAGTGTCTTGGAGGTTTTCGTTGAACACCTCGTCTGGTCCTGTAGCTTTTCCTTTCTTAGTGTCAAGGATTGTGCATCTTACTTCGTCCTCAGTTATTGGTTCAAATTCTAAGTTTGATGTCTCTTCTTTTTCGTAAGCTTGTTCTAGATTGTTCTTGTTGTAAATCTGGGTGAAGTGTTGCTCCCAAACATCCATTGGGATTCCTGTCACTCCTGCTCTGGATCTCTTCTTGATTGCAATAAAGGGGTCACTTAGGGCTTCTTCCGCTTGTCTTTGAGCATCTGCTTCCGTGTAGTTTGCTTTTTTGAGCGTAATTAGCGTCTTGTATTCTTTCCTCTTTTGTGCATATGCTTTCAGATCGTCGGGTGTATTTGTTTGTTTCGCCTTATGAAGGAGATGAAGGGCTTCTTTTCTCGTACGATAGCATTCTTCGTCAAACCATGGCTGAGCTGTTCGTGTTTTCTTTGGCAATTGTGTATTATGTATATACAACAGCATGGAGTCCATTGCAGGTTGGAGCAGACCTTCTTCTATTAGACTAGGAACATTTCCTAGAAGCTCTTCTCCCTTTTTTAATGTGTCATTGTTCAGCTTCCTCGAGATCAAGTGAGAGTGGCAGGTTTTCGTTTATACGGAGTCTTCTGATAAGGCAAATATGGTGTGGACTGGAAGGTGTTTTTTCAGTGGGGCGACTGTTGATCGGTCCAACACTACTTGTGATTTTATTTTATTGTGTTTTCCTCTGTAGAATATCAGGTCTATTTTACTGGATTCGTTGGGTGCAAGGTAAGTCTTTTCTTCCTTTTTATTGACTAGGGTGAACCCTTCTTCCTGTAAAATCTCCAAAACCAGAGCTGTTTTTTTTGTCAGGCTTGTCCAGTCTGCAGTTTAAGTCTCCTCCCAAGATCACATTTTCTTCTTCCCTTGTTATTGAAATTGCATTAATTATTTGTTCAACAGTATCTTCAACTGATTGAGCTGGGCTTGTGTAGAATCCTATGATAGTGAGTCTAACCGTTTTTATTATGCCTGTATTTTCTTTTGTGTGTTTTAATTTGAGTTTTCCTACGGTGTTGTTATACATGACGGTTACACCTCCTTCTGGTCTACCACGTTCTTTTGATTTTGCTAGTGCGTGTGTACTGTAGAAGAGAGGATCATTGATTGGTTCTAAGAGGAAAGTTTCCGTGGCTATTATTACGTCAAAATTGTTCCAAAAGTTGGTTGGGGTTGCTGTTCTTAAGTTCTTTAGTCCCTCAACATTCCATAGTAGTAGTTTTAGTGAATTTTTGTTCTTTTGGTTCGTTGAGTTTGGGATCTTCCTAGTCATATCTTGTTCCTGTGTACCGACGAAAACAAAAACATCTGACTGTTACTCCTCTTGGCCAGAAGTTTTGTCAGTTGCTTTTTCTAGATCTTCCATTGGTATGGCTACGCGGAAGGCCTTTAGGTAACCAAATGTTGATAGCACCACGCACTCTGTCACCTCGTTAACGCCTAGATTTTGTAAATGCCTTTCGATTTTTTCTTTTGTGGCATCACGGTGTAGTTTTCCAATGTGCAGCCATGCATATCGAGGACCTGCTTGAAGTTCTCCTTCAACTGGGTCCTGAGTTCCGATTATTTTCTGGAGTTCTCTTGAATTTCGTGGGCTTCTGGCTGCACCTGCATAGGTCCCGAGTCCTCTTTCTGGCTCGGGTCTTTGCTCTTGGCGAGATGTAGGTATTTCTTGGATATTTAATTCTTGTGATTTTCCTTGTTGTAGTGTTTCAAAAGTTTGTGTCTGTCTGGGCACAGGGTGATCTATCCTTTTATTATCTTCTTTGTTCGCTGTCGGCTTTGCCTTGAGTTGGAGCACCTTCTCAACTGTCTTCGTGATCATGTTATTCATGTCGTTTTCCAGAAAATTGATAATGTTTTCCACTTTTTCGTTCAAATCCTTTAGGTCATTTCTCTCTTTTGGCTTTAAGATTTTTGGACTACATGAGTCGCAGAACCAAAAGAGTCTACATTTGGGTCTCTTCATTATATCGAATTCTCCGTTTGTTTATTTCGAGCAGATTTTGTGATACCAGGAGTTACATGGTCCCTCGCATTCAATTGCGTCACAATCCCTGTCAAAGACCTTTTTGCATGTTCCGCACGATTCTTCTCTATCTGATGAAGGGTTATGTGATGTTGTCAAATTACTATTGGCGGCCATGTTATCCGTATTCGATTCTGCTTTCTTTATGGGAGCCATCTGATCAAATCATGGATCAAATCTCTTGACTGAGTCTTCTCTCAACCGCGTTACGAAACACTTCATTCAGCAGTGGACGTATTCGCCTGTGTGTTGGGGTCAGACATTTGTGGTGTTGGGAGGTAGTAGTAGTAAGTGTGATTAGATTTCCCACAGACTACAGGTTAGTGTCCATTTGTTTCTTCTTGTGTCTCCAACATGGGTGAGGCCAGTGGTGGCCCACCACCCTTGTTAAATGTGAGTATCCCTGAAAATGTCATTATAGATAACGAGGTCTCGATGGAGCACAGGTTTGTCGTGGATAACCCTGAGATCATGCCGTCGGTAGCCTCTCCGACTACGCCCGTAGTGAATACCACTGTGCCTAAAACTAATTTAGCAGCACAACATCGTTATAATGACAGTCATCGCGGTCCTTACCTAGTATTTGTACAGTCAGTGGATCAGAATGTGGGCAATCTGCACCCCATGGACTTGGGACGTTTATTTTTTGAGAAACAAATTCCAGGCATCAAGGGAATACAAAAAAGGGTCGCAACCGCGTGCAGGTACAATTTGCAACTTCGACCATGGCCAACTCTTTTTTAACACACCCCCTTCTCATTGAACGAAATTTATCTGCCTTTAACCCATCCGCAAATGTGCAACGTGTAGGTCTTATACGTGGAGTCGATCTGTCGCTTACCCACGAGGAAATCATACGTTACATGGACTCCCCCGCCCCTGTGGCACGGGTCCAACGCCTTAACAGAAAAAAAATGATTGATGATAAGCTAGAAACGTTACCTACAGGTACGGTGAAAATCTTTTTTGATACACAAGATTTGCCCACCTATGTATGCATTTTTAATGTCATGTTGGAAGTAACTTTATTTATATTCAATCCCATCCGTTGCCAAAAATGCCAACGGTATGGCCATGTTCAATTACATTGTCGCGCAAGGGAACCTCGATGTGGCAAATGCGCCCTGGGCCATCTCACATCCGACTGCAAGGCAGTTATATTCAAATGCGCCAACTGTCAAGACAACCACCTGGCAGGGGCAGCGAGATGCGAAACACACATTCAGCAAGTAGCTATCAAACGTCAAATGTGCATTGACAATAAATCGTATAGTGAAATCGTCAACCAACATCAGAAAGAGTTTAACCCATTAACGCTACCGAATCAATTCCCCCCACTAGCGCCCCCAACTGAATCACGAACAATTGATCCCCCACTAAAAAGGAAATTCACCGAAACGGTTCACAAATCACCCAGGTCTATCACCCCCCTTGGGTATGATCGACAGAGGTACCTTAATATTGTTGCCACACCCTCCACTTCCAGCATGAGTTTTCCCCCATCGGCCCCAATTGAAGAAGTGGCTGGTAGCGTCTCGCACCCTCCAGCGGCTCCGAACTCGAATGACACCACCCGCATCATCCTCGCCGAATTCCGGCAATTAATGGACCTTTTAGGTCACAATGTACAATGGAGCCATTGTGTAAAAAATTTATTCGAAAAAATAATCCCGTTGTTACCCCCTCTTGCCCCCGTTGATCGTCCGTCGTCTGATACTCGTTAACATGATGTATTTTTTTTGTTCTGTATGAGGGTACTCCAGTGGAATTGCCGGAGTATTGTCAACAAACGTCATGAATTATTGCTTTTAATAGAAGAATTTCATCCTGACATAATTTCCCTCCAGGAAACGTGGCTATATTCTCATACGCGTTTTAACATTAATGACTATTATGCCATACGTCACGATGGCCCAGGTTATCGTGGCATATGTACTTTAATTAAACAACATCTCCCCTTCGCGCAGCTACAATGTGATTTTATTCTGCTTTCTATGGATATTCAAATGTTACAAATAAACAATCGTCTATTCACACACTTATATTGCCCACCGAATATCCAAGGTACTCAACGACAATGGTATCTATTTTTTCGCTATGCCGGCCAGTTAAAACACCACACTATTCTAGGAGATTTTAATGCACATCACCCAGCCTGGGACAGTGGAAGAGTTAATCCAAAAGGCCGCCATGTCCATCACGCAGTCACTTCACATCAACTCCTACTTTTAAATGATGGTTCTCCAACCCGCTTGACCCCGCCGAATAGTCCATCTAGTGCGGGTGATTTAACTATCACCACGTTAGACCAGGCACACCACCTGACATGGCAAACGATTCCCGATTTGCATCAAAGTGACCATTATCCCATTCTGATACATTATGGCTCTAGTACCTCCATCCCACACGCACCCACAACGTGCTCACTCAAACGACCGACCCATGGTTTTGATTCTGTCTTATTTTCTAATTATTTACAAGATCATCTCACGCTGAAACATCGTACCCCTTTGTCTGCTTATGCTATCTTGACCAATGTCATTGATGCATATATAACTATTTATCATTCTCGGGCGACACCCACCCCTCATACTAACAAACGCACCCATCGCCCGCCTTGGTGGGATCAGGAATGTTTCCTGTGGGTTAAGAAACGCAACGCAGCACTCAAACGGCTTCGAAAGAATTTTAATCCCTCTAATTACTTCAGTTATAAAAGAATATGTGCGTCCATTCAACAACATTTTAATCTTAAACGACGTGCTGCATGGCGTACGTTTATTTCTACTTTTAGCAGTCATACCACGCTCCGCACCCTATGGTCAACTATAAAAAAAATGTCGAATGTAGTCACGGGGCCCCCCATGCGATTCCTTAACACGCAGGGTTATGAAACCTTTTATCGGAACCTCACCCCTGATTCCGTCGCTCCATGTTTTTCCCCCAACCCTTATTGCGAATCCCCGAGATTCTTGACTTTGTTACTACCCATCTCGTCCACAGAGATCTGGCAAGTTACACATGGGAAGAAATCTACACGGCCAGGTCTTGATGCGGTGACATATCGCATGATTGAGGCTTTTCCCCCTCGAGCCCTGACAATCGTTTTGAACCTATACAATTCCATTCTGCTGTCAGGTATAATCCCCGAAGACTGGAATCAATTCGAAGTACTCCCAATACTCAAGCCTAAAGCCGATGCGAAGGACCCCCATAATTATCGCGGCATAATGTTGAGTTCTTGCCTTCGAAAAGTGCTTCAAAAAATTCTACTTCGACGTTTACAATGGTGTTTAGAATATGACGATGCTCTCCCCAAAACTCAATATGCCTTTGTTAAAAAACGTAGTACTAATGACGCACTGAATATTTTTCTCACTGACTTATTACTGGCGAAAGGACGAAAACAACATACTATAGCCATATTTTTGGACATTAAGGGAGCTTACGATTCGGTAGACCCCTACATTTTATTACAAATATTATATTCCCATCGTTACCCATTAATATTTCTCAGCATTATCCATAATTTCCTAGTACGTAGACGTATATATTTATGCACAGGTAATGCGGTACTTAACAATAGATATACGTCGCAGGGTCTTCCCCAGGGCGATATTTTAAGTGATATGTTATACTCCCTTTATACCGGATCCCTGGAAACTGTCATATTTCCGCATGCCAGATTGATTCAATTTGCCGATGACATATTAATATATGCCACTAGATCCAATCTCAACACTTGCAGGGAAGATTTACATTCGGCACTATCGCATGCACATCAGTGGTTCACAGACCACGGCTTAGTAACGTCACAAACGAAAAACGCGGCTATGATTTTTACCCATAAACGCCTATATGACACGTCGCCGGTGGTATATCAACAAGGCCAAATTGAAGTTGTTCGGGTCGTCAAATATTTAGGTCTGTACATTGACGATAAACTTAATTGGCAACGTCATCTAAATCACATTATGCAAAAATTAGAACCTAAATTCCCAGTGTTCAAGGCTCTTACACAACGCTCATGGGGCGCCGCACCGTCGGTGTTATTGACGGTATATAAAAATATTTTCCGCTCGGTATTAGACTATGGGAGCGCCTTTTTTTGACATTATGACACCTACTCGCTTAATCCAGATGGACCGGTTACAATACCGAGCCCTGCGCATCATCATCGGAGCTCTCCCATCCACACCCACACAGGCTTTATTGGTGGAGACTGGCGAAATACCACTCGCTTTAAGACGTCAGTACTCTTGTGCTAAATATATATTACAGAAAATGTCACTGTCCCACACACCTCTATTAAACAAATTACGCTTATTAGATGAATATTACCAACGCCATCTCTTATCTCAAGATCGTATTCCCGCGCTTTTAACTATTTATCGCCGTCTCTGTCCGTATCGACAGATGATCGTACAAACACGTCTCTACCCAGTGTACACCATCGCATATCAGGTTCACAGCCATCACCCACACATCCTCCAGACTAGTCTCCCCCAACTCACGAAAACGTTTAAATCACACCCCCATATCATTTCCCGTACATTCCATGATATTATTAGTCACTATCCTCAACATACCCTGTTTTATACAGATAGTTCAAAACTTGCCCACCCACCTCGCGTGGGTGCAGCTTTTTTCGCCTCGTCATTACAAGTTGAGCGTAAATATGCATTACCCTCTCACACTACAATCTTTACGGCTGAAATCTTTGCCCTTCGTCAGGCTTGTATTTATATCAAACAACAGGGTCTGTCTCATGTACTCATATGTACTGATTCGCAAAGTGTCCTCCTCGCCATACAAAACATTATCGAATCTGATAATTGGTTTTTACATAATTTAGCCCAACAATTGTATGAAATAGAAATGGCAGGAACTAACGTCATCTTAACTTGGATCCCAGGACATTCCCATATCTATGGCAATGTTCAGGTTGATATTTTAGCTAAAGAAGCTGCAATGGGCCAGGGGACACGTATTGATATGGCTCTCCCATATCCTGAACTTCTGCCACATGTATATGAACTCATCATCCAAGAATGACGCCAGCAGTGGAGGGAATATGTACGTAAACACTCAACACCATATACATATATTCAATCCTCGATACCGGTTCAGCCGTGGTTTATGCAAGGGTCCTATACTCGACGTCACATCACTACTATCATTAGAATGCGATTCAATCATACTGTCTCCCCTGCTTATCTCCATAACATTAATGCTCGTGCTTCTCCTGTTTGTGATGCCTGCGGTCACTACCAAGGAGATCTTCCTCACATACTTTTTCAATGTCCACAGTATGATACACAACGCTTTAAAATGTACGTTTCTCTTTTCTCCCTGGGTTTTCAATTACCGCTCAATTTGACGACTTTGTTGCATACTCCGGCGGTCCCACTGGTTGATATCCTCACCAAGTTTTTATGTGACATTCGAGTTATTTTATAAATTTCACCTTTTTTGTGATCCGGTCTTGTTTGTGTACATGTAATTGCCAGTCACCGAGATGGATCACTTCGGTGTGAAGATTTGTACCTTTGTGTCCCCTGTGTTTCCTGGTATTTTTGTAGTTATAAATTGTCAGATGATGTTATCCCGTGTTTTCTTCACTATCACAAATCCTCAATTTATCCTTGATGTTTTGTACTTGGATTTTATTGGTCTTTTACTGCCCAACACACGGGCAGTACCCGTCTTGCCATTGGGCGAAGCTCATGTGTGCCCAGTAAAAAGAAGAAGAAATCTCTTGACTGTGAAATACCGCGGATGTAAACAGGATCAAATAGATGACGCGGCGCAGTGTGTTAGCTTGTTAATCAGCAAAGCCTTCGTCTACAGAAGAAAGAGACATGCACAAAAATGGTTCGATAGTGAGTGCTACATTACTCGGAAAATTACACTACAATCGTTGTACAAAGCAAAGTGCACAAACCACAAAGCTGATTTGGAGTATTACGCTACGAGGAGGAAAGAGTATAAACTACTACTTCATACTAAAAGAACCGAGCATATTGAAGCCGAAGCAAGGGAAACAGCGGAACTAGCAAGATCAGATCCCTACATAGCTCTAAGAAAGAGGCAAGCTCCTAAGGCAAAAGAAATACCAATAGAGACATGGGCGGAACATTTCTCTGGGATCCTCAACAAGAATGGAACATTGGAAGAACACCAAGTCTCTGCTACAAATTGCATAGCTGATGATTTCCTCCAAATAACCACAGATGAAATACAAACTAATATCACGTCATCTAAGAAGGGTAAGGCGGCAGGACCTGACAATATATTCATAGAACACATAAAAGAGACACAAGATCTGCTTCTGCCCATCTGGACAGACCTATTTAATAAGTGCTTGTATACAGGAGTCATTCCTGTAAGCTGGAGAACGGCCCAAATGACAATTCTGTACAAGGGGAAAGGAAACACTGAAGATCCCAACTCTTACAGAGGAATAGTACTAGAGCCCACGATATTCAAGATTTTCTCTAAAATTTTAACAAAAAGACTAGCCAAGGAGGTGGATATGTACATACTAGATTGTGAATTCGGCTTTCGAGAAGGACGGAGTACTCTACAAGCAGTGGCATTACTACAAGAAGAAGTGGAACAGGCTCTGAGGCATAAGAAAGGGAAATTTCACGTGGTCTTTCACGTGCCGCTCTTCAGAAACTTGAATTATGGGCTGACGAAAACAGTTTAGTGATCAACAAAGAAAAAACAGTGCAAATGACTTTTAGAAAAGGAGGCAAACTGGCGTTGGATGATCATTTAACTCTGCAAGGAGATATGCTTAGAGTAGTAAATAATTTCCGGTATTTAGGAATATATCTACAAACGACACTGTCGTCCTACAGGATACACACTCAGGAAAGGGCTTCAGCAGCTACGAAAGCCACTCATCGAATTAAAAATATCCGACAACTTTCTTTGCCCACTGCAATGTCATTGTTCAAAACAGTAATAACTCCAATTGCCTCATATGGAATAGAATTAATATGGGATAAGCTTTCGAGTAGCGATTTCAAACGTTTAGAAAGTGTTAAATCACGATATCTGAAGAGTGCTTTGGGAGTTGGGATTTATGCACCCTCAAGGATTGTATACGAATTAGCCAGGGAAAGCTTCTTCTTGGAAGACCTGAGACTGCAATTCACGCTGCCATCTACCGGCCCTTACCAAGCGCATCTCGAACTGCGGCGGAGGAAGAGAAATGACATTGACCCTGATTTTTATAGCACTAGTGCAATGATGGATAGGCAATGGACGGAGGCAGGACAGGATCTAAGACATGTGGTAACGAGACTTGCAACTCATGGTTTTCACCATAAGATCTGCTTAACTCAGGGTTTTCACCAGCCAGATGATGATTGCGTATGTTCGTTGTGTGACAAGAGATGTGACCGTTATCACTTAACTAAGTGTGTAAAAAGAACTAAATCCATCAGAGACTACAGTGAAAACTAAATAGCATTGTAAGATCAAATTGTATTTAGAATTATATTTTCGTGTATTATGTAGGTTAAGTAATGCTCTTTCGAGCGCACCTTATTAAATTATTAAACACTTTGAAAAGGATTATTCCTTGATAATTTGCTACGTAGAGAAGAGTTAGGAATAGGCTACTATTATGGATGCGAACCTGTGATATTCATATGTCCGTTATTTTCTACAGATAAGCATACATCACATCACTGAACACTATTTCCTTGAGATTTGAAATTTGCTAGGCTACGCAGTTAATTTATTCGCTAGTGAACGAGTTCATTATAACATTCGTTACTTAACAATAGTCTTCACAGCACTGACACGTCGATTGATATATCATTTAGCCACTAGAATATGTCTCACGTTTCAGCATTTAAATAGCTCACAAGGCGCTCAATATTTCACAGCATACATACAACTGTTTCCGGCGTAGATTTATTACGTTGTATTTGTTTTACTTAAACATCTAATGTTGAAAATCTAGTTGAAAATGAATATGTCATAGCACGTTTCAAGAGCCCTTTCCTTACATTGTTTGCTATTCTTATTGAGATTCTACAAGGTTAGATTGCAAGCATTTGACTGTTGGTCATTGTTGTTCTCTTATGTTTCTCACAAGTATACGACTATTTTGAGCTATTGTGAAATAGTTTACAAAACAATGTCACTTCTTTACATATCCACACAGTACCAAAGTCACGTTTATATTCAACATCAAATAATTTTGCACTCAGTATCGTGTGACCTTCCGAGTGTGACGGTTGACGTGTACCTGCTCCGTAGCAATACTTGTTGGTGAGAGTATCCAATAGTTTTTGTGTGTCCTACCATTTTTTTTCTTTAGTGTGTGTGTTTCCTTCCTGTGTGGTCAGTCACATACCATTCTTCTGACGACAACATGGGTGATAATAGTGGAGGGGGTGAAGATACGCGTCCTCCCGAGGAAGGGATGGAATTTTTTACTACAGAAGTCATTGATCTCACGGCACCTGTCCTTAATGTAACACCTCTGATTCCGTCGACTGATACACGACCTACACAACCACTCTCTATAGCTCCCGTCATACCACCTACTGTGAATGAGTCACCCCGCATGTATTATGAGCACCATACTGGACCATATTATGTCATGGTGGAATCTTCTGATCCCACCAACAGGATAGGTAATTTACATCCGATGGGTCTCGGTAAACTTTTTTACGAACGTAAGATCGTTGGGATACAAGAAATCCACCGTAAAGGTAGGAATAGAATTCAGGTCACCTTTCGAACCTCCCGGGATGCCAATAACTTTCTTCAGCACCCACTGCTCACGGAAAAAAGCTTAAAGGCGTTCATTCCCTCAGTTAATATACATAGAGTGGGTCTGATCCGCGGGGTTGACACTTCTTTCTCGACTGATGAAATATTACAATATTTGAAGGCGCCTTGCCCCATTGTAAAAATTCAACGCATGAACAGAAGAAAAGTCACGGATGGGAAGGTCGACTTATTACCTACAGGTACGGTGAAGATTGTCTTTGAAACTCAAACTTTGCCCACCCATGTTTCTATATTTCATGTGATGTTAGAAGTGCAGGTTTTCATCTTTCGCCCTATTATTTGCAATAGATGCCAAAGATATGGGCACACGGGACAAAACTGTAGAGCTCGGGCACCAAGATGTGGGCGTTGCGCCCAAGGACATGAAACGGCTCAATGTACTCAGGTTTTGGTGCGCTGTGTACATTGCGATGAAAATCATATGAGTGGCTCACCGAGGTGTGAGTACCACGCAAAACAAATTGACATTAAAACTAGGATGTGCACTGAAAATAAAACGTATCAAGAAATTCTCCATTCCCTATCAGGACATCCGTTTCAACCCCTTTCAGTCCCGCAGCAATTTCCCCCCTTACACAGCAAGCTTCTCTTACACCGAATTCTGTACAGAAGAAACGCAAGTTTACCACGATCGTCACGAGCCCCCCTAAGGTCATTTCCCCTTTGGGGTATGACCGACCTGCATATTTGTCCATTATCCATGGGGACAAAGCCTCAGGCTATGTGCCCCCTTCTGCTTCATTGCAACCGTCCCAGGTGGGGCCAACTCCCACTCCCTCACTTACAATGCCTCCCGCCAAGGGTGTGCCTCAAGATATTACAGAGGATGTTATGCATTTGATGGAACTATTGGGTTCCAATGTCCAATGGGCCCATTTACTTAAAAATATTTATGAGAAGATTTCACTCTTATCCTTTCCTGCTGAAACCCGACCGTCTTCTAGTAAAATATTACAATCTGTTGGTACTTCTGTTACCTCAACATGAAAATTATTCAATGGAATGCACGTAGCATTCAAAACAAGAGACATGAATTATTACTTATAATCCAAGAGTACACCCCTGATATCATTCTCATCCAGGAAACATGGCTAGCCCCAAATTTATCTTTTCACGTTCCACGATATAATATTGAGCGCCAAGATGGACCGCAATGTGGTGGTGTCCTAACATTAATCCATGAAAGACTTTCGTACCAAGTTACCCCATTTCTTTTTCCTCTCCCCAGAACCTATGTGATAACTATAACTGTTGCCTCCCTACATATCACTAATTTGTATATTCCTCCGGCTGTCAAAGGTAATTTCCGACAATGGTATTCCTTTTTTTCCTACTGTAATTCCTTCACCTCCCACATTATTGGTGGGGATTTTAATGGCCATCATACTGACTGGGGTTGTGTCCGCACAACACCCAAGGGTAGGAATATCATGACTACTGCTCAGCAGTTTCATTTCCAGATTTTAAATGATGGTTCACCCACTCGTATTTCTCCTCCTGCTCAGGCCCCCAGTGCGGTTGACCTAACGTTCGTTTCCCTTTCTCTGGCCCACCGAATTATATGGCACACAACCCCTGATTTACATCAAAGTGACCACTATCCGATCTTGATGACCTTTGATTCGGCTCCTCGTCCTAGTAATACCTTGCATACTCCGGTTTTTACTAGGAGTTTCAAAAGTTTTGATTCAACTCAATTTTTCACCTATATCCAACAGCACTATTGTAATACGGCTCCCCCGATTCGTTCCTCCTATAATTTGCTACTTACTTACATTGTTCGCTACCAGCCTCCGTGGCTTAGGCGGCAGCACGCCGGCCTCTCACCGCTGGGTCCGTGGTTCAAATCCCGGTCACTCCATGTGAGATCTGTGCTGGACAAAACGGAGGCAGACAGGTTTTTCTCCGGGTACTCCGGTTTTCCCTGTCAAAATTTCATTCCAGCAACACTCTCCACTATCATTTCATTTCATCTGTCATTCATTTAATCATTGTCCCAGAGGAGTGCGTCAGGCCTCGGCAGCCGGCACAGTTCATATCCTCGCCGCTAGATGGGGGCTTCATTCATTCCATTCCTGACCCGGTCGGAGACTGGAAGCAGGCTGTGGATTTTCACTTACATTGTTCGCTATTTTGACACCTATCATCCGTTAATTCCCAATGCACGCACCTCTGGAAAGAGCAGGTCCTTACTACCCTGGTGGGACGAGGAATGTACGAGAATGGTGAAGAGACGCAAACATTTATTACGACTTTTTAGAACGTACAATACTCCGTATACTTATCTGTGTACATGTTTTAGAGCTACAATCACAATATCATAATATAACAACATTACTTTCAACCATTATAAACAGTTTGTTGCAAAATGCCAGCAGTCTTTTAATGATAAAAGAAGATCAGCTTGGAGAGAATACGTCTCTCATATACATCACCAGACACCAGACACTGACACCTATCATCCGTTAATTCCCAATGCACGCACCTCTGGAAAGAGCAGGTCCTTACTACCCTGGTGGGACGAGGAATGTACGAGAATGGTGAAGAGACGCAAACATTTATTACGACTTTTTAGAACGTACAATACTCCGTATACTTATCGCCATTATAAACAGTTTGTTGCAAAATGCCAGCAGTCTTTTAATGATAAAAGAAGATCAGCTTGGAGAGAATACGTCTCTCATATACATCACCAGACTCCCATTACTCAAATATGGACTGTGTTAAAAACCTTATCGCGCCGCCACTTAGGTCCAAGTCTGCATCGTTTGAATTATGATCAGTCAGTAGAATTTTATCACACGATGACTCCTGAATTTGTAGAACAAGAAATTATCTTTCCATCCCTGGAACACAACCATATGTTTTCTTGTCTTTTGCATCCGGTTACTGTTTCCGAATTTCAATCAGCCTTATCACAAAAAAAATCTACTACACCTGGACCAGACTATATCTCATACCACGTCATTCAGAGTCTCCCCAATAATGCACAACAAGTTCTAATAGATGTTTTTAATGCCGTCTTAGCCTCCGGCAATGTTCCCGAGGATTGGAATGAGTTTTTAGTAGTTCCTATTTTAAAACCAGGGAAAAATCCGGATTTAGCAGGAAGTTATCGTGGTATACATCTTGGGTCCTGTATTAGGAAGACATTCCAACGTATTCTGTTGACACGCTTGGTATGGACTTTAGAATATTATGATCTGTTTCCGAAAACTCAATACGCCTTTGCTAAACGGAAATCTACTACTGACGCCTTGAATATTTTTCTTCTTGATGTCATGTTGTCATTTTGCCGTAAACACTCAACATTAGCAGTCTTTTTAGATATTAAAGGGGCTTATGATAATGTGAATACCGTCCTTTTACTGCAAACATTACACCAACAACAATTTCCGATCAGCTTTATTAAAATCATCTCGGCATTTCTCCGAAGAAGGCATATCACACTTTCCAACTTTCCTACTGGGTTAAATTACAGGTATTCGTCGCCTGGTTTACCGCAGGGTGATATTTTGAGTGGAATCTTATACCTTATTTATACTAGTGAGATTGAGAGGCTTTTACTTCCTCATGTCCGCCTAATACAATATGCTGATGATATACTCCTATATTGTTCCCATTCTGATATAAATATGTGTCGGCAGATCATGTCACGTGCTCTCACGATATTACATTCATGGCTGTTCTCACATGGCCTTGATACTGTTCCGCTCAAAAATGCGGCTTTGCTCTTCACTCATAAACGGGTGTGTGACCGGTTGCCTATCCGTTATAATCAGGGTACCATTCCTATTGTACACCATACAAAATATTTAGGACTCATTATAGATGATAAGTTGACCTGGACGCCTCAAATATCTCACTTAAAAGCTCATGTGTTCCAGAAATTAAATATCTTACGGTCATTAACTCGTCGTAAGTGGGGAGCTGATCCTCAGATATTATTGTTATTTTACAGAAATCTTATTCGATCTGTCCTTGATTACAGTAGTCACTACTATGACGTCATGCCGAAAACACGCCTCAATGAATTGGATAAACTACAATTTTCCGCCCTCAGAATTGTTCTCGGGGCCCTTACTTCCACCCCCACACAAGCTCTTCTCGTTGAGGCGGCAGAGCAACCGCTTCACCTTCGGAGACGTTATCTGTCTTCACGATATCTCCTACGACAAATGGCACTATTAACAACACCCATTCTTCCCAAACTACAACTTCTCTCCGAATATCATCAAAAAAGTTTATTCAAACGCTATGCACCTCCCTCTATTCTCCTGGCTTATCTAGAGCTTTCGGGTTTTCGCCCACAAATTCTTCAAACACGAAAACCCATTTGTTATAATGCACCGCTCTCGGTATTAATGTTTCAACCTGATGTAGTGAGACATTCCTCGCATGTATCTTGTATGTCTTCTATGCTTACCCCTACGATTGCCCGCAAATATGTATATAATCTTGCATTGAATCATCAACAATATACGTCAATTTATACAGATGGATCAAAATTTCCCTCTCCTTCGAATACGGGTGCTGCTTTTTATATCCCCTCTCTATCTTATCTTGCTTCCTTTAAATTACCGCATACCCTCTCTATTTTTTCGGCTGAAGCCTTTGCTATTCGACAAGCCCTTCTATATATTAAACGGAATAACATCACTAAAGCATTAATTCTATCTGATTCTCAAAGTGTCCTCCAGGCTTTACAACATGTCCAAACTACGAATAATTGGTATATATTTAATATTGTACAATTAACGTATGACCTATATCATTCGGGCTTTCAGATAGTGTTTTCTTGGATACCCGGCCATGCCAACCTCTCTGGGAATGAATTAGTGGATAAAGCGGCCAAGGATGCGGCCTTGGGTCATGCTGTATTGATGAATGTGGCTACCCCCGCCTCAGATTATCTCCCCATTCTCAAATCTCAATTACATAACGTTTGGTTACACCAATGGCAGGATTATACACGCACAAAAGCCAGGTTATATTATAGAATTCAACCTACTATCCCTAGACACCCTTGGTTTTATAATGGATCCTACACTCGACGGCATATTATTACGATTATCCGTTTACGTTTTCATCATGCTTTGACTCCGGTTTATATGGCCCGCTGTAAGCTTCGTCCTTCGGCTCTCTGCGACTGTTCTCAGGCAATCGGTACTATTAATCATTTAATTTTTCAATGCCCTATATTTGACACTCAACGAGTCCCATTTCTACATACTTGGCGTTCTTTAGGTTTCCCCCTCCCTCTCCACATTTCCGTGCTCCTTCATACTCCTATTCCTTCTGTTATTCATGCCTTCCTTAGATTCCTACACGAATGCTCCCTTACTTTTTAATTTCCATACCCTTACGTGTGACGATGTCATGTTTGTGTTCAAGTAGTAAGTCACTAAGATACGTCGCTTGGTGTGAAGATTAGTACCTATTTGTGTCCTTGTATATCTGTGTCACAATTTTCCAGTAATTTATAGTTCAAATATTGGATACTTTTCACGTGTAACAGTATTTTTTTAGGGCTGCGACTGGGTCCAGAGCATCCGGGCTATGCCCATTACCTAACCTACAAAAAAAAAAAAAAAAAAAAAAAAAAAAAAAAAAATTGCACTATGAAAAGAAAACGACTGCACACGATTAAATATTCTATCAGCATACTTTAAAGGACTGTCAACTACACCAATAAATGACAGGTAAAGCATAATGGCAACAACATGTGAGTGGAATGTATGTCGACTGAATGTGCTGATATTAATTGAATGACAAATTGAGGTTTGAATGACTCGTTCCGTTGCCGCCTTGTTTGTTTTGGTTCACGTACGAGTGAAGGATTGCCGTCTGTTGAAGCGATGTGTCAAGGGACTGGATAATAATAAATCAGCTCTAATTCCAATGATAGATACGGTATTCGTATATAACAGGTAAGCTTCATTCCCGATACAGTAAATATTAGGCTTGACTACTGGTGTTAACACTGTAAGTAATACAGTACGATTGATGTTGTCCAACCCATTTTATTTCCAGTTTCGTGATTGTGATGATACAGTACTGTGCCTCGGATGACGGAGATAATTCTGTGCTATTAGGCCTAGGTAAGTTTGTCTTGTCTGTACTGGGTGAAACATTGTCTAATGAGTATGTGAAATTAATCAGTAAGTTAATGCTTATAATGATGTTGGCCTAGGCCCAAAGTTGTGTTGGTAATGTAGGCTATGTTGTATCATAGGATCACATGAGCTTTGAAAGTTTACTAGAGACATGCCCTGATGTTGTTGAAAATAACTTTCATTATTCAGTCAAGTGTTGCCCCGTTACGGTATGTAAAGGGAGGTGAATGTTTGTTGTAGCTCTACTGAATCTAAAGTCACCCAATTAATGTCAGTTTCAAAGACTAGCACCAGTTCAATGGGCTACACGAGTTTAATTTAATTTTACCAATGGAATACTTAACACATATACCCTCCTCAGAAATAAATTACATATATATATATACATATATGCAGGGCATGAAAACAATTAACAAACCATTGAGTGTTATGGAAAGACAATTATATCGTTGAGAGGTTATTTAGAAAGTAGTAGTAGTAGTTATTGTTGTTTCAAGGGGTGGAACTACGAAGACATCTGCCCCTATTATGTAGGAATAGTCTGCTTCATGATTAAAAAATTCCTAGGTAGCATTCATTTTATGAAAGGATATGTTGATTTACAGGGAACCAATTGTTATAATGTTGCATTATAAGGTGCACATAAAAAAAATTCTTGAGCAATGCCTTCATTTCGGATATTTTAAATACCTAGACCTAATGTGGGTTCAGTTTATGTATAATTTCTCAACTTCTGTTTTCCTATTGACAGATACAACATTCACATTGGAAATGAGACGAAGCATAATAGAACTCGGAGAACCTCTGTCTCTTGAGGGGAAATGAATTCTGACCTGCTGGGAATATTAGGTGTAAGGCCATGGGAATCAAGGACATGGTAGACTACATCCAGGTACGGTAATTAACTTACCCCATCTGTTCCAATAGGCATATTTGGTAACTCTGGATGTATGGTTAATTATTTCCAGTCTCTGGAGGGGTGCTTAAAATGTCCTCCTTGAGACTTCAAGCACAACATCTAGGTCTCTGTATAGTATTGAGATATGCATACTGTAACTTAATAATTGTTTAAAAAATACAGTGCATTTCTGTATGCAGGAGGGTATTATTCTTGCAGTAAGTGACTGATTTATAAGTAACAGTGAAGGAGACAAGAACCCACGATAACATTTTCTTAAGTACTGAAATTAGCCACAAATACCTTCTGCAATGATTCAAAATAGATCTGGAAATGCTATAGTTTACTCCTCCAATGTCTATAACACATTGCCCACTGCCAGGTTAGATCACTGTGGTCGAAACCATTGCCCACTGCCAGGTTAGATCACTGTTTGGTCGAAACCATTGCCCACTGTCTGGTCGAAACCATTGTCCACTGCCAGGTCACATCACTGTCTGGATGAAATTACTGCTTGTGCTACATGCAAGGGGGTGGGTAGCGGTTCACAATAGACCATCCTTAATATAAAAATTTAAAAAAATGAAAATACCTGATTTAATAGTCTGGAGGATATCAGGAGAGGATTTAGTATTAGATGTTCACTGCTCCGCTGTCCTAGACCCACCATCCCGCCCAAATAGCGACACGACTTATATAGCTGAAATCGAAGTCCTCGACCCCATCTTCGTTTCTGAGTCAGCATTGCCAACCCCACGCGTTTGGTACTATTTCGCACGTGATTAATGAAATCACTATACTCTGTCAAAGTGAACTGAAATACAGGGTTTATTTATGTATTTATAAATGCACTTTCGTGCAATTATACTGTTATTATTATTATCTATATATGTAAAGGGCCACGTGATGTTAAAAGTGCGCCAAATTGAATTAGCCCTTCAGTATTAAGCCAGCCATGGATTGTGTCGGTTGTGAAGTTACTGCTTTTGATTTCAATCGTCAATACAGTGACGACCCTAACAAGTTGTTGCAATTTTTACAGGAACACAATGTAATTGCTAAAACACTTACGTGTAAAAAATGTAATAGTGAACTGCCAGTTAAGTGGGCAAAATCGAAAGGTTGGTTTTTTGTCACCTGTAATAAGACAATTCCTGGGCCGCCAAAACGAAAGTGTAACTTTCAGTTAACAGCCTTGGATGGAACCTTCTATTCCGAATCACGGTTATCTACTCTAGAAATTGTGAACTTTTGTAATATGTGGTGCTTGTTGCCCAACCTTCGACAGAAAGTACTGATGAAGGAACTGCACCTCACCGCCCGTACTGTAGTGGACTGGTCATCATTTTGCCGGGAAGTGTGCGAGCATTGGTTGTTTCAAAACCGTGCCCAAATTGGAGGGCAAGGTGTAATTGTCGAGATCGACGAGGCAAAGTTTGGAAAACGGAAGCACAATCGAGGAAGGGCAGTAGTAGATGGCCAATGGGTATTCGGTGGGGTAGAAAGAGGAAACAAAAAAAAATTCTTCATTGAAGCAGTACCTCTGAGAAATAAAGAAACCTTCCTGGAGGTGATTAGAAGGTGGATTTTGCCAGGGTCCATAATAATTTCGGACTGTTGGGCAGCTTATAACTGCTTATCCCAAGAAGGTTTTGTCCACCTCAGGGTAAACCACAGTGTGGAGTTTGTGTGTACCCAACTGAGCGGCCAGGTGTACCAGCTAAACCAAATCGCTATGCAGGCTGCAAACATCTCTCCGGTGGTCCACACTCAGAACATCGAACGAGAATGGCGCAACGTCCGATACAGTATACCGATCTTCGGTAAGAAGAAGAAGCACTTTGCAGGATATCTGGCAGAGCACCTATTCAAGCGGAGCTACGCATATACCGCCAGAGTGCACGAGTTCTACAAAGCCGTTTCACAGCTATACCCCCCAAAACGATAAACCTAACCTAACCCCGAAACCCAAACCCGGTATACTGTATCGGACCTGTTGGCTAAGTGCTGTCGGAACCTTTCCTTTCAATTTCAATAAATTTAAAACTTTACGCGTCGCCTAAGTGTCTTTAAAGTGCTGTCGGAACCTTTCCTTTCAATTTCAATAAATTTAAAACTTTACGCGTCGCCTAAGTGTCTTTAAAGTGCTGTCGGAACCTTTCCTTTCAATTTCAATAAATTTAAAACTTTACGTGTCGCCTAAGTGTCTTTTCAATTGTGTCGTGTGGTGTATTTCTTTATTGAAGTTGGTAACGTAGTCTATTGACCGTCACGTGACCGTCTTTCGGGTGTCACATGACTTCCAACATGGCGTCCGTAACAGAAGGACAAGAGAAATAAAATGCATTATTTCCGTGAAATCACAATTATTGCGATGCAGAAGTGGCTATTGAGTATGTAGAGATTGTGAAACTACTCCCAGCAACTCCCCGAAAGGTATGTAGATCTTAAATGATATATTTTCAATAAGCTAAGGTGTTAAAAGTGATGAAAAGGGAGGATGGTCTAAAGTGAATAATAAATAGGGGGTGTAGGGCGTAAACCTTAGGTTAGGTTAGTGTTTGTGTGAGAGCTGCAACGGTGTACACTCAGGCAAATGCTGGTATGGTTCCTGACTTATGGCTACGGCCACCTCCGTTCCATTCTTATCCCCAATTTACAAATACACACACAGTAATGCAGCATTCACAATAGCACAGCACCGATTCTGTAAGAAATGGTTAAGCTACAAGTCTTTAGGACCCCTAAAGACTGGTTAGCAGTCGAATTGGTATTCTGTAACGCCAAATCGCATCCATGATGTGACGTGGGTCTTACCGCTGAACCATCCACCGTAAAGGCATGTTCCGAGCACTTGTTAGCCCTGTTTTAGTCCATGGTTAGCTTATTTGTAATGAAAAATCAAAGATGGAAGCGAACAGCTGATATGTATGTTATCACTTAATGGCTTGAATATTAATTTATTCATTGAATATGGGCTAAGGTAAGTACAAAACAATATATTTTTGATTCTTTAAGTTGTGCAAATATCTTTCTTTGACGATTATGGTAAATAGTATACTTAATATGAATAATGTCGTCCCGAGTAATGTTATTAACTTACACTTTTATTTTTGTTTTCAGAAGCCGTAAGCGATCTAAAACGATTATTTGATGGGGAAGGAACTTAAGTGCTATTTTACTACTTTGGAAATAATTAGCTTTCATTTTAATTGTAGAATTTGAATCATATTTGCGGAAGCTTGTAGTCAGTAGTCCTCCAAGCTTGTATCTAGGTTATGGAAATAATTGCTGTCAGAAGTTTGAAGACGAATACCTACCTAATGTGCGGCAATTGTGCTTTTAATTATTTAAATTAAGGCTGCAAATGTTCACATTACTTCACGGCCTTGGCCTATGCCATTGGTAAATTATAATTAACTTAATTGTGGTGAAGGGACATGACAACATGATCATCATAATGGACTTTCACAAACTGAAATTAACTCATTTACCTAAGAGAATGAGAAGAATTGTTATTCCCATCGTCAGAACTGGTAGTGTCAAAGCATTCAGTCCTGATCCCGTAAGTATATAAACAACAGGCTATCATTTAAGACCTTGGCAAATAGCCTTAGTAGGCAGGCTGGAACATAAAGAGTACCAGTATTGTACTATGCTTTCATATTGAACTAATGAGGGAAGTTAATGTTACATGTAATGAATGCATGCAGTCGATTAACAGTGTAGGGAAGAAATAAGAAATAATATCAGACCCCAAATGAACTGAAGTTTGTGGTCAGTCTGCTTGGCAAGTTGTCATTGTGAAGGGAGGACTCTCATGTAAAAGATTACATTGCATGCTTCTGCTGGAAACTAAAACCTTAGCACTGGATACATGTAGTTGCTCACAGTTTTAATAACCTGGTATGACTCAGCTCGGTCATCTAAATGGATCAGATGAGAAAGAAAAATCACAACATGCTGCTTTGGGAGTTTGTCTAACATAAAGGTACGTTAATTTTCTTCATTTCATTGTGTTATCATTTGAGAACTAACTACATGCAGCGAGGCGTAAAGCTTTCCAAGAGTGGAGTTTACCTGAACCGAAGTAAAAAATTCTTAAACTACTGAAATTAGTCAAAATACCTGCAGTAATGGTATCTTGAGACAATATAGTAATAGATGTTTACTTCTCTGCTGTCTGTAACCCACCCAGCCATCCCAAATAGGATCACGACTTATATAGATGAAATTCCAGCTGACTCTGCCATTTTTAGCACGATGTACAGTATTGCCAACCACACGCATTCGATACTATATCGCATCCGGCAGACCAATGGTTTTCGCCTAGACCGATAAGGTTCATCTATACCTTGCGATGCACTGGCGTTTAGGGGAATTCTTAGTTACCTTGATGACGTGATGGTATTGGAGTTCTTTTTTCGCATAATTACTAAGGTGTCATGGGGTGCATTTTGTATCGGACATGTTGGCAACGTAATATGACGTCAATTTGTCGGCCACAAACATCTGCCGTCGTTGACCAAGTTACAAATAAAAACCTTCATTTAAGCAATATTAGTGAAATTTGACAGTATATTAGTGATATTTGACAGTATTTTTATTGTGTAGCAGTGATAGTTATTGTTGTTTTAAGGGGTGAAACTACGAGGTCATTAGCCCCCCCCCCTAATCTACTCTATTCACATCTCTAATGAGCTGGTACTGCGGATACCAAATTCTAAGTGGGAGCTGATGATTACCACCTAATGTAGGAAAATTGCATACCTGGGCCATGTGTTATGCGGTGCAAAATATGCAATATTACACCTTATTTTAAAGGGCAAAATTGCTCGGTATCAAATAGCGTCTGAAATTAAGCTAAAATACCTTTTCTCTCCTGCCGTTGAGCTCTCAAAGTCAAGTGTACAGCTAAACGCCGGAATCTGTATGGTGTGTTTTGTAATAGTCATCATCATCTTCATTTCCCCTTTTCCAGTTGACACTGGGTGGGGGCAAATATGGTTCCTCTCCACTTTGTTCTGTCGTTCCACCATTCCTCTTCCGTCACAGTGTTCCAATCCACGTTCAGTTTTCTAATACTATTCTCCACCGAGTCCATCCAACGCATTCTTGGTCTTCCTCGTCCTCTCTTCCCTTTCGTCCGTCGTTCCAGTGCTCGTCTTGGTAGCCTTACTTCATTCATCCGTTTGACATGTCCAAACCATCTCAATCTGTTTTGCTCCAGTTTGTCAATTAGTTTCTGTACTCCCAGTTCTTTCCGTATATCTTCATTTCTCACTCTGTCCCTCCTTGTTTTCTGGACCCTACTTCTCAGGAATCTCATCTGCTTGTACTCTGCTCTAATCCCTCTTAGTCATTGTCCAAGTTTCTGCTGCATATGTCATTATAGGAACATAATATGCTTTGTACATAACTTCTTTAGCCTTAATTGATATATCCTTGTTCCATACTAGTCCCCGTACCTGTTGGTAGAAAGCACTCCCGAGTTGTATTCTTCTGCTAATTTCCAAATCTAGTCTTCCATCTTCAGTCAGTTCACTTCCCAAGTATTTGAAGTGTTTCACTACTTCCAATTCCTGGTATCTCCTACTTTGATCACTCCTTTTCCTTCTTTCTTTTCTCTACTCATCACCACTGTTTTACTCTTGCTCCACATTTATCTTCAATCCCCATTGCTCAATCTTTCCATTTATTACGTCTAACTGTTCTTGTACCTCCCTCTCATCCTCGTCCCAGATCACGTCGTCTTCTGCAAACAATATTACCTTCATCTTTGCCCTACTATATTCTTTCATTGCTGCCTTCATGATGTCTTCCATCACCACACTTCCTTGCTTTAGTCCAGTGTCAATTTTAAACCATTCCGATGTCCCGACTCTAGTCTTCACACTACTGGAGCACTCTATGCACATTCCTTTTATCATGTCTCTCAGTTCCTTGCCTATCCCTCTATTTGTTAAGCTTTCCCAAACTTTTGTTCTAGGGATGCTATCATAGGCCTTTTCTAGATCAATAAAAGTAATTCGTAATAGTATTTAAAAAAAAAAATGCAGACCGATGGCTTTTGCCTGGGCCAATAATTATTAGGTGGAAGGCTGCGTTAGCCATTGACACGAATACACCCCTGGTTTTTGTCTCGCACAGGAATGTTTGTTGTGCACTGCTGTAATTAATGTTTTTTGTGAGAGTGAAATTTCTTAAATCCACTCCAATGGGCTTTGCCTATACCAATAATTGCTAGATATCCGTTAGCCATATATACACACCTGGTTTCTGTCATGCACAGTGGGGTAATCGTGCATCAATAATCTTTATCCAGACAAGACCTGAGTGGTGTATTTTGTATCCCACATGTTGGCAACTGTGGTGATAGTTTAAAATTTGAAATACACTTATCTACCGTCTAGTCAATACTTTTTTTTTGTATTTATTTACGCCCTAGGACATTGACTAGACGGAACATAAGTGTATTTCAAATTTTAAACTATCATTCGTCAATATGAACCAATCGTGAACATTGTTAACTCCAACCTGTGGTGATGTCAATGTGTGCGTCTTATTAACAGGTGAAGAGACCTCATGTACTGTCGAACATGGCTGCCATCGTTGAATGAGCAATAAATATTAACACATATTTCTGGTGCTGTAGTGACCGTGGTTAATATCAGTTGGCTATGTCCCCCAGAAGACGAAACAATGCATGAAAATCTTACAGTGTGCGCACAAAGTCCGTATACCCCTACTCATTATTATTTATTTCTATTGTCAGTGCATATACATTTGTACTTACATCTTAGGAATTTAAAACATCATATTTGACCGTCCATGATCTCTGCACAGCTGAAGAAATCAAGCGAACCCACCTAACGTCATGATCTGGGCCGGCATGATACAAACGCATCTGTTTGAACCAAATTTTTTTGATCGTTCTAATGACTGGCTCATCCCGCAGCTGAAAAATTTGGGAATCTTAAACAGTGTTTGGTTTCAACACGTTAGGGTGACGGCTCACTACGCAGTGGCTGTTCAACAACGTCTGAACACAGTCTTTGGGAATCGCCGTTTCATATCACTTGCAACACCATCACTCTGTGACTAAGCACTTGGTAGTGCATTCTTAACGAGAGGTATGACACGTCAGCTGTTCGCTTATGTCAACGACTTTATTACTCTGACTCTCAAACTCCGGTCTATCATGCGAAATACGAGGTTCATTTGGAGGCTTTTATATGCTGGTCTACCAAATTAATGTATACTTGTATTATTTGCTGGGTAACTGTATTTTATTTTTAGTGGTGATCGAAATGACAGACTACATCAAGGTCATCGGCCTGACTGGGTAATAAATGATATTATTAATCTGTAAACTGAAGATGGTTGACATGAGGTTAGGCTTTCCTTAGTGTGTTGTCCATTTGTGATGAGTCTGATAAGCGATTGCTTTTATTGGTCTTGCTCAGTAGTATAGGAAGGGCAGTTTTCTCATTTCTTGAGAGTATTTCCAGACACTTCCCAGCATGGAAATTTAGCAAAATACTACACAAGACTGCTCCTCAAAGAAAAGAAAAGAAAAGCATTATTATTTAAAATAATTATTCTTGTTTTCACATAAGGATGTAGCCGGTTTAAATTGTTTTGTTACATTATAATGGCTAACTTGAGTTTAAGAATGTAGCATATACTGTATATACTCTAATACCACCCGCACATTTTTAAACAAATTCGGACGTGAAAAATTGGGGTGCGAGTCTTATTTGAGTCATCCAAATTTGAAAGATCTAAATTGGCCGCCGCGTGCGATATCGGGTGTTGCGAGTATCCGCTAGATGGTGCTAGCCTTCTTCCGGCTATAACTTTGTTTTACCGTAAGCACGCGGCGTCATACAGTCACGCGCACGTTCTCCGAGTGTAAACATGAATGCTACGAAACTTTTGCGGTCATTTACTGTGAGTGAGAAATTGAAAGTTGTGAGGGAAGCTGAAGTTATTGGAAATCGTGCCCGGTAGGAAATATGATATTGACGAGTCATGTATTCGTGATTGAGCGGGATGACGTCTATGCTACAACCACTGAATGTCTGCGTGAACCGCCCGTTCAAAGCAGCCTTGAAACAGCTGTATACGGAGCGATGGCGACCCATAAGCACACACAGACTCCAACTGGTTGTATTCAGCGCCCGGAAGTTCAGCTGCTGTGTTCGTGGATTTTGACGGCATGGAATCGTATCTCTGGAGATCTCATACGGAAGAGTTTCAAGAAATGTAGTATTTCGAATGCTATGGATGGCAGTGATGACGACATTTAGTGGGAAAGTGATGGTGATAAAAGTTCCGAAGTTGGTACTTCTGATGGCGATGAATGAAGTGTTTGTGTGCTTTTATTTGTATTTTTAATCGTTTGATGTGTTATTTTAGGACGACTTCAAAACTGTCGGAAACTATTTTGGATAAATGCTATTCTGTTTATTTAGTTAAAATAGTAAATAATTTAGAGTATTTTATTTTTTATTATTTTAGTTTTGTTCTTCAAAATCAGGGTGCGGGTCTTATTCGGGGGCGGGTCGTATTCGAGTAAATACGGTAGGCTACACGAGCACATCTCCAGGTCATGATACAAAATTAATCTAGAAATTTGTTTATATTTTTTTGTCACAGTACTGGTAACAATATAAGGGATTGATTTTCAATTTTCCAGGATTCTCTGCCAAAAAAATCTGTGATACACCTTCCAGTGACCTGGTCTGAATGAGAAGACGAAGAAAGAAACAATTTGATTATCTCTACAATGGGACACATTCCACAGGTGCATTGCTGTTCAAACTGCTGTATTTTCAAATGTTTAATTTTATGTTATAAATTAAGTGTTATATTTGAATAATAATTTGTTAAAGAAAACATTGTGTATGATTTGAGCCTTGCTTCATGAACTGCTGCAATCCTAACACCAACTGATCCCACCAGAACCAGTAGGCATTCCTCCTAATTCACGAGGTTTGTGTTTACCTCCTTTATGTCCTTATGAAGATTGTGCAATTAGAAAGTAGACTTTTTAATACTACTGTATGTGATAGGTGAGAGTTATGTTATCCACATAATATTTCAATTTAGTTAGTCTTAATCTCATTCCCAGTAACTTTGTAGTAGTATTTAGGGACAGGGTGTTGCCTGTGGGGACATGCTATAGGGATGGATCAACCCCTGCCCCCTACTCCCCAGAGATTTTTTAATCTGCATGGTGCTGATACAAACCTCTGTTTTCTCTCTCCCCCTTCCTTCATGTAATCATACATTGAGTGTGAGGAACAAAGGTCATACTCGTAGTTGAGTGCCTCCTCCCTTCTGTGTAGAATCTAGGAGGAGCATTGAGTCATTGTGATTGCCATGCCCTAGGGCCATATAGAGACGAAGGGATTAGGCTAGGTAGAATATATTGAATTTAAAAGAAGGCTAATAAATAACTTCATCTGAAGAAAACTGGAATAAATTCCATTAAGTGGTAAATATTGCTAAAATGTAGAATGTAGTTTTATTCTAGGATAAGGAGTTAGAAGCACATCAATGACCTACTGATACTTTCTTTCTACTAATTTGCAAACTTGTAACTTAACATGTAGACCTATCGTACGCAACAGTCCTAGACTTATAAATGGATGGGTGTAATGGATTCTATGGTTAGTTCCAGTGGCATGAGCTGCTCTTCATCACTCCAGGTGCAACAGATCCACATAATGCACCCATACCCCACTCCTTTCTGATCCAAGTTCTTAATGTGAGAAGTAGCTTTAAGGTGAACAATACTAAACTGTAGTCTAAATGATCCTGATCTTAGCTTCCTACAATTTCCATGGACCTCTTGCCACCTGTTTTACCGGCAGGGCACTTGCTCTGGTTTATTATTGAAGGCTGGTATTACGATGGATCATTAAATCACTCTTTGACTTTCTTGGCTGCAGCCAGAGGAGCAATGTGGTGTTCTGACTAGAACCGATGATTTCATATTAACACTACACTAGGCCTGCCGTGAAGAAAAACTGGCATACTAGATTGGACCATTGCCCCCCCCCCCCCCCCCCCCCTTAACTTCTATTGTGTTACTGCCCAAAGAGTTAATACCTCATTCTTGGAGATTTTTGAACAATATTCTAAATTTATACACCTAGTCTTAATGGTATTGTCGTTCATGTGTTAAACTGCTCTCGGTAGTCAATTAGGCCTAGGCCTAAGTTGCCCAATAGCTTACTGGCCACATAAAACATTTACTGTATCTTAACTTAGGTGTCTGATACAGTTCATGTTGTAATAAACCAGACAACACACTATTTGATTCCTACTAAACTAAAATGAATATTTATGCGGACAGGCAATGTAATTTATCTTCGGAAGGGAGTTGGGTGTATAAGGTTGCCATGATCCGCTGGAATACAGTATCCGTTGAATACCGTACTATAAATAAGATACCAGTACTCCGAAATAAAATAAGGTATTAATTAAGACAATAGCTAAAGTAAACCCTAACTGAAATAGATATTCATGTGAACAGACAGCGTAAATGTTTTCGCAAATGGGGTTAGGTGTATCTTATCAGGTTGAAGTAATCCGTATGAATGGTCAATGCATACGATAATTAAACACCATAATAGGCGAAAGTATGGATTAAGGCAATATGGAACATGGGAAATAGTTAAAAAAATAAAAAATGATACAAACTAATTGCGATATCGAATGGTATGAAATACGTTGAAATACCGCGCCAATCGATTTACCCGACATTTAGTGGAAAGCTTTCGTACTACGAAGATGGCTATGAAATCCTGATCCTGAACTCTTAACAAGCGTCATAACAAGGTGCCTTACAGAATACCACTTTGAGCCTCGCTAGCCATTTGTTGTTATGCCTATGGTTACGATTCCGTCGTATCCATGTTGGTGGGTTGTTAATGAGTGAAGTTACAGAATCGGGGTGCAGGTTATCATACAAATTCCACACACACAAATACATGGGGGTATATGACCGCGATGTCGCAGCCCCTAAAATAAACAACTTCTATTTCCCCCTGTAGGTTATTTTAATAATAATGATTTTGGTTTTACGTTCCTTTTAACCACTGCATCTTTTAGAGATGTGGGGGTGCTGGAATTTTACCCTGAAGGGGATCTATAATGTGCCAGTAAATCTTCTGACAAGTCTCCCTCGCATTTCCGCACTCACAAATGCAAACTACCGCACCTGCGTCTGGATTCAATCACGCAACCTTGAGCACAGCAGGCAAGAACGGTACTGCTAGGCCACATAGCCAGTCATAGGTTGTATTCTTGCGATAGGCGTTTAGCTTTGTATATCAGCATTTTGATAACTCCTCTGTTGTGACTGGGGTGGTGGTTGGATTGTTGTGTAAATAAGTCTATGAGGGTAGGCTTCCCATAGACCTTGCGTGACAGGCTTCAGTCTTGGTCCTGACTTCCAACACTTTATGACATGGAAAGCAATGGTTCGATGCTAGTTTCATGGTGAATAGGGATATCTTATGCAAAACTTTTCTGACAAATGTCATGGCTGTTCTATGTGGGACTCCATTTATTTGCCTTCCCTTGGCATTCTAAACGCATCGAATTTGAAGAATAAAAAGTTGATAATACAATAAATTTTCATTCTGAAGCGTGTGTAACAGCCTATTGTATGTTATTTGCAAATGTTATTTGAACTAAAGAGCAAAATGATCCCACATAGTACCTGTGCACTATTTGTTGGTGCTAGTTCAGGTTATCCCCCATTGGATATTGTGGTGGATTATGGTTAGAAGACTGAGGAATTCTGCCAGAGCTACTTTTCCGTGTTTCTATATCAGGGATTTATCATCTACGAAACGGAACCAAGTTGTGGCCCTCTATTTTTGGTAGCGTTCTGTAGAGCGGACTTACAGGCCTACCCATATCTTATCCGTCTATTTGCAAATAGAAACAGTTATTTCATTGAAAATGTTATAGTTACACAGTGGGGGAATCGAGTGGCAATATCAGGCGATTGATGGTGTCGATGTGACATGTGGTTTCTTTAAGCCGAATCTTAGTTAAAAGTTACACCACGTCTAATCTATTGAGAATGTCTTCTGATTGGATGTTATTTTTTAAATTCATTTTTGCTTGAAGCGATCTGAATTCCTCTATTTATGTGGCAATACGTTTGTCCTACATGTGGTTGTAATAGTTTGCCAAGATATCTTGCCAGGTTGTCTGGCTCACCCTGTTGCTAGCACAGCCACTCTGACTGCTGCAGCCCCTAAGTGAATTCTGTATCACTATGTACACTACTGTTTCAGAATTAATTTGGAGCTGATTTTCCTTATTCATGGCATCATATTTTATTGCCTTCTTGTTATTAGAGTGAACCGTTTAACTATCAGTAAATGTTAGCTGCCCCTAGCTTCTCTTTCTCCTGCCTAATAATTTGTATTTTGTTACAGAACCACCATTGGATTATTGCTCTCTTGTGGTAAACCCAAATATCTCCTGTTCAAGCTTGACACCTCGTGTTTCTTTCACAAGACCTAGAGAAACTGAAGAAATAAATTTCTTTCGCTGGTGTTTGCTGCTTTGAGGGGTGGACGTCAAGGACTTACATTCATTTAACACAGAGTTATACTTACTGGATAGGAACCAAATATAACTTAAACATAAAAATTAACCGAAATATTAACTTACACACTAGTTTGCATTCAAATTGTAAGATATTTTGTTTTTAAAGTAAAATAATCACTTGTCAGTTATAAACCTAGTCCACTTTCCCCTATAAAGCCGATAATAAGGTCAGCAGCCATATCGTCATTGGCTATTAAGAGATTGAACATTTTTTTCATGTTTCTTCATTGAACATCAAATACATACAGTTCGTTGAAATGTAGGGGGCATCTTCCCTACGCACTTTCCTGTTAAATGCAAATGTGCAACAATTTATTATGATGAGGAAAAGGAATTTTAATAGTGTGGTAAATTTACTATAGAAATGAATAAAATTGTTTCCCAGAAATATTGTTTTTTTTTTGTACTAATAAGGGTAAAACAAATCTATTTCCACTGGAGTGTGCCTTTATTTCTTCCTGATCTCCATATCCAAAAATGAGGTATTATTGATGCCGGCCTTGTGACATTTTTATTTCCTTGTGAACTTTTTAAATTTAAGTCCTCTCATAGAACAAGTACCGGTACAAGAATCTGAGTAATGATGAGGTAAGTCATACTATTGTACTTGTAATGGATTTGTTTAATCACTTTTGGTTTTGTGGATATTTCTCTATGTACAGTAGGGTGGGTCAAAAACGTTTGGAACTTAAATAGTGAAATAATAAGTTTTGTATTTAAGTCATCATTAGCCATCAAGTTCATTCCATATTTTTATGGTGGTGCAAATGATCTAAAGAGTGCTCTTACTGTTTCTTGTGTCGTGTCTGCACGAATACTCACAACATCTTCCACATAAGCCGGATAGATACCATATCCTTTTAGTACTGAGGCCCTGTGTTAATGGAGGGTGGAGAAATATTCTCACACCTGTCAAGATAGGTACAGGAACAGTATTGTAGAAATGGAAGTCTCCCAAGTTATGTTAAATTTGGAGACATGAACCAAGCCGGTGGGCTCAACGATTTTACAACACAGGTCGCTTATGGGTATTGCTTTCAAAGGCCTGTGTCAAGCTTCGACTGAGTTTATTGCAGGAAGTGCCGCACTCCAAATGAATGCTTCCAAAACTTATTTTCTGGTACATACATATTTTATAACCTAATTGTTGTTTCAGCATTTGTATTCGAGGCTAATAAATTACTGTCATGGTCTAGCAGTAAGAATGGTAGTGTTCCACTCGGCCTGGGTTCGATTTTTCACGGTAAATTTTAATCTTATGAAAGTTGGAACTGGGTGCATTTAGCCTCATGCTCTCGAATTTCAATTAGGAGCGAACATCGTCTGTAGTGTATGATGACTTCCCGGACTCATACACCAGCAAATGCAAGAATGAAGCATTTACCATACGGCCGCCATGAACACGACCGCCAACTACCAACAGAACCTAGATTCATAACATAACACGTTTCATGCGCTGTCTGTTTCACCCGATGCATGTTATTCTTATCCGTCGGCACAGTTTTTGCGAACTTTACGAAATTGCGGAATAAATATCTACGTTCGAGTTAAGGTACTGATTTCTCAGAAAATTTGACAATTCTTTTTTTATAATGAAGTATTCCTTTCGTACGTCATGCAAACTCAGGTTGTGTAACCGCGTGTTCTTCTATTCCTATAGCTTCGGGTCACCCTGTGTTCCGATTTGCGTGGTTATGGTGAAATGAGCATATAAAGTTTTGTTCTTGAGAAGGTATAGCCTATTGTTGTTCCTTCCACACTGCTCTGCAAGGTAAGCAAATATTATTTGTCAGTTTCTTTTTATTTAAGGGAGTAGTTATTGGCGTCTTCACAACATATATGTAACGCATCTTGAAACGGCAATTTAGCCTATCATATCACTTACCATAGGTATTTACAAACAAGGTTACGTCCCTTCAATGAAAGAGGTTCAGTATGACAATGGAACCTGCACGAATTGCTTAATATTTCGAAGAAAGTTACGACAGTGATAGTAATTTTGTTGCGGTATCCGATGATGATGATGATTGAAGTTTTAAGGGGCCTAACATCTAGATTTTCGGCTTTTAATGATGAAGGAGATAGTGCAATTGATAATGAAATGAAAAACTCCTTACAAGTACTACTGACTTGTAATTAGCTTACATAGGAGGAATAAACGAATTTATTTATTTATCATATGGCTTTTAGTGCCAGGAGTGTCCGAGGACATGTTCGGCTCGCCTGAGTCTGTAGCTGCTTCCAGCGGACACCCTAAGGGTGAGCTACAAGTTCTGTTCAATCGCCACCAGATATCAATGACACCTAGTGGTGAACCTTGGAACTTTTGATAGAGCGTTCTGACAAAATCTAACCTAACAATTTTGCTTTACAAAAGTTCAGTCAGTGAAAGGATCTTTTACATGCCATAAATCTATGACATGGGACCGCCGAAGGAAGGCATGCTGAAGGATTTTTAACGCTCTTAAAAAATCAGACGACTTCGGCCGGGTTTGAACCCGCTATCTTGGGCACAGCAGTTCAGCATGCTACCGACTACGCCACCGAAGCCGCTATAAACGAATTAGAAACAGTGAACAGAAATGCTCACAATCCTCGATGAATGAGGTCTGAGGGACTTGGAAAGATAGCCTTAAGTTAGGTACCATCCCGGCATTTGCCTGGAGTAGAAGTGGTAAACCACGGAAAACCACTTCCAGGATAGCTGAGGAAGGAATCAAACCCTCCTGTTACCAGTTTTGCATCACGAGGCTGAGTGTACCCCAATCCACCCCTCAGACCACAATTAAACGTCTTGGCAGAGCAGGGAATGGAACCCAGGCCTCCGTGGCGACAGCCAATACGCAACGAGGCGGACATGTAGGAAAGAGGGCCCTCGCCAAACTCGGTGGAAAAAGGGGAAAACAGACCTAGATAAGGAATTCCTCGCCAACTCAAGCTCGTAAGTGATTCAGGGTGTAGTACTATCGAGGGTGCACTATAAGTGGTGATACACATAACCTGCCTCTTTTAGGGCTTTATACGAAAGGCAGAAGATACCATTAACCCTAATTTGGTAGTACATAAACACAAACCCTCGTAAAATTGACGACTATTTATTTCCACGATGAATAAAATGTGATTGCACACAACATATAATATAAGAAGCACGTATTAACATGTAAAGTTATTTTACAGAGTGTTAACTCCTAGGTTTTCAAGTCCCTGGTGTACCATTTACAGCAGTTAGTGCAAAGATTTGCTCCATGTTCCTTGCAATATGCGCGGGGACATTCGCTGCAGTATGTTGTCGTCATTTGCCTTTTCTGAGCAGGACAGATGTGACAAACAGTTCTTACCAGTATGTATATGACAAGTTCTGCAGTTCTAAATACTTGTTTCATTCAGAATAGTGCTGTAATTTAACTTTGTTACAGAACTTACCTTGGTAAGTTTAGCATACGTTGTCACAAATCGTCGTAAATTTTACGACGCAAGGGTCTTCAATTTGAAATCTACAAACTCGCTCTAACAATGCACGCACACTGACGAAGCTCGCGGTATTGTACGAAGCTACTGAGTAGGACAGCAATGTGGCGCGAAAAGCCTAGCAGATAGAGCTGTGTTGCCAAGTATATGTCGTAGAAAGTATGAGGGATTGTGTTCTAGGGTTAAGAAAATATCTGACACATCGAAGAATGAGGAAAGAAAAGTCCAATTAAGTTTCTACATGACACTTTGGGCATCCCACCGCATAGCCATGCTTGTTAAATCGTGCACCAAGGCCACGTGGCAAGTCTGGAGATAGTAGGTTCGAATCCCGGCGCTGATGGCGGCTGAGTGTGATTTTTTCCACACTCCCTCCAGGCAAATGCCGGGAAGGTTCCTAACTTAAAGCCACAACTGCCTCCTTCCTAATCCTATCCCCAATTTACAAATACACAAATTACTGTAGTACAGCCATCACAATAACACAGGTTGTCACACACACACCCAAATACACGAGTCTATATGACCACAACGTTGCAGCCCCTAAAATAAGCAACAGGAACAGTCTGTAAGTAGTCAAATATCATTTTTACATAAGTTGAAACGGGGACAAAATGCTTTCATTTTCAGATATGAATGAAATACCAAGAATACCCCGACTTCCAATGCTCGCAGTTGTGCCTCGCAGGCTACGCAGACTGGGACGACCGAGGGAAAATTATTTCGATTCATTGTCCGAGGAACAATTTGTGAATAGGTTTCGTTTGGGGAAACAAACCTTTCTTTTTGTCCTCGCAATGATAACCAATGCAATCGAGCATTTCAGTGGCAAGTATGTACTGGTACCTAAAAAGTTCTGATATTAATTGCAATTCCACTTGCGTTTATGTTGAAATAAAAATACGGAATATAATAAAATGTGTAAATTTAAATGAGGTTTTACGCTTCCAGAAATAATGCTTTGTCTCCAATGGAGCAGCTACTGATCACACTCCGCTATTATGCGTGTGGTAGCTTCCAAATTTGTTTGGGGGACTTCTTGGGCATACACAAAGGTAACTGTTTAATTTCAATGGTTCAATTATTTGTCATGCTTGTCATTAATTTGCAAAGATAAAAACATAATAATTGTTCTATATTGCAGGAACTGTGAGTCGTGTTGTTGCACAGGTATCCCAAGCAATAGCGCAATTTAGCCCACGATTTTTTGCCATGCCTTCAGGGGAGGAACTTGCCGACATACAGCACGCATTCATGGCGACAAGTAACTTCCCACGTGTTTTTGGTGCAATTGACTGCACCCATATTTCAATTACGTCACGTGGGGGTAGGGAAGCAGAAAGGTACAGGAATAGAAAAGGGAACTTCTCCTTGAATGTTCAAGCGGTGTGTGACCAAAAGTTACGCTTACGTAATGTTGTGGCACGTCACTCTGGCAGCACCCATGACCAGACTGTCTTCAGTGCTTCTCTACTCTCAGAGCACTGTAGAAGGGGTATATTTAGGAATGGAGTTCTGCTGGGAGACCAAGGTTATGCTTGCACCCCTGTTCTGCTAACACCTATACGAAGACCAGTAGGAGAGCCAGAAAGATTGTATAATGAAGCACATGCTAGGACGAGGAATGCAATCGAGCGGACCTTCGGGGTGTGGAAACGTCGCTTTCCTGTCCTTGCTCAGGGTATTCGTCTACGTCCTCTGCGCAACCTTCAAGCTGTTGTTGTAGCGTGTGCTGTCATTCATAACTTGTGTATGGACAGGGGAGAAGAACATGTCTTTCCTGGTGAGGAAAGTAATGTCCCAGAAGAGGAAAACCATCCAATTCATGGAAATGCAGGGAATTTCCAGACTCGTCAAGAACTTGTTAGGTATTTTGAGGGACTGGTAGAACAGAATCGTAGGTGAAGTGGGTGATTCCAACTTTAAAAATATATTTCCAAAACTATTTAGTGAAGAAACCACCATATAGTAATTACTATTTGAAGACATTATCATTAATATTGTGTAATTTAGATCTTTATTGAAATTTTAAAAAAAAATGGTCACTTCAATGACGTAATATACATACATTTTCATATATGTCGACCAAGCATCGAAATTGGCAAAGATATAAAACTAAATTGTGTAACATTTGCAGATGATCTGGAGAAGCTAAATTCCAAATAATAGAACTTGAAAGCATAGTAAAAGAAGTCGGATTTCAAAATTCGTATGAGAGAACAGAAATAATGCCAACTTTCAAAGCTACAGCTCCAACTATTTTATTAAACAATAACAAATAAATTAAAATTACAAATACATTTCAATCTTGGTGAAATTCTCACTTGGAACTGCAATGAAAAATCATCAATAGAAAGTAGAACATTTATTAAAAGAAGCACAACGAATTACTAGGCCAACATACAAGAACATTACTGTTCCGTCATTGAACCTGAATCGTTATTCTGTCACTTGTATTCTTCAGGTCGTCGAGTTATTATTATTATTATTATTAATAAAAACACCATTCTTGTTGAAATATCATTGAGTCTTAATAGGTCGAAATCTGTGTCAAGAAAGGAAAGATAAAATTACCGAAAAATATATTGCCCAACAATGTTGTATGTCAAAACTCTTTTACGTGAGAAAAAACTATAGGAGAATGATGAAAATCATATGGGTAGATAGGATTACGAATGAATAGGTATTAAGACGAGTGGGAGGGGAGAGATGTATCTGGCGACTGCTAATGAAGGGAAGAGATAGATTGGTAGGACACATACTAAGAAACCCAGGAAAAACTTAAGTTATGGAAGGAAGGGTCGAGGATAGGAACGGTAGTGGTAGACCAAGCTTGGAGTATGTTAAACAGATTGCCTCTGATGTAGGGTGTGATAAGTATGTAGAGATGAAACGATTAGCTCAGGACAGGGAAGCATGGAGTGCTGTATCAAATAAGCCGAAAGACCGAAGATTCAAACAACTACAGCAAGTGAGAATGACACACATTCATGGTGCAGTTGGCTGTTGGTTCTGCAGCTGCTCTAGCTTCGTGGCAAGTATTTTCAGTTCCACTTTTAAACGAGTGGCTTCCTCTTCAAAGTCTCTGATTTTTGCTGAAGAGGCAGCATCGACCGGGTGAAACTTTATAGGATGTTTTGGTACCAACGCTAGCTTGCTTTGTAGTAGTACCTGCTGACAACGTTAAAAACTCTAGCTGTCATCGCGTACGACGATGTAGTAAGAGTTGTACTTCTATAGATGGCAGCAAAATCGGAAAATTGGTGAGTATTCTTGTTAATGTTGTATATTTAATTAATATTTGAATATATATCAATAGTAAATACATATTGCAGTGCTTAGAAAGGAATACAATCGGTTTCGAACAATATTATACGAAGAAATTGAATTATATTGAATCACACATCGATTTTAGTCGATACACTGCGCTCGAAAACGATATCAGATACTATCGATATAATTCAAAGTAAGAGCTGGTGGCTGGTTGTTCCAACGCTTCCCGTAATTCAAACGTGATATTTCTTAATTCGATTGATAGGAAGTACAGCACGGGCAATTAAATAATACTGGTGTGTGATAAGTGCAGCTGTAATTTTGTCTTGCCATTCATTTTTAATATTGTAGTATAGTAGCCTACTCTTTCTATTTGTACATATCTGTGGGGTAGGCCTATGTCATGCTATGTGCTTTGTGGAAACATCCACAACTATTCTGATAGAGCCTATGTTTTCTTCTCTACCTGATATCACAGGGGGAAGAAATCGCCTATTATTAGACCAATTACTAAAATATGAAAGAAAGGAATATAAAGTAGTGGTGGGGGGATAGAGTAGGGGAAAGGGAGGGGTAGGCACGGGCCGGGAGGGGAAAGGAGCGAGTAGGCCAGGTCGGGGACGGATCGCGCTCGAGAGTGCATCGTCACGCCATCTCATATTGTCAGTTGGAACTATTTGCGTCAAGCAATAAGTTGGGGTCAAAATTTTGCATTAAGTTGCAGCTCTACCCATATATCCTCCTTGGGCAGCATTAAGCTCCCGCTCTTTTGCTGCATATTCATAGTTCTCTCGTTGGAGTTTTACATCCCACGTTTCTTGAATAGGTCCTGGAAGAAATAAAAAGTAATAGAACATCCTTGTAGGGGCACTTAAGGACGATTCAGATTCATAGTCCTTAATATGAATATGGTTACATACTTTTCCTTCTGGATCTCAGAGCGGCGTGCATGGGTCTCCGAATAACTTGGCGAGTGTTCTGTAGCCAATCTTCCCCATCACTTCCGGAATTTCCAGCACGGATCTCTGTCGGACACACTAGTGTTGCGTTACTGCAACTGGGAGTTGGTGAGGGTGTTAACACTGGAGTAGGTGCCGAGAGACATACAGATGTATAAGTGCCTGGTGCCGAAGAAGGTGATTCCAACGAGGCTGGTATATACATTGTCTCGGGACACAATGGGCCTGAAATAATGAAAGTACATTCATCACTGTAGGCCCCACTGTATTTCAATGAAAATAACTTGACATACCAAGACATGTACGATACCTACTGTCAGAATCAAAGTTCGGGGGAGCTCCAACTTGAGCATCTGTGGTGCCTATCATGACCAGCACCTTCTCGAAGATTTCATTCACGCGATGAGGGGAATGACCACCACCACCTATATATAGAGTGACAAACCATACATCAATGTTCGAAGTGTTGTAAAACCAATGTAATATGAGCTTAAAAATATACAAGATGTAACTAAAGTCATTTGCCACCTTGTAAGGATGTGTTCTGCAAGAAAATTAAAGCCGAAAAGATTTGCTTTTGAAATAACAAGCTTTAAAACTATGTTTGCCTCAGGTGCAATTCCTAATGCTGTGTATTTAATTAATTATGGCTCTTCATACTCGGGTAACATTAATGGCAACTACTGGGGCAGGCAAAAAAAATATACATTTCAATGACATGTAATTTCTTCCAGGTTATTTTTTTTTGCATGTCCCAGTAGTTGGGATCATAGGCTATTGTATTGATGAACTGAAAAGTGTCAATAACAATATTGGTGAGTGTGTTACAACTGGAGTATGTGCTGAGGTACATACTGATGTGGAAGTGTCTGGTGCCGAAAAAGAAAGCTAGTTCAAATCTATCCTGTAGCATGGATGGATGTTTCTCTCATCACTGTTACATCACAATACTTTACAAATAATCAAATTGAATAACAACGAGAGCTGGTATCAATGTAACTGAAGCAGAACTGAAATGAAAGCCAAAGAAGCACATTTTCACACATATTTCCCAACCAAGTGGGAATTTTAAATATCTATCTTTCATAACCTTCCTGGTGTACAGTTTTACTGTACTGATATTCACACCAAACCATTTTTTAAAGTCTACATAGCCACTGTGCTAAGATAAAATATTAGGTTTCATTGCAGAATACATCTTTAAAATGTGATGAATTGAGTCACCGTATTTTTATGATTTCCATAGGTTCTGCTAATCAATAAACAAACATTATTACAAATAAAGTAGGCCTACTGTAATTAAGCCTATCTAACCTGTGGGTGGATATCTCTCAGTAATTATTTTCTTATGGTAATATTGCCTCCCCTGACTCCGCAACGTGTCCCATTTCTGTCGGAGAGATTCTACACTTCGAGGCGTAGCAGTCTGAGCTGCAAAATTGGATGCGACTCCAAGCCATGCTCTGTCCTGAAATACAAAAAGTCTTGTTAATGGATATAATCAGTGGATAGGAACCTAAACATAAAACTGAGAAGAGATGAGGATTCCCTTCTTAGCCATCCTGGAAGTGGTTTTCTGTGGCTTCCAAATTCTACTCCTGGCAAATGCCGGGATGGTCCTAACTTATGCCCACGGTCGCTACCTTCTCAATTCTCATCTAAATTACAAATGCAAACATAATTAAACCTTTTTTTTTAAATGCAGCCAATGGCCATGTAGGCTACTTTTCTTTTCAGGACGGGTTAGGGAAGGGCTATTGGAAGGAAATGGGCCGTGGACCTATTGAAAGGAACCGTCCCGGCATTTGCCTGGTGGTGAAAATGGGAAACCACGAAAACCATTTTCAGGACAGCCGAGGTGGGATTGGAACCCACGCTCTCCCGATGCCAGCGAGGCACGAGGTAGCGCTTTAGCGCTCTCGGCCACCGCGGCCGGTTAAATAAACATAAGTGAAACATAACGGGTGACACAATGTGCATTAAATAAGTTGAGCGATTTTTAAAATAACCCTACTTACCTTGTCCCTTATGCTGACTGCATCGGTCCTCTTGTTCTCAATAATATCGAGATTCCTTTCGATGCATGAGAGGAGCGTTTGAAATTCAGCCACACTGTAATTTGTTCCACGATTTTTTTTAGTGGTCATGGTGATGGTATCGGCACTAGAATCGCGTATACAAATGTGTCCCTGTTTGAAATTCCAGCCCGAAGTTCGTCAAAGAGAAGCAATTGTTGTTGTTGTTTGTGTTGCGTTGCTGGACACAGAAGCTTCTTCGCCCAATAACATCCGGCATGGGAATAGTCTACAGTAGCCATCGCAGTAAAATGCCGCAGCAAATTGGTCCATATGTTCAAAACCACTAATCTCTTGAACTTCGTTTATCACATTGCAACTGATGTCCACATTATCCTCTTCACTATCGAAGCTGATCTTTAGCACTGATGTCTAAATTTATATAATTATCGCACACGCCAAATATGAGAAATCAGGGAAACAAGATCCATCCGTATATGTATATGGGTGACCAAAAAACCGAAAACCACACCCAGGAGCACCAGAAAGATTAACGGGAAGGACCCCCTAAGAGCCCACCTAAGATTTTACAATTGAAATGGAAGGTGATCCAAATATGACATAATAGCATCCACCAATGGAACTGTAGGACTATGTACAAGTGACGCGATGTTTAACGGCAAGGGATAAGCAAGTCGCCTCAATTTCTCCAACATAATGTCCCGCTGCGGATTGAAGGTTTCGCACTGAAACAATATGTGATGTAAAGTACCTCGTGCCCTACCACATACACACCTATCATTGTCCCTGAGATGCATGCGCTCCAAAGCTACTGGTGTAAGAGCGTGCTGGAACCGCATTCGAATGATGGTAATAATATGACGCCGCGAATATTTTCCGACCCGGAACCAAGGCGCTGTAGTTACGGATGGTTTTATTAAGAAAAAATGTTTTGCTTTACATTTTGCTATCTCGGTCCATTCATTTTGCCAAGCACTAACGACTCGCTGATGAATTATCGGTACTATATCCGGATACGGTATCCCGATATTATACACTGTTCCCTGACCGCATGCCGCATTCTTAGCCCAGAGATCGACTGTTTCGTTTCCTGCTATATGACAATGCCCAGGAATCCACATGATGACCACGTCTTGTCCTGTGAGGGTGAATGTATGGAAATATTGCACTATTTGGTAGAGATACCAATTATTTGAGTGCAGAAAATGAGGTAAGGCATTAATAACACTCAAAGAATCCGTGCATATTAGCGCGTGATGTAAACGATGGGCATGAATATAGTGACAAGCCTGGCGTATAGCAAAGAGTTCAGCTGTAAAGATTGTAAGATGAGGGGGGAGGCAATAAGTGCGACTAACCTGTAAATCAGGAGAGTAAAAAGCCGACCCCACGCGATCCGGTCGAACCATCTTTGAACCATCCGTATAAAAAATCTTATAATCGGAATACAAATCCTGAATATCTCGAAATGCACGAGAAATGATATTCGGATGATGCTTGAACATTTGAAATAGCAATGGAAAGGAATTATGCAGAATCTTAGGTTGGGTATGCAAAACCTTGTAGGGGATTGTATATGGAAGTGCTAAACGGGTTTGTAACACATCCTTCCTGAAGGGTTGTAAAATCTCATAAGCTATGACCAGTGCCGGTTTATGTGAGCGATCTAAACGATTTTGTGCGTAATATTCCATCAGAAGTTGTAATTTAGAGATAATCGGAGACGCCACTAACGACAATTTGTAGGCCAAATATTTGCCCGCTATAAATGTGCGTCGATGTGACAAAGGTAACTCACCGGCTTCCACCAACAATGCACTCGTGGGGGTGGAGGCCAAAGCCCCTAGAATGATGCGGATGGCTTTATATTGTAGTCTATCTAACATTAACAAGCGACTGTTCGCCATTAGATCGTAAAAGAAACTGCCGTAATCTAATTGTGAACGAATAATGTTCTTGTACACTGTCAATAATAATGCGGGGTCCGCACCCCAACGACGCCTTGTCAAAGCTCGAAGGACCTGTAACCGTTTTTCGATTTTAACTTCAAGATATTGCACCTGCCGTGTCCACCGGAGTTTATCATCAATATAAATGCCTAAATATTTGATATTGCGCACAACATCTATGGTACCCTGTCGAAATAAAATAGGGCTCTGATCGTACCGCCGTTGATGCGTGATAATTATAGCCGAGTTCTTACCCGGAGATGTTTCCAAGCCATGATTACTTAGCCATTCATGGGCTAGAGTTAATGCAAGATATAAATCTGTTCGACATTGATGCAACGAGTCACGGGAACAATAAATCATAAAATCATCCGCATATTGTATGATACGGGCATAAGGCAAAATCACCGCTTCTAATTGTTGAGTATAAATGGAAAACAGAAAACCACTAAGTATGTCCCCTTGCGGCAAGCCCTGAGACGTCTGACGGTGGTCCAGCTTCCCCTCGGGGGTACGTAATATGAGACGCCGATGAGTTAAAAAATTGTGAACAATACAAAGAAATGGAGAGGGGAAATGAAGCTCCTGCAGTTTCCGTTGTAAAATCATGGGATCTACTGCATCATACGCCCCCTTAATATCCAGACAAACAGCAATAGTATGATGTTTACGTCCTTTAGCTAATAACACATCAGTTAAGAAAATCGAAATAGCATCGACAGTACTGCTACGTTTACGAAATGCGAATTGATACTTAGAGAATAAGTTGTAATATTCCATACACCATTGCAAACGTTGCAATAATACTTTTTGAAATATCTTCCTCACACAGGAGCCTAAATTGATCCCACGATAATTCTGAGGGTCACGTGCGTCCTTCGAGATTTTTAAGATAGGCAGGACCTCAAAGATATTCCACTCAGTGGGAAACGTGCCAAAACGTAATACTTCATTATATACAGAAATAAGTATCTCGAGTGCCTTGTCTGGAAGATAGGCAACCATCTGATATGTTATAGAATCGACACCAGGACTTGTCGATTTCGTACCTCGAAGAGCAGATTGAACTTCCGCGTGCGTTATAGGTTGCAGTAGAACATGGAAATGATCTGAAGCTGTATAAGACGGAAGCGGGCCCATATTGATAACTGTATCTGGCGTGAGATTTATATAAAATTCTTGAAAACCCTGCCGGCTAAGTCCTGTAGACGGCCCCATATAACGAGTATTGGACAAACTTTTGATGGTAGACCATAACTTAGTTAAAGAGGTTGTGGCATTTAATGAGCTGATGTGATTCTTCCATGCGTCTCGTCTCTTTTCATTAAATACTCGTTGGATCGTGGCTGTGACGCGCTTATACAAGATATAATTGTCATGTGTACCATGTTTCCGATATTTTCGTAAACACGCCTTCCGTCTTTTTACTAGTAAGGCGCACTCTGCATCCCACCACTGTATAGTCCCAGGGCGTTGGAACCTACTATACGGAATGGAACGCTTCGGGTGATAACAATCCAAATATTGTTGAATAAGGTGATACAAAAGAGAGTATTTCTGACGTGGGAGGGGTGGGATACGGCCCAGATTATCCTGAATGAATGTCTGAAAGAGGTCGAAATCAAAGTATTTTAAAGAACGAGTTATTTTAGTGCCCCGGTGTATCGATGGTGCGACCCCAGTGCGATCATAAAAAATTAAAATAGGGAAGTGATCACTCTGATGCGTGTCCCCGATCGTGCTCCAATCTAATTTATGCGACAAGTCCGGGGTAGTGAGGGTTAAATCTACCGCACTTTTTGGACTGCCCGGGGGTGTCAATCTCGTAGGAGAACCGTCGTTTAACACATTTAAGGAAAATGTGGCAATCGCATGAGCAATATGTCTACCTTTAGCATTTGTTCGTTCACTGCCCCAGAGGCCATGGTGTGCATTAAAATCACCTAGGATAACATGCTTAGATCTTTGTGACACGTATTTAAAATACATGTGCCACTGTTGTTGCGTGCCCTGAACACGTGGTGGGCAATAGATATGACTAACATATATATCCCCCACCCGAAAAAATTGATGATAACAAAAAGGGAGGTGATACGGCAAAGACAGCGGAGTAATTTGTAAATCCGATTTACAGAGGGTTATTAAGCCTCCGTATCCCGGACCATCTTCACGAAAGACCGTATAATTGGGAATTTGAAAACGGTAATGTGGGTATAGCCACGTTTCTTGGATAAAAACGATCTCAGGGTGATATGTCGATATTAAATGAAGCAATTCATGCTTCTTATTTACCACACTCCGACAGTTCCATTGCAGCAGCCACATCCTTCACCTATGAACGACATGAGATGAAGAAAGAGACGAAACGAATCAACCCAAAAAAACTATTGACAAAGTGCACCAGTGCCCCTTGGTAGTGGTTTTTCGAGGGGTGGAAGTAATGGCAGTATTTTATCTAATAACTTTTTAACACAGTGCGCCCACTGTGCATTGTGGCCTAAAAGCTCCATGAGTTCTGTAAATTCGTCTAGGATTTTTTGAGTAGGAGCAGTTTTATCGGGCCCCGAATCGGGCTCCAGTCGCCGGACACCGGATGTGCCCGGTTCGCTGGGCTTCTCAAGTGGTGATATCCGTTCCACGCTTGGGGTTTCTATCAGTTGCAAATATGCCGACCTATCATATCCCAAAGGTGTAATCAATTTCGGAGCCGGATGTACCAACTCTGAAAATTTACGCTTACGCGGAGGATCAAATCGTTGCCCACTAGGTGATGCTGCCAAAGGGGGGAATTGTTGGGGAAGTGCTAAAGGGTGAAAAGGGGTACTTGTCTGGCGCTTCACAATTTCATTATATGATTTGTTTTCAGTACACATCAGCCTCTTTATCTCTATTTGCTGCTGATGCACCTCACAGCGCACCGCCCCTGCCATATGATTGCCTTGACAATTAACGCACTTGAATATCACTTCTTTGCAGTCACTCGTTAAATGCTCCTGCGCACATTGTCCACATCTAGGTCCCCGAGCCCTACAGTGAAGTTGCACATGCCCGTACCTCTGGCACTTCTGACATCGAAGAGGTGAAAAAATGTACAAACTTACTTCTAAGAGAACATTGAAGATGCTGACATGAGTAGGCAAGTTTTGAGTTTCGAAAAAAATTTTCACCGTGCCCGTTGCTATTTTTTCCGATTTTCCATCTACGGTTTTAGTACGAAAAAAACGTTGTAAACGTACGATAGGTACAGGAGAGTCAATGAAACGCATTAGTTCCTCCTGCGTAAGGGAGGTATCTACCCCCCGAATGAGTCCCACTCGTTGTATGCTTGACGATGGTATAAAGGCCATCATATTTCTATCCTTTAACACCGGATGTTCCAAAAATGAATTGGCATCTCGTAGTGACTTAAATTGAACTTGAACCCGATTGCGCCCTTTTCGTTGGATTTCTTGAATTCCTGGGATTTTACGTTCATAAAACAACCGTCCCAAGGCCATTGGATGCAAATGTCCAATCGCTTGAGGCTCAACGCCTTGAACGAAAACTATATACGGCCCCGTATGATTTGAGTAGTAGCGATAGTCACTAGGAGGAGTACGAGGTTGTACAGGGGTTTGGACCACAGGAATAGCCCGAACTTCCGACATTTTAGTGTTCTCATGTTCATCCACAATATGCATTGATTCAATGTTGGCGTAACCATCAATAATAACCGCCGATGGATTATCCGGTGGGAGGCCTATTTGACCTCCCCCACTCTTCTCCGACATTGCGGCGAAGAATTTCCGAATGTATAGTACTTACATAAATCGTCACCAAGCACAAGGAAATAAAGACGAAAACAACACACTTAAATATGGAGAGCAAATCGCACACCACACCGCTCACCGCACACACAAACACCAGACGAAAGCGACGGATATGTTGCTGCGTTCACAGCGGACGAGCGACTGAGAAGCAATTAATGACAAAATTATCCAAGAAATTGTTCCGTGTATCTTCTTTGTTTATATATTTACGTCATAGAATAAAGAAACGATCATGATATTATTCTTTACTCCTTGCTTCTTACCAAGTTTTATATTGCCAACAGCTGAAAACATTTTCGAACATGGCCTACTATAAGGTGCAGTGTTTTGTTAGACAAAACTAGTTTTAAATAGCTGGTGCAACACGTAAAATACCAACAGACGGTTAGTAACCAACAGGCTGTTACACAACAGAAGTTTGCATGACGTATAAAAGGAGATGGAACAACTGGCCCTAAGTCTACAAATGCGATGAACTTTCTCTTATCTTTCCTTATTCTACCTTCAAAAATCAGCCTAAAACTCAGTATAGCTTCCCTTGTTCCTACATTTACCCTGAAACCAAACTGGTCTTCACCCAACTCCATTTCTATCTGGCTTTCCATCCTCTTGTAAATTATTCTAGACAGGGTCTTTGAAGCATGAGTAATCAAGCTGATTGTATGGTAATCTTCACATCTGTCAGCTCCTACTTTCTTCAGTTTAGGGATGATAACATTTTTCTTGAAATCAGAGGGTACCTCACCTGTGTCATAAATCCTACACACCAAGTGAAATAACCTGACCAGACCATCATCACTTATGCAGCGTAGCAACTCAATCAGTATTGTATCATCTATGTCCGGTGCTTTGTTCCTGCTTAAGTCTTCCAAAGCTCTGTCAAATTTTGATCTCAATATTAAATCAACGAAGTTTAGGGGCAACGGACAGTTAAATTCTATGCATTGTTCTATTACATTTTGTAGAATAAATATTTGTTCGAAAGCCAGCCTGTTCTTCTCGCAGTCTACACCGAGAATCATTGTGGAATATTGTGAGCCTATATGGAATTCCCTACCATTTAATCTATGTTTTCAAAAACCTCTATCTAGACTTACAAGCGACCGAGAAATCAAAAGGAGGATTGGATTGACGTGGGGAAAATTCTGGAGCCTAAGCTTCATCCTTATGGACAAATCATTGAGCCCTAAATTAAGATTCGATGTACTTCAAAGCTGTGTCATCCCAGTGTTAATCTATGGATGCCAAACTTGGTCATTTAGTAAATGTCAGACAAGACTGCTCCAGATCTGTCAATGGAAAGGAGAATCCTAGGAGTTAAACTAAGCGACAGAATCAGTAACACGGATCTGAGAAAAAGAAGTGGGTTGTAGGACACAACAACAAGAACTCGGCAACTGAAATGGCGCTGGGGTGGACACATATCAAGAATGAACCAGGATAGATGGGCCTACTCCACGACTATGTGGGATCCAAGAGCTGGCAAGAGAAGCAGAGGACGCCCCAGTCGCAGATGGTCGGACGAATTTAGGTTCGAGGCAGGTGTTACGTGTACCAGAAATGCCAGGGATAGGAAGCTATGGAAGGAAATTCAGATCAGTGTAATAGTGTAACAATGTAAATACCGTAATAAGGGTGTGTGTTAATTTATTTTTTATTAATGTGTGTCAATATGTATTAGGAAAGACATCTCTCAAGAACTGGCCCCTCTTGGGAGACTATTTGAGCCACCCCCTACCACTCCGGTAGGTGCCCATCAGGGATCTACAGGCTTATCTTATCTATCTAGACTCGAGCTGTTGTATAAGAACAGAAGATAGGAACACCCCTTTCTTTAGCATTCTCACAGGCGTCAGACAAGGATGCATTTTGTCACTATTCCTATTCATATTGGTCATAGATTTTGTAATGAGAAAAGCTATGGACAATCCCAATATGGGGATACGTTGGAATGAGCAATCTAGGCTAACGGATCGGGATTTTGCTGATGACATGGTTCTTCTGGCAGAAACACCACAAAGTTTACAATTAATGACAACCAAGCTGGATGGAATGGCCAGTTCTGCTGGACTACAGATAAATGGTGACAAAACAAATAATATGTGCATACAAAATGGGAATGTATCTACACAAATTATAGTGCAACAGAAGATTCTACAAGATGTTGACCGATTTTCATATCTTGGCAGCCTTATCTGTTGTAATGGGGACGTAGATGCAGACATCAGCAGAATTGGGAAAGCTTCGGCAATCTTTCAACGAATGCGGTCCATATGGCAATTAGACTCTATAAGTATGTCCACAAAGATTTGGCTATATTCCTCTATCATCTTACCGATCGCCATATATGCATGTGAGACCTGGAAAATATCAGTAAAATCAGCATACAAGCTCAACGTTTTTCACCAACGATGCTTGAGGCGAATTTTGAAGATCAATTGTTGTGGCCACATAACAAATAATGAAGTACTGAGAAGAAGTGGTCTACGCAGCTTGTACAAAATCGTTGCTCAAAGGAAAATGAAGTTCGCGGGATATGTTCTACGTATGAATGATAGAAGGATACCCAAATCAACACTGTTGTGGAAACCAACGGAAGGATACCAAAGTAGAGGAAGACCTCGTAACACCTGGAAACAAACTTTTGCAAAGGATCTTGAATGCATGGATATGAACTGGGAGGAAGCTGAACACCTGGCAGCTGATCGAGTTCGCTGGAGGAAACTTGTTGCCTGATATGCTACCTAGCATTGGAGGAACTAAGTCTAAGTAAGTACTGGAATCAGACGGCTTCAGTAAAAGTAGATTGCACCAGTACCGGTAGTGTAGAAAATATACAGTAACACAAGGAGTGAGACAAGTCTTATGCTATATCTCCACATCTTTTCTATATCTACTCTGAGGAAATATTTTCTGAAGCACTGGAAGGAAAACAGGAAGGTATTTTTAATGGATGAACCATAAATGATTTGCAGTATGCAGACGATACAGCTCTACTTGCAACAAGTGCTGAAGATCTACAAACCATACTAAACTCTGTAGTACAACACAGTGCAAGAGCAGGTCTGAATTTGAATACAAAAAGGACAAAGGTAATGGTTTTGAACAAACATGTAATTCCACCTGTTAATCTTACTGTAGCTGGGACAACACTGGAACAAGCTCAACACGTGAAATACCTTGGATGCATACTTGATCATTATTGGAATAGTGCTATCCCGCATTGAATTGGCTAGAGCTGCATTCATGAAAATGAAAGAATTACTGTGCAACAGAGACATTAATATTGCCCTTCGTCTCCATTTACTATGGTGTTACATTTTTTCTATCCTGCTGTATGGCAGTGAAGCCTGGACCCTCCCCACGGAGAACGCCAGTAAAAAACTTCATGCCTTTGAGATGTGGCGCTATTGGCGCCTATTCAGAATGTCATGGATCGATAGAGACGTAACATGGAAGTGCTGGAACGCCTGCATAAAGAACAGAAGGATTTGCATTACACCAAACAGAAAAAACTTGAATACTTTGACCATATCATTTGCAATGATAAATATAAACTCCTACATATCATAATTGAAGGTAGGAGAGGTCGAGGAAGGAGGAGAATATTTTGGCTGAAGAACCTACGCGAATGGTATGGAATCAACACTCCTGCACTATTCCAAGCTGGTAAAAGAAATCGCCCTGATGACAACCACCATCCAATGAGATTGGCAGATGACCTCGTAGTTTCGCCCCTTAAAACATCAATAACTAACATCCAATGAGGGTATGGCACAAGAAGAAGAAGTGTACTATACCAACTAATAAACCCAATGGTGCTATCCCGCATTGAATTGGCTAGAGCTGCATTCATGAAAATGAAAACATGGATTAAAGTTTCTTTGTAAATTGTATCAATATACATAATTATGTAATACTAGCAGTAGTGCCCGGCTTCACCCAGTGGATTTGTTTGTTTTACGGATGACAATGAATACTACTACAAAACTGGCACATGATACTTAAACTAAACTTTTTGTGGTGGTGGTGGTGGTGGTGGTGGTTGTAGTGAGGGTAATATGCAGTACAGTATAATGGACGTAACATTTAGATCATTTTCCCCTAATGATAATAATGAATAGGGAAACGGTTATTTACTAACTACAGCACTGACACATGTAATTTACAAACAAATTTCTAAAAATGATTAGAAAGAGGAGTAAGTGAAATAAAAGTAACTGTCTAGGGCCTATATCTCATTGTCTGTTAGAAATGTAGAGGCCAATAGTGTCGTCTTTTGACGCAGAGCGCCATAGGAAAATAATCAGAACACTTTGGAAGCAATAGAAATAATAGTATCATTTATGGCCACATAGCGCTCAACGATAAGTTTCGGAATAAATTACGGTAAATTTGAAAGCACCCACGCTTATTGCAGCTGATAACCTCAATGTATTGCACCAACACCATTGCACTTATACAGATGCATAATATGTTCATGATGATAACAGTTTTAAGGGACAAAAGAAATCTTTTTGCACTAATTACTCCCCGTGACTGCAATTTATAAGCAGCACATGATTTAACTATTTTCGCCATTCTGCACCAGAACACTGGTAGGGGCGACGTGATACAGCCCGAATTGTCAGTCAACAAAAGACTTATTGAAATACAGTTACACTACTACGGACATGAATGATTCTAGGGCCTTAATACATGGTTTTAAAGTTCAGTTTGTTTGTTATTCTAAATGTAGGGAATGGAGAGCGTTGTCCAAAATATCAAGTGGACAGTGTTATCAGCAGAGTTTCAAAGTGTATGTAAAATTTGGTGCAATTAGGAGAAACGGTGTAGATTTGTGATAAAGGGCCTAAATGCAGGAAATGGAGTGGTCTGTCCGACATTTAAAGTGGACAGTGTCACCCGCAGGGTTCCAAAGGGTAAGTATACAAAATGTGATTCAGATCGGTGAAACGGTGTAGATTTGTGCCAATGGACCTAAATGCAGGGAATGGAGTGGTGTGTTCAAAATTTCAAGCAGACACTGTTACTCGTCGGGTTCCAAAGTGTAGGCCTAACTATGTGAAATTTGGTTCAGATCGGTGAAACGGTGTAGATTTGAGCCAAATGGCCTAAATGCAGGGATTGGAGTGGTCTGTCCGAGATTTCATACTGATAGATAGATAGATAGATAGATTTTTATTAATTCCATTTGATCAAATACATGCATTCAATACATTTTTGATATAGGACACGTCAGAATTTACATGCATAAAATAAAAGAACTAACAGGTATATATTACTAAGATTATAACTATTTATAACTTATTATAATAGCAAATCTTAATAGATACAATCTTATTGCACAACTATTTACACCTCACTCTATTATCATAATATGAAAACTTAATTCTATAAATACAACATACAGCTAGGTATTAAAATGAAATTAAAAAAGTAAAATATAGTTATAGATTCCATCACTCCTATACGCTAAATTATTCAACTACTGAGTAAAAACAATGGCACTGCAGATAAGCTTTCAACATTCTATCAAAGGTTTTTATTTTTGGGGCCAGTTTTATATACTGGGGTAGTTTATTGTATAATTTAACTCCAGTGTGAAAAGTTCCTTTTTGATGTATGCTTGTGTGTGTGTGTGAAATATGAATGTTTTGATTTTGTCTTGTGTTATGCCTATGAACATCATTGTTTGTTTTAAGAAAAACATCTTTATTCATTAAATTGTTTTTAAAAAACATAATACTTTCAAAGATATATATGCAGGGCAGTGGGAGAATGTTTAAATCTTTAAACAGAGGTCTACATGATTCTCTAGAGTTTACATTTGCCATAATTCTAATCGCCCTCTTTTGTATCCTAAACGTGCTTAGTACATCTGGCGACATACCCCAAAATATGATCCCATATCTTAAGTATGAATGGAAATAAGCAAAATAAGTATTTCTTAATGTGTGCATGCTAGTGCAGGTTTTCAAAATACGTAACGCAAAGCACATCGACTTCAGTTTAGTATTCAGATATTGTATATGTTTATTTCATTTCAAGTCTTGTTGTATCCATAGTCCTAAAAACTTTGTTTCCGATTTATTTTCTATTTGATGACCATTTAATGTTATATTGGGCATCGCAGGATTCCTATTCTGTATAGTGTGGAAATTTAGACATACTGTCTTTTTATAGTTTATTATGAGGCGATTATCTTGTGACCATTTGGTTAACTCTCCTGTAACGGAGTCAGCAGACTTCTGTATGACCTGTTTAGTTTCACCTTTTATTACGAGTGTTGTATCGTCCGCAAACAAAATTTCCTTATGTGAATGAACGTTCTGTGTTATATCATTGATATATAGAAGAAAGAGTAGTGGGCCCAAAACCGATCCCTGGGGTACTCCAAATTCAATAATTCCCTCATTGGACAATGTTTCATTAAGTAATTTGGTTCCATCATCCTTGTGTCTCAAGCTTACTATTTGTTTACGCCTTGTTAAGTAAGACTCTATCCATGTATTAGCTAGACCTCTAACACCATATTGATTTAGTTTGGTAAGGAGGATTTTATGGTCAACAACATCAAATGCTTTCGATAAATCCAAGAATAGGCCAGTTACATGTTCCTTATTGTCAATTAATTTCAGTATACTATTACTACATTCGTAAATTGCTGACTGTGTAGATTTTCCGTTCTAAATCCATGTTGTGAGTTTGATAATATTTTATTTTTTTCTATGAAACTTATCAGTCTCTTATACATAATTTTTTCCACAATTTTTGCAATACCAGTTGGTAAGGTAATAGGACGATAGTTATCTAATTCATCTTTTGAACCGTTTTTGTGCACTGGAATTACTTTTGATAACTTCAAAATATCCGGGTAAGTTCCTGAGAGAATTGAACTGTTTATTAAGTGCGTAAGTGGATTTATTATATTTTCTGCACATTTCTTTAAAATTGCATCAGGGATGCCATCAATGCCAGCACAGAATTTATTTTTTAGCTCTTTTATAACTATTCTTACCTCTTCACTTGTGACATGATTTATAAATAAAGAATCACTGCATATATTCATTTTATTATTAGAATTTAGTGTATTTACCTGTGATTTATTTATTAATTTTTGTGGAATTTCCAGAAAATAGTCATTAAAAGTGTTTGCTATTTCCTCTGGATTATTAATCACTTTATTATTTCTGGTCAGTGTAATGTTCCTTTGTATTTTAGCAGATTTTCCAGTTTCTTTCTTTATCACGGACCACATAGCCCTGTTTTTATTAGATGATTGGGAAATAAAATTATCATTATGCATTTTCTTTGCTAGTCTTATTACCTTATTTAATATGCTAGTTTATTTTTTGTAGTATAAATTGAATTCAGGTGTTGTGTGGTATTGTTTATATAATTTGTGTAGAAATTTCTTTCTTTGACATGAATTTATAATCCCTGTTGTTATCCAATTGCTAGTTTTGTTATTTTGAACAGTTCTTCGTTTAAAGGGGAATGCTATTTCAAAATAGTGTTTTAGGGTACTGTTAAATGCATTAAATTTATCATTTACATTTTCTAGTTCATAAATTTCTGACCATGTTTCCTTATTTAATAAGTCATTGAAATATGTAACATTTGATTCAGTGAATGACCTGCACTTTGATTTTACTCCATTATCATTATTATTGATTACTTCGGATACTTCAAAACTCAGTATTTGTCCATGGTGGTCACTAAAACCCGGACAATAGACTTCTATTGAATGGTGATATTTATCTGTATTTATAAAAATTTGATCAGGAGTGGTTTTACTAAATTTTGTTATTCTTGTTGGTGTATTAACTGTAGGTTCCAGTCCATAGGAAATTAGTAACTGTGTTAATAATTCACAATTTCTATCAAGTTTTAAGTAATCCACATTTACATCCCCACAAATTATTATATCGAAATTTACTTTGCTCATGTTATTGAGTAACAATTCTAATTTATCTATAAATAGATGAAACTTTCCTGACGGAGAACGGTATACGCATACAATTATTAACTTAAACTGCTGAATTTTTACGGCAGAGAATTCAAAATCCTGTTCCATAATTAGATACTCATAAGCTGTTATCTGTTCATGATCTAAATTATTTCTTAAGAAGAAGTTACTCGAAGGGTTCCTAAGGGTAAAAATACAAATTTTGGTCCAGATCGGTGAAACGGTGTAGATTTGTGCCAAAGGGCCTAAATGCAGGGAATTGAGTGGTCTGTCCAAAATTTAAAGTGGACAGTGTTACCCGCAGTGTTCCAAAGGGTGTGTATACAAATTTTGGTTCAGATCGGTGAAACGGTGTAGATTTGTGCCAAAGGGCCTAAATGCAGGGAATGGGGTGGTCTGTCCAAAATTTAACATAGCCTAAACTACCCCGAATCTAGCTATCATATAAAAAAAGAATTTTTTGAATCCGACTGGTAGTTCCAGAGATTAGGACGTTTAAACACACAAACAAACGCACAAACTCTTCAGCTTTATTATATTAGTATAGATATTCACAATCCAGGACAGTTACCCAAATAATTAGTTACCATTGAGAAGTAGAGAGGGTGGTAAATAAATTACGATGTGACAAAGCGGCAGGGATAGATGCAATTCGGTCAGAAATGGTGAAGTATTGTGGGAAAGCACGGCTGAAATGGTTGCATAGGATAATCGAATTGGCATGGGTTTTAGGAAATGTACCCTCTGACTGGACAAAAGCAGTAATCGCCCCAACTTATAAACAAGGTAACAGAAAAGATTGCAATATTATTGTGGCATTTCTTTGATAAGTGTCCCGGGCATTGCAGAAAGGAGGGTTCGATCATTGGCCGAGAGTAAGATGGATGAAAACCAGCGTGGCTTTAAGTCGCAACCGGCCGCGGTGGCCGAGAGCGCTACCTCGTGTCTCGCTGGCATCGGGAGAGCATGGGTTCGAATCCCACCTCGGCCGTCTTGAAAATGGTTTTCGTGGTTTCCCATTTTCACTACCAGGCAAATGCCGGGACGGTTCCTTTCAATAGGTCCACGGCCGATTACCTTCCATAATCCCTTCCCTGACCCGTCCTGAAAAGAAAAATACATGGCCGCTGGCTGCAATAATAAAATTATTATTATTATTTAGATCGCAACAAGGATGTCAAGATCAATTATTTAGTATGCACCAAGTTATAGAGGAATGTTACAAGAGGAATAGACATTTGTGTTTTGTAGATCTAGTAAGAGAAGACATACGATAGAGTACCCAGGGTGAAGATGCTGACTATTTATTTTTTACATGGACTATTTGCTGAAGGGCATAAACTGGTTGGTTGGGATTCAATTACATGGAAACCAGCATTCTGGCCTATGCCGATGACTTGGTTGTGATGACAGACTCCGTCAAAAGCTTACAAATCAAAATGTTAGAACTTGAACATAAATGTAGGAAATAAGGTAGGTATGAAAATCAGCATTTCATAAATGATGGTTATGCCGGCAAGGAAGAAGCACAAAAAAATAGCATGTCAAACAGGAGGAACTAAATTGGAGCAGGTGGAACATATTAAGTACCGGTACTTAGTCTGTGTATTCTCTCAGGATGGTAGTATGGGAAAGGAAATAGAGTCAAGGTGCAGAAAAGCCAATGCAGTGAGTACTTAGTTGTGATCTACAGTATTTTGCAAGAAGGAAGTTAGTGTAGCAATGAAACGCTCCCTATATCGCTCAGTATTTAGTTCGACCTTGCTGTATGGAAGCGAGAGCTGGGTAGATTCAGGATATCTGTTACATAAGCTAGAGGTAACTGACATGAGGGTAGCTTGAATGATTGTTGGGACAAACAGGTTGGAGCATTGGCAGGAAGGTACTCATAATTAAGAGATAAGGGCTTCGTTAAAAATTAGCACGCTAGATGAAGCTGTTTGTATGAGCCAACTCAGATGGTGGGGTCATGTGAAAAGAATGCAGGAAGAGATATTACCAAAGAAGTTAATAATTTCAGCTGTAGAGAGAAAGAGAAGCACAGGTAGACCTAGGAGGCAATTTCAAAGTGAGAGGTGTAGAAGAAGAGAAAGCCGCAGTGCTGACTGCTAATACGGGATCATGGATCTAACTTGTTCGCAAACAGAGGCTTGCAGACTAGACTGGATACTGATGGGCAAAACAGTCTCAAATGAAAATGAATGTATGTACTTTTATTTTTTTAACTTTATTGTTCACATTGGACCACTTGAACTGTTCTATGCACTTTTCTTAGAAGGTTGTACTGTTTGCTTCTTGCGATGCACCCAGCAACTCTTCATTCGGCCCAATCACAATTTTCTCATTTCATCTGAATCTTACCTTAATACAGACATCACAATAACATGTTTTTATTCTGGTATCATACAAAAGTTCACAATAACAATATTCTAGCTCCTAAACAGGGCCGGTCTTAGGGGTTTCAGCGCCCTGTGCGAAATTCGATTTTGCGCCCCTCAGTGCGAGGCGAGTTGCCTAACTCTGGCAAAAATTATGAGTATCATAAAAAGGAATCATGAAAATTTAAAGTATGAAATGCAGGCAAAGGCAAGGCACCGAATTATCGGATGAAATTAAATAAAATGAACCTAAAGTACATTTACCCATTTACTATATTACTTGAACAAGCTTTACTTGCGTTGTAGTAAGGGTATAGTCAAGGTAACATACAAAATATCGGCTGTACGCTCGCATGATGCAAAAATATGGACTTTATCTAATAGGTGATGCGTAACATATTACAATAACTATTTTTTCAGTTGTGATGCAAAATGTCAACATAACAAAATCACTGGAAAAATACACTTACAGGAATCAAGCTTTACTAATTCAAACAACTATGACACAGAGGAAAAAACACACTAAAACCCAAAACCTTATGAGAAGGGAGCTTTCCGTGCTTTGACTGAAGCAAACTGTTTTACTAACTGGGCTAAATTGAGTGAACGTGCAAAATCGTTGTGTATTGAAATTAATGCAAGTTTTGACAGTCTCTCTTGGCCCATTGTAGCACGCAGGTAGGTTTTAATCAACTTCAATTTTGAAAAGCTACGTTCACCCGAAGCGACAGCTACCGGCAAGGTTAAGAGAATTCGCAAAGCTACATCGACGTTTGGAGAAACGTCAATCATATTCGTGCAGTAAATGAACTGCAACGCAGCGCGAGTTTTTTTTTTTGCGTTTGGTGGTAGGCATGGGCTCAAATGTTGCAGCTCAGAACATAGATCCATCCCACTTATGTCAGACTCATTATTTCTACTGGAAAGCTGCTTTTGCAAGTTCAAGCAACGGTCCATGAGTGGTCTACTATCTTTAATAGCCCCAGGCAGCGACTTTAGATCGTACAAAAATCCCCATGTATCGAAATGCTCTTTAAAGGAAAAGAATCTCTTCCTTACAGACTTTAAAGCTACCGTTATGAGTTCGTCAAAGAAACATTTTTTGAAGAGTCGTTGTAGCTTCACTTAGACTGAGATTCAGCCTCTGTCAGCTCCGGCTCCGACTCTGACTCAGAACTGTCACTCTCAGTGCCTGACTCGATGACTCGGTCCGAGTCATCTTCCTCAATCAACCGTTTAGGGGGTCTAGTCTTCCTTTTCCGTCTACCTTCTTCGAGCTCAAGAGACACAGACGTAATGATTTCTTTAGCCGAAGTTATAGCGTTTTCATAGCCTTCTTGAGAATATTTTCCAAGGTACGCGATACAACCTTCCGCGAAAGAAGACGCCTTTTGTATATCAATTGCTTCTGCTTGCATGGCTTTGCTAACTATGTTTACTTGAAACAAAATATTTTGCCATACTACAACAGCAATGACAAATTCGAATGCCACAATTTTTTTCGCCAAGTATTCAGCTTCATGGCGTAGCCCCGAATCAAAAGCAGGATTCTCCTTAATGGCCTTTAAGGCTGCCACTAACCCATTCGCATCGTATCTAAGAGGCCTCACTGCATCTATGCAACACTCCCAGCGAGTGTCGCTCAAATATTTTAGAGTCAAATTACAAATGTGAGCCAACAAAATAGACCACCGGTCAGGAGACGACGAAAATAAAACACATATGCGTTGAAAAATGCCAAATAGAGTAACGCAGTAAGGACATCATTCGGTTGAGTCAGATAAAACTAGGTTTAAGGAATGGCTACCACTTGGAACATATTTTGCGTGCGGGAACTGTTTTACAATGCGAGCTTGAACTCCTTTATGTTTACCTTTCATATTCGCACCGTTGTCAAAGCCTTGACCCCTAAGGTCTTCCGACTCTAACCCCATTTCTGTCAAAGTATTAATGATCAGATCGGCACATTATTGAACTGATCAGTAGGATTTGTTTGAGAAGATCTCCTGTCTATTGATGTAGAAGGCCGGACGAATTTTTTAAAAGTTTCTGCTGCCTTCTTGTCTTCTTCTGCATGCTGCAACCTTTTTTGTTTGTTTGCAGCTCCACTAGCTTTACGGGAGAAGGCCATTGCTGTAGGGTTTCTCGTTCTTCGTCCCGACTTTACACCATCCGCACGACGCACTCGAATGAACGACAATTATCAGGGGCCATAACACTCCCGTGTATTGTGCTAATACGTCCTGTCATCTATGAGTGGGTCGACGCCGACTTCGCCCAGCCACGTGTGCCGTTCGTTTTGATTTCTTTCTCTTAGACTGTCTCCAGCTCGTGCCACACCCGCACCCCTTTCTCCAACCTCACTCCCCTCTCTCCCTGCCATCCTCACTTTCGTTCTCACTCCTTCGCCTTGCTACAGTTCTGTTACAACAGTGAACCAAACCGAAATATCACGGAAATGCCCGAGCGCTGCCGTAGGGCGATTTGGTTGGTCTCGGGCCCGGGAGTCGAGCCGGGTTGCGTTTCCGCGATAGTGAAAAGGCAAGGCAAGGGAGAGAAAGATATAGTGATTGCTAATCACTATTTCACTGAGTTTAACTTTGGTCCGTCACGGTCTAAGGTGTGCGTAGGGTTTTCAGTCGTGAGAGATATCACCGGTTGAACTTTTTAAAAACTGATTCCCTTACTTGTTTGACGAACTCGCATTTAGCTATCTTGTCATTTGTTCAATAGGAAATAAATCTAAATTTGCCTATCTCTGGGGGACGCCTTTGGCGCCCCCAAAACCGTTGGCGCCCTGTGCGACCGCACATGTCGCACACCCCTAAGACCGGCCCTGCTCCTAAAACATGCCGACTGCAGTGGCTACGCTCCCTAAAGCGCCGCGTTAGGCCATGGGGCCAAGCTCTCTGCTGACTCGGTAGATGCGTGGGTTCGAGCGCCACTGTCGACCGTCCTTGAAATGATTTTCCGTGGTTTCCCAATTTCAATACCAGGCAAATGCTGGGACGGTACCTTCTGACAGACCACGGCTGCTTCCCTCCACATCCTTGTCCAGTTTCATTATCTTCATCAATCCATCTCTCATCCCGTTGCGCAGGTCGCCCACGGGGGTCGACTAGAAGGACCTGCACTCTGCCTCTCAGGAGGCCACACAACAACAACAAAAAATACCCTGAAATCAACCAAAGGCAGCAAATTACTGAATTTGAGATAGCTTTGGTCCTGTTACTGTTTTACCAAGCCCTCAGCCTGTCCCGACTAGACTATGATTTTGCAGCGTACAGTTCAGCAAAGTCAGCAACTTTGAAAATGCTGGACAGTATAGCAGAATTAGGCTGACAGCCAATGCTTTCCGGACCAGCCCGATTTCCAGCCTACTCACCAAATCAGGTGTTCCACCTCTTTGTGTCAGACTCCAAGATATGCTTTCATCATATGCTGTCAATCTGCATCAAATGATGCATTATCCTAGCTATCAATCTCTATTCAATACCTGATCCCTGATCCCACCAGAGGTACACCAACCAGGCGGTTGATAGCTCGTGTAATGAAATAGGAGTGGCTGCAGGTCCCTTTATGAACCAGACACCTAACGAGGTATCGTATGTCCGGAAGTTTTGGTTAGGTCTACATCGAGATCTTAAGGTGAACAGCACAGTTCACCAATTTCTGGATGTTTGAGGATGGTTCAAAGGTGGACGAGAAAGTGGGTTGAGCTTAAATCATTGATGGTGCAAATATGAAGATCTCTTTGGGACAAACTTATATCCTCTTTACTGCGGAGTTCGTTGCTATCTATGAAGCTCTGCAGTTTGCCCTACAGGATGTACGATTCCACTTTCTTGTGTGTACCGACTCTTTGAATTTGTTGCAGTCAATTGCTTCATGTTTCTCACAACACCCATTAGTGCTACGAACCCATGACCTTCTAGCCAGATTGACACCGCTGTTTGGTATTCCCTATATTTTTGTTTCTTCTTCTTTCTTTCTTTCTTTCTTTCTTTCTTTCTTTCTTTCTTTCTTTCTTTCTTTGAATTTGGCCTACTGTGGGTCACGGGAAACAATTGATGTGCTGGTTAGTTCCTTTTCCTTCACTCAGAATTTCTTCACCCTTTCGCTGTGGTTCCTCCTCCTTTCCTCTGACCAGGTGTTCTTGGTTGTTCTACTGGGTCTTTCCTTGAACCCCTTGAAGTTATCGTTTTTTGCTCGAAACACAGCCCTATTCCACTGTCTTTAGTATGTACGCCAACTTACTCCATGTCTTTTCTCGTTTCTTCTACCCACATTGTAGTCACCTTTTGCTTGCTGATGTAATTAAATATTCTTTTCGTTATTCAATTCTCATCCATTCTCATGAGGTGCCCATAAAACTTCAGTCTCCTCTTATGCATGGTGTCCGTGATCTTCTCTGCCTGTCTATATAGATCCTCATTTCTGCACGTACCATCGTTTCGTTTCTCAGGCCCTAGTATCTTTTTTGTTCAACTATATTTTTGTTTGATACTATATATTTTTTGTTTGTTTTATTAATAATGGACAGTTTTAATTTCTAGGAATCCATCTCTAAATGTTAACTGAACAAAATGTATATTTTAAAACTGTTACGAGGGGCATATGACCTTGCTGTCCTGCCTCAACAACCCTCATCATGGAGATAGAATTGCCGCAGTGCAAGGCTGTGCACGGTTTGTTCAGTTTAGGGGGCTTATCCTTGACATTCATCATTTGGGTTTCAGTTTTTTCGTATTGATATCAATATTATTTTTTAGTTGTCCACTTTTCAATACAATTTTCAGTTTGTCCCTATCGGTACATGTTTCAGCACACGTGCTGTGCCTTCTTCAGCCTATTACAATATTATCATACAACTACAGTACTACAGCATTAGCATCAATTTTTCATCACACATTCCTTAAAAAAAAAACTAATTTTGATTCATATGACATTGTTTTATCTACATAGATTTAAAATTCTTAAAATGTCGCTTGAAATAAAATTTATTCCAGAAATCCTTCCTTTGTCAACCATTTAAGATATTGAATATTGAAGATATGCCAAAACATGTACCAATAGAGACAAACTGAAAATTGTATTGAAAAGTGGACAATTACATTTATGATACAGCTTAGGGGGGACAGGGGGTGACTGCTGCGCCAACACTAGGTCAGCACTTGCTTGGTTCCTAACTTGACTATTGGCAATCGTGTCTCCGACAGATAAGAAAAAGGGGGCGAGCAAAAGAAATGGAAAGTTCTACAAGTAAAAAAGGTACGCTAACTCATCATTTCATTTAGTCTATTCCTGAAACAACTGAATTCTGTACTGTGTGATGATCTTTTATAAATCAGCATCTACTTTTTAATTAAAATACTCCTTCGTGTATGTCTACCCAGTATTATTCCCTTATCAACTGGGTTGGAGATGTAATGTGGAGGGGAAGGTTTACTGCCGGATCCCCTTCTCGACACCAACCTCAAGAGAGGAAGTGAATGAAACTGGGCAAAGAGTTGGAAGGTAGAGGCAGTTGTCTACTTGAAGGCAACTTCTGCATGGAGTCGAAAATGGGGAAACTGTGTGAGGTTTCGAAGCCATTTCTCTGTGTTGCCTGTATAATCTATTAATACTTTTCAGTCGGTCAAATTGCTTTCACCCTATTAGATTAGGCGGGGTCAATTTATATATATCACACTTTTCTGAAGAAAAAAAAATGATGACGATCAGGTGCCATCAAGTCGCGACTGCATAGATGGACTGTCTCCATATGATTCGGTCTTCAGCCATATACAGTACTTCAGATCCTTCACTGACATATTCATGTTGGATTTGATGGAGTCGATCCATTTCAATGTGGCGGCCCTCGTCTCCAAGCATAGCGGTCAAGCTGTATGCCTCTCACCCGGTTCGATTCCCGGTCAATGCAAGTGAGATTTTCTAAGTGAAATGCCATGTCCTGTGGTTCGGATTCCACGTAAAACGGAGGTCCCGTGGCTTATGATCGCGAGATTAACGGTCACGTAAAACTACAAACTTCCTTCCTTTCTTTCCAAGCATAATTATCTTTTCCAACGAATCAGAACGTCTCATAATGTGTCCAAAATATGACAGCTGTAATCTTGTTATCAAGCTTCAAGAGACAGATCTGATTTGATTTTTATAATTACCCATATATTTGTCTTCTTGGCTGTCCAAGGAATACGCAGTATCCTTCACCACCACATCTCCAACAGAGCTCAAAAGCATCAATATACTTCCTATCTGAAAAAAATAAAATATTGCATGCACCTTAATATTATTCACTGATAAAGGGGGATTTTATAAAAACATTTTTCGACCGTCACACGGTCATCATCATGTCCTCATCACAAGGGTTGGATTAAAATTATACAAGGGGCATACTGGAAGTCATGAACATTTCTTTGGAGAAACATGTTTACTAACATTGCGATACACTGAATACAGCATTTTAAACTATAAACTTTTGTTTATTTTTCAACATAGTCTTCATTCTTTTGGACACATTTTTCCTCACCGTTGTGGAAGTTTTAAAATACCTTGATGCTAGAAGTTGACTGTAGAAACATCTATAAGTTTGTTATTATGTTATTGCATGTCCTTTTTAGTGGTGTTGTACTGTTTTAATCAATGTTTCTATTAATGTAATGTACTAACAATTTTAACACTATGGCTGAGGAAGGGAGCATTTATAGCCCCCAAAACATGTACCGAAATGTATTGTAATTGATCTTGGAATACTAAGGTATTGAATAGGCGGATACTCAAAATCTTTGCCATATTTTGTAACTTGTCAAAACGGACCCAAAAAGACAAATTCAAAATTCCCGGAGACAAGTGAAGGTACACACACTTATAGACCTGGCACAGCCTCAACTTGACAGACAACTGTGGGGGAGGATCGGCGAATCATTTGGATGGTCCGGATCGACTCCCGTACAACAGCAGCGCAAATTTGAGGAATAATAGCACCCTACATTACATAACAAACAGTGGAGAATCGTCTACGTGCTGTTGGCTTACAGGCCAGTGTTCCTGCAGGTGTTCCATTGACTCCACAAAATCAACGTGGAAGACTCATGTGCTGTTGAGAAAACCAGTGTGGGTTGACAAATGGCTTAGTGTCATAATTAGTGATGAATTGTTCCTCTGTCTTTCTCGCACTGATTGCCATATCGTGTGCGACAACATACGAAGAGAGAGGTGCCTAGACATTATTGTCGAGAGGCACAGGACCAACTCTGGGCATTATGGTCTGGGGAGCTATCGGCTATAATGTAAAATCTCAATTAGGGATTATTGAGGGCAATATGACTATTGTTTGCTTGATTTGAATGGAATAGTGAATTCCAGTAATCTAGCAAAACAGAATGATTTGGCAATGACTAATAGATTTCTACGATGGTGGCATAGGTTTAATTCCCAGCTCTGTCATGAATTTTAAACCTAGTATGAGTTTTGCAAGCATCCAGAGGACAGTTGAGAGGAGAGTAGTGGATTCATATCCTACTCTCGGCCATTGTAGAATTGGTTTTCTCTGATTCCCAAAGTAAATTCAGATCGCAGCCGATTCCTTCCCAACTTCGCTCCTAGCTACAAATACTGTACGGAGCTCAGAAGAATGCGAGCGTGGGATCAGGTGGAGGAAAAGGGGAGGGGCGTTCCCTACATAGCCTACAATCATTCGTTGCTATGGCAACCTGCTTCCTTCTCAGCAGAATATATATCGGTCCGGTGTGCACTCAGAAGGACGAGTGGACACTGTTCGGAAGTTATGGCACAATGTTTTTGGGAAGACATATCACAATGTTATCGCTGGCTACATTCCCCTGCCTAGCATTCTTCTGAGCTCTAGTATCGTCAGTACAATAACCCAGGTTATCAGATAGATTCCACACACATTCAAGAATCCAGGGGTTTCTAAATGAAGGAAAGAAAAATCACTTGGGCTGGCTTTGTTTAAAGGTTACTCATTACTGTTCTAAAAGAAACAGTATATGTTCACTCTATGCCTGTTTCATGCATCTAGGATAATTCCCAAATTGTTCCATCATGAAAAACTAAAAAGCATTTGCATTACTGTTAAAAGCAGTGGTTTTACAGTTAATTAATTACGTAGTTTCTGCATATAGTGATGATTACATACTCGCCAACCCCGACATACATAGCCTCCTTTCCATTAACCCGGAAGAGGTTGCATTGCGGTCTTTTAGACCAGGTTCGTATTGTTCACGTCACCATTGTTGTTTGCTGCACGCCCTCACCACGATACTTCATGTAATTGTCACGGAGAGCAACAGCAACAGTTTCCTGCTGTCCGCTAATCCAATTTTGCGTGGTATGTTGAACTATTCACCAATTATTTCAGACCTGGTCTTGTCCACTACACGCGACCTGTTGAGTTTTGCATTTTATGATGGACTCCGAAGATTAAGATGGAATTAGGACGCTCTTAGAGAGTGTGCAGAAAGAAGAACGGAACAGAAACAAAGCACTCAGAGTGCAATAAGACAGAGTACGAAGGGAATTGTTTGGCGTAGAACAACAGAGAGCAGGGAAGTTTGAAGAAGATGATGATGGAAGTGCAGAGGACAACTTGGCTTGTAGTGAACACAACACTGACTCAGAGGAATCTATGGATGAACAATATTGTAGTAACCTGTCGCATAATTCAAATACGATACAACACACAGAAAACGCACCATTTTTTGCCTCTACCGGTAGAAGTACTAGTAATGCTGGACCAGCGTTCATGGCTAATGAAGGTGTTACAACATAGCAAGAACATTCCTCTTAACAAAGGGGAAGGACACGCAGACACACTCTAATTTCTCACCTACCTGGACCCAAGGGTGATGCTCGCAATAATCGCTCTCCGATAGAAGTTTGGAGTATTTATTTTCCAGACTCCGAAATAGAAAAGATTGTGGGATTTACAAATATGTGGATTGAAAAAAGACGAGCGAACTTAACATGAGAATGTGATGTTCTTTCTACAGATGTTCGAAAATTGAAAGCTGTGTTTGGGCTGCTTTACCTTGTTGGCGTTTCGTTCATCGCATCAAAATCTTGAAGACATGTCGCCAACAGATGGGACATGTGTAGAAATATTCGGAACGACAATTAATCTGCGTCACTTCAAATGTTTGCCTAGAGCTACGATATTCGATAACGTTCATGGCAGAGATAAGAGAACTCAATTAGATCCTCTTTCTAAAATCCGTGAGATATTTCAGGCTTTTGATGATCGATGGCCGCAGGCATATTCACCAGGTGAATATTGTACAGTGGACGAAATGGTCGAGTCGTTTCAAGGGAAATTCGATGTTTTTTATACCAAGCAAACCGGCCAAGTATGGCATAAACAAGTTTTGCCTTAGTTTGTGCCAGAACATATTGCACAGTTCATATGGAAATGTATCCTGGTCAACAACCAGAAGGACACTTTAGAAGTGAAAATTCACCACGAGCCATTGTTGAGAGAATAGTACAGCCAATGTCAGGCAGTGGGAGGAATGTGACAATTGATATGTCCTTCCCCCTGTCCATCTCTCTTCTTGAAAACCACCATCTAAAAATATTGTCGGAACACTCCGAAAAAGTAAGAAAGAGATTCCTCCAATATTATTGCACCAAAAATGCCAGTCAACAGCAGTAGTTTTGGATTTAGGGTTGCTCTCTTATGCTTCCAAGAAAAATAAGGCCATCCTATTGATTTCCACTTTCCATGATCCTGACACAATCGATGAGAGTTCTACCATCTACAACATGACAAAGGGAGGCGGGATACTGTCGATGAACTGAAAGGGACCTATTCAGTTTCAAGGGCTGGCTGACGATGGCCACTCACTGTGTTCTATGGGTTATTGAATGTTGCTGGGAGCAACGCATTCATTGTCCTAAGGGAAAATACACAGTAAACCATAATTCGACGACAATTTCTCAAGAAGCTCTTCTGGGAACTGTGTCTAGAATATTTACAATATCGAGAAACAATTTATTGCCTATCCGGGGAGATGAAGATGAGAATAGGCAGCATTCTAAAGGATGATGATGATGATAATTGTTGTTTTAAGGGGCCTAACATCTAGGCTATCGGCCCCATCATTCTAAAGGAGCTTAGTGAACCAACTGAAGTGCAATGTGAACAGTCTGCAGTATCAAGGCGGGAAACCGGACCTGGCCGTTGTGCCTACTGTGATTGGCGCAAATCCAGTGCAGCACACAGTTTCAACATGTGTCGCATGCACAACAGAAGACGGTGACGACGAATGAGGAACTGAAGTGTACTGTAGCCTATTACAAAGTTTTTTGTTGTTGTATTGTTATTGCAGATATTGCTTTTTCATTATTATTAGAAATAGTTGTTTAGTTTACAGTTTTAATGAATATGACTGTATTATGATTTTCAGCAAATTTTGTTACGTGTTTTTTAATTATCAAATATCCAGAAGATTCCCTGTAAAATAAATTTAAAACAATAAAATGAATCTAACAAACAAAAACCAGAAAAAATAAATACAAAACTAGGAAATAATAATCACAGTAAAGTAATGTGTCATTTGAAACAGCCTGGTCTAAATGACTCAGCGCGACCTCTCCCGGGTTAAGAGAACAATAGCAACCTTTTGGAAATGAATAGCTGACACATTTCATTTCAGTAGTAAAGTTCAGTTGAAACAATGCCTCCGAGCTCTGCAGGCATTGCCAGAGCCATCAGAGATCATTACTACCGCGGATGAGGCTTGGAGTCGAATGCAGTAGGTTTGGGATGTAAATGTAAATAAGAGGACAGTTCAACAACACCTCAGAGAACAAAGTATTCGATCAAGGTGAACTGGTATGGGACCTGATCTGACGGAGAATACAGTGTCACCCATCTTCAGTTTGCTTGTCAACACGCCCAATTGAACCGTGTACTGTTTTTTGAGGAGCTCAGGTTCTTCCTGAAATCTCCAGATGATGGGGAGAGAGTCTGGAGAGTGATCTACAGAGTGCACAGTATCCTTAAAGACTCCATGATTTTGTGGGGCGACATTGCCATGTAGGCTCGGATAGACTGGTTTTCATTGAAAGTGGCAGGCTCAGTGAGATTCTCATCGATAACACTATTTATTGGAGATGGAATCATGTCCATGCATGACAATACTTGTCCACTGCAGCACAATATGTATTACAGTGCTTTGCTAGCTCACAGTTCCAACTAAAACCCTCATAAGAGGATCTTTGGGATAAGTTTGGGAATCTGGAACAGAGTTCAAAATGTGCTCCAGAGGCATTATGTGATCTGCAGGCAACATTTCAAGAGGATTGGGACTAACTTGAGCAGAGAAATATCAAAGCCCTAACTGAAATGATGGCCCAGAGAATGGCGGCTGGAGGCTTCGGTTGCGTAGTTAGTAGCATGCTGAGCTTCTATGCCCAAGGTTGCGGGTTCAAACCCGGCCAAAGTCGTCGGATTTTTTAAGAGTGTTAAAAATCCCTCAGTATGCTTTCCTTTGGAGGGGAAGTAAAGCTGGCGGTCCCATGTCACAGATTTATGGCATGTAAAGGAACCTTCCACTAATTACACTTGTGTGAAGCTAAATTATAGGTAAGATTTGTTTAACGCTCTTAAGTTCCAACGTTTGTCACCAGGGGCCAACTGCAGAGGCATCTAGTAACCAAGTTCACAACTAGTTACCGTTGACGGTAGCATTTGGTAGCAAAAGTAGGAACTACTTTAAAATTGAATGTCTGCAGTCCTTACCTGAATTACAGTTAACATAAATTGTAGTTCATGCCACTCGAGTTTTATGTCGTAATTGCCAATAAAGGAAAGACCATGGCCAATTGAAACACATTATTTAAAGTAGATTTCATCTCTTCATTACTTGCTGATGAATCCGTACAGTGTAACTGAACATGACAAGCATGTGGCCATTTACTTAATTGACAACCATTTAAGAGTAAGTTATTTCGACTTGACAACATAGAGGTATATGGGAAGGAACGAACACTGCAATTATTACTTGATGGCACATTGGCACACAATGAGCTTCGTATGTAGGAGAGTCCATGTGATGCAGCACAATTGTGAGGTGGAGGAACATTCACTTTGCTTGTTACAGAAATGTTCACACCAGTCCCTACTGTAACTGTACTCCACGTTAATCTCTCTCCCAGGAGTACAGCAGTACCTTTTTCTCCTCCTTTAACCTCAAAGCTGTTAGGTTTACACAATGAAGTAATAATCGCAGTCTTCCATACACTTCCAAGCATCAAATTCATTAACCACAATCTCGAGAGCTATACTCTGATTTACAAAAGATGCTCGGTGAAAGCTGTCACACGCTTGATGGGTGAGGTGAGAAGTGGAGACGAGAGGGGTAACGGTCTCCATGGCAACAGTGAGCAATGTTGCAATGTACGCCGACACAGCAATAAGCACATGGTTTGACTCAGTGTGTCTTCACTCGTCACTGTCATTAGAGCGCGAGGCAGGGGGGCTAACTTCCACAGTATTCGTGTCTTCCTGCAAGCCTCTTGGAATGTTGAGTCATGATCTGCCTCAGTGGCAACGCAGCATTTCCCCACGTGCTAGCTTTGACAGCTGTCAGCGAGCTTTATTGGTAATTCAGACTATATCTACCATCATTTTGTGTACTTCAGCCTGGTGTTGTTGATTCATTTAGAGGATTTTGACTTTGTGGTCATGTGACCTTGTGTACGTGTGGTGTTGGCTCAGTTCTGCTGTGCAAGGCAGAATTAAATTCCTTGCCAGAGCCAAGAATCAAACCTAGACCTTCAAGGTGACAGCCAAAAATTCTAGTCACTATGCAACAAGGTGGATTGCACTTCAACAAAATGAAATAACTTAGCTGTACTTCACTGATTCCGATAAGCCTATGTTAATTACCATAATTCTTCAGCTAAAGAATGTCATGGTGTACACAATTACTATTTTAGCTTTTGCAAAATATACAAATGCAGCAATTTTTAATAAACCTGGTATTTGGTGACTTTCTGCAAGACAGAACTATTGGAATGGTACTGTAGAGGACATGGTGTGAAATGAAGAAGGGAATACGGGTTTCTTTATTGGGGCATTATATTCGTTCTTGCATGTTTGTCCATTTCCACACACAATGCTACACTGTACTGATGAAATTAATGGCTAGAGAGTAACCTTGAGATAACTTTCTTAATACTTTCAATGCACGAGCAAAACTGGTCAGAATTTACAACTTGACTCCACTTGCAACTACATTGTAGGCCTATACAACATATCACTCTTTTCATAACTTTCTTATTACAGGAACTACCGTACTCTACTGGGCCTGCTCCAGCCCAAAATCTAGGAATTGCTCTCTGATGCCAGTGAGTTTCTTCAAATAAAATATCAAGAAAGATAGGTCATATAATAATCACCGACCATTTTGTAGGCCTATATCAAAAGTTTTAAGTACCGGTTACACGTGTATCTAGCATTACAGTCATCTCCGACATTTAAGGACAGATGAGCTACTTGTTACGTTCCTTAAAACCACATCTTCAACAAAACCTAACCTTCTCAATCAGATATGGTATCAAGAGTATAAAATGGTTCTAAACAGTGGCGTCGAAGATTACAAAACTAAACCACTAAATAAGTGTCATACATAATATCTACAGTATATATAGCAGCAAATACTTTAAAGTGGACAGTTTTATTGAAACTTATTGAAACAATACCATACACAACCTCCATGATAGAATATCTTTGTCAGAAAAAATATCGCTACCGATTCATTCGATACAGTATGTACAAGTGCAGTCTAATAATAAATTGCCTGACCACAATTGCATTTTCATCGAAAGTATAATTATTTTACGGTAGTAAAATACCACAGAAGGCTTCCTCGCCACAATTTCATTACACAGTAGCCTTCATCATTGTGGAAAACAATGAACCGTCACATTAAAGAAGTTTTATTCCGAGACTTAATGCAGTTTATAGATTGCTATAAATGCCAGTCGCTATCACAGTTTCCATCCTGGAAAAATTTGCGAATGCTTTATTATTGCTTCATATCGTCAAACATTATTTACCGCGCCATATTTGATTTGATACAGCAGCTTCCGGTTCACCTTGGCCACGGATAAAAAAGATTTGGTTGTTCAACATTGACGCATGCGCACTGGAGCAAGACTTTCCGCTCGCTAGACGTGTCTGTATAAGACGGCTACGGATATAAATTTTCATTATATTCCAAAATAGGCAAATAGCAATGGTCGAAAGGTGGCTATAACGTATAAATACGGAGATCAGGAACGAGTTGTAATACAATTGGTGTGGTCGTTGGGGGACAGTTTAGCCCCTTAATGTAATAATAATAATAATAATAATAGTTTAATAATTAAGGACTAATAGGTCCTACTTACCTGTGACAGAAAAGAAGCAGTGATAAACCATGTTTGCAACATTCAGGAGCACCTGCCTTGCAAGAACATTGAAGTGTTCTGTGCCTTGCTGTGAGGAGAATTATGCCAACACTGTGAAATTAAATGGTTACGTTACGGTACTACGTCTTCCTTCCCTAAAGACGACGTGAGGAACAGGCTTGGATTCGTGCCATTCCACGATTGATTCTAGGTCTTATACACTCAAATAAGCACGTGGCGAGCGTTATTTATTATAATGATTTATTAAGGTACGCTCGAAAGAGCATTACTTACCCTAGTTGATTTTTACAATCTCTGATTAATATTTTGTTCTCAGTTTCTAACTTGTGACTGTTCCCTACTGTTGGAGTAAATGGCAGGAGAATGACGACTGGGCGTATATGCAGGATACATGTTTAATACGAACTAACTTATTGGGTCACATACAGGCGTCACATACAGGCAAGAACATTCTAGTAACTAAAACCGCCACCATGGATGTTGCGCTTCTTGGCGCTTAATTTATACCATAGATCAATTGTTGGGTGACATGTTTCCAATACCCCCACTAAACCAATAGCTGATCTAGAATGTACTAGACATTTGTCTATTAGTCAACCAGTACCTTACATAAACATAATACAATTTCTGAAAAATTATTTGAACACAATGTATACTTAAAGTACTAATTAACAATTCAATCCCATTCCTAGGGTACAATACATATGTTTTGTTTTAGGTAAAGGTTTGGTGAGAATATCTGCAATCATTTCTTGTGTGGACAAATAGTGCAATGAAATGATACTCTCTCGAACCTTTTCCCTAATAAGAATTTATTGCAGCCGAAAGGCCGAAAGAAGAGAATTTACATCTTACTGTACTCAGTCAATGATAATGTTCTTTTGGAGCACTTTGATAGGTGGTACCTGTCACATTTCTGGTTACACAGCTCACATACACAGCTTTCGCTTGGGTTATGGTACGATTTTGTTGCACAAACTCTGTGATGAAAACCGTGGATGGCGTGTCTCGTCACGACATGCCTCAGTTCCTGGTTTTACTTCACCCAGTTCCTGTCCACCATGGCGCTTGTAGCGTAGAAGTCCGGATCTATATCTTCGCTTTTGGCTTTCCTCCTCTTCAGATGTTTAGAGTAATGTTCTGTAGCTGGTAGAAGCAGTTGGGTCCTTAGGTCTTCTGCGTAGTAGGTATCCTTTGTTAGTCTATAGACCATTCTTGTTGGTGCTGCTTTTCCCACTCTCAGTGCATTTTTGAGGAAGCGGGCTTTGACTCGTTCTATTTTTTCAAAGTCACTGAGTTTTAGACGTTCCCAGATCAGTTCTAATCCGTACGTTACTATAGGGGATATGGCGGCGTTAAAAAGTCTCATTGCTGTAACTAGGGACAGAGCTGAAAGGTTCTTTATGACTGAGATTGCTCTTGTGGCTGCTGCAGTTCTCTCCTGAATATGGCATCTAAACGACTTAGTAGTAGTTTGCAAGGTAATTCCAAGATACCTAAATTGATTGACAATTTTCAGATGTTCTCCATTAAGAGTAAGGGAGTCACTACCTGCAATTTTTCCTCCTTTCCGATATGTAATTTGGACTTTCTTCTCCAAATTAATGGTGAGGCGGTTTTCCAGTACCCATTTCTCCAGCTCTATTAGGGCTCGTTGCAGGTCATTTCTATTTGGTGATCCCAACACCATGTCATCCGCGTATACGATAAGTTTCGTATTCGATGTGCGCTGAAGGATGTCTGTAATGTCTGCTGTGGCGATGTTGAACTACAAGGGGCTCATTGGATCTCCCTGCAGGACTCCATTTGTTTGTTCGAACGTGTCTGATACGTCGACTGTATCCTCAATCTGTACAAAATTGACTTTTAAAATGTTTTCAATTGCTCTGACAAGAGGATGTGTTGTCCCAATCATTTCTTTCAACTTTGTCATCAGTATTTCCCTGCTTAGCAGGTCGAACGCCTTCGTATAGTCAATAAAGACAGCATAGTATTTTCCGTTCGGATGTCTCAAAGCATCTTCTATTTCTTCCAGGAGGTATCTGACTGCTTGTGTTGTGTTTCTACTTCGTATGAAACCAAACTGGCATTCAGGAATATTTGCTAATATTTCCAGTTTTGACGCTAGGATTCTTGTATATATCTTAAAGATATTATTTTCCAGTGCGATTCCCCTGGATGACTTAGGGTCGTTCGTATCTCCTTTCCCTTTGGATAGAGTCCTGATGGATGATATTCTCCAACAGTCCGGGATTGTTCCAGACTTTAGGCATTCATTGAATAATTTTGTCCAAATTGGTACCAAGGTCTCTCGTGATTGTTTTAGGTGTTCCATGTGTATTTGATCTGGGCCTGAGGCCTTTTTGTTTTTCGTTTGATGTATCGCCTGTGTTACTTCTGCTGGTGTTATTTGCATGGTTTGCTCCGTTTGTTCCTGGATGTCTTGTTTTTCTTGCTCTTTTGAGGATATCGCGTCCACTTTGAAGGCGCATGTTTTGTTCTCCTGGTTCAGTAGTTTTTTGAAGTGTGTCTCCCACCTGTCCATTGGAATTTCTTTCGGTCTGGTTGCGAATTTACTTCTGAGGGGCAGGAAGGGGTCTGATTTCGCGTCCTCCGCTAATTTTTGTGCCTCCGTTTCCATATAGTTGGATTTTTTCAGTATCAAGAGATTTTTATAGTCTTTCCTGTGCTTGGCGTATTCTTGTAGCTCACTTTTCGTGTCCTTTGACCTTGCCTCGTGTAACAACTTCAAGGTTTCCTTTCTTTTGTCGTAGCATTCACTGTCGAACCATGGCTGTGATTTTCTCTCCTTTGCTGGCATGATCGCCTCCCTAATTAGATCAGTAGCGATTTGAGTTGCTTCGTTTAATTGTCCTTCTTGTATTAGTTGTTCTGTTAAGGTGATCATTTCTTTTTGCTGTAATTTTCCAGTGTCCAATCTTCTTGATATTTTCTTCTCTCCGTTAGTATGCTTGACATTCTGATATGGCTGTCATAACTGTGAAGTCGGTCGCCACCGGTATGTGTTTCCTTATTGTAGCTGCACCTGAGTTCCAGAGGACTTCCTGCTTCTGTATGGTAATTGCTGTTCCTCTATAGAAGATTAGATCTATAGTACTAGATCCGTTGCCTGCAAAGTACGTTTTGTCTTCTTTCTTATTTACTAGGGTGAAGCCCTCTTCTGATAGCATCTCTAGGATCAATTTTGACTTTTGGTTAGGTTTGTCAATTCTGCAATTGATGTCTCCTGCAATAATGACATTTGCATAATTGCTTACTTTCTCGATGGCTTTAAATAACAACTCGATCACGTCTTCTATCGAATTGTCTGGTTTGCTATATAGGCAGATTAGTGTTATTAATGACGTAGTAGCTATTACCATATTTCTATCTTTGTATGTTGCTTTCAACTTGCCTGCTGTTGCTTTCAGGAAGCATGAAACTCCTCCCTCCGGTTGTCCCGCTGTGGGTGTTGCGTATGTATGAATGCCATAGTATCCTGGTAGATCGAAGTCTTCAAGTATAAAAGTTTCTGTTGCTATCAATATATCTGTTTCTTTCATGATCGTTTGAGGAATGTGAGGAAGTGCATTTTTTATTCCTTCTGTGTTCCATAATAGTATCTTAATTGAGCTGGTTTTACTCGAGAGATGCTCCTTCGTGTCTTCTTTGTGAGAAGCGAAATCGAAATCTTCTCACTAGGACGTCTTTGGGCCAGAATTCTGGGTCCGCTGATGAAATGATGTTTGGTGTTGATGTGTTTTGTGCGCCTATGAAAAATAGGATTTTTTGCAATTTTCTGTGCACTTTGACTGTCATTATACAAATCAATTTCTTGATTACAATCCATCAAAACACACTGCAAATCACATTCACCTTTAACAAATTCAATTTTTATTAGACATTGATTAGAACCAATCAAATCAAACATCAGACTCTTAAGATAAACTGCTTCCTTCGCAGTCTCTGACAAATCTACATACTCAGTCTCTGTCGATGAGGTAACAACTGAGCTCTGCTTGCGAGCTTCCCATGATATGGTTGCATTAGCAAGCTTGAAAAGATAACCAGTATAGGACTTACTATCACTGTGGAAAACCTGGCATCTGCAAACCCTACCAAATCTAAACCAGTGCTCTTAAAAATGAGCCCTTGGTTTATCGTACCTTTAAGATACCGAAGTACCCTTTTTGCTGTAAGCCAATGCTCTTCAATGTGGCAAGAATTAAATTGACTTAAATATGACAATGCATAGGCAATATCAGGTCCAGTACACACACTGTGAAGGACTAACATATCTTTGTGTGTGTTGAACTTTGTGTATATAGTGTAGAGTGTTCCTATCTGTACATAAGTTCTTTGGAGTTAAATAAGATGGCGTTATGTTAGCAAGCTGTGTGTTTCCCTGTGCTCCTTTTCACTCATTCTCCACATTATGGTGCCGAAAACTCGTACAAAACCAGTGACACGTATATTTACTACTGTTAGTGAACAGTGCTAATGCTTCTTTGTCGCCTTCTACACTACGGAAGGACACTCGACGCCGAGAACATTATACACTACCGAGAAGGCATCACGTCAGCTTAAAGCACGCCACGCCATCAACTACAACACGCTTCAAGAGTTCTCACTGCCAATTAATCCACTTCAGATAAGTCAAACCATCACAGACATCCTTTAAGTAATGCATACCATTCATTAGTTGGAAAATACTTTGGAGACCTACAGATGGATAATTTTATTAAATGCGATCCCAGAAATGACGCATTTGCCATATATCGGAGTAATAGGGAACTTTGTATTGTAAACAATTAAGCTTGCACCCTGCAATCTCGATTTGTCAGCGAGAAAAAGACACCACTAGTCCTCGCTCAACGCCACCAGAAAAATCTTTCATCTGAGTATTTTCCAGTACACATGATTATTACCTCCATGGGATCTACTTGAATTACTTCAAGAAATACCAATATTTGTTCAGTTCGTTACTGACACATAACTAGTAGCGTGATATATCTGCAATCATTGGAACAGCATGCACCTCTGCACAGCGCATGCGCACCTGTCAGTTACTTCCCGAACTATAAAATTGTCACGTTCAACTACCCCACTAGCGCATTCTGTTAGCCAACTTTGGAGTCTTGACTAAACACGCACTCTGCCAAAGAAACTAATATCTACACTGAAAGACGTTCCTACACACCAAGACGGGAGGCTACCTGACTGTCAGCTAATCCAAAGATTTATTGCCCCCTCATTATGGCAACCCAAGAGGATCTTGCAGCCCGACTACATAAATTGAAAAGAAGTCGAACAAGAGAGAGAAACAATGTGACACGGTTTCTAAACACCATTGACAGTTTTACTGAAAACACAAGTCTTGAAGAGTACAAGCATTATGGAGACCGACTTCAGGAAACATTAACTAGACTAATCCAATTAGATGACTCAATTCACGATCTTCTTACGGACACAGAATACAACACCGATATTCAAAGTTGCGAAGAATACATAGATAAAGCAAAACGTGGTTTACAGAAAGCCACACGAGGGGCAGAAATTAAACTTTCATCTGATACCTCAAACATGACCATAAACGAGAGTCCCATCACTCCCATTTCAACGTTCACCCATTCTGTTAAATTACCGCCAGTGAAACTGGAACCATTCTCCGGCAATATCGAAAGCTGGATGAGATTTTGGGAACAATTTGAAGCATCCATTGACAAAGACAAGTCACTATCGACAATACATAAACATGTCTTTTTACGCGGGTATCTCGAAGGTGAACCGAAACATCTGGTTGACGGAATTGCCGTGACTGCTTCTACCTACGAGGACACTAAGAAAATTTTAAAGGCCAAATACGGAGATCGGAATCGGATAATACAGGCGCATATCGATTATCGAGAAGATATCCGACCTATCAACACTGTTTGTCCGGAATCGCTAAACACGACATACATTGAATGCAACCGCCGTATCCAGGCATTACAGGCCCTAGGCGAAGATGTAAACGCATATGGGCGGGTGCTTGCTCCCAAGATACTCTGAACCTTCCCTGACGATATCTGTAGACGCTGGATAATACACACCAAACGGAATAATATATCGGAAGGTGACATTCTGAAACTGATGGAATTTCTTGGTGAAGAAGTCGATGGAGCGCTAGTAACCCAGAAGATCAGAGGTGACCCAGTGCTTTCGACCAGTCTCGTCCCCACGATAGCCGCATTTCAATCAAACGCTAAGTTAAAAAAACAACATTGCAGCAAACAAAGAAGCAAACAGAACCATTCTGTGCATTTTGCGACCAACGAGGCCACTGGGCGCAAGATTGTAGGAAGCTGAAAACTGTTCATGACCGAATTGAGAAGCTAAAGACGGATAATCGCTGTTTCCTCTGCCTGAATCGAGGGCATAATTCGAAGAACTGCAGTAGACGGGGGAGAGCATCTTGTTCAAAATGTAAGCAGTCCCATCACTACTCCATTTGCTCAAGCAATGATGTAACCTCCACTTCGGTCAACAAAATCCACTCTCAGACTCCTGACTATACTCACTTACAAACTGCGTGTATTCGAATGGTTGGACCAACTGGCTTAAGTAAAACGACACGTTGCATCTTCGATGGAGGCAGCCAGTCTACATTCATAAGCAAGTCTCTTGTCGACATATTGAAGCTTCCTACTGTCACGGAACGAGACATATCTATAGCAGCGTTCGAATCTGACACAACTATCCCTCAAAAGCGTCGTCTGGTTAGTTTCCAGTTACAGGGCACCCATACCAACGCGTCAATAGGCATCACCGCACTCGAAAGTGCAAACACTTACTCAATGCACCCTACAGTGCCACAAGACGTCTCTTCCCTGAAGTCAGTACGCAAGTTAATACTAGCTGACCCTAAGGATGACTTACACGATCTCCCAATTGAACTTCTAGTTGGAGGAGATCACTACTGGAAGTTGATCAAGGACACACAACCTGTTCGCATATCTCCGTCTTTGGTACTCATTCCTTCACTTTTCGGATGGGTACTCAGTGGCAATAGATCCGGAGTCACCGTCAACAGGCTAACCGTTAACAAAATAACACTGCAGGATGACCCTTCACTTCTCGAGCACCAAGTCCGTAACTTCTGGAACCTTGAAGCAATTGGAATCAAGGAAGAAGAATCAAGATCCCACACGATGAGCTCCAAGGATCTCGATATCCTCAAAAACTTTCATGAATCTCACTGCATTCAAGAAGGACGGTTTTTTTTGCCAAAGAAAACCCAGGAATTTGCATCGGATAACCGCACTAACGCTGAGAGACGATTCCAAGCCTTGACGAAGAAACTGCAACGAAATAGAGACTATAATGCCATGTACAACGAAAGAATGCTCGACTACATCATCCAAGGCCAAGTAGAGATGTTGAACCCAGACAACTGAGCAAGTTCTGTGTACTATCTACCACATCAAGCGGTCAAGAAGACGAAACAGAACGTAACTAAGTGGCGCGTTGTATTCGACGCTTCGTCTCATGAAAATAGATCTCTCTCGCTGAATGACGTCCTAGAAATCGGGCCTGATCTTTTCCCCGACGTAATGAGCATCCTGCTTCGGTTTAGATTTTACCAATATGCTATTCTTGGAGATACAAAGCAAGCCTTTCTGCAGCTCGCACTTGACTCCAGCGACAGGGATCTAACACGGTTCTTTTGGTTTCGAGTAATCAAGGACGAAAACGGCCAATACCACGTCACCGACGAAGTGGTCACCTACCGCTTCACCCGATTACCTTTCGGACTAACCAGTAGCCATTTCCTCTTGTCAGCTACCCTGCGAGAATCGGCTACGAGGCACATTGATGACTACGCAGTTGCTGCTAGCCTCGTGGACCAGCACATGTGCATGGACGATTTTGCAGCATCTACTAACGACGAAGAGGAACTCCAAACAATATACTCTCAGCTCACGGATTTGATGAGTATTACCAACATGCCTATGTCGAAGTGGGCCACGAATTCAATCACACTGCAAAACGAGTGGCAAAATCAAAATCTACCCATTCAAGAGGTTACACAGATCTTGGGAATCAACTGGAACACGGACCATGACACACTGCATCTTTCAGCTATCGATGACTACAAGATGTCTCCAGATGACCCTGCCACAAAACGCCACGTTCTTCAGATAACATCACGACTATACGATCCTCTCGGACTTTTCTCTCCGGTGACAATAATTGGAAAGATGTTGTTTCAAGAAACATGGACTAGAGGTATATCATGGCACGAGTCATTACCTTCTGATATTGGGCACGAGTCGTTAGTTTGGTGTTCAAATCTTCAATACGTGTCGGTTATTCACACCCCACGATGGATAGGTGCTCTCAACAAAGATTTGGACAACTATTCTCTACAAGTATTCTGTGACGCTTCCGAACGGGCATATGGTGCTGCTGTATACCTTCGATCTCACGCTCACGATACCACTACCGTTCAGTTAGTATGTAGCAAAGCTAGACTGGCTCCTATTAAGAAGGTCACGCTACCACGTTTGGAATTACTCGCGGCACTCGTGGGCACACGACTTCTTCGTTACTTCTGCCGTGCTACATCCTGTGACATCAGTAAATCAACGCTGTGGACAGATTCAGCTATCACTCTAGGCTGGATACAAAACAACCCGAACCGCTGGAAAACTTTCATCTGCAATCGTGTTACAGAAATCACCGGCTGCACTTCACCATCACAATGGTTTCATTGTCCAGGAACGGATAACCCTGCAGATCTTTTATCACGAGGACTACATGCACCAGATCTAAAATCAGCAGATATTTGGTGGCACGGGCCGGCCTGGTTGAGGGATCCTCCAAGAAGTTGGCCTCCCAATTACAGCACCGAACATCTAACACTTCCAGAGGCTAAGAAGAAACCCTGTCAAGCCCTTGTCTTTACCACCCATGAAGCACTTTGCGACTTCGCAAGATTCAGCACATACAACAAATTACTTCGGACCACAGCTTGGATCCTCCGGTTCATTAAGAATCTTCGGTCAGCGGATAAGCAAACTGGTGATTTGACAGTGTTGGAACTCGAAGCAAGTCGGCGATATTTGATAGCTTCTGTACAACGGGAGACCTTTGGAACAGAATACGAAGCTTTGTTGCACAACACGCCCATCCCCAAAACATCGAAGATCGCCTCTTTTCAACCGTTCCTGCAAGACACATTGATCCGCCTTGGTGGCCGCCTCCACTTCACAACGATGTCGTATGACGAAAAACACCCAATACTTTTAGACGGCGGACATCCCTTCACTTGTCTTCTAATCCGCCATACCCATATCAGACTGCACCACTTGGGATCACGGATTGTGCTCTCCGACCTGCGAAGCCAATTTTGGATTCTACGAGCAAGGCAAAGCATAAGGAAGGTATTGAATTCGTGTCTGCCTTGCAAGTTATCACGAAACACTCCTGGACAGGAGAACGAAGCTCCATTACCGACCGATCGTGTACGATACTCCACACCGTTCACTGTAACATGACTCGATTTTGCGGGCCCACTATACATCCGCCACGATAACACCGTTCGCAAAAGTTACATCCTTTTGCTTGCAAAAGTTACATCCTTTTGCTTACATGTGCTACTACCAGAGCTGTCCACTTGGAGCTAGCGTCGGATATGACAGTAAATACGTTTCTGATGGCCTTCCAAAGATTCGTCAGCCGCCGAGGCCTACCTCATACCATATATTCCGACAATGCGACCACTTTTCACGCAGCTCATAGATAACTTAGAGAGCTTTCTGTGATCTTCCACGGCCACGACGCATCGAGCTACCTTTCCACAAATGGCATCCGCTGGAAATTCATCGCACCACGGGCGGCTTGGTGGGGAAGATGGTGGGAACGAATGGTCGGCACTACGAAACGCTGCTTGCGCAAAGTTTTAGACCGGTGGCAAGTGAATGAGGAAACCCTGTACACCATTCTCGTTAGCATTGAAGCCGCCATAAATTCCCGTCCTCTCCTTCAGGATGAAGGAACTACAGCCTTGACTCCAAGCCATTTCATCCACGGCGACAAGCTGACGACAATCCCTACAGGACCTGAGCCTGCTATTAAGAAGGACTTGAAAAGGGAATACAGGCTCCAGCAACAAGCGGCAGAAGATTTCCGGAAACTCTGGATGAAGGAATATCTTCTGGAACTACGCAACCATCACCACGTACGACAGACATGCGGCAAAACCCAGAACTTCCGGGTAGGTGACCTGGTCCTGCTGCAAGAAAACAACCGTCCTCGCCACGTATGGGGAAGAGGCGTATTCGAGGAACTACGGCCTGGACGAGACGGAATACTCAGGACCGTCATCCTTCGCATGCCAAACAGGAACCGGATAACGCGTCCAATTCAGCTGGTCATACCTCTAGAGGTCGACCAGGGTGGGGAGGATGTGAAGGACTAACATATCTTTGTGTGTGTTGAACTTTGTGTATATAGTGTAGAGTGTTCCTATCTGTACATAAGTTCTTTGGAGTTAAATAAGATGGCGTTATGTTAGCAAGCTGTGTGTTTCCCTGTGCTCCTTTTCACTCATTCTCCACACACACTCAAGCACATAAGTGAACCTATCAGCTGGTGATAAGGTTTATTGACCACATTTTTGGCTTTAGACAATTTCATATTTACATCCACAGAAGTACCATCGTAACGTCATCTCAAACTTATTGAGCAGATTATTATTTATGAATCGTGTCTGAGAAATGTTGAGTATATTGTTACCTGTGTCCCTTTCTATCAGGGCCGTAGATAATATTTGTGACTGGGGGGGGGGGGGGGATCGGTCCTTTCACCATCGAATTCTTGTGCGGCTGGAATTTTAAAACTTCTTCTTTTTCTGGTAAGGTTATCCTTTTCTGGTAAGGTTATCCAAAACCTCCATTGGCGTCACAGGTTCCGAACGATGAATTGATAGAAGGGCTAATCCGTTCGGTCTTGTCTGTAAATATACCAGGAATGCCTTACAAGTGAAATAGATAGGCCTATAGTACTATCAAAGATTTAAATTTATGTTCGTAACGTTAACTAATAATTAATATTACCGGTGTATGAAATATGAAGGCTGTTTAATTTATTTACCTGCCCTGTTGAATTCCGCAAATACGTCTTAATCCTTTTGAGAGAGGAGTATGTCCTCTCTGCTGTTGCGTTGACACTGGAAGCATTGCTAGTATATGCAGAAGAGTGTGAATATTTGGGTAAAAATGTTTGTTGCACACAGTAAGACCATTCTTTGCACTTGTGGGCCTTACACCTTGTTTGATGAATCTCCTTCTCCATAAGTGAAGTTAAGCAATAACATCCTCAACACTACCTTGCATATCTCTCACATAAAATTAACCAACAATTTAAACTCCTCCAGTTCTTCTCCCTCAACAAGTGTATCGCTGACAGTAGCTGGAAAGAGTGAGGAAAATCCAGAAAGCACTTTCCTATGTTCTGAAAACTTCGACTTTAATTCACTTATAAAACAGTCCAAAAATGGAATATAGACTGCCACTCTGAAATATTCTTCAGGGCTGTGGGTCATATAATTCTGTCTGTTTTTTGGATCCCTCCTATTCGTGGAACTGAGACTGTGATATCTACTTTTTGACAAAAAGGGTTCTGAAGGTGTTTGTAGCATCAGCTCGCAGACTTTCAAATTCTTATCTTGTGTAACCTGCTAGGGTCATTGCCTCCCTCAAGCACAGAGTCGGGTTCTGGAGAGGTTTACTCAATATTCTGCCGAGACCGAATACTTTAGCTGTTACCAAGAGGGAAATAATAAATTCACACTGTAGAATTCGACACATTAGAGAGCTTGCCTCGATTAGTGTATCTGCTGAGTCTTTTGGCCATCCTGATACTGTTGTCAGTGCTTCTATCAATGGCTCAATAAGTTGTAAGAAATCAGTGACTGCATCAAATCTCTCAATCCATCGAGTGGTACAAAGTCTTTAATTAAATTTTTTGAACTAGGAGAAGCATCGCATTTTTCAACACACTCCAGAAACACTGTTTTTCTTTTTCGGATGGACGAAAAATGTATGAGCTGCCCCTATAATTCCGAAGCAGTTCCTAACAGCCTGTATTTCACAAGATGTAGATACAGCCAAATTGAAAGAGTGAGCTGAGCAGTGAACATACAGCGCAGTAGGGTGTTTCTCTCTGACTACAGCTTGTGTCCCTTTAAGTCTTCCTGCCGTGGCAGCAGCGCCATCATAGCCTTATTCCCTTAAATGTTGAGTTTCTACACCGAATTTGGACAAATTATCTAACATTAAGGAGGCTAAACCTCTCTCACTTAAATCAGTAACTGGTATGAATTGCAGAAAGTCCTCTCTGAGGGTGGGAAGCGATTCATCCAAGTCAACATACTGAACACAAAGAGAAGCTTGCTCTTTGCCACTGATATCTGCTGTTTCATCACGCAATACAGAGAAAAATTTGGCTTTGTTCACTTTTGTAACCATTTTGTTTAGAAGTAGCCTACTGTACCACATGATTCAATTATCTCATGTTGTATTGTTGGACTAGTAAACTTATCTCTTTTTCCAGGACCTTCTAAAGCTTCTCTTAATTCAGTGTCCACATTAGCACGATACCTTAATATAGCACGAAAGTTTCCGTCATTGTAATCTAGCTCTTGTGCACAGTTTAGCTTCCCATAATCTTTACTGCCTCTTAAAGCAAGCTCTTGCCTTCCACACAACAGAATAATTTCATTTATAGGCATTAACTTCTTTCTGTTCTCAGCCACTTGTTTGAGTTTCTCAGAATCCAGCTGGATTTCAACAGATTTTTCATTTTTGAGTATTTCCTTTCACAGACAAAACCTAATCTGCATCTTGAACACAGTTTTGATGGTACTGACGAGAGGAATGTTTATCAAATAATTCCACTGCATTCTTCCAGTTGCTAAATTTCATTTTACATAAAGCTCCAAGAGGTTGTGAGTTTATTCCAGCTCCCGACTTAGAAAAAGCCACCAGGGGCGTATATAAGGGGGCAGCCCGCCCCCCCCCCCGAATTTTATGTCACATATATTATTTGTTTATGAATTAAAACACTAAAAACCAATCTATCTATATATATAAAGCTCAATGTTTGTCTGTCTGTCTGTCTGTCTGTCTGTTATGTATACAAATCCACACCGTTTCACCGATCTGAACCAAAATTTGTATACTTACCCTTCGGAACCCTGCGGGTAACCCTGTCCACTTGAAATTTCCGACAGACCACCCCATTCCCTGCATTTAGGCCCTTTGGCCCAAATCTACACCGTTTCACCGATCTCAACCAAAATTTGTGTACTTACCCTATGTAACCCTGTGAATAACACTGTCCACTTAAAATTTCGGACAGACCACCCCATTTCCTGCATTTAGGCCCTTTGGCAAACATCTACACCGTTTCACCGATCCGAACCAAAATTTGTATACTTACCCTTTGCATCCCTGCGGGTAACCCTGTCCACTGGAAATTTCGGACAGACCACCCCATTCTCTGCATTTAGGCCCTTTGGCCCAAATCTACACCGTTTCACCAATCAGAACCAAAATTTGTATACTTACCCTTTGGTACCCTGCGAGTAACACTGTCTGCTTGAAATTGCGAACAGACCACTCCATTCCCTGCATTTAGGCCCTTTGTCCCAAATCTACACCGTTTCACAGATCTCAACCAAAATTTGTTATTTACCGTCTGGAACCCTGCGAGTAACACTGTCTGCTTCAAATTTCTGACAGACCACTCCATTCCCTGCATTTAGGCCCTTTGGCACAAATCTACACCGTTTCACCAATCAGAACCAAAATTTGTATACTTACCCTTTGGTACCCTGCGAGTAACACTGTTTGCTTGAAATTGCGGACAGACCACTCCATTCCCTGTATTTAGGCCCCTTGGCTCAAATCTACACCGTTTCACCGATCTGAACCAAAATGTGTAGACTTACCCTTTGTAACCCTGTGAATATCACTGTCCACCTACATTTTCGGACCGACCACCCCATTTCCTGCTTTTAGGCCCTTTGGCAAAAATCTATATCGCTTCACCGATCCAGACCAAAATTTGTATACTTACCCTTTCGAACCCTGCGGGTAACCCTGTCCACTTGAAATTGCGGACAGATCACCCCATTCCCTGCATTTGGGCCCTTTGCCCCAAATCTACACCGTTTCACCGATCAGAACCAATATTTGTATACTTACCCTTTGGTACCCTGCGAGTAACACTGTCTGCTTGAAATTGCGGACAGACCACCCCATTCCCGGAAAGAGGACTGGGTCCGTCCCAAAGGCAATGGAAAAAAGGGGGTAAAACCGGACCCGCTCAGGAAACCCTCAGGGTTGCCAACTCCCGAACTCACCACCCGTGAGCCCTTGAGGATGGAGCACTATCCAGGGTGCACCAGAAGTGGTGGGGCTACACACACCCTGCCTCCTTGAGGGTCTTGAGTAGAAGACATGAGATATTAAGAAAAGAAAAAGAAGGCTGACACCTCGAAGAATGAGGCAATCAGGAATGATTAGACAAGGGCCAATTAAGGCGGGAAAGTGAAAGAGTCGCTAGGCCTCGGATACCCTGATACCATCGGGGTCGGAAGAGAACAAGAGTTTGACCAAGGGAGGCTGACAGGAAAGAGAACTGAAAGGAGCCCGGCACCAGTAAGAAGAAGCAATGCCGGACTCAGCTGGAGTCCCGTGGTCGCAAACCCACGTCCCATAACTTGTGAGACCCTGTTGGGTGGAGGGGGGAGGAGGGGGCAGGTGTGAGAATAGCTTGCTGTTTCATCGCGAGGTGACATGAGAGGAATGTCCAGACCCCGCCATGTTATCTGGTATTGCTGACTATCCTGATGTTCATACAGGGTCTTTGCTCAAACCACTGTAGTGTTACGAAAGAATGAGTGATTCACCGGTCAATGTGAATAGGACCGGGAACCCCCCCCCCCGAACGTCTCTCATCATATATCGTCATCATCTGCGATATTCTCAGGTTCGTGCAGCTGGGACCCGAGCAGTAATCGATAAGCTCTTTCACTACACGCATCGAGTATAGGCCTAAGCCAGAAAATAACGTTCAGACTTTGAAAGACATCGAAGTTAGAAATCTGAATTACCTCTATCGGATTAAAAATTACACCATGTTCGTTTAGTAGTCATTTTTCATTACCTTATTATTATCATAAGGGCAAATGACCTAGATGTTACGCCCATTATACCACTAATCACCACCACATAAAGTCTTCTACGACTGAGATGTCATGAATTCTGGGATCGCTAACGAAATATCTCAACTCGGACTGAAGACAAATATCACGAAAATTATCATTATTTTACAGAGCCTTCCGATAGTGACTTAAGTATAAACATTCTCACTGGGTTTGATAATGTAAGAAATGAATACATAAATAAATATAATTTATGACGTTGAGTGTTATAGTGACTGGAATATTATCATCATTCCACCGGGCGAAGCCGGGTACTACTGCTAGTATAATCATATAACCATGTACTATTGTTACTAAGTGACGTATGGCAACGTTGCAAAGAGCGATGTAAATAGTGTGACAATCAGTTTGCTCTGATCTTATGTGTAACAACATAACCTCTTATTACTCTCCAGTGCCTTCGCTCTTATGAACGAACCAAGAACAACAAGTGCCCTTGAAGCGTGTGACAAATTTTCCCCCCTAAATTTTATACCCTTATCAAACTTTCGGCAAATTTGCCTCTCTCTGTAGCTACCATAACTGCCGAATGGAGTTTGAGTTGGTTGAAAACATACTTAAGAAACTCTACTTCTGAAAACAGACTCAACGGTCTAGTATTGTAATCTCTTCACAGAGACATACATCGCACTGACGATGAAGTTATGAACCGATTTGGCAATGCTTCAAGAAACCTTGACTTTATATTATAGTGTGAGTTGTAAATCAAAACAGTATCATTTATTCTTTCCATGTAAATACTATCAAGTAAGCAAGATGATTGTATTAATAAAAAGTATCATAAAATACCGTAGGCTTAGTTCTGTTTGACATTAACCAAATTGGTTGAAATAGTGATGCCAGATAGCCTTAAAACTCATAATTTTGCCCCGAATTATACAAAAGTTTCTCGGGGAGAACCCCGGACACCCTATTATTTGGGCCTATACCATGCCCCCCAACCACCGGTTGAGCACCCCCCGAAATAAAACTCTATATACGCCCCTGAAAGCCACACAGTACTTACAGTAAGCCCCATCTTCGACAGCAGAATAAGCTAACCACTTCTATCTCGACAGCCACTTACGCTGAAACTGAGATTTCGCCCCTTTTCTTGAAAAACTCTTAAAACTGGAAACGTGTAACTTTCATGTGGCACCCAAAGATCATTTATAAATTGCAATCTTTCGTCATCACTTATGTCACTTATGTTCACAAAAAAAGAGACGTCATTTGCAGGCGAGGTTGAAGAGATACTTATGGAGCTACGAATGTCCTGTGAGTTAGTTAGATCGACCTTAGGCCCATAATTAGAGTTAGTACTGGATGGTAGAACTAGCACATTCACAACTGAATTTTCAATTTCCTGGAGTTGATTTTCGTCGCCGTGTTTTGATGCTTTACTGCTGAAATATGATGCAATTGAAGTTTGCGATGGTTTTTATTGGCCACAGACTTCATTGGAGAATCAAATAATGAATATAGAGGTTATAAAACGGAAAAAATCGCAACACAATATAAACTTTTACTTGCCCGAACACAACGGACATATAAACAAAACCTCAACTTGTACAATCGATATTCATACATCGATATCAATATTATCGCTTTAGACTACATAACATTTCGGTGTTACCTATATAAAAAAGAAAATAGTGATCTATAATAAAGCGAACTTAGTCAATGCCTACTAAGTTATGTTTCACAAGGTCTTGAAACGCTCGCTATATCTGGTGTGAGAAAACGATCCACTTGGTTCTAGAATGAGGCGAGTGTACGTAAACAGCTCACCTCAAATTTATCACTGCCTGCTAGGTAAGATAAGACTCTGATTAATGGTAGAAGAGACTCGTCAATTCAAGTAATATCCGCTAAATACACGATGTTCTTGTTGTGTTCTGACAGTACTGAAAAATGCAATAATATTTTGGTATAGCTCTCAAATGAAAACTGTTACTTGCTAGTAGTACTGGGGCTTTGGAGGGGGTTCGGACCCCCTGTCCTCCCCTGTATCTACGCCCCTGCTTTCTATTTTCATTCCAAGAACTTGAGCAGCAGGTCCAAGATCTTTCATCATGAAATTTGGTTTCAAGACATATTTTAGTTTGCTAACTTCCTATGGATTATTGTGGAACACAAAGAAATCATCAACGTACAGAGCAACAAGAATTACAGTATTGCCGATACTCTTTCTATAAACACATTCCTCATTATGCCTGTTTGTATAGCCCATAGTAGACAGAACTGTATGAGCCTTTCTGTGCCAAATATGTGCAGCCTGCTTTAGTCCATAAATGGCCCTTTGAACAAACAAACCTGGTCTTCCTTTCCCTTCACCTGGAAGCCCTCTGCCAGACACATAAATATTTCGTCCTGTAACTCTCCATTGAGAAAAGCAGTCTCAATGTCTAGATGATCAATCTGTACATTTAATCCAACCGGTGAAGCAAACAACATTATTTCTGAGTATGCCATGCCGCACAAATGGTGGGAATGTCTCAACAAAGTCAATGCCAAGTTGCTGTGCATGGCCCTTTGCAACCAACCTTGCTTTATATTTTACAACATCACCATTTGTATTACGCTTAGCTTTAAACACCCACTTATTCTGCACAATGTTTTTACCTTCTGGCGTAGGAACTAAACCCACGCCTTATTAACCATCATGGAATCCATTTCGCACTTCATGGCTTTATGCCATTGCTTAGAGTAAGGTGACGACAAGGCTTCACTTACTGTACATGGTTCATTTGGATCAGAACAATGAGTGTATTGCAGAATGTAATCAGGAAATTGTCTTGGTCTTCTTTCTCGCTGGGGGTAGCGGCGCACTTCCTCATTGTGCTGTGATGGATTATCTTGACGATCAGGCTCAACCTCCTCTTCATTATGCTATGGAGCTGGATCTGGAACATCCCTATCACATGCAGTCAATAGTGGTTTACTGACTTCAGTGGTTAGGGGTATTATTGTATTCCATGGTACTGCCCCCGTAATTGAATTATATAGAGACCACGGTGGCTATTTTGGAAATTATAGCGAAAGTTATGGCTGTCATAGTTATGACGTGGGTAGTCATGACGTAAGCACGGATGACGCAGACGATTATGCCAGCAGGCTACTTGAGCTGAGATTCTCAGTGACGTCAGCAATTTAGTCGAGAATGTTCCGAGATGTACCACGCAGTCGCGAGAAACGTGGAATTCTGCTGAGGAAGAAATTATGCTATTGGAGGGGAGACTTAAACCAATGAACGATAGTCTAAAGGAAGACGGAGATTGCTGAAACTATGGTATTTTTATTACTTTTTGGAATGCAGAATTGTGGAAATCCATTTGCAGTAGAGGCATTGTTCTGGAATTTTAGTGAAATTTATTTTCAGTTTTTGAATTATGAAAATCCGTCATGTATTGACGAAATTGGAACTTCTAGCGATGACGCAGTAACACGCGATGGAAGGGATAGATACGCCCCTCATGAAGTTCATAAAAGGCCTTGCGCAGAAGAGAGGAGCCTCATTCGCTCATTCTCTCATTCGCTCATTCTCAATTGTGAGATCTCAAATAGTCATTTCAGTGAAACGTCGAGTGAGATTATTAGTGAAAAAGTCGTCTTTGTAACGCGTGGCGAAGCCACTAGTCGAACTTACAAGCAGTGCAGGTTTACTGTGAAGTAAATCTAGGTGAAGTTGAAACGACACTTATAACGCTTCTACAAGATTAGCTGTGAACAGTTAGCGGTCGCCTATAAGCTAATTCTCTTGTGCATTGCTACAGTAAGGACTGTAGAAAAGCTGAACAATTTCGAGGAAGTATTTTGGAAGTTATTGACAATATTAGACGACTGACAAAAGTGATTTTCTCGCCACAGAAGAAACACTTTGTATAGCCGGACTGAACGCTACGGCTGACAGGGCTAGTGAAATAGGGAGACGTCAGATTGCTTTTGTGACACAACACTGCAGTATAATGGAGCAATTTAATAAGGCAGTTTGTTCTTCTAATACTATTACCGAAGAGAACATGGAAGGCTAAAGGACTTAATGCAATTGGGACATATTTCAACGGAGTAAAATAGCAACATGGAACTTCGCTAATTGCTATTCCATACAAGCGAACATGTGGTTAATAACCATCTACACCCATGTTTCGTGAGTAAAGGCTGAATACTATCAAACAGCAATAGAAATGATTTCATACTTTCTGAATATGAATATTTCTTCGGAAATTTATACAAAAACTTCATGGCGATTTTCAACTGGAACTTCAGGGATTTTTCAAGAGAGGTCAGGGTTGTCCCGACTCACAAAGAAGATTATTGCCGGAAGGATGTCGTTCGTCTTCGTGAAGCAGTTCGATTCTTCGATGGTGCTGTTTCTGGTTTCGAGGATGGAGCTCAGCTTTAACTTGGTGAAATGGATCCATCAACAGTCTTCTTTGGGGAATTTTCCTCTGGAACGTCAATCGGCAGATAAGGTAGTCGTGAACGTTTATTGTATTTGAGTTTCTTAGCAATATTTGAGCAACTATTTTTCCCATATTTTTGTCCTCATGTATTTTTGCCCGATATTCTTGTTTGAGATTCCTATTCTCAGTACACCTTGATGAGTTATGCCTTTTTCGACGTTTTATTAAGACATTGTTATGTCATGGGCATAGTTAAATGATTTTGAATCAGTTGAGACTGATATTTAGATTTTTCAGTAATTTGCTTATTTTTGTAGTCACGATTTGACTGTAAGTTAATGATTTTTATGGCAGATTTAAATTCAGACAGCGTGTCACTTTATTAAAGTAATTCTACCCCAGTTTAATTACTTTGACCAATTTTCTGTCATCATCAAGAAGGAAGAACATTTAAATGATTTTAGAGCGTTAAAATCCAGTACGTTGTCGACGATCTTGGAAATACTAGTCGTTATTTGAATTGATTGCAACACAGACATTTATCGTCAGTCATGAACGACCATTGCATCTTAGGCAATTTTGTGAAAGATGAACATTAATTATGAATAATTGAATGCATTAAATTCGTGAAACTTGTGTTAGGTTTTTTCTCGTATAGAGATTTATATAATGATGTTTGCATTCCCCAGTCTAATTGGATTCTATTCGACTACTTTGCAGTTTTAGTCACACTTTATTTGATGATAGTATTTTTATACTACAATTCTTTTAAGATGTTAATCTTAAATTTTGATAGACCAGACAGGCGTATATAAGCGTATTCACTATTAAATTTGTTTGTGATTGGCAAATTTTTATTTCATTTCGATTCATGAATGAAATCCACGAAGTTTAAATGACAACAGTTTTGAAACAATTATTGATATAAGAATTTTTAAGTGGAACTATGAATGTATAATCGATAGTGCAGCGGACATGTTGAAAGTCGCTGATATATAATGCCCTTAAATAAATGAAGGAGATTCCCACAGTAGTGAATAATGATAAAGAATTATTTGTGGAAGTTTTGTAAGTTTGGTGGAAGTTTTAATGCCATATAGATTAATATATGATGAATTTTGGGCTATTTTGAATGCAGTTTGTGCATTATTTTGTAAGCGAAGTATTTTCCGCTAGAGTGTATTGTCATAGTTCGTTGAAAATTAATCAAGTGAATTTACTGTTATAATTAACAAGAGTTTGAAAGAATTTGAGATAAGATTTTGAATGAAGATTGCCGTCACAAATAATTAAATTTATTACAACCTTTATTAAACCAGATTGTGACATGTACATGTATAACTAACCTTCATTGGTCGATTATATTAAACACGATTTTGAATTTACTAACCGGATAAAACATGTGGTTCAATGTATTTCTTAAATTATTAATTTAAATAATTTAAATGTTGATATTGTAAATAATAAATGTAAATATCTTTGACAATAATGTGGAACGAAAGTAATGTTAAAGGCGTGTTTAAAAATTTTGTAATTATTTTCGACAATTTTATAAACAATTTCTAATTGTTATAAATAATTTATGTGATTTTGTTATAAACATTTAAGAGTGTGTTTGATACTCTAAACTATGCTGATTAAACATTTGGATGATAACTTAACAAGTTTAAGGATAGTTAAAATATTCCAGTGGGATGTGAATTAAACATTTGAAAGATTTGCGTCAATATGTATGAGTTGTCTTGGAGACATTTAAAGCTTTAAAAGGAGCTGAATTCTTACACAGAGTGGTGTGAGTAGGGAGCCCCATTTGACGGGCATGCGCCAGGTTGAGGAGTAGACCAGCTGGCTCGACATCTGGTTACAAGCGGGTGAGGTCGATACTCCGGCCTTGTGCCTATTAATAAAGGTGTTATGTTTATTAAAAGAAGCCAAATGCTCTATATATATGTCGTACCCTGACTTCCTCATCCAATCCAAATGTGTTATAAAATGTTACGTTATTTTGAGCTCATGGGAGCTAACAGATTGTTTGATAAATTTGCAAGTCCTTTAGGAGGACGTAGTCAGATTGACATAGGCTACTGATAGCCACGTTTATTTTGTTGAGTTGTGAAAATCATACTCTTTATTTGAAAATAAAGCTTTTGTACAGTTCAAAGTTCTCGTCTTCGGTTTGGTTCATTTTTAAATGTCATGGTGAAGGTTATTGTGAGAGCATACTTTAAGGATCCTGTTGTCAACCCAATCCCCGAGATATTTATAAGAGGTAAGTAAAAGTAAGTATGTAACCCCGTCTATTTTGGTGTGTTCCACAATAATTTTTCTTGGTAACTTCTGTGTTCAAACCTCGGTAGTATCTGTCAGTGCCATTTTCATTGATGTAGCTGAGCTGGTGCGATTGATTGTTGGCAATCCGATTGAGGGGGCGGATATCTGACAGCCTACTATCCGGGTAAACGGGGACAGAAGGATTGGCGCACCTAAAACGTTGGGGCTCGATTCAACATAACTGGATCACCAGGTTGAACGCCAGTAGGATTGGCAAACCTAAAACGTGTGGTTCGATTAGACTCAAATAAAGAGGTTGATTCTTTATTAGATGTCTAGGCCAATTGTAGAATTTAAGAGTGTGATTATATAGGAATTAAATGTTGCATTGTATTAGGAAAATTACACTCAGAAAAGATCAGATCTTATACGACTTGAGAAAGGTTAAATGGGCTGGAAACTTAGGAAAATCGCCTATGATCTGGAATCTTATTTTATTTGACCGGCTTATGACATTTTAGTAATATTAAAGATAAAATTAAATTATTTGGATTGTAAATGTAAATTATTTGTGATAGGATATTTTAAAATGAGCCAGGGAAATTTGAACATGTGCTTGAGTTTGTTTCAACATGAAGTGTCTTCGAAAGTTAATTATAAGGTAGTTATAAGTTAGATTTAAGACAGAAAATTGATCAAAATTATATATGGTGAAAAGTGTTGCTCAAATGTTGTTATTTTGTTCTTTTGATGTATGTCCCTACAGCAGTCTAATTTTTGAATAATCTTGTAATGGCAGATGAAAGTTTGAAGATGATGTTAGCGGAGATGTCTGCTAATATGAAGCAGATGAGTGAGAGTATGAAGGAGATGGAAGCTAGGAATACTAGTCGAATGGAGGAGAATGCTAGTAATTTGAAAGCCAGCATGGAGGAGAATATGAAAACTCTTCAGACCAGTTCTGTTAACTTAGAGGATAATATGTCGCGTTTACAGATTAATACCCAAGGAATTGAGAATACTGTAACTGACATCCGCTCAGACGTGTCCAATGTTAAAATTGATGTTGCTAATGTGCATAAAGATCTGACAATGTTGAATTTAGATGTTGCTAATGTCCGTAGTGATATTTCTTGTGCTAGGGCTGAGGTAGTTGTTGTCAAAAATGATGTTGCGACTGTCCAAGACAAGGTTGAGGAAGTCCAAAGAGGAATCCAAAATGTTAGAACTGATGTGTCCAATGTTCAGGTTGATATTAATAACATTCATTCGGATGTAAACGAGATGCAAAGTGACATAAATAAAATTCAAATAGAGGTCAACACAGTTTTCGTAGACGTTGCTAAAGTCCAAACTGATGTAAATAAAGTCAGGGAAGAGATAGAAAATTCGAAAACTCTTTGTACACGTAATATAAGTGCATTAACGACTAGGCTAGTTGATGAGTCAGTTAGAACGACAGCGTCTTTAGAAGGTTTAAAGTTTGATGTAGAGGTCATGAGAACCCAAGTATTAGACCATAATAAAGTATTGAAAGAGGATATTGAGTTAGACATAGCAGAAATGTTAACGGAAAATGTAGCAATATGGAAAGAAGAGTGGATTAGGTCAAGTGGGGAACATGTAACCCAAATTCAGGATCGTATTGAAAGGAAACTTGCCAGTACTCAAATTGATATTAACAATGAAGTAGTACAGATTAGGAAAGATTTAAGCGTCAGGATGGATTCGCTATCCGAAAGACAAGTTGAAGATAGGACAAAATTAGATCAGGATGTGCAAACATTAAAATCTGCATTAGAGGAACAGATTCAGAAAGTTGTCTCTGATGTGAATGAAACGACGAGTAAACTACAGAATTTGAAGTTAGGAGAGGCTAATTTAATGGAGACCTACAAAGAAGAGTTAATCAAGAAAGTCTTAACGGAAATCACTGACAAGGATACAGTAGGCTTGGCTTGCGAAACTAGTAGGAATTATGCCAGAAGATATAACCTAGATCCAGAAGAGAGAGACGTGACTCCTGAAGAACGTATATCCAGATTCAGGGAGGAAGATGACGAGAGGAATATGGAACCTGAGTGGAACTATCGTGATAGTGGGAAAAACTACCCGGATTCATATCCGAGGAACGTAACGGTCATCAGGAATTTTGAAGATAAACCGCAAAAATTCAGTAACACGGATAGTTTGACACCTATCGAATATGTAAGGAACCTCAAAGATTATTTCATCGAAGCTCACATTCCCAGAGAGAGAGAGAGATGAAGATAGTGGAGAGATATTTGATTGGAGGACCCCTCGAATGGTTTCGCGCATTTAGATACACATTCAGTAACTTTGACGAGTTTGCAGAGGCATTAATCAAACGATTTTGGTCCATAGAAGCGCAGAATTCGTTAAGAGCGGAGGTGTATTCAAGAAAATACTCCGGTACTCTTCCAACGCGGTACGCTGATTTCTTTACGAGTCAATTATCCCGCTTGAGATTCTTACAACCCCCATTGTCCACGGAGCAACTTATTGATGCGATTTCTCGTATGCTGCCAGTTGAGGTGAGAAGACTAATAATTTCGTCCAACATCAGGGATTTAACCAGCATGGATGAATTACTGAGGAGGTTAGACTACACAAGTCCAATGCCTAACGTAGTACAGAAAGGTCAAAGGCAGGAGTATAAAGAAATAAATACTGTATATATGGACCAAGTCCAACAAACTGACAAGCCAGATGAGGAGAAAACTGACAATGTAGGTCCTCACAGGAATAATCAGTTTCGAAATAACAGATCGCAAGGTTACCGACCATATCAACAGAGAAGAGGCTGGAACTATAACCGAGGAAATTACAATGGAAGAGGCAGATATTATAACAATAATGGTTATAACCGAAATTATAATAGGAATAACCAGAGCCAAAACAGAAATCAGAATACTCAAGGTCAGGTTATGACACCCGATCAGTATCAGGAAAGAGAGAAGGAAAGCCAGCAATACCTGAAAGAATTAAGGGAAAAAGAAGCAGACAACCAAAAGAAAAGGCAGGATGTTGTAATCGATCCTGGGCCTTCTACGAGCCAACAGAATTTTGAGGTCGGTAACACAAAAAAAAAAAACGCCGATTTCTCAACGTCAGTGAGAACCTGTAAATACATTGCCACACCACACCTGATTACGATTAATGAGATATATGAAGTGACTGATGAAGATTTGCTAGAAGAGAGGGGTATCGTGAAAGAGGAAAGACCATGTGCCTTACCCATTATTTCTGTACGGATAGATGGACAACAGTATAAAGCCCTGATGGATACTGGTGCAATTATCTCCATCATTTCAGAGGAATGTTATCAAAGTCTGCTAAGAGGAGAGAACATGACAGTTCTACCGGTTTCTACCGTCAAAGTGAGAGGGATATTCCAAGATAAGGCAGTGAAGTGCAAGATTCAAGTGTTATTGAACTTTGAGATCAATGGAAGGAATTATGAACAGATCTTCATTGTGGTGAGCAAGATCAATTTTGATATGGTGCTTGGAATCGATTTTATATCGAAGGTCGGAGCTATTATCGACATGAAGAACAGAAGTATTAGCTTTAATGATGGGTACATAATCACAGAAGAGATAGAAAAACAGGACGTGAAAAACAGTCTGGAAATAGACCTTAGGGAAGAAATTTTGAATACTATAGTTAATGAAGTGGAAAATTTAGCAGAAATACCCAGTAGAAAAACTGAAGGATTTGAAGAAATTCAGGGGGAATTTGAGGATCTGATAAAGGAATTCCAAGATATTTTCGATGAAAAGCCTGGATTGATTAAGGATTATAAATACAAGATAAGGCTGACAGATGAAACCCCTTACCAGAAGAGAATATACCCCATTCCTGAGAAATACTATCAAGAAGTACGAGGGTTAATCAGAAAAATGAAGGTAGACGGGATTATAAAAAAACAGGCGTCGTCTTATATAAACCCCATCACCGTAGTGAAGAAAAGTAATGGTCAGATACGTCTTTGTCTCGATGCCAGAACCATTAACTTGAAGATTCTTCCAGAAAATGACCGACCACCTAAGATTAGAGATCTGCTTCGAAAATTCAAAGGAAGAGCATGTTTCAGCGTTCTTGACTTGACGTCTTCATTTTATCAAGTTCAGCTAGAAGAAGATAGTATGCAGTACACTGGATTCCTATTTGACCAGACGTCATGGGTCTTTGTCCGAATGCCTTTTGGTATGGTTAACAGTGGACCAGCACTTATTCGAGCACTTGATAGTAAGCTCACGGACGAAGTGAAAGAAAATGTAATCTGCTACATCGACGATTTAATCGTATCTTCACCCAGCGCCGCAGAACATTTAGTGCACTTGAGAAAGTTGTTCGAGAATTTACGGGAGGCCAATATCAAGGTGAATTTTGGAAAATGTCAATTCTTGAAGCAAGAAATAAATTACTTGGGGCATACTATTGATAAAGATGGATATCATCCAAACATGAAAAAAGTAGATGCGATCACGAGATTTCCAAAGCCAACTAAGGTGAAACAAGTCAGAGAATTTGTAGGAGCATGCCAATTTATTAGCAGCCACTGTCCAAGATACTCGGAAATTATGGCTCCTCTGTATGACTTACTCAAGAAGAATAACAGATGGAAATGGAGTACCGCTGCAGACGAGGCTTTTGAGAAAGCAAAAGAGATGCTCAGAAATAATGTGAAACTGGAGTACCCAGACTTTGAGAAGGTGTTCTATATTGAGTCTGATGCATCAAGAGTAGGCATTAGTGCAGTCTTATACCAGAAAGACGAGGCAGGCAACAAGCACTACATTGCGTTCACTAGTCGGAAGTTGAAGAAACACGAGGAAAATTACTTCACGACGGAGCTTGAAGCGTTAGCTTTTGTAACAGCATTGCAAGCCTGGAAGAAAATACTGCTGGGACATAAGGTCATCATTATTACTGACCATAAAGCACTACAGTTTATGCTGCAAACTGACATGTCGAGTGATAGATTGACACGTTGGGCTTTGTTCACCCAACAGTTTAACGCCACTATCGTCCACCAGCCTGGGAAAGATAACTTACTGGCTGATGCTCTATCACGTAACCCTATTAAAAATGTGCAGATACACCATGTACAATTGGAGCAAGAAGATCAAGAAACCGTTAGGAGGTTAGCCCGAATCGGTGTGTCACAGAAGAGACACGCTCCAATAAGGAAAATGTACAGGTTCCTCAAGGGTTACATGGACAATACTGATGTTGACTATGCAGTTACACGGAGAAATTCACGACACTTTGTCTTGAGTGGAGACATCGTATGCAAGTATGCTGACTCTGCGCATACAAAACTCCGAATAGTCGTGCCACCTAAACTTGTTGTCAATTTAGTGTGGGTAGCTCATCACGCAACTGGACATGCCGGTTTAGATAAGACTCTTAATACTCTTCAAGAGAGATTTATCTGGACTAACATGCGTTCCAGCATTGCCAAGGTCATTAGATCATGTGACAAATGTCAAAGAGCAAAGTATGCTTCTGCTTTGTTAAAAGGAAAACCGAAGGCTATGATTCCTTCTAAGCCAAACGAACTTATGGCGACGGACATATTTGGCCCCTGTCCGAAGGGATATCAGGGTAACCAGTACCTGTTGGTTACCGTGGATGTTTTCTCAAAATTTGTTACAATGAGTCCCATGCAGAAAGCGAACACAAGGAACGTAGTAAGCAGACTGGAAAATGCTGTATTTCCTAAAGCTGGTATACCAGAATATCTACTGTCTGATCATGGAACGCAATTTACATCCGTGGAATTTGCAGCGGATATGGAAAGGCTTGGCATTAAGCACTTATTTTCAAGCGTGCGTTACCCAGAATCGAATTCCTCAGAAAGATATATGGCTGAATTTTCGAAATTCTGTCGAATTTTCTGTCCAAATGATCATTCTGGTTGGGTGAGATTTGTACCCCTTATAGAGGAATGTCTGAACTCTACAGTGCAGGAGAGCACAGGAGAAGTGCCAATGCGACTTCATCTTGGAAGAAACCCAGAAAGGCCGTGGGATAATCTTTTCAACCACATTCCTAGAGATCCCGACGTAGGAAGGCAGCAGAGGATTGACAAGGCGAAGGAACAACTCCAGAAAGCAGCAGAGAAACGATTGAAAAGAGTAGCTGGAAAACGTTTTGGTGCACCCTTACAAGTTGGAAATCTTGTATTATTACGCAGACCTGTCAAGGCTGATATGAGCAAGAAAATATACCCCAAATTTGGAAATGTATTCATGGGGCCGTTTAGGATTACGAACGCCTATGGAAACAACTGCTATGAACTCTACGATGAAGAGAATAATGTCATTTACGGCAAGTTCAATGCTGGAAATTTAAAAAGATACTATCCTAGAGTAAGCCAGTAATAATTCAATTTCGTGTTCAAGAGAGTTGAGGTACTTGTAACACTGAGTTTAAAAACAATTTGCAACTGTTTTTAAAACGTGGTGAGAGGAGAATGCCCCCGTAATTGAATTATATAGAGACCACGGTGGCTATTTTGGAAATTATAGCGAAAGTTATGGCTGTCATAGTTATGACGTGGGTAGTCATGACGTAAGCACGGATGACGCAGACGATTATGCCAGCAGGCTACTTGAGCTGAGATTCTCAGTGACGTCAGCAATTTAGTCGAGAATGTTCCGAGATGTACCACGCAGTCGCGAGAAACGTGGAATTCTGCTGAGGAAGAAATTATGCTATTGGAGGGGAGACTTAAACCAATGAACGATAGTCTAAAGGAAGACGGAGATTGCTGAAACTATGGTATTTTTATTACTTTTTGGAATGCAGAATTGTGGAAATCCATTTGCAGTAGAGGCATTGTTCTGGAATTTTAGTGAAATTTATTTTCAGTTTTTGAATTATGAAAATCCGTCATGTATTGACGAAATTGGAACTTCTAGCGATGACGCAGTAACACGCGATGGAAGGGATAGATACGCCCCTCATGAAGTTCATAAAAGGCCTTGCGCAGAAGAGAGGAGCCTCATTCGCTCATTCTCTCATTCGCTCATTCTCAATTGTGAGATCTCAAATAGTCATTTCAGTGAAACGTCGAGTGAGATTATTAGTGAAAAAGTCGTCTTTGTAACGCGTGGCGAAGCCACTAGTCGAACTTACAAGCAGTGCAGGTTTACTGTGAAGTAAATCTAGGTGAAGTTGAAACGACACTTATAACGCTTCTACAAGATTAGCTGTGAACAGTTAGCGGTCGCCTATAAGCTAATTCTCTTGTGCATTGCTACAGTAAGGACTGTAGAAAAGCTGAACAATTTCGAGGAAGTATTTTGGAAGTTATTGACAATATTAGACGACTGACAAAAGTGATTTTCTCGCCACAGAAGAAACACTTTGTATAGCCAGACTCAACGCTACGGCTGACAGGGCTAGTGAAATAGGGAGACGTCAGATAGCTTTTGTGACACAACACTGCAGTATAATGGAGCAATTTAATAAGGCAGTTTGTTCTTCTAATACTATTACCGAAGAGAACATGGAAGGCTAAAGGACTTAATGCAATTGGGACATATTTCAACGGAGTAAAATAGCAACATGGAACTTCGCTAATTGCTATTCCATACAAGCGAACATGTGGTAAATAACCATCTACACCCATGTTTCGTGAGTAAAGGCTGAATACTATCAAACAGCAATAGAAATGATTTCATACTTTCTGAATATGAATATTTCTTCGGAAATTTATACAAAAACTTCATGGCGATTTTCAACTGGAACTTCAGGGATTTTTCAAGAGAGGTCAGGGTTGTCCCGACTCACAAAGAAGATTATTGCCGGAAGGATGTCGTTCGTCTTCGTGAAGCAGTTCGATTCTTCGATGGTGCTGTTTCTGGTTTCGAGGATGGAGCTCAGCTTTAACTTGGTGAAATGGATCCATCAACAGTCTTCTTTGGGGAATTTTCCTCTGGAACGTCAATCGGCAGATAAGGTAGTCGTGAACGTTTATTGTATTTGAGTTTCTTAGCAATATTTGAGCAACTATTTTTCCCATATTTTTGTCCTCATGTATTTTTGCCCGATATTCTTGTTTGAGATTCCTATTCTCAGTACACCTTGATGAGTTATGCCTTTTTCGACGTTTTATTAAGACATTGTTATGTCATGGGCATAGTTAAATGATTTTGAATCAGTTGAGACTGATATTTAGATTTTTCAGTAATTTGCTTATTTTTGTAGTCACGATTTGACTGTAAGTTAATGATTTTTATGGCAGATTTAAATTCAGACAGCGTGTCACTTTATTAAAGTAATTCTACCCCAGTTTAATTACTTTGACCAATTTTCTGTCATCATCAAGAAGGAAGAACATTTAAATGATTTTAGAGCGTTAAAATCCAGTACGTTGTCGACGATCTTGGAAATACTAGTCGTTATTTGAATTGATTGCAACACAGACATTTATCGTCAGTCATGAACGACCATTGCATCTTAGGCAATTTTGTGAAAGATGAACATTAATTATGAATAATTGAATGCATTAAATTCGTGAAACTTGTGTTAGGTTTTTTCTCGTATAGAGATTTATATAATGATGTTTGCATTCCCCAGTCTAATTGGATTCTATTCGACTACTTTGCAGTTTTAGTCACACTTTATTTGATGATAGTATTTTTATACTACAATTCTTTTAAGATGTTAATCTTAAATTTTGATAGACCAGACAGGCGTATATAAGCGTATTCACTATTAAATTTGTTTGTGATTGGCAAATTTTTATTTCATTTCGATTCATGAATGAAATCCACGAAGTTTAAATGACAACAGTTTTGAAACAATTATTGATATAAGAATTTTTAAGTGGAACTATGAATGTATAATCGATAGTGCAGCGGACATGTTGAAAGTAGCTGATATATAATGCCCTTAAATAAATGAAGGAGATTCCCACAGTAGTGAATAATGATAAAGAATTATTTGTGGAAGTTTTGTAAGTTTGGTGGAAGTTTTAATGCCATATAGATTAATATATGATGAATTTTGGGCTATTTTGAATGCAGTTTGTGCATTATTTTGTAAGCGAAGTATTTTCCGCTAGAGTGTATTGTCATAGTTCGTTGAAAATTAATCAAGTGAATTTACTGTTATAATTAACAAGAGTTTGAAAGAATTTGAGATAAGATTTTGAATGAAGATTGCCGTCACAAATAATTAAATTTATTACAACCTTTATTAAACCAGATTGTGACATGTACATGTATAACTAACCTTCATTGGTCGATTATATTAAACACGATTTTGAATTTACTAACCGGATAAAACATGTGGTTCAATGTATTTCTTAAATTATTAATTTAAATAATTTAAATGTTGATATTGTAAATAATAAATGTAAATATCTTTGACAATAATGTGGAACGAAAGTAATGTTAAAGGCGTGTTTAAAAATTTTGTAATTATTTTCGACAATTTTATAAACAATTTCTAATTGTTATAAATAATTTATGTGATTTTGTTATAAACATTTAAGAGTGTGTTTGATACTCTAAACTATGCTGATTAAACATTTGGATGATAACTTAACAAGTTTAAGGATAGTTAAAATAATCCAGTGGGATGTGAGTTAAACATTTGAAAGATTTGCGTCAATATGTATGAGTTGTCTTGGAGACATTTAAAGCTTTAAAAGGAGCTGAATTCTTACACAGTGTGGTGTTAGTAGGGAGCCCCATTTGACGGGCATGCGCCAGGTTGAGGAGTAGACCAGCTGGCTCGACATCTGGTTACAAGCGGGTGAGGTCGATACTCCGGCCTTGTGCCTATTAATAAAGGTGTTATGTTTATTAAAAGAAGCCAAATGCTCTATATATATATGTCGTACCCTGACTTCCTCATCCAATCCAAATGTGTTATAAAATGTTACGTTATTTTGAGCTCATGGGAGCTAACAGATTGTTTGATAAATTGGCAAGTCCTTTAGGAGGACGTAGTCAGATTGACATAGGCTACTGATAGCCACGTTTATTTTGTTGAGTTGTGAAAATCATACTCTTTATTTGAAAATAAAGCTTTTGTACAGTTCAAAGTTCTCGTCTTCGGTTTGGTTCATTTTTAAATGTCATGGTGAAGGTTATTGTGAGAGCATACTTTAAGGATCCTGTTGTCAACCCAATCCCCGAGATATTTATAAGAGGTAAGTAAAAGTAAGTATGTAACCCCGTCTATTTTGGTGTGTTCCACAATAATTTTTCTTGGTAACTTCTGTGTTCAAACCTCGGTAGTATCTGTCAGTGCCATTTTCATTGATGTAGCTGAGCTGGTGCGATTGATTGTTGGCAATCCGATTGAGGGGGCGGATATCTGACAGCCTACTATCCGGGTAAACGGGGACAGTACCACTGGAGGATCTGTTAGAGCAGAGAAAGACATCTCATCAAAATCACATCTCTGGCTGTGATTAATTCATGGGTTACTGGATGCAGGAGCCGGTACGCCTTTTTCTCATTCGGGTACCCAACAAATACCGTTCTCTCAGTCTTGGGATCAAGTTTTCTTCACAGGTGATCCGGAACATGAACGTAGGCATTAAACCCAAACACTTTTAAGTGCATGAGGTCTACTTTCTCTCCGGTCCACATTTGATCTGGTGTTGAATTTGGTGTTTTCCGAGCAGTAGACCTGTTGACAAGATATGCAGCTGTATTGATAGCTTCTGCCCACATACGTTTGTCACAAGCTGCACCTTGCATTATGGCAAGTGCTCTCTCATTCAGAGTCCTGTTCATGCGTTCTGCAGTTCCATTTTGCTCAGGTGTGTACCTTACTGTTAGCTGATGATTGATGCCATGCTGTTTGAAAAACTCATCCATAGCTTTATTACAATACTCCCCACCATTGTCAGAGCGTATGACCTTGATTTTCCTTTCACACTCAATTTCAACAGAATTAGCAAATTGTTCAAAGATTTCCCTTACCTCACTTTTCCTAAAAAAAAGACAAAAACCATCCTCGTATGGTCATCGATGAAGGTGAGAATACATCTGGCTCCTCCCCAGGATTTCTCAGGCATCGGTCCACACAGGTCACTGTGCACTAGGTCCAGTTGGTTCTTGACACGATGCTTGGTGGTCTTGAAGGGCCGTTGACCTTGTTTCCCTTCTATACATGAACACAGACCTGCTTTTCACTCGGAAAGTCAATACAGGTAGCCAAACCATTTTTTAACAAGTCCATCCCCACGTGATTGAGATGGCCTAACCTTTTGTGCCACAATTCTCCAGAATTAGAACTTTTTGAACAAACATTTTTAGCATCACTTAAACAAGACACTGCTGATGCATTTGCACCTACAGAACCTGAGTTATTTAAGACATAGAGTCCATTTGACTCTTCAATCAATAATTGTACATCACATGTTACTTGACAGTCATTGTCTTGAAACACTTTACAACCTTCGTCATCAAAAACAATAACATGACCTTTTTAACAATACCATTCCCAGAGAGCAAGTTTGCTGTAAGGTTAGGTACATACTGAACCCTTTATCCACAGGCTGTATAAAGGATTCTAATGAATTATTCATCATCTTTTGATACATTTCTACAGACAGCAGATATGAGAGCCGGACGGTGTTGGGAAATATTGAGAAATCAGTGGCTGAGAGGACACAATGGTTTAAGCTCCTGTGGTATTTTAGAAAGTAGCATTATATTCATGACACATAGAACAGGTGCAACTTTTAGCGCGGAGACGGCTTGGGTACGCACAATATGGCTTGTTGCTATGAGTGTTGGCGCCAAGAAGAAAATCGAATGCTACGATGTAATTGGTCAATCTTCATGTTAACCACTCCCTGTGGCAGAAATACAAGTAAAAGCGTGCAAAGATCTACAAGAGTCTGAACCAATAATATCAAGACGCCCTGTTTAAGCGGCAACTCGGCGAGGTAACGCACCCTGGTAAATTAACGTGGGAGTTATCTACGGATTAATTCCACGATCGATTCGAGCCAGCTACAGCATAATCGTAACCTCCACATTGCTACGAACTCAATGATACCGATCGCATTCTAGTCTGATAATTATTACGGAATATTTTTCCATAAACCCCCTTCCACACCTACCCTAGCCAGTTTCATTTATAATGATCCAGGAAGCTTTAAGAGATGACTTTTATTTGTGCGTCTGAGGACGTAACGTTGACTTTTATTTGTGCGTCTGAGGACGTAAGGTTGAATTTTATTTGTGCGTCTGAGGACATAACGTTGACTTTTATTTGAGCATTTGAGGACGTAAGGTCTTTTATTCAGGTGTCTGAGGACACGAGGCATACTCTGCAATATTTTTTATGTGTGAGCATGGAACATTTTCGTCAAGTTATAAGTTTAACTTCAGTGATTTATTTGTAGTCCCAGTACTACCAGATAGGACCAGTTCATCGAAATAATTCACCAATAGACTGTCAAGGAATTTAGTACTTGATCGGTGAATTTAATAGGAAATATATCGTGTGTGTATCTGACAACTTTATTTAATTCAGCACGAGATGACGTCTAGGAACGAGGCCGGATCTTGGAACCAGCAGGACATTTGCCAGAATATGTCGATGCCGAGCTAAGCATTTTAAAGGAGTGATGGCTGCAGATGTTTTTCCTGACGCTGTTCTATAGGAATGAGTACAAATGAATTTATTTATTTATTAAGTCAGCTATAGTAATTGGGACATATTTTTGTAGATATTTGTTTGCTTGTTTGGTAATGCAGATTCTTAGTTCTTGTTTTACTGACACATTAAGTATGAGACAAGCCGAGCGCTTTGTAATTTGTAAATATTGTGATTTTGTTTGCTTCAACTATACGGGGCGACGCGCAGCTCGTGCTCGCATTCGCTTGCGTAAATCGCGGTCAAGCATTATGATTTCGGAAGGATGCCTTATAACAAAAATGGAACTGAATTAATTTTGAGATTAAAAATAGAATTTGAAGGGTAAAGATTATTTGTGAGCAGAATTTATGACGGATCAGGATTATGTTGATAGTTGCTTTTCCCGCAGATCTGTACGGGATGGCACTTTGCACCCGAGTTGTTGTTTTATTTAGTTTAATGTGTCTATGGACGCAATATTGGTTGATCTGTTTTGAGCCGACCCAGTTGGTATGTTTATGAGTGAGTCAGTCCAAGCTTTCGGTGCGTAGTGTGATTTTATGATGTGTTAGCGAGAATATATCATTGTGATTATTCTGACTTGCTCCACATCAGCCCAGTTTATAACCTCGCGAGGCTGAACTCGTGGTTTATATTTGTGTTTTCTTGCCATCCAAGTGGATGAGTGAGATATGTCTGCGTTTCCAGATGGAAATAGCACCTAGCTTGAAGGACTGAGAGAGATAGTTGAGGCAGCGATGATTCATACAAGAGGGGTGCGCTCAAATCAGATAACGCGACTTGTCATTAGTAACAGGCCTGGGTCCTGTACTTCAATTTAAGACGTTGTTTAAACTTCACAAAACCTGATCGGTTATAATGAGTATTTGATTGATTAAATGGGTGTTGTCCATAGTTGTAAGGTAGCTTCCGAATCTTCTGTTTGTCTGGCGTTTTATAAAAACGTAAATATAAATTTTCAGCCGTTAGGCTTGTATTTTGTTGCTGTTGCTTCACTTCTCGTGTGTTTATTTTACCCGTTCAATGACCCCGTGTGGCATTAGGGTGCGCGAGGCTGTGTTCCCAATTTTTGATGCGAGCGTTTTGGCCTATTTTCGGCATGCTCTTTTTATTTTGTGTGCGTTGGCACCAGCTAGAATCTCAGGGAGATTCTTCATCTTTATGTATTATTAGATCTTGCATGAGTCAGTAGTAAATTGTAGTGTGTTAATTAAGGGTGGGTCCCATAGCCGTAGTGTGATTTAAAAGATGCAACATGACTGTTTCAGTTGTAAACGGACTCGCATCAGTACTCATTTTCTTATTAAAGAGCAGTACACCACGCATTATATAACTTCTTGACCAGGAAAGATGGACTTGCATCCATAAGTTGTGACGAGCGAGTTCTTACCGCTCAATTTTATGTTATGATTAATCATTTTGAGTGAAGCTGTATTCACATTATTTAGTTGTGTGGAGCGAGTCTTAACGCTCAGTATAATATTTATTTCTTAAGGGGGTGAAAGTCAGGGAGGATTACTTTTTATTTATTATTATTATTATTATTATGCACATAATTTTCAGTCATGAAATATCTTTTTATTCTACTTGTTATTCATTTTATTTCTAGTATAGCCTCTGTCATGGACCTTTCTATTTATTAGAGCATGTTGTTTTTATGCGAACTTTGCTGTGAAAAGCAGTCAGGACTGAACACGACCCCGTAGATGAATCTTGAGAAAACAATGCTTTATTGAAGGGTGCATAGACAAGCTGGCTTAGCCAACGTGGGGCCTTTCGCTGTTTTAGGCTTTTCTAGCGGATCATAGACAAGCTGGCGTTACCCTACGTGGGGCCTTTCGCTGTTTTTGACTGTTTTAGGCTGTTCTAGCGTAGCTTAGACAAATTAGCGTGCCAAGTTGTGGCTAGTTCGTTGCTAGTTACCGCTAGAACACATTGGTTAGTCAGCATGGATCTAGTAGATCAAACTGTCGCGAAAATGTGGTATTTCACTGATATATGGGACTGTTTGAAATCACCGGAAGTGATATTTTGTTAACGTAAATACGGCGAAGAGAAATACCGCCAAGAAAATGGAATATACAGTGGAATCACGAGTTTGCAAGTTAAATACGATTCGCGTTTTGTTTATTGATGTAATTAGTAAAGTAGTGTACGTGAAATCGGGCGCCCATTGATTAAATGTAAAATTAGATTTGTTTGGGAAGTCACACTCATGAATATGTTAGGAGGCTGGTAGCCTTAATTGACAATTAATACTTTGTTAATTAGTCAGTGTTAACATCAGATCTGGATAGTAATTTTATGACTGAATATGTGCGGGGATAAAAATGTAATAAGTAAAATTAGAACCATTCAGTGATGCAGATTGATTTGCGGGAGTAAAGGGAATAAGATTAAATGAACTGAAAGTGGTCAAATGAAGTAAATGTATGTCAAGAATTATATATGTGTGTGTGACAGGGAGACATTTGCATGTCATCCTCCTGTTTTCTCAGTGATATATATTTTTGTGTGTGATAATGGCAACAGTAGCGGAGATCCAGGCGATCATTGAAAGTGCCACGGCACGATCCCAGAAACTATTAAAGGAACAGAGTGAAAATTTAGACATTAAATTAGCGGAACAAAATGAGTCATTCCTGACTCAAATGAATGACACTATAACTAAACAATTATCCGAACAGTCAGACGAGTTTAAACACAATTATCGGAACAGAATGAGTCATTCCAGACTTAAATGAATGACACTATAAAAACACAACTAGCCGTACAGAGTGAAAAATTAGACACTAAGATATCTGAACAGAGTGAGTCATTAGAAATTAAATTAATTGAACAGGGTAACTCATTACAAGCGCAAGTAAATGAAAATATAAACAAACAATTAGAAGCGCAAGAAAGTAGAAATACGAGTCAGTTAGCCAAATTATCTGCAGAGATGAAAGAGTGCACTACACAGCAGATGGTTCAAATCGCGCTTGATATAAGTAAGAATAACGACAAACAGCTAGGTCAGATACAAAAATTAGAGGACACCTTCAACCGTAAATTAAATGATTTGGACGAAACTGTATTAGCAAAACTAGCTCAGATAGAATTAGCATGCACGGTAAATAACAGTGAGGTTAAAACGGCACAGGATTGTCTTGAAAAGCGGTTTGATAAGATGGAGGAGGATTCTACGTTTATCCAGGGACAATTGTCAGCAGTAAATGAAAGTATTACGGGCCTGATAAAGGACATGGATAAATTAGAAATACAATCAGCAGAGCGATGGCGAAACCTAGAATCGGACCAGGGTAATTTGAAGAGTACGATAGATGAAAATAATCTACGTCTAGAAGACAGGCTTAAGAAGATAGTTGGTTGGTTGGTTCCTTAGTTTAGGGGCTGCGACAACGCGGTCATGTAGCCCCGTGTACTTTGGGTGAGTGTAGAATCTGTCTGATAACCGGTGTTAATTGTGATGACTGTATTAGTGTGTGTATCTGTTTTTTTAATTCAAGTAGGGACAGCAACTTTGAATTTTCAAATAGTTCCTACTTTTGCCGCCAAACGCCACCGTCAACGACTACTAGGCCTAGTTCAGAACTAGCTACTAGACGCCACCGCAGTCGGCTCTTGGCAACGAACGTAGCAACCAAAGAGCGTTGTTTACATTCTGAACCTATCCAATTTAGTTTCACACAGGTGTAATTAGTGGAAAGATCTTTAACATGCCATAAATCTATGACATGGGACCGCCGGCTTTACTTCCCCTCCGAAGGAAGGCATACTGAGGGATTTTAACGCTCTTAAAAAATCCGACGGCTTCGGCCGGGTTTGAACCCGCTATCTTGGGCATAGAAGCTCAGCATGCTACCGACTACGCCACCGAAGCCGCTGCTTAAGAAGATAGAATCGAATCAGGAGGACACGAAACAGCAGATGGAAGAAAAACTGGGAGCGATTAAAGATAGCATCAGAAAGGATTGGCGTAAGATGAGCAGCGACTCTAAAGAAGAACGGTTAACGATCATAAAGACCGTAGGTGATAACCATACGCGCATTAAAGCACTTGAGGAAGAAATTAAGAGTAAATTGAAGGAACAGTCGGACAGAATCATAAAGGCAGAGTTGCGTTCGTTGGGACCGAACACGTTATTTCAGACAGAGCACGCTAAAGATAAGGAAGTTGACTCAGCAAGCCAGGGGGCAATTAGCGCGGCGAGTAGCCACGGACTGACAGGCAGCCCATTAACGACTAACACAGAGGGATTTCACAACAACGTTGGGGGAACCTCTACTCCTCAACATGGCTATCAGCACCCTCAAGTCGTACAAGTAATTCGATCAAATGAATTTAAACCAAATAAATTCACAGAAAATTCTGGTGTCACGCCGAAGGCGTATCTTAAGGAGATGGATGACTATTTTAATGACAATAATATACCGCCCGCGCGTCGTTTAAGACTGATGGAACGATTTCTTTCGGGAAATGTACTTACGTGGTTCTTGAGCTTCAAGTATACTCTCGGAGGGATGGATGAGTTCAAGGATGCGTTTCTTAGAAAGTATTGGTCGGCTTCTCTACAACAAAGCCTTAGAATGGAACTTTATTCGAGAAAATATCAGTCAACTCAGCAGACGAAATATTCAGATTTCTTTTCGTTACAATTGTTAAAATTTCGAGATTTGGATTATCCTTTAGAAGAAGCGGATCTTGTTATTACGATTGCACGGCAGTTGCCAGTCAATGTTCAGCAGGTGTTAGTGGCAGCAAACGTGGACACAGCGGTTCGAGCCGAACAAATCTTACGTCAGATTGACGAGACAACATCTCACTTGCAGCAGAGAGGGGGACGACAGCTGGAACTGGTAAACACAACGGAGGGGGTTAAACCCACTCAAGTACACACCAGATCGCAGGCCACAAATACAAGTGTGTCAACAACACCAAGACGAGGTAAGGAGGGCGAAGAAAATAGGTCATACCAGCGACATGATAATAATAATGATAGACAGACCCAGGGCAACAATAGGTATCAACAGCGAGGATACCAACAATGGAGAAATAATAGGAGAAATGAGGGACCCTACAGACGGTACGAAAATAACAATAATGAGAATCGACAGTGGCGTGAAAGGAGATACCAGATCCAGGGGGACTATCAAAATTATAAGAAAGAATGGAACGACAGGCACGCCGAATCGCAGCGCTACCTGGAAGAATTTCACGCTAATGGAGGGGACGAACAAGAACAATGGGAACGTGCCATTAATAGGAGGTCCAATCCAGACACCTTTAAGGAAGAAATTGGAGAGGAAGCAAATATATCAGCCAGCCAGGAAGACGAACGAAGCTAGCCAGCACGGAACATGAGAGAACGTAGACCGGTAGGGAAGAGAAACACCGGTGCGATACGAAAAACGAGTCAATACTAGAAGAAGATGACAGCGAGGAGGAGAAGAAGAGGATGGTAGCAGAACGGAGGAGAAGAAGGAGGTGGCAGCTCGGAGAAATGGAGAGGACCCTTCTGTATTGTACGTAATTTTGGTAACAACGCATACAGAGTAAAATAATTGAGTACAAGTACAATGTCTGTCTACAATGCAGCGAATTTAAAAGTGTATTTTACTAGCGAACCTTGGGAACGCAGAAATAATGCTGCAGATTGAATATATGGAAGTACTTTTAGACATCCAACTATACGGGGGTCAATGAGTACGTCAGTTGAACGAGGAAGTTGGGGGCAGCCTGTTGTTGTCAAACACTAATGAGCTCTGACGATCATGACACAGCGAGAGAACGAGCGAGAGAGATAAGGATACTGGGCAGGAGAGATACTAGCCTTAGGCGATCAGACAAGCTGGCAGGCTTGGAATGTCTGAATGAATGAGGGAGCAGGAAGTAAACACGAGTGCGTGTCGACACTCCAACGACAGTGGTGGCTTAGACTTATGAGAGGGAGATTTCTCTAGGATTGGCAGAAATGGATTTGCTATGTTCGATTTTTTCCATACATGAGGATTGTGAACCCTTAATCCACAGGCTGTATAAAGGATTCTAATAAATTATTCATCATCTTTTGATACATTTCTACAGACAGCAGATATGAGAGCCAGACGGTGTTGGGAAATATTGAGAAATCAGTGGCCGAGAGGACACAATGGTTTAAGCTCCTGTGGTATTTTAGAGAGTAGCATTATATTCATGACACATAGAACAGTTGCAACTTTTAGCGCGGAGACGGCTTGGGTACGCACAATATGGCTTGTTGCTATGAGTGTTGGCGCCAAGAAGAAAATCGAATGCTACGATGTAATTGGTCAATCTTCATGTTAACCACTCCCTGTGGCAGAAGTACAAGTAAAAGCGCGCAAAGATCTACAAGAGTCCGAACCAATAATATCAAGACGCCCTGTTTAAGCGGCAACTCGGCGTGGTAACGCACCCTGGTAAATTAACGCGGGAGTTATCTACGGATTAATTCCACGATCGATTCGAGCCAGCTACAGCATAATCGTAACCTCCACATTGCTACGAACTCAATGATACCGATCGCATGCTAGTCTGATAATTATTATGGAATATTTTTCCATAAACCCCCTTCCACACCTACCCTAGCCAGTTTCATTTATAATGATCCAGGAAGCTTTAAGAGATGACTTTTATTTGTGCGTCTGAGGACGTAACGTTGACTTTTATTTGTGCGTCTGAGGACGTAAGGTTGACTTTTATTTGTGCGTCTGAGGACGTAACGTTGACTTTTATTTGAGCATTTGAGGACGTAAGGTCTTTTATTCAGGTGTCTGAAGACACGAGGCATACTCTGCAATATTTTTTTTATGTGTGAGCATGGAACATTTTCGTCAAATTATAAGTGTAACTTCAGTGATTTATTTGTAGTCCCAGTACTACCAGATAGGACCAGTTCATCGAAATAATTCACCAATAGACTGTCAAGGAATTTAGTACTTGATCGGAGAATTTAATAGGAAATATATCGTGTGTGTATCTGACAACTTTATTTAATTCTGCACGAGATGACGTCTAGGAACGAGGCCGGATCTTGGAACCAGCAGGACATTTGCCAGAAGATGTCGATGACTAGCTAAGCATTTTAAAGGAGTGATGGCTGCAGATGTTTTTCCTGACGCTTTTCTATAGGAATGAGTACAAATGAATTTATTTATTTATTAAGTCAGCTATGGTATTATGGGACATATTTTTGTAGATATTTGTTTGCTTGTTTGGTAATGCAGATTCTTAGTTCTTGTTTTACTGACACATTAAGTATGGGACAAGCCGAGCGCTTTGTAATTTGTAAATATTGTGATTTTGTTTGCTTCAACTATACGGGGCGACGCGCAGCTCGTGCTCGCATTCGCTTGCGTAAATCGCGGTCAAGCATTATGAATTCGGAAGGATGCCTTATAACAAAAATGGAACTGAATTAATTTTGAGATTAAAAATAGAATTTGAAGGGTAAAGATTATTTGTGAGCAGAATTTATGACGGATCAGGATTATGTTGATAGTTGCTTTTCCCGCAGATCTGTACGGGATAGCACTTTGCACCCGAGTTGTTGTTTTATTTAGTTTAATGTGTCTATGGACGCAATATTGGTTGATCTGTTTTGAGCCGACCCAGTTGGTATGTTTATGAGTGAGTCAGTCCAAGCTTTTGGTGCGTAGTGTGATTTTATGTTGTGTTAGCGAGAAAATATCATTGTGATTATTCTGACTTGCTCCACATCAGCCCAGTTTATAACCTCGCGAGGCTGAACTCGTGGTTAATATTTGTGTTTTCTTGCCATCCAAGTGGATGAGTGAGATATGTCTGCGTTTCCAGATGGAAATAGCACCTAGCTTGAAGGACTGAGAGAGATAGTTGAGGCAGCGATGATTCATACAAGAGGGGTGCGCTCAAATCAGATAACGCGACTTGTCATTAGTAACAGGCCTGGGTCCTGTACTTCAATTTAAGACGTTGTTTAAACTTCACAAAACCTGATCGGTTATAAATGAGTATTTGATTGATTAAATGGGTGTTGTCCATAGTTGTAAGGTAGCTTCCGAATCTTCTGTTTGTCTGGCGTTTTATAAAAATGTAAATATAAATTTTCAGCCGTTAGGCTTGTATTTTGTTGCTGTTGCTTCACTTCTCGTGTGTTTAATTTACGCGTTCAATGACCCCGTGTGGCATTAGGGTGCGCGAGGCTGTGTTCCCAATTTGTAATGCGAGCGTTTTGGCCTATTTTCGGCATGCTCTTTTTTATTTTGTGTGGGTTGGCACCAGCTAGAATCTCAGGGAGATTCTTCATCATTATGTATTATTAGATCTTGCATGAGTCAGTAGTAAATTGTAGTGTGTTAATTAAGGGTGGGTCCAATAGCCGTAGTGTGATTTAAAAGATGCAACATGACTGTTTCAGTTGTAAACGGACTCGCATCAGTACTCATTTTCTTATTAAAGAGCAGTACACCACGCATTATATAACTTCTTGACCAGGAAAGATGGACTTGCATCCATAAGTTGTGACGAGCGAGTTCTTACAGCTCAATTTTATGTTATGATTAATCATTTTGAGTGAAGCTGTATTCACATTATTTAGTTGTGTGGAGCGAGTCTTAACGCTCAGTAATATATTTGTTTCTTAAGGGGGTGAAAGTCAGGGAGGATTTCTTTTTATTTATTATTATTATTATTATTATGCACATAATTTTCAGTCATTAAATATCTTTTTATTCTACTTGTTATTCTTTTTATTTCTAGTATAGCCTCTGTCATGGACCTTTCTATTCATTAGAGCATGTTGTTTTTATGCGAACTTTGCTGTGAAAAGCAGTCAGGACTGAACACGACCCCGTAGATGAATCTTGAGAAAACAATGCTTTATTGAAGGGTGCAATACATAACATCGTTCACCTTTGTAAAAACATTTGCTTGTACTGGAACATCACCAATGCCGCCACTATACAGTTTACAATCATTTCGTATGGTGACTTCATATCCAACCTCTCTTTCATCATCAAATTTTGACATCCAATCTACTCTACCAGTCATGTGTTTGGACGCTGCGGAGTCCATTACCAGCTGTCTGCTGAGTGGGTATCAACTCCAAGTGCTGTGAGCAGAGCCCTACCCTTCTTCTTTTCTTCTTTCTTTTCTAGTGGCTTGGCATCTGCTTGATGTGCTGCTGTCTTGTTTTGGTGTTTGCAATCTTGTTTACAGTGGCCAGTTTTGCGGCAGTTCCAACATAACGGTTCCTTGGGTTTAGTATTCTTGAATCCACTCCTGTTCGTGTAGAGTGCTATTTCTTTGCTGGAGCTGTGTTTGTCTTCCTGCAGCAGTTTACGATTCACAGAATCACTAGTCAACTCTGCGCCTGAATTTTCTAATGCCATAATCATAATCATAGGTTCATAGTCATCAGGTAGTCCCTTCAAGAGCAAGGCACTTAAAAATTCATAATCAAGTGGTTTCTTAACTGCTGCTAGTCGCTGGGAGAGCCCCAAAACTGTGGTGACATATTCTTCCATAATCTTGAATTGTTCAAGCTTGGTGGAACACAGTTGGCGAAGAATTCTTGTGTGCCTGTTGGCACCTTTATCTTCATATGCCATCTCGAGCGAATTCCATGCTGCTTTCGCCGTTTTTTCTTCCATTACGTACGGAAACACACTCTTTTCCACCATAAGGTTAATTTTGCACAAGGCTCGTTCGTCGCACCGTACCTCAACCTCTGCGCCCGTTTTATCATCTTCTGCATAACCAGATATGCACTCCCAAAGAGCATCGTGCATAAGATAATTCTTCATCTGGAAATGCCAGTCAATGTAGTTTATTCTCCCCTTCAATTTCTCGAAGTTATAAAGAGAGCCGGTGCTGGATTCCTCCATGATGCACACACTCATTGCAGCGATCACAGGTTTGTTCATTCAAATAGAATCACACTAGTCAGAAAACTATATACTTGTCAATGATCCTGGACCCGTAACCTATTGGAGTAAATGGCAGGAGAATGACGACTGGGCGTATATGCAGGATACATGTTCAATACGAACTAACTTATTGGGCCACATACAGGCGTCACATACAGGCAAGAACATTCTAGTAACTAAAACCGCCACCAAGGGCGTTGCGCTTCTTGACACTTAATTTAAACCATAGGTTAGTTGTTGGGTTGCATATTTCTAACACCTATTATATTCACTGATTTACTTTTCTCTTTTCGAACACACAGTGATATGGTATAGGCTACACTTTTGATCGCAGAGAGCACAAACGCACTCATTGTTCGGTTTATGAAACGTGGTATTCCTTCAGATAGTGTGGTGAAAGCCGTGAATTGCTAGCCTGGTAAAAACATGTCTTCGTTCCTGACATTCCTTAGTCCAGTTTCTATCACACATGGTACTCGTGCTGTTGAACTCGTCTTCTATCACTTCTCCCTTCACCTCTCGCAATCTGTGCAACCTCTGGCTTGACCAGATAGGTGACAGAGAGTATTTTAGTCTTATATCCTCTATGAAGAAGGTTTCCCTGCAAATAACGTATTCTAGTCTGGAGGAGGATGACTTGCTCACACCCATAACTCTCTTCATGAAATGCGCATTCATCTTTTCAATTGCTGTTAAGTCGCTAGATGAGAGTTTTTTTCATACGATTTCTATACCATAGGTGTCTACTGGAGCTATTGCACTGTAGAAGAGTAGCATCGCCGTGTCAGTTGACAAGTGAAATATATTTCTTATTTTATAAATGACTCTAAAGACCGTCATTTAATCATTATTAGCGGGATTTTGTGTTTGGGTACTGTACCCGAAACCACTTACCAATACCTGGTGAAATCCCTCGATGGTCACGGGATCGTAGAACCTGAAAATGCCCGGCGAAGAACCCTCCCAGGTCCTACCACCAAGTACAGGAGTGAATGGGGAACTAGTCATCCTACCAGGCTGTCTTAAGAATGACCATGGCTTCGAAGAAGAATTGAATAAAAAAACTAGCTCAAGACCACGAAAAACAAGTCTAAAGAGAACTATCTCAAGGATGGAATACCCTGAAAATTCCAAGCGATGGCCATTTTAAAACGACCTCCCATGTCTTCATTAAAATATCACGCCATGATTTAAAATTAGGAAAACAAACTTTATTCCATAAAGGACAAGACAACAGAACAAGAAAAGAAATCAAACACCCTGTCGTCAAATGACCAAAGTCACAGTTACCAAAACTGTGTCAAGAAAACCTAAATAAATCCAAGAATGGATTATAATAATCACCTACCCGTTGGGGTGATCCTAGACATTATAACCAGCATTATATTACAAGAATATTACGTGTCAATCTCACAATGATATTTAGTAGATTGAATAATGGACTGGACGATGAATAAAAATGAATTAGCATGAATAGATTATATGTGTATCGTCTGAAACGATTTTCTAATGCTGTAGCATTTATCAAAATTATACACAATTAATTTTCAAGGATTTATACAGAAATGTGCCTTTGGACACTCAAATGTTTCAGTTTAACAGCTGATCTGGGTCATAGCATTCGCATCGTTACTTATTATAGAAAGAAATACTCATTACACCGGGTTACATTTTACCAAGCGATTAAGCTAAGTAGAATATCAATGGTCTACGTTCATGTTTCATGTAGAAAGTAAAATTGTGTAAGATTGTACAGGTTTTGATTATCAGCTGTGGAAATGCCTTAAGGTGGTCATATACACTAGGAATAATTTTTTTAAAGAATAATCTCTAGCAATGTTAAATTTTTCTGTTGTTTTATCATGATCAAACTAAGAGATTTTGAAGTTCATTTTACAGAAATTTTATGTTAATTGTTTATGAAAAAATTATTTGTTGCTATTTACACAGGGGTACTTAAAGTCCTCTATCTCTCACATATTTTAACCAAAATCCATGAACCTTGAACAAAAACAATCTATCTTACATGGGGAATGTTCCCTACCACTCTTGTCTGAATTAGTCACAAGTAAGGGTTTTAAAATTATATTACAATTTAAGTTTCTTGAAATGTTGTTTAACAAAATTGTTTAAAAAGTTGTTAAAATTACATTTTTATGAATATCATTTTCTTAGTGGTAGGGAACATAGATACATGTATTAGCTTTAATTTGAAATAAAATCAAGCAGATACCATTTCTGTGACAAAAGTTAAAGCACTTTGAATGACTTCAAATGTCAGGAAACGAATTAATGAGTAAATCGCATTTAAAGTTTACTTAGTATGTCTTCACTCACATTCTGTTTTGATCACATCAGACACCTCCTGGGACATACACAGATCCTTCCTTGAAACCTGTATGGTCCTCCTTCATCTTGTTATTTGACGCCCAGAGGGCAGCTTGCATATCGAATCTTGTCGTTCCTTGGAACGCTATGAAAGTCAAGGAAGTAAGATATCTAAGCTCCTTGACACTATAGCGCTTTCTAGTAGAGAAAGGAGTAACTTTGTGTTGGCGGAATATCCCGAGATTGATTTTACCACTATGAACACGGCCTACTGAATTCATTGGGTTCATTAACATGACAACAACGAATGACATGCGTGCCGTGATTTTTTTCGCCTATCAAAATCACTTACCACGGCCAGGAGTGAAACCAGTGGGATGGAGAAAGAGAAAGTCAATTTTTCCTCTGTGAACACGGCCTACTGAATTCAAATGGGTTCATTAACATCCCAACAACGAATCACACGCGTGCCGTGATTTTTGTCGCCTATCAAAAATCACTTTCCACGGCCAGGAGTGAAACCAGTGGGTTAGAGAAAGAGAAAGTCAATTTTGCCACTATGCACATGGCCTACTGAATTCAAATGGGTTCATTAACATGCCAACAAAAAATCACATGCGTGCCGTGATTTTTGTCGCCTATCAAATATCACTTACCACGGCCAAGAGCGAAAGAGAACGTCAATTTAGGCTCAAAAGGAATTTTATAGATCCGCTGATACGCCAGACATGACAGCTGTCAGTCAGAACGGTTGCGCCCTCTTACAGTAAATAATTTATTTTGACATGAATGATTAATGGTATATTTATGAACCATACATTTTCTAAAACTAGAAGAAATTTCCTACAAAATGGATATTAAAAAAAAGTGAAATTTCAGAAAAATAGTGTATATGGCCACCTTAAGTCACACAAACAGGTTATCCAAGCATTGCTCATGATTAGGTGAAGAAAAGCATGTAGGCTCGATCTAGCAGATCAACAACACCAATGTCTCAAAGAGACATGAAAATACAAGAAAACCTCACCTAGGTTCATATATCACCAAGAAAGGGTGTTGGACTACTGGAAGTCAAAAACAGATTGGCACTCACCGGCTTAAAAAGCTCTTATTGGCTCAATCCAAAACTGGCCTAATGCTTCAACAAGCATAAAATCTCAAAAATACAGCATAATCCCGGATATGCATTCGAATCACAAAATTAAGGTTATAAGAACTCTCAAACACCATTATTAAATCTCATTAATATCACATAACCTACAAAACATGCCCAAACCACACAATAATCTCAAACACGTTGTTCAAAGTAATGAAACTAAAGCATATCACTAGCAAAATTAAACTATCTTGCCTCACAATAATGTATAACAAGTATACTGCTTGATTCTCTTGACTCAAAGTCAAGCTTCCCTGGAATAATTTAATCAAAATTCAGGATGGTGTTCAAAAATGCTGTACTTATATCTCACTCACACAATTGCACAAAATGCAATTATTTATGTTAGTCTTATAGAAAATAAATGTCCCGGAATGACATCAAATGTTAAGTTACTCTCAAATTAATACCTAATAGAAGGTGAAACTGATCCGTCCCTAAATCAGGATAGCCTCTAACTTCGGTGGGCTTCGAAATATCAGTGGATAAGACTTTCACCATGAAAGCAAGTTAACGTCCCCGGTTAATCCAATGACAACCATTAAGTAAATCCACTAATAAATCTTCACGCACAAAAGCGAAATGCTCTCCATGGAAATAATCCAAAAAGTGGATTAAAACTATAAAGGCATTAAACACCAAGAAAAGCTTTCCAAGATTCAAATCGCTGCGAGAAAACAGAATTCCTAACTCATCAGTAGTACATGAAAATATGTACTGGCCACAAAGAAAATAGTGTTCCAAACACTATTAAACAAAACCCGATTAAAACAATACTTATACAAAAATCTGGAGTTCTTCTCCTAATCCTGCTTCACGGCAAATAAAAATACGCTCTACTAAATAAAACGACATTACTGAATTTGAATACAAAATCCCGGATATGCAACAAATCAGTTTTGACAGAAACATCGAACCTAAACTCGTGCATGCCCATTTAGTCTACAAAAGAAAAAGGTATGACAATTGCAATTGCTAACAAATGCCCTCACTAAACTACGATAAAGAAGTTGCTGGTCCAGTACCTTTCGTTGCATCTTGTAGCGTCGTAAAAAGGATATAAGTATCTGATGAATCTCCACGTTATCATCAGATAATGCATTCTTCTTCCTTGGAGCTGGGATTCGAACCCGGATACGCGACGCACACGAACAATAGTCAGGTGGCAGTCCGTGCCCTCGCCGTCCATGCCAGAAAAGTTATAATACGCCCGTGAAATTGTACTGTCCTGCATGTCGTAGCTTGCGAAAACATCAGCTAGCAACCACTGGAGTACTGAGAAAGTAGACTCCTTTCCTAAAAGGAAAATGCAGTTTGTGGGTTGCAATCATCTCACTTATGCCTTCCACATGTAGCTACCCCATATCATTCAACCAGCCATTGTGGAAGTTATACCATGAACGTTAATCCTCCCCACCGAAATCTCAAGTAACAATATGCCTTCTATTATCCGCATGTTGCACTGCGTAACAAGTCTTGATGTCGGCATATACTGGCTCGAGAATACACGCTGCTATAACTTGTGAGAGAATCCACACAGGGTTTCGTAATGGCTGCCTTAACACGGACACCGCTGGACAGAGAAATATACAGTCCGCGCTCCGTTTAGAAACTAGTTTTTCTTTCTCGAGACGACAATATGCATTAGAACTGTACTGCAAGTGTCTCAATTCCATTATGATATGGTAGCTGCGGTAAATACTCGCACACGGTACACGGCCGCTTATCGAGACATAATACTTGTATCCGGAGACAACACATTAAAAAAAAACGTTCGGCCTAGCCAAGTAGAAATGCTAGCCGCCTCAACACGAAGGAACTTCAACTCGCCTCGCACCTGCGAATAGCTCACCGGCTGAGTTACGTAACAGCACACTTGACAATTGGAAAAAGAGTCAACCTCCCTCGCTGGCTGCGACACGCCACGAGAAGCTACCCCCACTACTCCTCTCCTTCATAGATATATCGATATGTCAATATCTCGCTTGTGGCTTGATCATTACAGATGTTATTCCTGCGTTTAACTTGTTAGATTCTATTCCTCATATATAATAGCTTTCTGCTATGGTAATCTACGTTCTACAGTCTTCGAAAGGTCTTCAAGAACTCTGATTAGCTTCAAGATAGTAAAGATAATCCTTTAGCCGTGGTCGATATATGACATGGCGTCACATATGGATTTATTGATCGGCCGGGCTATGGGTCAGTCCACTCGGAAGTGCTCGTAACTCCCGATCTCTAACCGAATGATATTTCTCATAATCTCTGCGCTGCAAAGCATGGCTTGTCTCGCGAGCTCAACTGCATCGCGCCTCCTGACGTCTCTATTACAGTATCTGGACAAACGTCTTATGAAAAAAAAAACGGTACGGTACGAACTTAGGGACTTTTGTTGCCAACCTTGTATTGTCACTTAATTTAAGGGACTTACCGTTTATTTTGTTGGTCCTTGGGAAAATTAACGCAATGTGATGGACGGTGATGAATACATGTGAGGCGGAGCACGCAAATCTATAATACGGTAATACAGTATTAGCCTACGTCGCGACATTTGGTGATTTTCAGAAAGTTAATGGTAGTTTCAGTCGATAAAATGGCAGTATGTTGTTGTGAATTAAGTTCTGTTACTGGTCTTCTAAATCTATAATAGAGACTTAGTTATTTAGTTAGTTATTGAGGGTTGAAAGGGCGGAACTACAAGATCGTCTGCCCCTAATAGAGACTTAAAGAGATCCCGTATAGGTTAATCGTATTTAATTCATTGCTCTTTAATATTATAGAAGTTGAAGATCACAGTGATGGCTGAGATGTATTTGTGTTGTTCGTAATCCAGCCATAGAAGTTTAGAAAATCCGCCCGCACAAGAATGAGAAATTATTGTTATATAATATTGTTATATAACCCAAGATGGCGACGGTGAGTTAGATTAGGTTAAATTTTTTATTTATACATTTGATCAATTACATGTATACAACACATTTTTGATATAGGAAACTGTTAGTTTTAATGTAAATCTTTATCTATCAAGTGAGAAATACAATACAAAATACAAATCATCTTTTGAGATGCTTGTCACATGTCACGCGAACACGCACAGACTTTGCACTGACTCGTCTTTTGTTTTCTTCTTTATTGTACATGTCTATTTCGCCAGGTGGCGCTACTGTGCTATTTTTCTTTCAAATATTAACACTTCCTCCAAAGAAATATCAAATAAAAATGAAAAAAATAAACAAGATGAACTATTCAACACTTTTCAGCCTCTAAGATGTCATCTTCTGCACGCCAATCCTCTCACGCAGCATCTCGAATCTGACCCTCTCCAGAGGTTTAGTTAGAAGATCAGCTAATTGATTGGTCCCTTCGATGTGCTCCAGCTCAAGGACTCCGTCCAAAAATCTTTCCCTCAGATTGAAATGACGTACCCCAATATGCTTGGATTTTCGAAGGTACTCCGGATTTTTAGCCAATTTAACTGCACCAGCATTGTCGATGTAAAGCGTAGGAGGTTTGTCAGCAGTTCTCAGTAATTCAGAAAACAGTCTTTTCAGCCAAATCAACTCCTTTGCTCCTTCACTTGCAGACACAATTTCAGCTTCAGTTGTCGATGTTATCACAGACTTCTGTAACTGACTTCTCCACGATACAGCTCCATGATTGTAGGTCGAAATGACACCCGTCGTTGAACCCTCGGCCTCTTGTCACCGGTGTAGTCAGCATCACTGTAGACCTTCAAAACGTCCTCTTTCCTATAGACGCTTCCATGGTTCACTGTGCTCTTTAAATATCGAAATATCCGTTTCACTTGACTCCAGTCTTGAACTGTAGGATTCTCCATGGCTCGAGCAGCTTTGTTGACCGCGAATGCGATATCTGGACGTGTAGCTGTAGTCAGGTACATCAAGGATCCCACCGCCTCACGATAAGGAACCCTGGCCGAAACCTTTTCTCCGTCTTCACTTTCTTCGCGTCCAACTGGGGTAGACACTCCATTAGACTCGGCCATCCCATATTTTTCTAGAATTTTCCTCGTATAATCCTCTTGACTGATTGCAATTGATCCATCATGGTTTTGTTGTATCTTCATGCCCAGGAAATTGTTGAGAGATCCTCTGGTCGTGTGAAATTCCTGCTGAAGATTTTCCATGAACTGCTCGATGTCTTCTTCGTTGCCTATTACCAGACCATCATCCACAAAGATTACAACAGCCAACCACTTTCCATTTTTGTTGCTGCAAAAGAGACAAGGATCAGCTTTGCTGTTTTTGAATCCAGCTTTCTTCATGAATTTCTTGAAACGCTTGTTCCAGCAGCGTGGAGCCTGTTTTAAACCATATAAGCTTCTTTTTAGATGACACACTCGGCCAGAACCGTCCTGATGACCTTCTGGCTGTTCCATGAACACATCTTCTTCAAGCTCGCCGTTCAAGAAAGCTGTCTTGATTTCAAATTGACCAAGTTTCATCTCCTTTTCAACAGCTACTGCCAACAGAGCTTGAATGGTATCATACCGTGCAACAGGGCTGAATTTTTCTTCATAATCGATTCCTTGCTGTTGCACATAGCCTTTGGCTACCAATCGTGCCTTGAATCGAACTTCTCCACTGTCCGTTGTCTTCTGTCGTAGAACGCACCGATTTTTCAGGAGCCGTGCACCATTTGGACGCTCAACCAATTTCCAGGTATCATTTTCCTTTAAGGACTCCAATTCTTCTTTAATTGCTTTCAGCCACTGATTTTTATCACTAGACTGCAGCGCTTCAGAGTATGAGTGAGGATTCTTTTCAACGATAGATGGTCCAGCCATGTACATGTTCTTTCCACTGATCATCCACGATGGCTTCTTACTTTCACGTTTGCTTTTCCTTCTTTCTTCAGTCACTCCTTCTTCCTCATCTTCGCTTCCTCCGGAACTGGACGCCGAAGCAAAATCTTCAATTTCGCTTAAGTTCTCATCTGACTCTGCCTCTGTAGGCCTACATCAGACGATGAATTAGACTGATTCCTCTCCACACGTTCTTCAAGCGTGTCTTCAACCTTTACGGCGTTGGCGCGCAGATTGCTGACAACTTCAGGTTTGAATTTCACATCATGGCTTAGAACAACATTTCCCTGAGTTGGAATCCAGACTCTAAATCCATCCCTGTCGTTCACGTACCCAACCAGATGTCCAAAAACAACTTTGTCGTCGAACTTTGAGCGAAAATTCTTGTCGATATGCACGTAGCATTCTGTTCCGAAGATATTCAGATGACTGAGACTTCCCACTGGTCGTCCATACCACAATTCATAGGGAGATTTGTTTTCAATAGGATGACTTCCCAGTGCGATTCAGGAGGTACACCGCAGTGTTGCAGGCTTCAGCCCAAAGTTGTTTCGTTAACTTGCTGGGATTCAGCATAGATTTTGCGCACTCCACAATCGTCCGATTTTCACGTTCCGCAACTCCGTTTTGTTGCGGTGTGTACGGCGTGGTAATGCTGTGTTCTATGCCTCTGCTTGCGAGTAGTTCAGAAACCTTCTTGTTATCAAATTCTTTTCCTCCATCACACCTGAACAGCTTCACGACGTGTCCATTTGTTTTGGCTTCATTCAGCAACTGTTCCAGAACGGTGTACACTTCACTTTTGTGCTTTAAAAAGAAAACTCGTCGAAACTTGCTGAAATCATCCTTGAAACATACGTAGTAGCGTGCCTTTCCAAGAGATTCAGTACACATTGGTCCATTCACATCGGCGTGGATTTGTTCACCGGTGGCTGTTGGTCGATTCATTCGTGTCTTGAATGACAGTCGATGCATTTTTCCCAGTGCACATCCATCGCAGAAATACGCTTTACACATGTCTACATTGATGATCATCTGCTTCAGTACATTCTTGACATGCGCTTTGTGTTGATGACCAAATCGTTCATGGTAGATCTTCAGTTTGTCCGACGATGTAGCTAAATTCACTTGAATGGGTTGAGCCGGTTTCACGACGCGCATGTCAAGTACATACAGACCATGACTCACACGTCCATCCATCATCGCCTTTCCAGTAACCTTGTCTTCAATTCTAACAGTTTGGTCGTCAAGTCTTGCACAAAAACCTTTCCTTGCAGCAGCTTTCACAGAAAACAGATGAGCCATTGCATCAGGAACATACAAAACTTCAGTCATCTCAGCACTCAACCAAGCGTTGTTCAGCCGCACTTGAATGTTTACCGTTCCTTTGCCGTGAGCTAGCATTCTCACACCTTGTTTTCCTAGCAAAATCTTCTCCGGAGCAGCAAACTTGACGTATGTTGTAAAATACTGTTTGTTCGCGGTGATGTGATTTGTGGCGCCACTGTCGCAGTACCACTCGTCGGATTGAACAAAGTCGCCGTCTAACGCACTCATAGCATGTGTCAGAAACGAAGCATTGTTCTCCTTATTTTTGTTTCTAGTGTCACCCTCTTTCTTCTTCACTGGACATTCACTTGCCCAATTCCTTACATTTGAAACATGGAACTTCTGCTTTACTCGTTGAACATTTTTCTTCGGCTTGTCATCAGCGCTGCCTTTGCCACTGCCATACTGGGAATGCTTCTTGGGAGCACTACGTACCACAAACGCAGTCGATTCCACGTTTCCTTGGGCACGCAGTTCAATCGTGCACAATTTTTCAATCAACAAGTTCACAGTTTGATTTTCCGTCGGAATCGTGACCCACACATCCTTGAAATTATCATATTCTTTTCCCAGCGTGGATAAAATTCGACCGTTCAAAATCCTTTCAGATAACGTGTTTTCGTTGTGCTTTTGGAGTTCATCGTTCAGATCCTGATAAAGCTTCTGTAACTTCGTGACATGGGTGCTGATGTCCTCCTTGTCGTCACGTGTCACTCGGAAGAATGACTCGATCAACATGTTCAGTCGCTGCGTACTGCTTCGTTCGAACCGTGCGCTCAATTTTGTCCAAATTTCACTGGCATTGGTGCACGTCAACACGAGCTCGGCAACAGATTTTCCTAGCGCACCTGCTAGCAAACTGACCTCTTTCGCGTCTTCTTTCAATCACTGCTTATATGCCGCTTTTAGTTGCGCAGTTGCATCTGCCGGCAACACAGGACACTTTTTCGAACCATCAACAATATTTTCCAGTTCATACGACCGCAAAACCATCAACACATGCCATTTCCACTTTGCCCAGTCTTCAGGTCCTTCAAGTTTATCCACTTGAACTTTGTAGTCACTGCCGGTTGCCATTTTGAGGTAATCCTTAACTCACAAAAATACAGCACGTGTTCCACAGGCGCTCAGCTTCGTATCCACTCACGAGATAATACCATTTACACGTGGCCTGGGTCCATAACCCGTTAGTTTTAATGTAAATATTTATATATCTACTGAGAAATACAATACAAAATACAAATCATCTTTTGAGATGCTTGTCACATGTCACGCGAACACGCACAGACTTTGCACTGACTCGTCTTTTGTTTTCTTCTTTATTGTAGATGTTTATTTCGCCAGGTGGCGCTACTGTGCTATTTTTCTTTCAAATACTAACAGAAACGTCAGAAATTGCATCTATAAAAAAGAACTTACAGGTATATATCATAAATACAATGGGCTAACTATTTATAACATAATATAATAATAGATCTGGAGCGATACAATCTTATTGGACTACTATTTTCACCTTACTCTATTATCACAATATGAAAACTTAATTCTATAAATACAACAACTTGCAGCGAGGAATTACAATTAAAGTAGAAAAGTAAAATATAATTAACTTATAGAATTCATCGCTCCTATACGCTAAGATATTCAACTACAGTGTAAAAACAATGGCACTGCAGATACGCTTTCAACATTCTTTCAAAGGTTTTTATATTTGGGGCCAATTTTAATTGAAGTGCGTGTGGTTCGGTCTCTGTCTTTGTGCTGTTTTCTACTGTTATTCCGCCACGTAACTAGTTCTTTTCTTGTGAGTGGTAGTGAAGTGAGGATGCCCATGAACGGTGAAAAGAATTATGAAACTTCAGTGAACTGGAAGTGCTCCAATCGGAGTTTAACCCTTTTGATGCCAAGCTATTAATGCGTGGATATGCTAAGAATGCCAAGCCAAGGTTAGTGAAATTACAAGGGTTTAATAAAAATGATCTCCTATTGATAATTATCAAGATAGAATGTTGAATTTTTTTTCTGTAGCAGGTAGACATATTTGTAACGTAATGGCTGTGAATTAATTGATATGTCACTTTATTTTGTTAATTGAAAAAATTATTTTAAAAAATATTTAAACAAATAAATGAAATTCGAAATTTTTGATAAAATGTTGAAAGCCTCTACACTCGAATTACCATCTTTTGTTATATACATGTTATTACTTATGGAATGCTACATATATGTTCCAAATTTGGAGTAGTTATATCAAATAGTTTTCGAGTACGATCAGTTTCTACAAAGACATGCGCATATAGTAGTCTTCGCATTGCACAATGTTATTTTAATTGCTACATTTGTGGTAACCTCTTCCCCATCACTGGTTGAGGTGTCACGTGATTTATCATTGGAATCTGAACCTGGTAAACCACTGTCGATTTTGTCAGCGTAAATCCTACCTGTTTCGAAAGTATTCCTGTGTCTCGGCCTTGGCGTTCCTATCGCGCGGGCTGCAGACATGGCGGAATAAGATTGTCACCGTCGTCATCAGTCGAAAATTCACTCTCACACTCTTCACTCAGCGTTAAAAGATTAGTTATTTCCTCTTCGTTCAAAGAGCTAGCCATATTTATCACCAAGTATCGTAATTAGCTCCAAGTAAGAACATAAACAATCACGACTTCAAAAGATAAAACATGCGCCAAGCCAGCTGACTACAGCATGCTCAAAGAGTGCTTATTATTAATTCAATTGTTCACGGAACTTAAACACATCGATATATACAGAGTGAGAACGATTCCCGGGTTGTATTGGTTACAAGAGCAAAATAGCTGCGTTACTGGAAACATCGCTAAAATGTTTAGAAAAACGGGTCCGATAGATTGGCACGTGGCACTTTTAGCAGAGGCTCCCTGGGTCGATAGATCGGCCCCATGGCACTATAAGGGTTAAGGTTTGGTGTTTCTCTGCTGCTGGAATGTTGCCTGCCATGCTGCTAAATGGAGAGGTACGGGTAGATCAACATCAACGGTGACCACAGTGTTCATGCTTCTGCTACTGTCAAGTGATGTAGAAATTAATCCAGGTCCGTGCCGAACAGTTCTATGTCCATATACTTTCAGAACACTCAGAGTGTGGCCAACAAGCTGGACAAAGTAGATTAAGGCAGCAGTGATTTTGAAAACATGTCAATAATAGCCTTAAATGAGTATTGGTTTTTTGACAGTTTTCTTGACGCAGAACTCGCCTTTTCTACGACTCATGACATATTTAGGAGAGACAGACCTGGGCGTGGTGGTGGTGTTGTCATTGCTATGCAGCAGAGTTGGGCAGTATCGAAAATACATGTATTTAAAATACGTATTTTCGATACTTTTGTATTTTGTATTTTGTATCGAAAATACATTTTTGAACATGTATTTTGTATCTGTATCGAAAATACTTTTCATGAGTATTTTGTATTTTCAAAATACATAAAATACAATCAAAATACAATCACTGCATTAGGTAATTTTCAGTTTTATCTTCCATTATTTTCGCTTTTAATAATTTAAGTCAATTGGTAGACATTAAGTTTTAGATCAATACAACTCTTCCAGCAATAAAGCGACCTAGTAAGACCATGTGCAATGCTATTTATTTAGGATGCATTTAGAACAAAATCTCCGAAGGATGTCTCCCGATGTTCTGTTATCAGTGTGTTTGATCTTGGAAACCTTTCCACAAGCAGTAGCCTCAAGCTACGTAGTATAAAATTCCCAAACGCATGAGGTTGTCTGAACCTGTTAACTAGTATTGTTCGAAAATTCCTGGAAGTGCTCACATAAGGGCTGTACAAAATGCGGCAATTGTCTCCCGTAAGAGTAGTGTAAGAGTTGTATAAAACTTTGAATTGACAAATAAGTTGCTGTTCTTTCATTTGACGAGCTTGTATCACATCGTGATCATTTTGTCCCGTGTACTTATGTGTGTATGTATATATATATATATCATTCATAACCGTGTTATTGTGGGTCAATGTTGTAGTAGTACCGTAGTGGGTTTATATTTAATTTGGGGAAGGAGACGGCAGTGGCCTTAAGTTAGGAACCATCCCGGCATTTTCCTGAAGTATAAGAGGAAAACCACTTCCGCTCTTCGCAGGTTTGCTAGCCACTGCACCACGAGCCAGACGAAAATAAATATGATGGTTGTTGTTAATAAATCTTGATCATCAGCCCGATGTATTTGGGTGTGTGTTAAATATGTCTGATAACCTGTGTTTGTGTGATTTTTGTAGTAGTATGCATGGCTGTATTTATTATGGTCTAGGATTGAGCAGATGCCCTGTCAGTGCCAGAAAAAGAAACTTGGATCTCTGTATTTGTCTTGAATACAGTAGTTGCATACGTTAAGGATGGAAGGAAGAAGGAAGATTGTAGTTTTACGTGACCGTTAATCTCGAGATCATGAGCCACGGGACCTCCTTTTTACATGGAATCCGAATCACTGAATATGGCATTTCACAAGCATTGACTGGGAATTGAACCCACTCCGCCGTGGTGAGAGGCCAACAGCTTGACCGCTGCTCCACCACACCCTCTACGATAAGGATGGATGACGATGTATGTCTACCCCTTACTTTTACCTATTTAACGGGATCGGGGATGAGATGCGATGAAACGCTATGTGGCGGATGTATTTACGACCGGATGCCCTTCCTGACACCAACATGAGAGGAGTTAATGAGAGATCTAGATGAATGAAGCTGGGCAAGGATGTGGAAGGAAGCTGCCGTGGCCTGTCAGAAGGATCGTCCCAACATTTGCCTAGAATTGAAAGTGGGGAAACCACGGTAAACCATTTCCAAGATGGCCGACGGTGGGGTTCAAACCCACGTCTACCAAGTCCACATGGAGCATGGCCACATTGCCTAGCGCTGTGCGTTAGCGGGTGACCGCTGTCGGTAGTGATAAGATGACCATAATAATACGGTAATAATAACTATAATGCGTATGATTCCTGTTTCAACTGGGACGGAAATGAGATAATATATATTTTCGCGTCCTTATGGTGGATAGTTTATACAGTCGGATGTCATTCCTGTCGCCAACCTCATTTTTTTTAGCGTATGGCTTTTAGTGCCGGGAGTGTCCGAGGACATGTTCGGCTCGCCAGTTTTTGTAGCTACTTCGAGACGGACACCCAATGGGTGAGTTACAAGTACCGTTGGGGAGGAAAGTGGGAATGTACAAGGACGAGGAGTTGAGTTGGAAGGTAGCGGCTGTGGCCTATAGTTAGGGACCAACCCCGGCAATTGCCTGGAAGGAAGATGGGAAACCACAGAAGACCATCTTCAAGGTTGCCGGCGGGGTATTCGAACCTCCTCGCCTCCCGGATGTGAGCGACTGCCAGCAGTCATGCCGAAACGACCTCGGCTAACTCACCCGGTGCCAACCTCATGAGAGGAGTTAATGAGAGATGATATGAATGAAGGTGAATGAAAATAAGCACGGATTTGGAAGGGAGCGGCCGTGGCACATTCGAAGGTGCCGTCGCAGCATTTGTCTGTAGTTGAGAATGGGAAACCACGGAAAACTATTTCACGGACGGCCGGCGGTGAGGTTCGACCCACGTCTACCGAGACCACAGACATCTGGGCACCAGCTGCCGTTGTTGGTTGGTTGTTAATAATTATAAATGACCCAACTTCGTTCATTAATTATGTTTTTTATTCTTTTGTGGCATACCGGTACGGTATTACTTACAAAGGATAATTTATAACGGAATGTACAAATTAAACATGTTGAGTCAATTGACTGTAGTGTCCCGTGGTGCTGATTTCTTACATCACCATTTTAGGATATCAGAGAGTAGTCTGAATGAAATGCCTCACTGTTTGCCTGACAGCGCTATAAAGAAAATATGAACAGACGGACATATAACTAGGGCATACACCTTTTTTTTTAAACATCTCAACTAAGAAACAGTTCTAAATAGTAGGAAATATTATTTTATGGATCCTCAAGCAGTCTTACCATCAATAATTATTTTATTATGTTCATTTTTAAGTATAACTCGTATACAATTAAAATACCCATTGATTTAAAAAAAATGAAAATAATTTTACAATATTTACATAGTGAATTCAGAATAAACAAGAAGTTCCGTGAAGAACTATACATCCTACTTTTCATGCCAATGATTATTCTACAGAATATGAACCTATCTAGAATAATGACGAAATTAAGTTGCTAATATCGAAATTTCCAATTAGTTCGAAATACTGTATACCTGGCATAATGTATCCTAATAGAGCACTACAGTTGGCAGCCCTGATGACTGAATATATTCTTAGTTCCGTCTCTTAAGGTACTAAATACAAAATTTGGTTGAAGTCCAATGAATAGCATGGACGTTACATGCAGTTAAACATTGGATCTAACAGCGCGCGTAAAATCATGTTGGCAACAATGTCATGCATGTATTGGTCAGAAATAATCTGAAATAATATGATCTATTGTTGTGCCAATTTTGAATGAAATCCATTAGTTAGTATAGAAGTTACATGCATTTTAAAATTGGACCTATCAGCAGGCTTAGAATCATGTTGGCAGCACTGACGTATATTAGTTACTCCAAATTCGTCTAGAATGCCAGGTACTATACGTGTGCAACGTTTAGAGCTATTGGCTTGCATACTTTCTGATATATTGATATTAGGGTAACAAAAATAGGGACAGCACATATTAACAGTTGGCAGCCCTGGTTGCTCCTTAGAATACGCATAGTCATATCTGTTATGGTACACATAGCACATACGAAATTTGGTTGAAATCCAAATGATAGTATGGAAGTTACATGTATTTAAAGTTGGACCTGTCAGCAGGCTTAGAATCATGTTGGTAGCACTGACGTATATAAGTTACTCCAAATTAATATAGAATGTCAGGTACTATATGTGTGCATAGTTTAAAGCTGTCGGCTTGCATACTTTCTGATATATTGGTATTTGGATAAAATAAATTAGGAGCATTTATTAACAGTTGGCAGCCCTGGTAGGTCTTAAGAATACGCTCAGTCATATCTGGTTATGTACACATACAACATACGAAATTTGGTTGAATTCCACTTGATAGTGTAGAAGTTATATGCATTTAAAAATTGGACCTATCAGGAGGCTTATAATCAGTTTGGCAACACTGCCATGTTTGGCCTCCTGGAAATTAAACTGAAATATTATGATCTGTACGTGTGCCAATTTTGAAATAGCTCCCATTCATACTTTCCAAGATATCCAACATGGAGCTCAAATTTCAATTGCGATTTTTTAGCAGTTGGTAGCACTGACATCATTTTAAAATATGGCCGTAAGATATTCAGGTATAGATCTTTACTCCTACCAAATTTTGTTTCGATTGCTGCAGCCGTTTAGGAGTTGATAGGGGGGGACACACACACAGCCAGTCAGACAGACAGAAGGACAGACAGACAGACAGACAGACAGACTTTTTCCTCATTTTTGCAAAATGTGAAAAGTAGGCTAAAAATAATTGATATTAACTTGCAAAAGGGACTGTATTGAAATAATTTCAGTATTATCCTGTGATAGTCTCCTGAAATTTCTTCTTGCTGACAAGGGCTGAATTGATGTGTGTTTTTCTTTTTTTATTTCTTTTTTAACGACATTTCTCTTATGTTTGGCGGGTTCCAAATGTTCAGCCACAGAAAACTTTCCAGAAACTCCCTACATTTCCTTCACAAATTTTACAATAAAGGACACTATCGTCGGTAGAATATAATTCATTCCCAAATGTTTTCAAAAAATTTCGCAACTTAACAACGACGTTAGCTTTTATTGGAGTCATACCTCCGTGCTTGCTGTGGTTGACAGTAAGCAGCTTGGTATTTCACTGAAGGTTGGAATTAAGGAATTTGAGATAATAGGTCCAGGTAATATTTGTGGAAATCCCTGGTCATTCATAAGCTGAACCCCTATTGTGAACTGGTGATAAATGAATGGAACGAAGGTATTTCAGTTGTTGGAGAATCCGGTTTTTCCTTACTGGCAATGCAGACTACTAGTTATCAGAATATACAAATACTCGGGGTGATTTAAGGGAGGTGAAAGCAACTTTATCATTAACAAGGAAATGTTCAGGTTTGACTAACCAACCAAGAAACTCTTGGAGTCCGAATAGAAATATACGACTGAACATGAAGTAACAAAAAGCGCTTCAAAACAATAGGAAATTAAAATATACACTATTCTCCAGCATAGATATGCACTTAAACAGGCAAAGGAGAAGAATATGATGCATTGTGCCAAAATAACCAAAATATGCATAAATATGCAAAAATATGATTTTGCATGATCTTCCGGGCCTTAGTTATTAAGCTGTACACCTATTATCTTGGCACGAGAGCTATTTATCCGACTACTTCGTGGTGCAGTGGCTATTATTCTTGGCTGTCACTCCTGAGGTCGGTTTCGATTCACGAATCTGTCAAGAAATATAATTCTGGTCTGAGGCAACTCAATTATCCTGCAAGTGGTTTCCCACTTCTACTTCAGGCAAATGCCGGGATGGTACCTAAATTAAGAGCATGGCCGCCTCCTTCCCAATCCTTATCTGAAATACAAATAGGCTACACACACTAATATAGCCATCACAATAACACAATTCATCAGACAAATTCCACGCACGCCCAAGTACACGGGGCGACATGAACACAATATCGCAACGACAACTAGCTCTTTATCCGAACTGGTGCACAGTATTCAGTGACAGATTATACGAAGTCAACAGCTGAACAACAGAGAATATTGGTGTTGGACCCTAAGTGGAACGACAAAGCTTCCACAAAATGTCATTCTACGTCTTGCGGTTGTCGGCAGTCTTTGTTAGATAATCTTTGAATGATAGCGTTTTCTCAATAGTTTCATCCTGTTTAAACAGTACACATATACACTATATATATATAAGTTCGACGTGTTGCGTAGTGGCTAGCACTCTTGGCTGTCACCACAGAGGCCCGGGCTCGATTGCCGACTCTGGCAAGGAATTTATTTCTGGTTTGAGGGCTGGAACGGGATAAACTCAGCCTCGAAGGCCAAACTGAGAAGAGGTGTGTTCGAATCCCATCTCAGCCGTCCTGGAAGGGCAGATGTGGGCATCACCATGCTGCAAAACTACCAATATCTTTGTTAGCATCAACTGTGGCAGTTGTATAGCCAAGATTGACCAATGCGAGGGTGGGGTTATAGTTTCAAAATATTGTGTGGTGCTCATCATTATACCATTGTAAGGATTGGTTGGTTCTTAAGTTTAAGGGGCTGCGACAACGCGGTCATGTAGCCCCGTGTACTTTGGGTGTGTGTAGAATCTGTCTGATAACCGGTGTAAATTGTGATGGCTGTATTAGTGTGTGTATCTGTTTTTTAATTCATGTGGACTGCAACTTCGATTTTTTCAGATAGTTCCTACTTTTGCCGCCAAACGCCACCGTCAACGACTACAAGGCCTAGTTCAGAACTTAGCTACTAGACGCCACCGCAACGAACGTAGAAACCTAAGAGCGTTGTTTACATTCGTAACCTATACAATTTAGCTTCACACAGGTGTAATTAGTGGAAGGTTCTTTAACATGCCATAAATCTATGACATGGGACCGCCGGCTTAACTTCCACTCCGAAGGAAGGCATACTGAGGGATTTTTAATGCTCTTAAAAATCCGATGGCTTCGGCCGGATTTGAACCCGCTATCTTGGTCATAGAAGCTCAGCATGCTACCAACTACGTCATCGAGGCCGCATCTCCACGAGGTAGCTTAGGTCATACGATAATAATAATAATAATATCAAGGATGATACAGCACAACTAAACACCAAATATGGAACGATAAACCGTGTTAATAAATTTAAATATCTTGGGGAATGGATCCAGCAAAATGGCCTTGACAAGGAAGCCATAGAAGCAAGAAGCAAGAAAATGGAAGTCGCTTTTCAAACCACCCGCAACATATATAACAAAAAGTGCTTTTCTATGAACACAAAAATTCGTCACTACAACACTGTCATCAAACCAGTACCGCTATATGCATCTGAATGCCTTATCCTACCCGAGAAATATTTACTCGCGAAGTTAGAGAAAAAGAAAGAAAGATCCTACACATCATACTTGGCCCGGACTACAAAAATGGCATCTACATCAGAAAATCCAGGCAAGAAATTTACTCGAGGATAGAGAAGATCACAGATACAATGCGAAAACGCAGAGTTTGCTTTTACGGTCATATACGACGGATGATCGACTCCCGATTGACGAAACGTATCTTCAGTATATTCGACTCAAAACCAAAAACGACAATGCCAAGGTATGTTAACGTCCAGAAAGATCTGAAAGAAATGGGGATACGAGCAGAAGATGCACAAGACCGAAACCTTTATAGAGCAGCCATCAAGACGTTTGGGACTTACCGGGACGAAAAAACGGACAACTGGTGCGAAATGGACAGAAGAACGTCGTGCTAAACACAGTGAGCTCATGAAGACAATGTGGATCAAGCGAAAAGTGAACAAATGCCAGAATGTAAGATGAGGCTTATCGTGGTCCCTAGTTGGCCGATTAGGGAAATTGAGTGAATGAATAATAACAATTCCTATACCGTATATATTTCCCATGTTGTGGGTTCGAGGACAAAGTGAGGTAAATTTCTATGTGGCAGTGGTTTTCACGGCTGGATGATCCTCCTGACGCCATCCTCAACACAGAGCTGGATGGGAAACGAAATGACAACAGGGCAACAGCGACCAAGGCCCATCAGGAAGTACCATTTCATGGAGGCTGACGGTGGGATTTGAATCCTTTGGCCTTGCACGTTAATGCACGCACCCGTCTTGATCACCGATAATAATAATAATAACAATAATAATAATAATAATAATATTAATAATAATAATAATAATAATATTTTGAAAAGTTTGAATGGAAGAGAAGCATATTTTACTAAGTATTTTGTATTTTGAAATGTATTTTAAAATACTATTTTGTATTTTGTATTTTCAGGAATTTTATAACTGTATTTTGTATTTTGTATCTAAAATACTTTTTTGTGAGTATTTTGTATTTTGTATCGAAAATACATTTTGTGAGTATTTTGCCCAACTCTGCTATGCAGTATCAGTCGCGTGCGAGGTAATAATAATAATATCGTATGGCCTAGGTGCCGGGTGCAAGCTTTGTTAATTGACGCCCAGGGGGCAGGTTGTATGTCGAATTTTATCGCTCCTTGGGGCGCTATGAAAGTCAAGGGGGTTAGATATCTAAGTTCCTGAAACACTATAGCGCTTTCTAGTAGAGAGAAGAGGAACTTTTTGTGTTGGCGGAAAATCCCGAGATTAATTTTGCCATTATGAACACGGCCTACTCAATTCAAATGGATTCTTTAACATGCCAACAACGTATGAAATGCGTTTTGGGATTTTTGTCAACTTTCAAAAATCACTTACCATGGAAAGGAGCGAACCTGTAAGCTTGGGGTTGGTAGTCCGACACGATGATTACTCACCCACCGTGGCAAGCTTGCGTGCGAGGTGAAGACTGGACTTAGAAAGTGAAGAGTGGACTTAGAAAGTGAGATTCTTTGGTTAGAAATCCGGGGAAGGTCTAATGTGTTCGTGGGCTGTGTGTACCTACGCCCGCCCGCCTCGTTGCACAGCATGGAGCGACTGCATACATCCCTCAGCAGGGTGCACGCCCAGTTAAAGGACAAGGACACTGTGCTATTGTGTGGGGATTTAAACGTGCCGGATATCTTATGGGAACAGCAGGAAGGGCCTTCCCTTGTCCCTTTAAAACTATCTAAAAGTGCAGCGAACTCTTATCTTCTGCAAGATAATTGAGTAATTCTCTCTGCACCAAGTGAACCCAGATCTCACCTCGATCTGCTGTATACCAATACTGCTAACATCTCTCAGTCCGTAGATTTAGAAAAACCGGGTTGGATTCCATCTGATCATAGTGCTCTAATATAGAATATTCAGTTTCACGACCCTAGTTTATTTCAGAAATTACCTCGCAGGTAAATAATTAACTCGAAGAAAGCATACATGGATCACCTCAAATTACTGCTGGATTAAAGCCCCAGGTCCCTCCTTGATATCATGAACGACATTAATGAGAACCGTGAGCTATTTTATGATCTCTTGATGACCACAGTCGAGAAGCAATCCTCGTGTGAAGGTTAACCCCTACCGTTACTCACTTTGGTTTGATGCAGATGTAATCAGTGCACTACAATCGAAAAATAGCGCTCATCGTCAATGGGATCGATCTTCTTTGGAATGCCATAGGATTCAATTTGTGGTCAGGAGGACCGAATTCAAAGAAATTCAGCGCCGCACGTATGACGCCTACCTGGAAGACATTGAATCCTGTGTTAAATCTAATCCGGACAGACTATGGTCCTTCATTAAGCAGATATCCAGGAACACCAGGTTACTGGTCACACTCGAGTACGAAGGGCGTACCTGTATTGATGCAAACTCTACCTTTGAGCTGTTTTCTGATTATTTTGAAACCTTATTCCTTCCTGCATATTCTATACCGTCGCCCTAACCTAATCTGCCACCATCTAGCAACGATAGCATTTCTTACTTCCATATTTCAGAAGACTGCATCAAGAATACATTACACAACCTATCCTCTTATATCTTTATGCCACCAGCTATCTCATCCACTCTACATTCTATTCTATTCTATTCCTTCAACTGAAGGATTGTTTCCGGATAACTGGAAATCAGTCCATATCACCCCGGTGTTGTAGAAAGGCTCCAGGCAGAAGATAGTTACTTAATTAGAGACCAGTATCGCTAATGTCTATTTTCGCACGAGTCTTTGAATGAATTGTTCGGGACGAAGTGTACGCTCACGTGTCATCATTTATCACTGAACTTCAGCACGGCTTCCTTCCTAGGCGATCCATGCTACCAACCTAGCTGGCTTCACTCATGATGTATCCACCTTTATGAAAACCCCGTGGTAGTGCTGATGGTATATATACTGACTTTTCTAGGGGTTGCGACAGCGTACATCCCAACCTACTACTTCATATAATTTCAAACTTTGGTATAACTGGTAATCTTTTATGTTTCATCAAAGTAGGACCCAATCAGTTATAATTAATAATAAGTCTAAATCTGTTTACGTTACTTCCGGGGTCCCTCTGGTTTCTGTATTGGGCCCTCTACTCTTGATACTTTTTGTGAATGATATCCCACGTATAATTCATAATTCTAGGTGCCTAACCTACGCTGACGACCTTAAATGTATATACTCATCAAAACTATAAATGACTGTGAGTTGTTGCAAGAAGACCTACACCAACTCAGTGAATGGTGCGAAACATGGAAACTGAATACTGACAAGTGTAAAGTTTTGTCAGTTTCATTGGAACGTAACCTCCTACCCAGGTTTCGTTATTGTATCCATAATGAAACGCTAGTAAGAGTGTCAAACATTAAAGATCTAGGGGTGACAATCACAAATAATATCTCGTTCGATGAACATATTTAAAAAATATGTCGTAAAAGTTTCCAGACTCTGGGATTTTTAAAAAGGAAGTGTTTAAATTATTTTTCGGACATAACTCTATCCAAATTATTTAAGTCACTCATTCGGCCTAAATTAGAATACTGTAGTGTTATCTGGAATCCTTTTCACAGTAATAAAATTGACGCCATCGAACGTGTGCAAAAGAGATTTGTTAAATGGCTCTGTTACAGGAGTGGACGATCGTACCATAGAGCTGAGTATGAGAGTTATTGCGGCGTGTACGGTCCTCACCAATGAGCAGTCGGCGCACACTGGGTGACCTGAGATTCCTTTGGAAGCTGGTAAATGGCGGAATTGACTCTAATCAGTTGTTAGCTGACTTGGGTTTTCACGTCCCCCAGAGAATCACCAGACGGAATCACACGTTCGATGGGGTCATATCGAGAATTAATGTGCAAAAAATTCATTTCTGATCTGGTTGTAGTCAACATACAGCTTGATGGAAAATAAAAGTGCTACTGATATTCACGTCGAATCTATGTTAACTGTTATGAGAAACATCTCACGAGGGCTTTAAAATATTGTAATGTATATTGTGTTCATTTCTATTTGTGTTTTATAGGTTGGTTAATTGATTGAATATGTGGTTGAATGAATGGTTGATTGATTGATTTTTTGATTGAATGTACTAGCGACTAAAGTAATGTTTTTGTTGCTGTTTTCTAGATCCTCGAATGTCAGTCTCGTATTATGTTTTTTTGCAGTTTCTGAACTTTTTCTTCCTATCTTTTCATTTATGTTCTTGCCTTTTTCCGTTTACTGTAGATAGTTTTGAATGTTCTATAATGATTACTTACATGTTTCTTGTACAAAGGGATTGCATGAATGAATGCTTGGCATAGGGAGTTTGAGTGGCTGTGTGTATGATTGTGGTGGTTGATATGTAATGGTATATTTCAATTTGTGTTCGTGTTTGTTGTTTTTGTTTTGTTTATACTGTGCCATTCATGGCACGGTGATTAGATACGAATCAGAGGCCTGGGAATTGCGAGCCATGATATATTTTTTTATCATGTAGCTCAGCCACATTTTCTAGCCGTGGAAATGAGATATGATGCTTGGTGGGCTGGTAACTACAGCCCAAGCGGGAATAATTACATAGTAAGATGGAAGTATTACAGCATTCAGAGCAATACATGTTTGAGGTTTCAGCTCAGGCAAAGAGCTGACAGGTGAGAAAGGAGCCAAGTTTACTGAATGTGTTTTGGTGACGCCGGCACGCAAGTTATGTGTCTGACAGGATCCCTTTTCGAGCAGAAAAACACCCGTTTAGCTATCAGAGCTGTATGAGACAAAGGAAAGAACGAGAGTGGGGGAAATTGAACCGCCCCTTTATTGAAGTACTCATAAACGAGCCTATGAACATTTAAATAGAAGACACTATTCAAAAGGGAAAAATAAAATGTGATTTTAGAGGTCAAATTATCATTTAATAATTTATAATTCAAATTAAACGCGGAGGAACACCCTTCGCGAATTGGCCACGTATAATTTGAGGATGCTCGCAGGAAATCCCCGAGCTAGCATGGGTCTTAAGCGTCCCCACGCTTAATAATAAAAATTAGATTTTGATTAAGTGAATGAACGAAATCAATTCCGCCACATAAAATCGTGATCTGAATTGAAAACTACACAAGAAAATAAGACAGATGGAGTCATAATGGTAATGATTAAGAAATTAAGCTCCTCAGTGAACACGTTAGGGACTAGGTTGTGTCTCAAACTATATCTAGCCTGACGCGGAGGGACCACACACAAGTTATCTGGACCCTGAACGAGATGGGTCACGTCATGTAAGTATCCTAAAGGGACGTTTGGGTAGATTATCAGCTAGGGAATAACCTAACCCCCAAGGGAAGATGATAAAGAAAAGGAAGTGGGTTTCGGACTGGAGAACAAGGATGGAGAAATAGGACGAGAGTCCTACAGAAGTTACAAGTTTAACTTTAAATATACTCAAAGGCAGCTGCCACTGCAAATCCGCTCTCCGATACCTAAAGTGGGTAGGGACCTGGGCAAAGCTAACGGGAAACGCAGCTGGAACTTGGGTTGTTTGCAAGGAAATTACTTTAGCGTATTCCCTCCCAAGCATACATATGCCTACTATGGGGAAGGGTGGTGGTCTGGCAAGACAAAGAGTAACGGATTTATTGTGTATCTGTTCAAAGGAGTTTGTTTCTAAACAGGTAATTTGAAGAATGCCAATAATTTGAATCTTATTTGATATTTACATTTTTGAAATTGTAGAATTTCTAAAGAGCGACCAAATGCTTCCAAGAAGGATAGGGATAAAGCAATTATACCTTTGGGAATAATTTTGGTAAGTGTACCAATAGTTGCATTTAGAAATGGCTAAGCTTTTACCCAGCAAGGCGCCGACTAAAAGTTTAGACAATGAGAAACACTTATATTTTGAAAAACCAACCATAAGTGTTAGAGAGAATCTCCACAAGCAGGAAGCTGGCGTAGCGAGCTATGCTTGCCTTACTGGCCAGTTAGAATTAGCTATTAAAGCTAAGAGAGACTTTACTAAGTTACCAACTAAGAGTTCTTGCTCAAATGCAACAAGTGGTGAAAACCCTATAAATAGATTTATTTTTATTGAATAGGAAGAGTCAAGGAAGACAGGATCTTGCCTAACCGTTATATTAGAGAAATGATAAAGCGAAAAACAAATCTTTAATTTATTTAACAATGTAAAAGGAAGTAGTTTTTGTAACAAATATATAATTTTGATTTTTTAAAAACAATTGGGGTCGCAGACCTCCGAAAACATCTAAAGCTTGCGCCAGGCAATTGATAATTCTTTTGGTTTTAAACCTTTTATATGCTTTAAAATCTTCGTAAGATTTTGAAATGACGAAGATGAATAAAGGAAAAATTCAAAGATAACTGACGTAATTAAAGTTAGACAATAAATCAAGTACAAGGTGTGTACTTTATGGATTTCTAGATAAGTATCTTAGAAATAATAACAACTTCGAAAGTAACAACAACAAAAAGCAGGAAGAATAAAATAGAAGTTTCTATAACTTCTTGTATTAGTACAGAAATACGCTTAATGATTATACATGGGAGATTATGCAAATAGGGCAGGTCACTTATTGTGAAACCTGAAGAGAACAATTGAAAGGAAGTTTCTAGAACTCCTATGTTTAAGTAGGGATCACGAGAAAAATGGGGCAAGTTTCCCTTTCGTGAAACCTAGAGATAACTCACCTTTGAGTAGAAAGAATTGGATTCCCTCATTAGAAGGGAGAAACAATATAATTTAAGGCGTGTACTAGACACGAAGTTTTACAGACATTAATTCGTTATACGTGGAACAAGTAAGGGAGGGCACTTATTGAGAGTGACACCTCATTGAAAAATGACCTAAAGTAACAATTTTAATATTTTGGTTTGTTAGTAAAGGGATTGGGAAAGATCAAATGGGATTGTGGAAAAGTGTTCATGGCCGTATTTATTGTACACGGACGAGCGCGACGCGGATGAAAGGTTGAACAAGCACTGTTTTCACTATAGTCTGTTGATATAGTTGAAAAGTTCACTGTAGTAGCACAAAAAGTTGATGGCAAAGAAAGTTATTGCAATGGTGGAAAATAACTAGTTACACTAGATATGCGAGAGTCTATTGCTTGAGAAACTTGTAGGTTATAGTTGAATGCACCAGAAAAATCCCAACGGAGGAAGAAAAATTAGATATTGATTAGCAGTTCATAAGGAAGATTCCTTAGTTTGAAAAAGTATTCCCATATGTGAGTGGAAAATACATGACAGTATAACTAATAGATAGAGTGCAGGTTCTGGAAGGTTCCAGAGCAATGATGACTTGTTTAAATTGGGTAGAGAATCCCTCGGCGGAAAGCTAGATTATATAGACAGTGGGTATTTTAGAAATATCCCTCGATGTGAGATAGCATCTCAGAAAATCTTTCATTTTGAAAGTTAGACTTGATAGTTTAAGTTTGATCAAGAAGATCTCTTGAAAGCAGTTATTATCACATAGCAACTTTCACTGTCTATAAAATCGAAATAAAGCATTGAGCCTTTAAAAAGCGATGTGAATGAGGTTAAAACCTGAAGTCGGCGATGTTCCTGTTGACGGTTGATACTAAAATTCGAACATGGCATCGAAATTTAAAAGTTTACCTCTTGAGTTGAGGAGGCGAGCTTTAGTTAAGCTCTAACTGACTGGGTCGACTTCCGACGTACAAGTGAGACACGCTCAACGGAGCTCGGAGGGACCAGGGAAGGGAAAAGAGTGGGGGTAGGAGACAAAAGGAATACATATAAGAATAGCCAACTTAACAGTTAAAAAAATCTTCTTGATGAAATGGTCTTCAAAGAGTTGATAGTAGGAGTCACTAGCGCAGCCTGGAGGGTGAAAAAGTAGACGAAGTTCTCTTGATCACGGAGATGATAGCTGGCGATGGCGACGAGATCTGGTGGCTAGATTGACAAGGAAGTCCTCTTGTACAGGGAAGAATTGAGGAACTTCAGAGATTCGCTGCTAGATGACGCTAGGTGGGTCATGGAAGATATATATCTAGAACAGACTTACAGGTAATATGAGAGACATAACCAACAAGGAAAAATCAGAAGATCACTGTTGGTGTTTGAGAAAAAAGGAAGGGATGAACTAAAGCAAAGAGAAGCAAAAGCTTACTCTATCTTACCATGTATTCCAAAGAATACACCAACGTTACCAATCAAAGCATCAGTCGAACAGTTATAAGACATTTATATTAATACTAGTTCGGTGAAGGGCGAATATAGAACACATGTTCTTAGTGAATGGTAAACCGTAAAAAGTAAAAGTAAAAGTAAAAGAGCATATAACCTGAAGCGAACGAGTAAAGTTGACGCGTGATAGGTAAAGTATAGATAAGAAGGACGCGAGGTGATGCGAGAAATAAAAATATCGCGAACAGTAAAGTAGCTACAAATTAAAGAGGTAGGCTATAAAAAGAGCAATCCTAGGGAAAAAATAAATAGATCCACAAAGTAAACATTTGGGAAGGCAGGTGATAAGCAGGAGCTCCTCTTAGAACATTTATGTGCAGAAGGGAGCAGGCGCATATTTTTGCCTGCATGGTGAAAGAAGATGTAGAGATATTATGTGTAGTGTTAAGTGGTAGGCCTACTGTACCTGTGTTATGCTGAGTTATTTTAAGAGTTCCAATATTTTCTATTGTATAGGGGAGGTAAGCCAGGAGTGAGTAGGCTACCCACAGCGAGGCCTGAGGCGAGATTCACTCAAGGTCACCCTTGACAACTCGTGACAGAATAGGAGGGGCGTGACAAGAACAGCTGGTCGACAAATAGCAAATATATTGAAAGCGGTACAGGATTTAATTGTTTCACGAATTCAAGTACATACGGAGTATGGAGTACATACTGTAATACACCGGTAATCACAGTGCAGAAGAAGGAATACGATTATATTGTAAATACGGAAATGGAAGTACTGTGTGAATGCTGTATTTGATTTGATTATTACACGCCGAGATATATCGCTTAAGAGGAGGTCAGCGATGGTATGAGGAAGTCTAGGTTGCAGGAAGGACGAGCAGAGTGGGGAGCTTGTATATAATGGACGTCGTGAGAGAAGGTTGTGTTTCTGATTCAGGGCCGGCGTCGTCTTTGAAAAGAAAATTATTAGTATCGACGTACTAGGTAAAATATCATTCTACAGTGAAGATGTACTACGAACATTATTGTGTAGTTATTATCTGAACTTTTCAACAGCACGTAAAAATTATAATCGATGTTTTAAAGCTGAAAGTACATTCATATTTACGAGAAAAGCATTTCAGTGAAATACATCTCAAAATATTTCAATATGTTAAGACTCATGAAGTCGAGAGGAACAGTAAAGTGTTGAAAGAAAGCTGTTACGATTGTGATCGCTCTAACCCGTAAACAAATTCCATTGGGCGCCACTCATTTCCATAATGAGAAAGAAATACAGAACACATAAGACTCTCCTCCCGGGTAGCAGGACAGTGTGGCTTGCTTATGGCAAAACACTCTTCCCCCCTCTCGTAGAAATAATATATGTAAAGAGTAAATATGGAAATGACCAAATAACCACTACTGAGGATAATGATAGGAAGGAAAGTATAATATTTAATAAATCAATCTATATCTTACTACCCGGAAAGTACCGTGCATTACATATCCATTTAGCTACCTAGGCTTACTTGTGATTTGGGGTATAACGTGTATACAGGTGTTTATTTTCCGCAAACTTGCGATATATCTGGTTGATCTTATAAAGGATCATTTCACGGATACTTCTCCGTTATTTAAAGATATGAATCTTCTCTGTTTAACAATTACATTCACTAGGACATGTAGAATCTCGTCGTATTTTATAACAACCGCATCCATTCGAAACCAAACAATAATATAATAAAATAATTTTTTACCAAAGCGTGTATATATCCAGTCACCGCCACCTAGATCCTTGTCAGTTTCTAAACAATGCGTTAGTTCGACGTTATACGGTGTCGCTCCTAAGTAGGTTACGCTTCATATAGAACACAGGGCCATCAGGCAACAGCCTGGTTACTAACTTCCACTCTACAAATGTGCATCTTCCGATTAAATTAACATAAGGTGAACTATACATGACAATAAACAATGATGAGGAATGTCTGTGCAGATCCAAGATCTGTCACACGATGAGTGACTAAATCTAACTAAGGAACAACACCTATGGCGTATTTGAGAATGTCGAGAGTAATCAATGACGCCTGCAACAATAACAGCAACATTATTCAAAATTATGAAGGAAATGATGCAAAACCACAAATCTACATGATAATGAAATGCTGCGATAAAATTGAACCATCCATCAAACAAAAGTGATGCTGCCTACAATCTGGACGAACGAGACCGCTGAATTTGAGAGATGCAGTGTACTATCCAGGAAGGGACGTGGTGGAGAAATCCAAAACTTAGTTCGTTACTCGGAGAGGCAGATTGGAGAGCAGAGTAACAGTACCATCTTGGAGGAGACCATTGTATATTCTTGTATATGCAATATCTTCGAGATTCGGCAAAAGTAGAAAGAAGATTTCATTTTGAGTAGTAGTAGTTTGAACTCCTCTCTGGAAGTACTGGAGAGTTTAGGAAATAGTCTTGTGTAGTTCGCGAACGAACTAGTTCGGAAGAGCGGGTCCCACAGACGAACTACCGAACTAGTTCCCAGATCCCTCGCTTGTTAGTTCGTTCGATCTTTTTCCGCTGACCGACTTGTAACAGCGCGAGAGCGCGGGTCAACCGTAGCTCGTCAGCTCGTCACGTCATCACTCATTGCGCAATCACATGCGCTTCGTTCAGTCAGTTCAGTTGATTGAGTGTATCTATTGTTAGTGGCAAGATTGTCAAGTTTTGGCGCGGCGATTGTCAATGTTGGTTTATAATAATAACAGTATAACACACTACTAGTGCTAACACGCTAATAGGTAATAACTACCTTATATTGGTAATGTAATACAGTGGCGGTTCATAAATAGAAGTTACTGATAGTTAACTGATTTAGTTGTGGGGATAATTCCACAGTTTTATTTAACTTAGTCATTTTGGATTATTTGAAAATATGTCAAATTATTTAGAAAATCGGCGAACTGGATAACATTACCATTTTAATGAACTGGTTGATAAAATTTGGTGCTTTTCAGTCGGTCAACACGAATGTACCCAAACATAGCTGGGTTATGCCCCAATCCTGAAATAAATTACATGAGATCAATAAATACGAAGTACGTCCAGAAAGTAAGTTCCGTTTGGTAATAACATTAAATTGTGTATAGATACAGAAAAAATATTTATTGCACAAAATTCTACAACCCTTAAACTACTTTTCTATATAACTGCCGAAATGTTGCAGGCATTTGTCGTAGCGTGGCACGAGTTTTTGTATACCTTCTTCATAGACGTGTGCCGCTTGTGTCTTCAACTAGTTGTACGTTCCGCTGCAGCGCAGTTCCGCATATGCGCGGTAAACGCTCTGTATCAAGAAGAAGGAACGTGCGCCATTTGGAGAGCGCTGTCAGCCACGTACGCGTTGTTGTGCATGTTTACTCGTGCAATGTCGGTGTTGATTGAAAATCCCACCGCTTGTGAAATCAGATCTGTGATTCGTTTCTGAATGCTAGGAAAGTGAAACCAATTGAAATTTATCGTCAAATTTGCGAAGTGTATGGATAAAATGCGATGAGTGATTCAATGGTGAGAAGATGGGTCCGACAGTTCAATGAAGGACGTAGTGAAGTGCACGATGAAGAACGAAGTGGGCGTCCATCTTTGGTTACAGAAGAACTGGTTCACGCGATTGATGACAAGATCCGGGAAAACCGCAGGTTTACAATTAGTGCTCTCGCTATGGAATTTCCCCAAATCTCACGATCACTAATTCATGAAATTGTTACCGAAAAACTGAACTTTCGTAAACTTTGCCGACGTTGGGTACCAAAGATTCTTACGGAGCAACACAAAACAAAACGGATGGGTAGTGCACTTCAGTTTTTGACCCGTTACAATGAAGGCGGCGAAGAATTTCTGACACAGATAGTCACAGGAGATGAAACATGGGTTTCTTACGACACCCCTGAAAGTAAGCGCCAATCAATGGAATGGAGGCACACTTCTTCCCCAGCAAAGGTTAAGCCGAAAAAAATCTTGACACCTCGGAAAATGATGTGCACAGTGTTCTGGGACTGGATAGGCATCTTACTCATTGATTTCTTACCACGTGGTCAAACAATCAACACATATGCTTACTGCGAGACACTTAGGAAATTGCGCCGCGCAATACAGAATAAGCGCCGAGGGTTGCTGTCAAAAGGTGTTGCTTTTCTTCACGACAACGCACGACCACACACTGCAAATGTGACGACAAACCTCCTACAGGGATTTGGCTGGGACGTGTTTGACCACCCTCCGTACAGCCCTGACCTCGCTCCTAGCGACTTTCATCTGTTCACACATCTCAAGTCTTTCCTTGGCGGTCAACACTTCAACAATGACGACGAGCTGAAAGAAGATGTTTCCAACTGGTTGAAGACACAGGCGGCAAACTTCTATGAAGAAGGTATCCAAAAACTTGTGCCACGCTATGACAAATGCCTGCAAAAGTTTGGCAGTTATGTGGAAAAGTAGTTTAAGAGGTGTAGAATGTTGTGCAATAAATAATTTTTCTGTATCTGTACACAATTCAATTTTATTACCAAACGGAACTTACTTTCTGGACGTGCCTCGTACATGTATTTTATGTATGTATTTCAGGATTGAGGCATAACTCAGATCTGTTTGGGTACATTCGTGTTGACCGACTGAAAAACACCAAACTTTTGTTTACTAAGGCAACGCTGAAAAATGGCTTCAATCCTCACAATGAACTGGTTGATATTTATTTTTCTCGATACATGGTGATACAACTACTTTTACCTGTTTTTAAGAAATTAACATTATTACGATGATTCACAAAGAAAAGCGAGGACAAACACTCTGAACTAAGAAACCTATTCCTCCCATTCATGCCATAAAGATAATGTTCCCAACGGTTTCAGAGCAGGCAAATAATGAATATCACGAAGCAAGTAAGAATTGAAACGAAAATTGCGGGCGGGGGTACGTCTTATCATCACCTAGTGACAAGTAGGAAATGTAATCGGATGTTGATATATGCGAAAAATGATGATGATAATTGTTGTTTTAAGGGGCCTAATATCTAGGTTATCGGCCCCACGCGTGAAAGAAAGAAATAGAATAATAAGTGTTTGCTTCTACGAACACATCGTCTATACTGTTATTCCTTTAGGTACGGTACCGTTATTTCACTAATGATAGAAAAATGACGACTTTTGGCTTTATAAACAATAGAAAGAGAAATTGTCTCAGAAGGAAAGACATGGACCCTAATTAAAAGGATGGCCAACAATGGAGTGAGATGGAAGAAGTTTGTAGCTACCCTATGTTCCTACAAGGAATAAAAGGAAATAAGGAAGGAATAAGGAATTTCACTAATGTTTCAATACTCATATTTTTGTATTTTTATCTTCGAATATTGAAATGTAAAACACATTACTACACACGCAACATGTGAGGGGCGTGGTGGCTCAGCGGTCTAGCTGTATGCCTCTCACCAAGGCGGTCCGGGTTCGATTCCCGGTCAATGCATGTGAGATTTTCGAAGTGAAATGCCATGTCCTGTGGTTCGGATTCCACGTAAAAAGGAGGTCCCGTGGCTCATGATCTCAAGATTAACGGTCACGTTAAACTACAAGCTTCCTTTCCTTTCCTTCCACACGCAACATGTCAATATCTAATACACGAACTGCACGTGAAGCGACCATAGTAACTGTTACAGTAGCCTACTGTATTGCTTAAAACGAGAGCAATGTGAATGAGCAATTACTGGTGACGAGTAATGAGTGGTGACAGACTGCTATAACAAACAAGGAGCGCGTGCAGTAGCAGTAGCAAGGCGAGCGAACGATCTGTCTTCGAGATGGGAACTAACGAACTAAAAGAGCGAACTAGTTCGCTAAGGAGCTGCGAACTAAACTGATCGCTCCCAGCCGCGAACTATTATGCGCAAGACTATTAGGAAATGCTATCTTGGTCCTAAACTCCATGACATGAAACACCTGTTATTCACCTCCCCGCGGTAGGGAGGGGGCAACGTTTGGTGTATAGTTACATACTCAAGTGGCTAACGAATACAGGGACCACTTCCAACCTTTCCTAACAACCTATTTGGAGAGTGGAAGAGTGGATGGAAGTTTGGGCACTCTCTTGTCCTAGGGGTGAGAAATTGCCCATGAAGGCGGATGAGCTAATAGTTGGTCAACGGCATGAGAATGCATGGACACTTTCGTGACATTATACGCTTTGTGTGTATGTTTGCTTTCTATATGTGACAGCCCTGTTTACTGTCCGTTTATTTTCTCTCCCGAAAACTTCCAAACAAATAAATAATTACTTCATCGTATTATAATTAATCAATTTATATAAGCTTCTTTATACAGTTTTTCTAAGTTCTTACCTTGAGTGTGGCAGCACTCCTAACTCTCAGTACACAGAGCCACTACTAATGTGTTCAACGCCTCGTTGCTTGTCGATGGCAAGTGACGTCACCGCGACCTTCATGCAACCAATGGTAGGCCTTTATCTGGTCATGCGGTCTTCAGGTTCGAGAAATTTCCTTGTCCACTATTTAAGAAGCTGCTCGCTGTCGTTATGCATCACTCATCACTCAGCGCTCCCCGCATCGCAAATCACTACCGTACTTCGCTGCCACAATTCGCATAACTGCTGTATCTCATGATACTATTGCTGCCACTCTTCTTAGTGCTACATTCGCTAGCCACTACGCTACCTTGCAGTTACATCACGAGACCTTCACTCTGACGCATCGCTCCAGATGGTAGGAATAATTGCTAACTGTTTTACTCAGCAAGCCACATGGTGTATTTTGATTCATCCTTCGAGGCAGTAGCAGCCTTCTCGGCGGCCAACCAATTTCAAACTTCTACTGAATTACCGCCTGGACACTACAGGTGTCATACCTTCGCAAGAGAGGAAAGAAGAGTTGAACCTTTATATCTACGGCATACATATCTTGAGGCCATGAACGCCTCCTTCAGAAGAAACTGCGAAGGACTTCTCAAACAACATTTGTGCTAGCTGGAACTTTTACGGAGCTACAAAGATATCTCTTCAACCTTTTGAGAAGATAAGTTCAATTTTATGAAGAATTTAAATTTTACTATTATCATACATTCCTTCATTCAGTTTTATGGTTCTTTTATTAAAGTGTATTTTATATTTCAAGCTCAACTTCTCTCAAATCAAAGCAAGCTTTTTCATTAATTTCTCCTTAATCAGGGGTTCTGTCTTCAGACCCTCACAATTTGTTACATATAAAACTAGTCATTTCTGCGTCAAGCACTTATGTGCATTTTGTTCATTGGTTTATTTAGCAATACATTTTGTTAATATATTGTTATCTAACTTTTTTCTGGTGATTCCATGCCCACTACCCCGCACCGCTTCAGTCTAATTGTATTTCCACTGTAGTCATATTGACCAGGCTCACGCCTGATACGTTCTCCCTTATGGGAAAGATTTAGGGCAGATGTTTTCTCCATAAATTTTGTTGCCTCAACCCTAGGATTTAAACCATTTCAAATATTGCACACTAGAAATCAAAAAATAATATTAATGCTAAAACTATATATGTTATGATGTATTAATCCATGTGTATTTTTCAGCGTAAAATTGAGTCAATCAACGGCAGAGACGAATTTGGAAAGGTGCCAGTTCTCTCTCCGGTGGCGTCTACTTCAACTGACGTAAGGAACGCAAGTCAAATAAAGGGTGGTGAGTTTGCTCCAGTTTCCAATATGCCTGTTGATAATATAAGCATTACTTCTCGTGCTTCATATAAGGGTAAATTAACCCGTTTTAGAACTTTTCTCTCAGAGCTTACAGAACAAGAACGTGACTTAAATATAATCTCTCAAAAATTAAAAAATTATGAGCAAGCCTTTGAAAAATATGATGAGATTCAATGCAGTATTGCAATTCAAAGCCCCGACCAACAGAGTGATCGTAATGAAACTGAACGTCTTCACTACCAAGGCTATGCAGAATCGAAAACTTTACTTAGAACTCTAACGCTTGAGGCTAAGAAAGAATATTTAACCCCTTTAGTTTCTACCTCCGCACCTAGCCGAGCAATTCTCCCTAAAATTGAACAACCCACATTTCGTGGCGATGGAAGTTTATGGGAACCATTTTTTTTGAATTGTTCACTTCATTAATTCATGACAATGAAACCCTTCCGCTGATACAAAAGTTCCATTATTTGCGCTCAGCCGTGCAAGGTCAGCCGCTTAAGCTTATTCAATCACTCTGACAAGTGACAATTACGAGGTCGCTTTAGAACTGCTGAAAGATCGTTACGGAAATTCAAGGCTTAGAATTCAAAGACACATACAAGCTTTGTTTAATCTTCCTAATGTTCAATCAGACAATGTTATATCTCTTCGCAATTTAATTGACACAGCAGAGCTTCACACTCGTACTTTGGCGAATCTAGGCCAGCCTGTGCAATTTTGGGATTTATTTCTAATTAATCTTGTTTCTATCAAATTCGATTCTGCTACCCTAAAAGCCTGGGAGATGGAACTATCTCAGCATTCGCAATGCACTTACGAGGGCCTTGTTAAGTTTATAAAGGCCAGGTGCCAAGTTTTGTCCACTATAGCCTGCCAAAAAAGTACTATTATTTCTGTTAACATTCCTTCAAACCAAAAGGTTATTAGTCATGATCAAAGAGTTTTGAGGTCTCATGACTTTGCCGCACATATTCAATCGCCTAATCAGATGAAAAGTTGTGTTTTATGTCAACAGTATCATAACTTATATCAATGTTCCAATTTCAAAGCCTTATCTGTGGACGAGAGACGCAAAATAATAGTTCAACATGAACATTGTTTCAATTGTCTTTCAAGAGCACTATCTTCGAATAACTGTCGTTCCGAACGCCTGTGCTTTCATTGCAAAGCCAAGCATCATACTTTTTTTTACATAGACATGATAAACCACGATCATCAGCCCCTAGCTGTTCTTCTCAAAAGCCTAATTCTGAAATTCCTTCTACTAGTGCTCAGTCGTTTACTCAAAGCTCTACTTCCTTTAGTAAGGTTCAAGTATTGCTATCCACTGTGCAAGTCTTACTGAAGAATGCACATGGTAAATAGATTACCGCTCGAGGGTTACTTGATAATGCTGCCACTAACAACTTCATAAGTGAGCATTTAATTCGAGTAGTGGAGTAGTGAGAGTTCTAACCCACCCGGCGTTGCTCGGGCGGCGTCCATGTTAAATCATTAATATTTGGCCAACCCATGGTCCGATTTTGACAAATGAGGTGTCGTTGGACTCGGGTTGACGCCCTCTGTCCAATGGACCATTCATTTCAACCCCTAAATAAAACCTACCCCTAATAGGGGGTGAAATTGTAATTTTTTAGTGAAAGTCTCTTTTCAAATGCGACATGTACGAGGCACGTCCAGAAAGTAAGTCCCGTTTGGTAATAAAATTGAATTGTGTACAGATACAGAAAAAATATTTATTGCACAACATTCTACACCTCTTAAATTACCTTTCCACATAACTGTCGAACTTTTGGAGGCATTTGTCATAGCGTGGCACAAGTTTTTGGATACCTTCTTCATAGACGTTTGCCGCCGACCGTAAACGAGAGTGAAGACTCCCCTGTAAGATATCCTACCGTTTGGCAACCACTGTTAGGCAAATTGCGTGCTTACCAGGAGAACTGCGTATGTTTAGGAGTTCTCCTGACCACATACGCAATTTGCCTAACAGTGGTGGCCAAACGTTAGGATATCTTACAGGGGTGTCTTCACTCTCGTTTACGGTCGGCGGCAAACTTCTATGAAGAAGGTATCCAAAAACTTGTGCCACGCTATGACAAATGCCTGCAAAAGTTCGGCAGTTATGTGGAAAAGTAGTTTAAGAGGTGTAGAATGTTGTGCAATAAATAATTTTTCTGTATCTGTACACAATTCAATTTTATTACCAAACGGAACTTACTTTCTGGACGTGCCTCGTATAAGGTGCGCTGCTAAAATGAACTTAAACGTTGTTGCTCATATAGCGCATGCGTTTTGCTGGATGCCGCTATGAATCAACATTTTTGTTTTTGTTTTTTACGCATGCTCACTTGGGATTTTTGTAAGAGGGCGAGCTCTTTGAAAAAATGATTTATAAGAAGGGGTTTTGGTGGTGAGGAGAGAACCAGATAGTCGCCTACTTTCCTACGAAGTTTGCCGATATCTCTCGAACGCAAGGTCGGAGTTGGACGTGTGACGTGTCAAATCGCTTGTCTCGAAGCCCTATATATGTTATTAATAGGTTAAAGTTTTGAGAATGAGGGAAACAGGCTTTTTGGGGGTAAAAAACGTGATTTTAGACTTTTTCCGATATCTCACGAATGCATGGTCGGATTTGGTCCTATGACGTGTCAAATGGCTTGTCTCAAAACCGTCTTTATTTTGGTAATAGGTTAAAGTTTTTGAGAATGAGGGAAACAGAATTTTTTGGTGTAAATTTGTGATTTTAGACTTTCTGTTATATCTCACAAACCAATAACGCCAGAGACGTATACGAGGGGTCGTAGGACTCGGGGTGACCCCCCCCCCCCCACACACTACTCCCCATTTCGAATATAGTATTTATGTTTTAAAAAAAATTGCGAAAGGGTCTAACGACACTTTTGTTGAAAATATTTTAGTTTTTAAAACGTTTTTTTTAATCTATCTAAAATGTTCATGAAGAGTGGTTGTAGATAGAAAGAGACGATACCACTGGGCACGTGTTTCAACGAGGCTATTACTGGCCACGGTGGTGATATACCAATACAGTATTCGCTATTCCGATGAGACGGCGGGTCGAGGGTTCGTTTCCCGATTTTTCCTATGATGGAATTCCTAATTCCTAAACCCCCTGAAGGGGGTCTTTAACATGTAAACGATTATGAGTGACATGACAAATGATAATTCCTTGATCAGATGAAGTTGGCTTTAGATAGAACAAACAGAACTTGGTTATATATTGGTCGAAGCGAGTACAGATAACAAACTTGCCGAGGAGCAGACGAGCAGGAGGTGAATGTCATTTGAGCTTATTGGAATGCATTGACTTGACTTGACAACAGGGCAATGAAAAAAGCACAGAGATGCTGAGGACACTTGAAGGTCAAACGATATGGCAACCATGGTGGGAGGGGGAAGCGAGGATGATGTCGCCGATCATGTTCAATGTTCAATGGATGAATTTATATTTTGCGAAGCATTGTTGGGAGAGGGTCACGTGACGACTTGCTTTAAGGGTATTTATTTTTCCGATCTTTCCTATGGTGGACTCATTGATTGAAATAATCCAAAACTGCTAGGGCATGGCCTTGAGATTTTATAAACCGATAATGGGATTTTGACATACAAGGTACACTCAGAGTTTGACATGGTGCCATTCTTTTTATGGCTTATGAATTTCCCCAAAAAGACACAAAACAACAAGATCATGGACTTTTGCTTTTCTTAATATATTGCAAACTCATAATGTAAGATATTTACTGTGAGTGACGAAACCTAGCTAGGTAAAGAAAGAATTATTGTAGGCTACACGTATGGTGACTGACACGTCTTTGACCATTGGAACTTGTTTTCAGATCTGACTGTAGCACATAGGGAGTATAGGTTGTAGGCATGGCTTGACAAACGGTGTACACAAAATTCAATTTATCGATTCAAGAATTAAGAGTAGACTATCATTAATTAATTGGTTAAAGAGTGTAGCTAAAAATAAAAATATATGGTGACTACATTAAACTAAACTGAACCAAGTCGAATCAAACCCAACTGAACCGAACCAAGCCTAAGGCAAACCAAGCCTAATCAAGAACAAGCCAAGAGCTTAAGTGAAAAACTCGTGGGGGAATGCAGTCATTGGCAATGTCCAAAGGAATGGATAACGCTCTACCTTTAGAGGGTAAGGTAAAGCTAGCGCATGGTGCTAATGCATATTCCCAAGTACATAAACCACACACACACACACACAACTATCCTATGCTGTTTTTATGAGTTGACTGTTAAAACTTACTCAGTGGTTACTGAGCAAGATGGTCGCTACACACAACAAGCTTTAAATACTTGAGGCTAATAATCTTTACACACACACACACACACGCTTGTTCTAAACTAAACTGTCTTGCTGGCAGTGCTCACACAGTAGGCAAATGACAGAAATGCTTGGCTAACAGAAATACAATCACTTTCGGTTGTCTAATGTTACCAGCTAACCATTACATGCTATAGTGGTGAGCACATGTGCCTCTTGCACTGGAGATCGTAACTCGATTTCTAGCTCTAAGGCCTAGAACGAAGCAAACTAAGAAAGAAGGGTATGGTGACGCAGTGGTTAAACTGTTAGCCTTTCACTAAGGTAGACTAGGGTTTGCTTTTAGGTTAATATACATGTCATAAACAAACAAACAAACAAACAAACAAAAAAAGCGGAGATAATGTTTAAAACAGATTACACTTGTCTCTTTTCAAATTATTACTTAGATTACAAATACAAAGGTGGACTGGATTTGATATACAGTTAATGCTGCCTATCACATACTACTCTGTAAGAAAGCAAAACAAGCAAAAGGCGTAGGTAGAGCAGTGGTAAAATCGCTATGTGTAGAGAACTACCTAACGGTTTTATGAACTGGCAATGGTATTTCGCTTAAACAGTGCAGGATACAATCCAGCAACCATAATTTATATCTTGTGGAACAGACAAAAAAAACATATATATAGAGAGAGATATAGAAAGCTTGTGTATGTATGGGTAGCATTGATTGTTTGACCAGAGAAAATACGATGAGGTAGGGTGGGGAGAGGGAGAATTAACACTTATATATGAATGAATGGTAAATAGTATTTTTTTTTCAATAGTTTTGTTTTTCAAATGCAGTGGTAGATAGCCGTTATTTTGTAAAACATTCTTACTTGCAGTAGTAATAAGCCTCTACGGTCCCACTAACACACATGGACAGACTGTACTAGTGCCATGGTCAAGCACTCACATTAAGATCATTTACAAAAACATAAAATGAAAAATAAAAATTCTTGTTTTAGAAATATCGTTTTTCAACATACACAAAATAAATAAAAAAATGTGTAAACAGCAAAATGGAAAATCCATGTTTCCATATAGACAAAATTTAAAAACCTTAAACGAACATTTAAAAAAAAATATATAAATGGGAAATTGACAAATGTGTAAATATGAAAAAGGAAAATCCATGTTTCCATATCATGAAATTGAAAAAAAACTGTCATTTCAAAAAATGCAAATGGAAAATTAACAAATTGCAATGTGTGAAATGTAAAATTGAACAAATGGCTATCATTAGTTTAAAAACGAAAAAAAAAACAAAAAAAAAAAAAAACAAAACATGGTGCTGTATGGTTGAGGTGTGAATCAAACCCTTTCTACTTATTTTGGATAACCCGAGACTGAGTATACTTGTTTTAGTCCTCATACCCCTTTTAAAATTTTGTATTAAAGCTAGGAATTGAACCCAAGAGCTTGTAGGGGGAGACCAAGGTTAGAATATGTTAAACAGATAGTCTTAATTGTAGGGTGTGGTAGCTATATAGAGATGAAACGATTAGCTCGGGACAGGGGCATTGAGATCTGCAGCAAACCAGTCAAACGACTAAAGACTCAAACAACAACATGTAAGCTCACCAAAATAATGTTGTGTAACGGTAAATGTTAGTCAACGAACAGTAATGCATTACTAAGACCCATGACACGATACCTAAGAGCTTTTCTAAAGTTATTTTAAAATGCCTTTAACCCTATATTAAACACCCAGTTCACAATATTCATAACTGCAATGTTATGGTAAAACAAAACAAAATCTATATTTCAAAACAAGCAAGTGGTTTAGTCAATGTATACTGGGAAAAGTTTTGTAAACACTCAAGTCCTCAAGACTAATTACTGTAAATTAGTAACTGTCAGGTTGGCCGAGTGGTTAAGGTGTTTGACTTAAGATCTAATTTCCTGTACAAGGAAGCAAGGGTTCGAATCCCTTACCTGACATAACTATTGCCTTAACATGGCTTGTCCACACTGAATTATTATGATACTTGCTACACAAACCATAGACAGGAATACCCATACAATATTTCTATTCATTTAGTTTTTTTACAATAGTTACACACTGAATACAACTTTTAATCTTTTTATCATTGTTTGATATAGATTTTAAACACAACGCTTGTTGTAGATCCTTTTATAACATTCTCCAGGTTCTCTTGTTCTTAAAAACTGGGGAAGCCGCAATGGTTTTATAGACATTAAACCCTCATTCTCTTCTTTTTCATCATCATCATTATCATCATTATCATCATCATCATTATAAATATTATCATCATAATTATTATAGTCATTGTCACCAACATCATCATCATCATCATCATCACTAGAACTATCCAATTCCTTTTTTCCTTTTCAAAAGGGACCTCTTGAAGAATCTGTGTTGCTTTTGGTTGTGTTAAGTTTTTTTTGAACGCTGACAACTGTCCTAACATGACTTTTTGAGGAGATGATAATTGCTTTTCAACAAACAATGCACTATCTTGAGCAGCAATATCATTTTCTTGACCTTGCTTTTTAGCATTTTCATGATATTTTGTTGACAGCGGCAGGGTTTTATCTGGTACACTACATTGATGATTACCCACACTTAAGACCTTACCATTCTTACCTTTTTAGATGACCTAAACATTTTGTTGTCCTTTGGTTTGAGCACTGCCAAAATATGATTCCATTCACATTTTGCCGCTTATAGTTATAGGAGTAGCCATGATACAGTGCACGTGGTTTGCCTTTATTGGTTATAGTATATTCCATAGTAGTAACTGACTTGTAAATTTGATCTACCTACTACAAAGGTCAGAACAATTCTGCTGAAAGTGTGATTTTGTGTTGACGTTTTATATAGGATGATGTTGGTGAATTATGCTGGTGGCTTTTGTTGGCGGCTTATGTTGGTGGCTTATTTTGGTGGCTTATGTTGATGGCTTATGTTGGTGGCTTATTTTGGTGGCTTATGTTGGTGGCTTATATTGGTGGCTTATGTTGATGGCTTATGTTGGTGGCTTATATTGGTGGCTTATGTTGGTGGCTTATATTGGTGGCTTATGTTGGTGGCTTATGTTGGTGGCTTATGTTGGTGGTTTATGTTGATGACTTATGTTGGCGGCTTATGTTGGTGGCTTATGTTGGTGGCTTATGTTGGTGGCTTATGTTGGTGGCTTATATTGGTGGCTTATGTTGATGGCTTATGTTGGTGGCTTATTTTGGTGGCTTATATTGGTGGCTTATGTTGATGGCTTATGTTGGTGGCTTATATTGGTGGCTTATGTTGATGGCTTATTTTGGTGGCTTATGTTGATGGCTTATGTTGGCGGCTTATATTGACGGCTTATGTTGGTGGCTTATATTGGTGGCTTATGTTGATGGCTTATGTTGGTGGATTATGTAGGGGGCTTATGTTAATGCCTTATGTTGGTAGCTTATTTTGATAATAGTTTTTGTTATATAATGTATTTTTTTCATTCATTTATGACGTCATAGCCAGTCTTAAAGCAAGTCTAAACTTGTCCGACATGTTGGATTGTTTGTTCATGTGAGAAACTATCAAGTACCAATGCTCAAGTGAGCTTCTTTCTCTCTAATCCGCAGTTCTGCCCCATAGCATTGAGAATATTTATTGTAGTAGCCTATAAAGGAACAAAAAAATCATGTCTATTATAGTTTAGCTATAAGTGACCAGAACCACTATATATAACATTTTATTCTAAGAGCTTTCCATAATGATAAGAAAAAAGAGCTTACCATAATGATGGATTGTGTAAGTAAACGTCTTTTGCTGCTTGATGCCACTACTAAAGTGATACTAATACAACAGACAAGTGAGTTCATGTTTTGCTGACGTAATCGTATGTTCCCCCGCACGCACTCATCTTTGGCGTGTGCGCCTGCTTCGCGAAAGGCGTGTGCGTGCGGGGGAACATACGATTACGTCAGCAAATCATGAACTCACTTGTCTGTTGTATGAGTATCACTTTAGTAGTGGCATCAAGCAGCAAAAGACGTTTACTTACACAATCCATCATTATGGTAAGCTCTTTTTTCTTATCATTATGGAAAGCTCTTAGAATAAAATGTTATATATAGTGGTTCTGGTCACTTATAGCTAAACTGTATTAGACATGATTTTCTTTGCTTCTTTATAGGCTACTACAATAAATATTCTCAATGCTATGGGGCAGAACTGCGGATTAGAGAGAAAGAAGCTCACTCGATCATTGGTACTTGATAGTTTCACACATGAACAAAAAATCCAACATGTCGGACAAGTTTAGACTTGCTTTAAGACTGGCTATGACGTCATAAATGAATGGAACAAATACATTATATAACAAAAACTAACATCAAAATAAGCTACCAACATAAGGCATTAACATAAGCCACCAACTTAAGCCACCAACATAAGCCATCAACATAAGCCACCAATAAAAGCCACCAACATAAGTCGTCAACATAAGCCGCCAACATAAGCCATCAACATAAGCCACCAACAAAAGCCATCAACATAGACCACCAATATAAGCCACCAACATAAGCCATCAACATAAGCCACCGATATAAGCCACCAAAATAAGCCATCAACATAAGCCACCAATATAAGCCACCAACATAAGCCACCAACATAAGGCACCAACATGGGCCACCAACATAAGCCATCAACATAAGCCACCAATATAAGCCACCAATATAAGCCACCAACATAAGCCACCCATATAAGCCACCAACATAAGCCATCAACATAAGCCACCAATATAAGCCACCAACATAAGCCACCAAAATAAGCCACCAACATAAGCCATCAACATAAGCCACCAAAATAAGCCACCAACATAAGCCGCCAACAAAAGCCACCAACATAAGCCACCAACATAAGCCATCAACATAAGCCACCAATATAAGCCACCAAAATAAGCCACCAACATAAGCCACCAACATAAGCCACGAACATAAGCCACCAATATAAGCCACCATCATAAGTCACCAACATCATCCTATATAAAACGTCAACACAAAATCACACTTTCAGCAGAATTGTTCTGACCTTTGTAGTAGGTAGATCAACTTTACAAGTCAGTTACTATTATGGAATATACTATAACCAATAACGGCAAACCACGTGCACTGTATCATCGCTACTCCTATAACTATAAGCGGCAAAATGTGAATGGAATCATATTTTGGCAGTGCTCAAAACAAAGGACAACAAAATGTTTAGGTCATCTAAAAAGTACGAATGGTAAGGTCTTAAGTGTGGGTAATCATCAATGTAGTGTACCAGATAAAACACTGTTGCTGTCAACAGAATATCATGAAAATGCTAAAAAGCAAGTTCAAGAAAATGATATTGCTGCTCAAGATAGTGCATTGTTTGTTGAAAAGCAATTATCATCTCTTCAAAAAGTCATGTTAGGACAGTTGTCAACGTTCAAAAAACCCTTAACACTATCAAAAGCAACACAGACTCTTCAAGAGGTCCCTTTTGAAAAGGAAAAAAAGGAATTGGATAGTTCTAGTGATGTTGAGGATGATGATGATGATGATGATGATGATGATGATGTAGGTGACAATGACTATAATAATTATGATGATAATATTTATAATGATGATGATAATGATGATGATGAAAAAGAAGAGAATGAGGATTTAATGTCTATAAAACCATTGCGGCTTCCCCAGTTTTTATGAACAAGAGTACCTGGAGAATGTTATAAAAGGATCTACAACAAGCGTTGTGTTTAAAATCTATATCAAACCATGATAAAAAGATAAAAAGTTGTATTCAGTGTGTAACTATTGTAAAAAGAAACTAAATGAATAAAAATACTGTATGGGTATTGGCTGTTTTTCTTAATTGCTATCTCCATGTCCCACTATTAATGCAATTGTTAACCATCAACAGTCTCTGACTATGTTCATAAAGAGAGTGCCTTAAACAATACACTCTGTCTATGGTTTGTGTAGCAAGTATCATAATAATTCAGTGTGGACAAGCCATGTTAAGGCAATAGTTATGTCAGGTATGGGATTCGGACCCTTGCTTCCTTGTACAGGAAATTTGATCTTAAGTCAAACACCTTAACCACTCGGCCAACCTGACTGTTACTAATTTAATTAGTCTTGTGGACTTGAGTGTTTACAAAACTTTTCCCAGTATACATTGACTAAACCACTTGCTTGTTTTGTAATATAGATTTTGTTTTGTTTTACCATAACATTTCAGTTATGAATATTGTGAACTGGGTGTTTAATATAGGGTTAAAGGCATTTTAAAATAACTTTAGAAAAGCTCTTAGGAATCGTGTCATGGGTTTTAGTAATGCATTACTGTTCGTTGACTAACATTTACCGTTACACAACATTATTTTGGTGAGCTTACATGTTGTTGTTTGAGTCTTTAGTCGTTTGACTGGTTTGCTGCAGATCTCAATGCCCCTGTCCCGAGCTAATCGTTTTATCTCTATATAGCTACCACACCCTACAATTAAGACTATCTGTTTAACATATTCTAACCTTGGTCTCCCCCTACAAGCTCTTGGGTTCAATTCCTAGCTTTAATACAAAATTTTAAAAGTGGTATGAGGACTAAAACAAGTATACTCAGTCTCGGGTTGTCCAAAATAAGTTGAGAGGGTTTGATTCACACCTCAACCATACAGCACCATGTTCTTTTTTAAGTTTTTAAAATAATGATAGCCATTTGTTCAATTTCACATTTCACACATTGCAATTTGTTAATTTTCCATTTGCATTTTTTGAAATGACAGTTTTTTTTTCAATTTCATGATATGGAAACATGGATTTTCCTTTTTCATATTTACACATTTGTCAATTTCCCATATATATATATATATTAAATGTTCGTTTAAGGTTTTTAAATTTTGTCTATATGGAAACATAGATTTTCCATTTTGCTGTTTACATATTTTTAATTTATTTTGTGTATGTTTAAAAACGATATTTCTAAAACAAGAATTTTTATTTTTCATTTTATGTTTTGGTAAATGATCTTAATGTGAGTGCTTGACCATGGCACTAGTACAGTCTGTCTATGTTAGTTAGTGGGACCGTAGAGGCTTATTACTACTGCAAGTAAGAATGTTTTACAAAATAACGGCTATCTACCACTGCATTTGAAAAACAAAACTATAAAAAAAAAAATACTATTTACCATTCATTCATATATAAGTGTTAATTCTCACTCTCCCCACCCTACCTCATCGTATTTTCTCTTGTCAAACAATCAATGCTACTCATACATACACAAGCTTTCTATATCTCTCTCTCTATATATGTTTTTTTTGTCTGTTCCACAAGATAAAAATTATGGTTGCTGGATTGCATCCTGCACTGTTTTAGCGACATACCATTGCCAGTTCATAAAACCGTTAGGTAGTTCTCTACGCATAGCGATTTTACCACTGCTCTACCTACGCCTTTTGCTTGTTTTGCTTTCTTACAGGCTAGTATGCGATAGGCAGCATTAACTATATATCAAACCCAGCCCACCTTTGTATTTGTAATCTAAGTAATAATTTGAAAAGAGTCAAGTGTAATCAGTTTTAAAAATTATCTCCGCTTTTTTTGTTTGTTTGTTTGTTTATGACATGTATATTAACCTAAAATCAAACCCTAGTCTACCTTAGTGAAAGGCTAACAATTTAACCACTGCGTCACCATACCCTTCTTTCTTAGTTTGCTTCGTTCTAGGCCTTAGAGCTAGAAATCGAGTTACGATCTCCAGTGAAAGAGGCACATGTGCTCATCACTACAGCATGTAATGGTTAGCTGGTAACATTAGACAACCGAAAGTGATTGTATTTCTGTTAGCCAAGCATTTCTGTCATTTGCCTACTGTGTGAGCACTGCCAGCAGACAGTTTAGTTTAAAACAAGCGAGTGTGTGTGTGTATATAGATTATTAGCCTCAAGTATTTAAAGCTTGTTGTGTGTAGCGACCATCTTGCTCAGTAACCACTGAGTAAGTTTTAACAGTCAACTCATAAAAACAGCATAGTATAGTTGTGTGTGTGTGTGTGTGGTTCATGTACTTGGGAATATGCATTAGCACCATGCGCTAGCTTCACCTTACCCTCTAAAGGTAGAGCGTTATCCATTCCTTTGGACATTGCCAATGACTGCATTCCCCCACAAGTTTTACACTTAAGCTCTTGGCTTGTTCTTGATTAGGCTTGGTTTGCCTTAGGCTTGGTTCGGTTCAGTTGGGTTTGATTCGACTTGGTTCAGTTTAGTTTAATGTAGTCACCATATATTTTTATTTTAGCTACACTCTTTAACCAATTAATTAATGATAGTCTACTCTTAATTCTTGAATCGATAAATTGAATTTTGTGTACACCGTTTGTCAAGCCATGCTTACAACCTATACTCCCTATGTAGTACAGTCAGATCTGAAAACAAGTTCCAATGATCAAAGACGTGTCAGTCACCATACATGTAGCCTAAAATAATTCTTTCTTTACCTAGCTAGGTTTCGTCACTCACAGTAAATATCTTACATTATGGGTTTGCAATATATTAAGAAAAGCAAAAGTCCATGATCTTGTAGTTTTGTGTCTTTTTGGGGAAATTCATAAGCCATAAAAAGAATGACATCATGTCAAATTCTGAGTGGACCTTGTATGTCAAAATCCCACTATCGGTTTATAAAATCTCAAGGCCATGCCCTGGCAGTTTTGGATTATTTCAATCAATGAGTCCACCATAGGAAAGATCGGAAAAATAAATACCCTTAAAACAAGTCGTCACATGACTCTCTCCGAACAATGCTTCGCAAAATATAAATTCATCCATTGAACATTGAACATGATCGGCGACATCATCCTCGCTTCCCCCTCCCACCATGGTTGCCATATCGTTTGACCTTCAAGTGTCCTCAGCATCTCTGTGCTTTTTTCATTGCCCTGTTGTCAAGTCAAGCCAATGCATTCCAATAAGCTCAAATGACATTCACCTCCTGCTCGTCTGCTCCTCGGCAAGTTTGTTTTCTGTACTCGCTTCGACCAATATATAACCAAGTTCTGTTTGTTCTATCTAAAGCCAACTTCATCTGATCAAGGAATTATCATTTGTCATGTCACTCATAATCGTTTACATGTTAAAGACCCCCTTCAGGAGGTTTAGGAATTAGGAATTCCATCATAGGAAAAATCGGAAAACGAACCCTCGACCCGCCGTCTCATCGAAATAGCGAATACTGTATTGGTATATCACCACCGTGGCCAGTAATAGCCTCGTTGAAACACGTCGCCAGTGGTATCGTCTCTTTCTATCTACAACCACTCTTCATGAACATTTTAGATAGATAAAAAAAAGGTTTTAAAAACTAAAATATTTTCAACAAAAGTGTCATTAGACCCTTTCGTAATGTTTAAAAAAAACATAAATACTATATTCGAAAGGGGGAGTAGTATGTGGGGGGGGGGGGGGGGGGGGGTCACCCCGAGTCCTACGACCCCTCGTATACGTCTCTGGCGTTATTGGTTTGTGAGATATAACAGAAAGTCTAAAATCACAGTTTTACACCAAAAATTCTGTTTCCCTCATTTTCAAAAACTTTAACCTATTACCAAAATAAAGACGGTTTAGAGACAAGCCATTTGACACGTCATAGGACCAAATCTGACCATGCATTCGTGAGATATCGGAAGAAGTCTAAAATCACGTTTTTACCCCAAAAAGCCTATTAATAACATATATAGGGCTTCGAGACTAGCGATTTGACACGTCACACGTCCAAATCCGACCTTGCGTTCGAGAGATATCGGCAAACTTCGTAGGAAAGTAGGCGACTATCTGGTTCTCTCCTCACCACCAAAACCCCTTCTTATAAATCATTTTTTCAAATAGCTCGCCCTCTTACAAAAATCCCAAGTGCGCATGCGTACAAAACAAAAACAAAAATGTTGATCCATAGCGGCATCCAGCAAAACGCATGCGCTATATGAGCAACAACGTTTAAGTTTATTTTAGCAGTGCACCTTATACATGTCGCATTTGAAAAGAGACTTTTACTAAAAAATTACAATTTCACCCTCTAGTAGGGGTAGGTTTTACTTAGGGGTTGAAATGAGTGGTCCATAGGAAAGAGGGCGTCAGCCCGAGTCCAAGGACATGTCGCATGTCAATATCGGACCATGGGTTGGCCAGATATTAATGATTTAACATGGACGCCGCCCGAGCAACGCCGGGTGGGTTAGAACTCTCACTACTCCACTACTAATTCGTAAATTAGGTCTGCAAAAACATCCTACTTCAATTAAAGTCGCTGGAATTTATCGTTCAAAGTCCAAATCTTTAAGTTTCGTCAAGGTCGACTTAAAGGATTCTCTTAATTTTGGCGCTCGTTTTCAACTAGATTGCTAAGCGATTAATTCTATAGGCAATGAAACTCCCAGCCCTTTTTCCCAGTTTATAAGTGGCGTATTCCGCATTTCATAAAATTTGCTGATCCGCGTATTAACGAAAGGTGGCCTGTTGATATTCTTCTCAGTTCTAGCATTTTCTGGCAGTGTTTGCATTCTGAGAAAGTCAAGGTTGATCCTAGCGTCTTTTTTCGTAAAACTAGCTTCGGATGGATTGCCACGGGACAAATACATCGCAGTCCTGTTTAGTCTGTCTCAACCTGTTATCATGTTCATGCCGATTTGGGCCATGACTTGATAAAATTTTGGGATAGAGGAAGTTCAAGACGCAACACGCCCTTCCTCGAATAACGAGACTTGCGAAAAGCTATTTCGTGAAAGTATTATTCGTACCCCTCAAGGTAGATTTATTGTAACTCTTCCTCGAATTTCTGATCCAACTGTCATTATTGATTCTTCCGTGGCTTAGGCGGCAGCACTCCGGCCTCTCACCGCTGGGTCCGTGGTTCAAATCCCGGTCACTCCATGTGAGATCTGTGGTGGATAAAACGGAGGCAGACAGGTTTTTCTCCGGGTACTCCGGTTTTCCCTGGCAAAATTTCATTCCAGCAACACTCTCCACTATCATTTCATTTAATCTGTCATTCATTTAATCTTTGCCCCCAGAGGAGTGCGTCAGGCCTCGGCAGCCGGCACAGTCCATATCCTCGCCGCAAGATGGGGGTTTCATTCATTCCATTCCTGACCCGGTCGGAGACAGGAAGCAGGCTGTGGATTTTCATTTTCACCCTAGAGCGCTAAAAGCTTTGTTCGCTGTTGAAAATCGCTTCAGGCAAGATAAAGCTATGAAAACTCAGTGCACCTCTTTTATGGAGGAATATGAGTCTGCTGATCATATGGAAGTGATTTCTAAATTTGAAGATGAAAATAATCCTTCTAAAACATAGTATATTTAAACCATCACGCTGTCTGGAAGAATCCTTCCACGCGGGAACAGATAAGAGTGGTATTTAATGGTTCTTCTCCTGACATCAATGGCATTTCGCTCAATGACACTTTGTTCTCAAGACCCGCAATTCAGAATGATCTTACTTCTGTCTTATTGAACTTTCATCTTCACCAAATTGCAGTTTTAGCAGACATCAAGCAGGTGTATCGACAAATCTTTGTAACACCCTAGCAGCAGGATTTGCAAAGGATTTTATGGCGAGACGAACATTCAAAACCCATTAAAAGGCATATGTTGCTGTTATACTTTTGGCAACTATGTTATAAATTGATAAATAACACACCCACATGGTTCCAAGTTTCATAGGACCTTGATGTAGTCTCCAGCACTGCGTACAACGTGTTCCCAGCGACGCGGAAGCCGTTGGATTCCGTTGGCACTGCCCAATCTATCAATGGTGCGAAGAGAGCGCTCGGCAGCCTGCACATCTCCAATTGTAGGGTAGCGGTTCCCGAGCAGTGGCTCCTTCATCTTCGGTATGAGATCAAAGTTGCAGGGACTTAAGTCGGGAGAGTAGGGGAGAAGACAGAGCACCTCCCAGTTCCAGCGATTCAATAATGCAGACACAACTCCTGCTGTGTGTGCCCTAGCATTGTCATGCAGAACGATGGGAGGAGGATCGATGTGGTGTCGCCGTTTCCTTCTCAGAGCTGCTAGGAGATGGTCTTGCAGAAACGAACAATAGTACGCCGCATTAACGGTTTGCCCTGGGGGAACGGTATGTTTTATGATGACGCCATCCCAATCATAGGCAAGAATCAACATTACCTTGACAATTGGTGGGGGTTTGTCGAACTGTTTGTTTTTCGTGATGATCCGTGGTGCCGCCACTCATTCGATTGGCGTTTCAACTGTGGCTCATAAGATTTGGCCCACGTCTTGTCAATGGTTATGATACGCCGTAAGAAGTCCTTTCCATCTCGCTCATAACGCTGCAAGTGAGTACGAGAAGCGTCATATCGCAGCCATTTCTGCATGTCGGTTAAGTCATGCGGAACCCATTTTGACGCAATTTTCCTCATTTTCAGGCATTCCTTCAGGATGTGGAGGACAGTCGAATTCGCCAGTCCTGTATCTTGTGCTAATTCACGAAGCGTTACGCTCCGATCCGCCTCCACTAAGGCAGACACCATCTGTACATTTTCATCACTTACTGGTGTGTGACCACATCGAGGCATGTCCTCCACACGTTCGCGCCCATCTCGAAAGGCTGCAACCCATCTTGCTACCATTCTGTAAGGTAATGCAGATGCACCGCAAGCCTCTTGCAGTCCTTGGTGGCACTATCGAGCCATGCGACCCCTAGCACACTGAATTTTTATCCACGTTCTCTGCTCCTGCTTCAAAACATTGCGCGAGCGCTTGCACACACCTACTCATCTAACAGGCACCACTGCATACGATTGGGGGAGGGGACGGACGAGGTCATGTGCTCTAAGGGAGGGGTACAGGTTAGCTACGTTTGGTAACAATGGCCGAGTCCAACACCGTTGCAACATAAAGCAGCAGCATCGTTGCCAAAACTAAAAAAGCAACCCTTGTATTGGCCTAAAAACCGTAGCTTATGGCTTAAAACCCTGTTCTTTCCTCGCAATTTGCTCTCTGCATATGCTGGATGAACTAGATGGTCATCAGTACCATCCTTTAGCCTCTGAAATACTTAAAATTCCTTTTACGTGGATGATTTCCTCCATTCCTTTTCAAATTTAACGGATGCTTGTTTTATTTGTGAAGATCTTAAATCTTTATTGCTTGGAGGTGGTTTTCCACTCCATAAGCGGAACTCAAATTCAACTGAATTTTTGTAAAAAAATTCATCCGACTCACCCACCACTAAGTTAATTGAGGAAGCTACCGTGAAAGCCCTAGGTATTTTTTGGTCCCCTTCTTCTGATTATTTTTCACATAAGTTTCAGTTGTCGAATTTGAATCCTGAAACTAAAAGGGAAGTCTTATCAGAAATAGCCAAGATCTTCGACCCACTCCAGTACCTAGCCCCTGTTGTAATTATTGTAAAAATCTTTATGCAACGACTCTGGTTTTTGAAATCAGGATGGGATGAATTAGTACCCACTCCATTTATGAAGGAATGGTTGGAACATCGAAACAGCTTATCTGGTCTTTCTAAAATTCTTATTCCCCGCCGTTTAATTTCAGAACCCATGTGTCTATCCTTTGAATTGCACAATTTTGCGGACAGTTCTGAGAAAGCCTATGGTTGATGTGCTTACATAGTAGGACGTCCCACCACCTCTTCTAATGGATTTTCAAATTTCATTTGCACTAAGTCCAAAGTAGCCCCGCTTAAGTCAATTTCCTTGCCTAGACTGGAGTTGTGTGCTGCCTTAATGGCCGCTGAATTGTCTGTCAAACTAAACAAAGATCTGAACGTACAATTTTCCCGTACGTGTTTTTGGAGTGACTCCTCGGTTGTTTTGGCTTGGCTTTCGAAACCCTCCTCTCATTGGAATACTTTCGTTTCTAATCGTGTTTCCAAAAATTCAGGAAGTCTCCCACTCAGAGCAGTGGTGTCATGTTCCTAGTAAGGAAAATCCCGCGGATATCATATCACGTGGCTGTTAACCTACAAAATTGGCTTCTTTTGATTTATATTGGCATGGGCCGCCATGGCTTTTCCAAAATTCCGCATTCTGGCCTCGTCTTTCATGCAATATGTTGACAGAAGTACCAGAAACTCGCATTGTTTTTGCTTTCTCTATGTTTGTTCGCCAACGATTAGTCTTTTTCAGCGCTATTCCTCATTCTCTAAATTAATTCGAGTAGTAGCATACCTCTTTCGCTGGAAATATTTTGTGATTAATCAGCCTATCAAGCCTCTCACTACAGTAGAGCTGGAATTCGCAACGCGAAGAATTCTACTGCTAACCCAACAAGAGGTGTTTTCTTCCGAAAGGCAAATACTTTCAGTTGGTCAAGATTTACCCAAGTCTAGTCGACTTTCAGCCCCTTACTCCCGTCCTTAATAAGGATGGTTTGATAAGAGTAGGAGGAAGATTGTTATTTTCGAACTATACTGATGAAAAAAGGCATCCTATAATTCTTCCATCAAAGCATCATGTAATCGCTCTCATAATTCGGAAGTTTCGTTACCAGCATTTACATGCGGGAACTCGTACTTTGTTGTATTTGATTCGGGAACACTATTGGCTCATCAATGGAGCTCATGAAGTGTCATCTGTAGTTCGCAAGTGTATACGTTGTTTTAAGGCCAAACCGCGTCCTATCACTAAGATTATGGGTCATCCCCGTTCTTTTCGTTCTGAGCCTAACAAACCCTTTGCTTTTACCGGTATTGATTATTCCGGTCCTTTTACCTATCAAGTGAATTCTCCTACGTCTAAACCCAAGGTGTTGGGCGAGCTATACATAGCTTTATTCGTTTGCATGATTACAGGAGCCATTCATCTCGAACTGGTAACCAATGCTTCCACTTCATATTTTTTGGCCGCCTTCTCTAGGTTCACCGCTAGACAAGGTGTTCCTTCTGAAGTATTCTCAGATAATGCGAAAACTTTTATTAGTGCTTCTGATCTTCTAGGAAAGGCACTTACCTCTCCTTCCTCTAAGGAACAGCTTTCGTATTTTTCTTACAATACGGGTTTCAAGTGGCATTTCACCCCCACCCCCTACGCTCCTAACCACGGTGGTCGTTGGGAATCGTGCGTGAAGCGCACTAAGAGGCAAATACGGTAAACTCTTGGTCCTTCTGTACTTTCCTATGAAGAATTTAATTCCCTCATAATTCAGATTGAAGGAATTGTTAATTCTATACCGCTTACTCCCTTATCCAATGATCCTAATGATCATATTTCTTTAACGCCTAGTCATTTTTTAATTGGTTGCGCTTTTGCCTCTACTCCTCCCTTGTTGATTCGGCGCTGTGATATCAATCTGCCTATTTATTGGAGAAAGATAGAATATTTCCGTAATGCTTTTTGGCGCCGTTGGAAGGTGGAGTATCTCAGTTAACTTCAGCGGAGAGAGAAGTGGCGCTTTTCTCATCCCAATATACGTGTGGGTGACATGGTGCTAGTTCGGGACCCCCTCCCCCCCCCCTCGTATGGAATCTCGGCAGAGTGACCCAGTGCTACTCTGGTCGCGATAATCATGTTCGAGTGGTAGATATTCTTACCAGTAGAGGTAATTAATTATACTAGACCTATTTCCATAATCGCTCCTCTACCACTCGAATCTTACTGTTTTGCTTCTTTGCTGTTGTTGATTTCTTTTTTGTTTGTTTGGTGGTTTTTGGAGCATGGTCACTTTCGTGACATTATACGATTTGTGGGTATGTTTGCTTCCTATATGTGACAGCCCTTTTTTACTGTCCGTTTATTTTCTCTCTCGAAAACTTCCAAACAAGTAAATAATTACTTCATTGTATTATAATTAATCAATTTATGTAAGCTTCTTTATACAGTTTTTCTAAGTTCTTACCTTGAGTGTTTCAGCACTCCTCACTATCGGTACTGAACTCGAATTCAGCCTAGCTTAAGACATTGACAGAGCCGAGGATCGAACCGACTTGTGAACCTAATGATGCAAGAAATGGAATTTAGGAATGGAACAATATTTTATTCACACAACTATTTTAGGAGGTGAATGAAATATACTGACGAGTTTTTGGAACATTTTGGAGCATTTTGAAAGAATTAAATTTGGGAATATTTCAGTGAATATTATTTTAACCAAGGGAGAGTCCAATCTTCAGACACTGGAATATGACCAAGGCTTCAAGTTAGCAAGCCTAGGACCGGTTTTGGTTGGCCGAGTCGACAATAACAAAATTGTGTACACGACACTTTGATAAGAGGCTAGAACAATGAGTTCCTCTTGATAACTCAGAAGCCAATCTGAATGAACCACAAAATTATTGAGGGAATCGCTATTATATTAAATTTTAACATATAAAGCGATATTAGCACTTCTACAGTTGCAGAAGACGAAATTATATTTTATTATCAAAACAGAATTAAATATTAATGGATAGAAGAGAAGATATGAGTGAATTACTCTAATTAGGACCGTGTTTGAGGCTAGACCACCATTTCAGTCAGGCACGAGCGCGGCAGTCAAGCGTGCAGAAGTCATTCCTTCTTTGCGACGTTTACGGAGAGGACCTGTGTCACTGAGCGTCCCAGTGGAGCTCACATGATAATCGAGGCACGGCAAGGAGATTCAGACTTGACCGAGAGGAGACACCGCACTTGCCGTGGAAGAACAGGAGATGCCGGCACTAAACGAAAAGTATTAATTTGCAACTAGAAGCAACACTTCATAATTCAGCGCACAACTGAAGAAGTCTTCAATATTTAAGCATTATACTTCTACAACATTATTAGTAGCACAGTATACACCGACTGCTACCGAGAAGCATTAATTCTACAGCATACTCATCACGAAATTACGATGATAAAGTCTACAAGTCAGGGGGGATGTTCCCAGTCTACAATTGTTAAGAAGATTATAATGAAGCACTAAGCAATGTAGGGAGGTTAATCTACATTCACGGGGTGGAAATTCAGAGTGGACCAGACAACCATGAGTCGATGATTCTACGACTGCTATTCCATCATGCGGTAACCTGAATTTACCTACAATAATACTACACAGACGTCCACTACCGCCTTGGGAGATGTCAACCAGAGACTTTCAACCTACAATGATGACGAGATACTTCAAGAGGCCAGCCGACAGAGGAGTTCGTTTGTTCCGGGAACGAGTTGCCAGATTTTATATCGAGAAGCTAGAAGACCCGTTAGCAAGATGCGAGCCCGCACGCCCAGGTGTTCACACAGCAGTGGAGGGAGCCGCACAGCTGATTCGCTGGCAGCAAGCAGGAAACCGTTTCCTGGTACACGACGAAAGCGTGCCAACGCAGGAGAGGAACATCTTGAATATCAGGTCAGGTATCACGACAGCAGATCATCCCGAAGGTAGACGAATGATTGTTCTAATATCTCAGTAGTTTGTTGTATTTTTTGGGTATTTCAGATGTGAACAACTTATATGTAGATTTTTCTTTACTCATAACCCATGTTATTATGTTGTCAATTTTAGAAAAGTAATTGTAAATTTTATGCTACGTCAGCGTGTGTCGTTTTTGACGTATTTTCACTTGTATTTGGATTTTTAATATTCCGTATTTGAATTTTTAAGGAAACTTTTTAGTTATACTCACTTTGAAGCGAAACTGTTTTATAATTGGAATGCTTTGATAAAAATGCGTAACAACCTACAGAATGCGTCAATATTGTTAGATCGCATCGTTATATAGAGAAAGCATTAGTGTAATATGCTAAAACATTGGTAATAAATATTTTAATGTGTCAGAACATAAATGCAATATTTATAAACATATTTTGGAGTATAACAATTCCAATATCGGAATGTTATTGTATTATGACATTATTATAGTCATTGGTAAACAATTATAATGGACTTATACATGAAATAGGATCATAATGTTGACAGAGAGAGTCAAAATGATGCCTAGAATTAGCAACAATTGTATTGAAATAATTGGTAATTACCAATCCACAGACCAGGTGATTTGCAGATCAACCTGAGGTTTTATTTGAAACAAAACATGTTTGTAAATGAATAATTGATTCATTAAGGAATACCAGAACGGGAGTAAGTGTATTATTATTATTATTATTAAAAGCGAAGACGAGCGGACTATAGTCTATTAATACTAATATTTTATTGTAACGTGGAAAACATTATGTTGTGAAAGTTTATTAACGAAATGCGTTAATTAAAGTTAAGTGGAATATTGTATAAGTATATATTGAAGTGAACAAAAATGTTATTGATATTTAAGGAGCATGAAGATAATTAGTTTGGAGAGGAATTTGTTTAGAGTGCACCATGAACAGTATTTCACAGGTTCGTGTTTACTTAGTAGGGTCACTAATTCATATATAAGGTGCGTTCAAAAAGTAACGAGCCGGAGGCTGGGATGCGCAAACGGGTGGCGACATCGGCTAATCGTGGCGTGTGTAACGAGGTGTGGTTCCAACCAGAGCGTGGATGGTCACAGCCCGTCGCTAGAGGGTACACGTGCATGTCACGTGACGATACAAAGCGAGCAGCAGCATGCATCAATCGTCCAACCAAGACCAAGACAGTAGGCCATTCGACATGCTTCCTGGTGTGGTTGAAGACTGTGGGGCACCCATAGGGCACACACTTTGCGCAAGTGCAGTCGTTCCTTCATGATGGTGTGCACACTTCCGATGCTCAATCCGACCACGGCGGCTATGGCTTAGTGGTACTGGGTAATGAGTGCATCAACCAGCTGGACGTTGTCATCGGTAATGCAGGGGGATGCCCCAGACCGGGCATCATCGGCTAACGACACCCGTCCTTCCCTGAAGCGCTTGTGCCATGCCTTGACCTTTGCAAGGGACATGCAGTGTTCGCCGTACACTTGTGACATTAGGCGATGAATATCCGTTCCCCCTACTCCTATCGCTGTGAGAAACCGAACAACACCTCTTTGCTCTTCGTTTGACACCTCCATGTCACTGTTTGCAATGCAACTGGCAGCGTTGGACGATTGATGCATGGTGCTGCTCACTTTGTATCGTCACGTGACGTGCACGCGTACCCTCTAGCGACGGGCTGTGACCTTCCACGCTCTGGTCGGAACCACACCTCGTTACACACGCCACGATTAGCCGATGTCGTCAACGGTTTGCGCATTACAGCCTCCGGTTCGTTACTTTTTGAACGCACCTTATACATGTTTGAAATGTATTAAGATGGGTTTTAAAGAACACCGTGCATTATTTTTATTGTTGAAAGGAATGGAATGTGTTGAGAAATGTAAGCGTGTACCTAACGCTCTTTTAAGAAGTTGTTCACCGTATAGGAAGGTTGATATGTGTATTGCCGATTGGAGCAAAATGTTTGATACGGTATGGCAAAGAAGTTAACTGACATAAGAGTTTTCATTTGTGTTATACATGTCAGAAAAGTGTAATTCCGAAATCCACGAAGTTTATTAAAGTTAACAGAGTAGTCCCGCATCGTTCTTCAGGTATATCGTAATTTATTAATTGATATTACAGAGACGTAATTACCTTAATTGTTCGTTACAAAGGTTCCATTGATTGTGACAGAAACCAGTAAATAATAGTAAAGACATTGTTTGTGAACAAGTACTATGAAAATGTTTAAGAAACGGAAACGCAGTAAAATTATCAGATCACGACGAATCTTTGTATATATGTTAATCGAATACCGTGCTGGACATGGAAATTCAACTTGTATATAATATTTAAATAATTTAATAATTGTGAGGTTTGAAGCCATTTTTCAGTGTTGCCTAAGTAAACAAAAGTTTGGTGCTTTTCAGTCGGTCAACACGAATGTACCCAAAAAGAGCTGGGTTGTGCCCTAATCCTGAAATAAATTACATTAGCTTAATAAATACACTAGGATGCACTGTGCTAGCTGGAACTACAAATATATCTCTTCAACTTTTTGAGAAGATAAGTTCAATTTTATGAAGAATTAAAATTTTACTATCATCATGCATTCCTTCATTCTGTTTTATGGTTCTTTTATTAAAGTGTATTTTATATTTCAAGCTCGACTTCTCTCAAATCAAAGCAAGCTTTTTCATTAGTTTCTCCTTAATCAGGGTTTCTGTCATCAGACCCTCACAATTTGTTACATATAAAACTAGTCATTTCTGCGTCAAGAACTTATGAGCATTTGGAACATTGGTTTATTAAATTGCAATTTAGCAATAGATATTGTTAATATATTGTTATCTAACTTTTTGGTTTTCTGGTGATATACTTCCATGCCCAATTCCCCCTCACCGCTTCAGTCGAATTGTTTTTCCACAGTAGTCATTTTGACCAGGCTCACGCCCGATGCGTTCTCCCTTATGGGAAAATTTTAGGGCACATCTTTTCTCCAATGCTGAAAGCAATGAGAAACTACTGCATTCAAGATGCATATGGATTTCTCTAGTAACACATCATGGCTATGTTGAAAACCAAATGTTCCGGAGTTTCAAGTCCCCCAATCGGATCTCCGGGGGGAGGGGGGACAGTTTTGAGTCAGGCTTCGGGAATGTTGTCAGTGAAAGATGGTATAAAGATTAGCACGTGGAATGTGCAAACTATGGCGCAAGTAGGGAAACCCATAATGCGATTCAAGAAATGGACAGAATGAAGATAGAAGTTATGGGCGTAAGTGAAATGCGTTGGCCCGGATCAGGTTCTTGTGACATCAATGAACATATAGTTTACTATTCAGGGACATCCAATGGATTATATCAATACGGAGTAGGAATTATAGTATCAATATTTGTCGCAAAGTGTGTCACCAATTTTATACCTATCTCAGAGAGAGCATTGTTGCTTCAAATAAATACTGAGCCTGCGCATCTTAACATCATCCAGATGTACGCCCCTACGACATACCATAGTGATAAAAAGTTGCAGAGTTTTACTCCCAAATCACAGGTGTTTTGCAACAGTTAGCAAAGAAAGATCTAACAATAATTATGGGAGATTTCAATGCAAAAGTAGGACATGGATCTGAAGGCAGTATTGCAGGTCAATATGGGCTTGGTGAAAGGAATGAGAGAGGAGATCAACTTTGCGCATTTGCAGGAGAATGGGGATTTGTAGTAACCAACACATTCCTCACATTACCACCACGACGTTTGTATACTTGGAAGTCTCCTGGAGATTCAGGTGAAATGATTATAAGGAATCAAATTGTCTATATTTTGATAAATCAAAGATATAGGAACAGCTGTGTCTCAATGAAAACATATCCAGGTGCGGACAATCATTCCGATCATATCCCTCTAGTTGGAGTTTTTAAAATCAAGATGAAACAGATTGAATAGAGACGAGTCATAAAGTATAATATGCGTAAATTAATTGAACCGTCAGTAGGACAAAATGTAGAAGAGCTGCTCAATGATGAACTTGGATCCCTATCTGATGCCTTATGTACCGAAGAGAAAATTAAAATATTAACTAATACCGTTGAATCTATGAAGAAAAATCACTTAGTAACAGATATCACAAAAAAGAAACCATGGATGACTGAAGAGATTCTTAAAATGATGGATAAGAGAAGGAAAGCAAAGGGTAATCCTGATGAATATAAGAACATCAACAGGGAAATCAGGAAAAAATAAGATTAGCTAAGGAAAGGGACATACAGGAAAAATGTAATGGAATAGAGATGCTATAATTAAAACATGACAGCTTCAATGTTCATCGAAAAGTTAAGGAAGTGACAGGGAATTATATAACTAGATAAGGAAATAGATTGGTCAATATTGAAGGAAAGCTAATTGTTGTAAAAGAAGATTTTAAAGATACGTGGCAAAGATATATAGAACATTTGTTTTATGATACTCGACAGGAACCGCCTCGAATAAATGGTGAAACAGGACCACAAATTATGGTAGATGATGTACAAACCGCGATGAAAGCCACGAAGGATGGTAAAGCCACTGGCCCTAACAATGTGAATGCTGAATTTTTAAAGCTTTTGAATGAAGATAATGTGAAATGGTTGACTAAAATATTCAACTACATTTACAATTCTGGGAACAATCCTCAGGAATGGCTTAAATCCGAATTCATCACCCTACCTAAAATACCCGCAGCTAAGTTTTGTAGTGAGTACCGGACAATCAGTCTCATGAATCACATCTTGAATGTATTTCTGAAGATCATTCATCCCAGAATATACAAAATATGTGAAGAACAAGTTTCTTCTACACAATTTGGTTTTAGAAACGCATTCGACACACGTGAAGCCCTATTTAGCATTCTAGTATTGTTTCAAAGGTGCCGTGATGTGAACTGCGATATATATGCCTGCTTTATTGACTATCAATAGGCTTTAGATAGAGTAAGTCATCATAAGATGATAGACATTTTACAAAAGATTGGCTTAGATGATACAGATTTATGAATAATTGTGAACTTGTACTGGAATCAATCTGCTTATGTGAGGTTGGGTAACGAGAACACGAAAGATATACCAGGTGGCCCACCTGCGCCGTGCAATATACTTATAAATGTCCCACATGTACTAGTGTTGAACGGGAGGTCTAATAACTGAATTGCTAAGGGGTAAAATTGCATACAAGGAGGTTACGTCAGAATGCCAAGAGATAACAACCAGACGGCCGCACACTGCATGTTCCTCAGTGCTCCCGTCTAATGCGCCCCATAGCGGTAGGAAGCCTCACTGGCGAGCGCAGAATAGTAGCTTTGCACGTAGCACAGCTGTATTAAAGTTGCTATCAACACATCGACAATGGATGAGGTATTCACCAAAAAACGAGCGCGCACACACATAATTCTAATCTATGGAGAATCTGGTCACAATCCCACCAAAGCTCGCACATTAATGCACAGGAGATTCCAAATAGACGCCTGCCTTTTGTACATGAATTTCCCCGAACAGAGCTGTATTTAAGTGCTAATGGTTTGAAGCACATACCAGCATGGCTAGACCCGCCAGCAAAAATCTGATGTTGTGCAGACTGTACATCAGTATTGTGATCGAAGCCTTCACACGGTACGTTGAATTTCACCGTACTGAAATAATGAGTTGTTGTTGAATTTCAGGGGCTTTACAACACAGTGGGCATGTAGCCCCGTTTACTTCAGTGTGTGAAGAATTTGTCTGAAAACCTGTGTCACTATTGTTATTTTATTATTACAGTCTAGTGCAGACATCATAGTGACAATAATAATAATAATAATAATAATAATAATAATAATAATAATAATAATAATAATAATAATAATAATAATAATAATAATAATAATAATAATTAATTTAATTTTATTTATTTATTAAATACTATTTATGTTACATTATTGTGATATGTCTCACGAATCTGATGACAGTACAGATTATCTGTGAGACATATTAATTATTATTTACAACATATATATATAGATTATATTTCAATACAAGAGTGCATGCAATTTTTTTTGTTATGATAATGATAAAGTATTAATGTAAATAATTAAAGACACAAAAGTTACACTATAGTAGTTATATTAATAAATTTATGTTATGAGTTAATGTTTGGTTAAGTAATATTTTTTAATGCGACTTATAGCTAGTTGTTTGCTGTTAATGTTCGTCAATCCAGGTGGTAGTTCATTAAGTAGTGATGGTATAATATAATCTAGTCTCTTGAAACCATAGCTATTTATACATAAGGGTTTTACATATTTAGTATTTGTTATGGCTCTTGTTTGTATGTTGTGAGAGACCTTTTGCCTGAATCTTGGATCATGGTAGTAGAGATTCAGTACAGTAATTTGGAACAACTCTTTAATATTAAAATAAGGGATATCAGTGAAATATTTAAAGAACCTGTTTTGGCTATCTTGAAGATTATTAATTAAAGTTGTGTTTTGATTTCCCCAAGCTGCTATAGCATATCTTAATTTGCTTTCAATCAGAGCACTATAAATTGTTTTGTAAGTTTTCCTATCTACATAAAATCGGAGATTGTAGAAGGTGTAGAGGTTTGCTCTTAGGTTTTTTATTATGTTTACTGTGTGTGTATTCATTTTAAAGTGTTCATCAAGGGTAATTCCTAGGTATTTTTGTGTCGAAGTACTATTTATGAAGGTGTTACATTTGCAACCTGCCAGGATGTTTTGGTGTATGCATGATATGCTGTGGTGCGTTAGTTTGTATTTTTCTTGTGTGAAGTGATCAACTCTGATGTGCATTATTTTAGATTTGGTTATATTTATATACAAATTATTGTCATGACACCATCTTGTGATGTTATTGAAGTCTTCTTGAAGTCTATCAAAAGCTGTTTTAGAGTCTTTATGTATGGTATATATAGTGGTGTCATCAGCATAGATAAATATTTTACTGTGTTTAATGGTTTCATTCATGTCGTTTACGAACAGGTTATATAGTGTAGGTGAAATAATACTGCCTTGAGGGATACCCCGTGTTCCTTCTACTGCGTCACTGATAGTGTTATTGACCATAACTGGCATTTCCCTGTTTTTCAGATAGCTTTCAAATAGTTTGTAAGTCGTGCCTCTTATTCCAATATCGTGTAATTTAGCAAGTAGTTTATTGTGGTTTATTGTGTCAAATGCTTTAGAAAAGTCAAGAAAAAGTACCATTATGTGATTGTTCTTATTTAAGGCATTATTTATTACATTGGCAAATTCAGCCAGGAGTAGTTCAGTACTTTTTCCCTTCCTAAAACCGTATAGGTGTCCCTTTAAAATATCATATTTATTTAAAAAATTCTTCTATCTCTTATCCAAGCATTTTTCCATTATTTTGCGTAGGATTGATAAAATGCATATTGGTCTGTAGTTGCCAAAGTCTAAGTGATCGCCATTCTTATATATTGGTTTAATAATTGTGTATTTCATATATTTTGGTATTATGCCTGATTCGAATATCTTGTTTATGAGATGTATTATGATTGGTATAGTTTTTTTGGATGTTGCCTTTATGTCTTTCAAGCGTATATTGTCCGCCCCAGGCGAATTGTCTGTTTTTAATTCCTTAATTATGTTTTCTATTTCATGTTCATCAGTTTCAAGTAATGTAAAGGAATTCATTAATGTGTTTCTATTTGATTGCCATATGTTGATACTACAGTTATGAGCTAGGCTGTTTATTTCTTCACTAAAGGTATTGTTGAATTTATTGACTATCACTTCGTTAGTATAATGTAATCTTAAGCGTTTGTTTATGACTTCATTGACAGTTTGTGTTTTCCGACCTGTTATATCATTAATGACTTTCCACATTCCTTTATTATCGTTCTTGGAACTATTTATCTTATTTTTATAATATTGATGTTTTGTTTTGTTTATTAGCTTATTTAATTTGTTTCTGAAAGCTTTGTATTCATTTTTTTATTGTAATATTATCCTTGTTTCTGAGCATTGTTTTGTAAAGTCTGTCTCTTTCCTTACATTGTATTTTTAGGTCATAAGTGAACCATTGTTTGCTTTTTCTGTGTTTACGTGTGGTTATGTAAGATGCTTTTTGGTAGATTTCCTTAAATTTGGTTGTTATATTGTTATATATGATATTAGGATTTTTTAATTCAAGGAAATCTGTCCAGTCTGTGTTGTTAAGGCTTGTGTGTATTATAGTATCGTTCATTAGTGTAATTGTCAATTCATTATCTTGTGATTGTGTCTTATCATTTTTTGGCCAAATACCTGCATATGTTATGTAGTGGTCAGAGATGTCTGCTTGTATGACTGCAGAAGTATATTGATCTAGTCTGCTACGATAGTATATGTGATCAATACATGTTCTCGAGTCTAAATTTGGATCATAACGAGTACATTGAGTGATAAGTGGTAGGAAACCATGAGTTGCCATAATATTTGTATATTTGATAGCTGATAGACTGCTGTCATTAGATAAAGTATCAATGTTGATATCTCCTAAAATGGCGTATTCGCTGTACTTACTAGTGTGTTGTGTTATATGTGTCTCCAGTTAATCAAGGAAGTCATTTATGTTAGTGCTAGGTGGTCTGTAAATGCATGTTAATCCAATCTTTTTGTTCATGTGAATTATTTCTATTACCATTCATTCATGAGTTTTTTTTTTTTTTTAGGGGAAGAAATGCATTTACGCACAGAGTGTCGGGCTCCTGCTACTGAGTAGCAGACTACCGACTAAAACTCCCCCTTTACTTCTGAACACTAGCCTGGAACCGTTTAGCACATTACTTCAGGCTAGAGTCATTTTATATTTGCCCGTAGGGCACTCTTCCGTAATGAATTATCTTCAGTGGCGATCCAGATCCGTCTTCTTTGTTCGGAGGATATCTTCAACAAAACTTGCTACAAGTTTCCAATGTTCTTCATTTTGTAGCATTACCGCAACAATATTGTCAGGAGATATCTCTACATCAATTTCATCTTGAAGAGACTGCCTACTTTGGACCCACCGTCCACAAGAGAAGAAGGTGTGATTAGCACTATCTACCTCATTAACACAGTAGATACAATCTGGTGAATCCACTTTCCCCATCTTCTTAAGATAAGAACTGAAGTACCCATGGCCAGTCAAAAACTGAGTGAGATAATAACCAACCTCACCATGTTTCCTCTCTGTCCAAACCTGCACCTGGGGTATCATTCTCCTAGTCCACTGGCTTCGGTGTCCTTGCTCCCATTTGATCTGCCAATTGTGAAAGGTTTGTGCTCTTGCTGTTCGTCTTGCATTTTGTAAACCTACTTCCGATTTCCTCCAGTAAATGTACTTGCGTTCTTTCGCTAGAAAAAAAATTGGAATTATCCCAGCAATAACAAGAACTGCTTCTTCAGAGACCGTGCGATAAGCAGATGCCACGCGTAAAGCACCCCGCCTCTGCACTTGTGCTAATGACTTTCTATAAATTTCCTTATCCAGGGCATCCGCCCATACTTCCGCTCCATACAGCAGAACTGAATGAATGGCTGTCATCAGTAATCTCCTCTTACTAGATTTTGGCCCACCAACATTGGCCATTAGCCGACTGAGAGACGTTACTCCTCTTGCCGCCTTATCCGCAGTCCGTCTAATTTGTTCTCCAAAATTCAATTTATTGTCGATCATGAGGCCCAGATATTTTGCTGCTGGCCGCGTCTCTACTTGTATGTCTCCTACCTGTATTGGGAGTATTGTCTGAATTCTCTTCTTTGTTAGGACTACAATTTCTGTCTTACTAAGTGCTAGAGACAGACCATGTTCCTCCATCCAACTATTGGTTGTACGCATTACCATATTGAGTCGCAACTGTGCCTGCTCGACACTTCTTCCTGCTACAAGAGCAGCAACATCATCTGCATAACCTACTAGGATAGTTTCATCAGGGACTTCAGATCTCAGCAAGCTATCATATGTGATATTCCATAGATCTGGTCCTAAAATCGAACCCTGTGCTGCTCCGGCTGAGACCCGTACCCTGCGTTGTCCTTCTGTCGTGTTATAAATCAACGAACGATCTTTCAAGTAGGAATTTATCATCCGTAAGAGATAATTTGGAACATGAAATGTATTCTCCAACGCATTCAGCATGTCACTCCACTTGACAGAGTTGAATGCATTTCTTACGTCAAGAGTAACAAAGAGAACCACACGACGAGAGTGGTGATTGTAATTCTCCGCCCGCTGGACAGCTGCAACAATTTCTTGTATCGCATCCAGGGTCGATCTTCCTGTTCGAAATCCATATTGTCTTGGTGATAAGTCGCCCGCTGCCAAGATCGCTTGGCGCAACCTGACCCTCAGAAGCTTCTCAAAGAGCTTCCCTGTTGTATCGAGCATACACAGAGGGCGGTATGATGATGGTAAATCCGGGTCTCCCTTACCCTTATTAATGAGCGCCAGACGACAGACCTTCCAGCAGATGCTGAACACTCCTGCTTTTAGACACTCGTTGAACATTCGTAATATTAATTGTGGATGTAACTCGATTATTAATTTGAGAATCTCATTTGAGATGCCGTCAGGACCAGGTGATTTTTTGCTTCGCAGAGACTGAGTAGCCCTACTCAACTCATCCTCAATAAAAAGAGGAATTTCAACATCTACATCGAAATTCTGCTCAGGGATTGTTGGATGTGTTGGGAAAAGAGTTTGGACAATAATGGCCATACTGTTTGCATCCATGACGCACGGTGCTCTTTGTGACCCAAGCTTCTTTCTGACAATTTTATAACCCAATCCCCATGGATCAGTGTCAATATCCTCACATAGCTTCCTCCAGCTCTCAGCTTTGCTTTGATTTATGGTTTTCCGAAGTAGCTTCTTTGCATCTCTATGTTCGGCTGATAAGGCATTGGCATCATCCAGATTTCTTGTCCGTTGTGCAGCACGTCGGAGTCTAAGGCAATTCCGCCTCAATTCTGCAATTTCATGTGTCCACCAATATGCAGGGCTCTTCCGATGGTGTGATCTTAAACTTGGCATTGAGGTATCACAAGCCAATGTAAAAAGATTCATAGTTGAGGAAACGAGATTCTCAACATCAGCCTCTCCGTCAGGCTCCATATCCTCAATTAGTTCTACACCACTGGCTAACGCCTCCTTAAATGCATCAAGATGGATCTTATTCAAATTCCATCTCCGTTGTTTCTGAGTAGATAAGTTCTTCCCACTTATATTACTGCACACATCAAAATTAATATACTGATGATCACTACCAGTGTAGTCTTCTATAACCTTCCATTCCTTGATGTGTGGTACTAACGTCTCAGAAGCCATGGAGATATCCGGAATGGTCTCTGTATAACCCGGACGCCGAAAGGTTGATTCATGAGTATTGGAAATAATAATAATAATAATAATAATAATAATAATAATAATAATAATGATAGGAACCCTGTTACAGTACTTGTGTAGAAAACTACTGCTAAATAGTTGCACAACATGCAACATATTGTATACCACGTTGTAACGCTCCTTTGCAAACAACGATTTCTGTAATAAACAGGGTTCGTTTGTAAATACGCCAAGGATGCAGAAAAGAAAGTTAAATAACACATTAATTTGTACATGTAGGCTACAGAAATTCAACTCTACAATAGCATTGCTTGCTATGTGGACAAAAACTCACATATTATTGCATCAAAGCTTAGAAAATAAAATAAATTAAAATGTCACACTTGGACAGCTATTCATAATGAATATGCTCAAAGACATGTCCCTGGCGATGAATACAATGCTGAACACGTCTCGCAGTGTTTGCATGGACACGTCGTAACATTTCAGGTGTCACTGCAGCACAGGCCTCACCAATACGTTGTTTTGATTGATCAACATTTTCTGGCGCCGTTTCGTAGGCTTTTGATTTTATATAGTCTCACAGAAAGAAGTCCAGAGGGGTTAGATCAGGCGATCGTGCTGGCCACTGCCAAGGGCCTCCACGACCTATACACCGTTCAGGGTATCGTGCATTTAGATATTCCGTAACGGCTCGGAAGGTGTGAGGCGGAGCACCATCATGCTGATGCCAATGCTGTAATACAACCTGGAGTGGGATATCTTCTAGAAGGTTTTCTAGAGTCGAGTCGGTTTGTAGAAATTCAAGATAATTCCTACCTGTGAGTCTGGGGGCTAAAAAAAACAGGCTAAATTATGTAGTCTCCCAGAATACCACACCACACATTAACTCCCCAGTGGATCTGAACGTGCTGTGCTCGAACCCAGTGGGGGTTCACTGGTGCCCAGTAATGCAGATTGTGAGTATTGACGTTGGCATCATTGGCGAAATAGCATTCATCACTCCACAGAATATTCCTGGCAAAATGTGGATCTTGTTGTAATGCAGCGGCCATTCTTCGGCAATATGCTGCCCTGCGATCGAAATCATTTCCATACAGTTGTTGGTGTAGGTGCGGCTTATACGGATGCCATTTTCGCTCCTTCAGGATCCTCTGTATTGAAGTTCGTGGCACTCCTAGCTCCCTTGCAGCTTCTCTTTGCCCTAAGCAACAATAAATATGTGCACACTGTAACATAGATGGTTCGTATTATTATTATTATTACTATTATTATTATTATTATGGTTTCAAGAGACTAAATTATCTTGCACCAGCACTATTTAATGAACTACTACCTCGAATGTTCAACATGAACAGCAAACAACTAGCTATACGTCGCATAAAAATTATTACCTAAATAAACATTAATTTATAACAAAAACGTATTATTGTATGCACTCTTGTATTGAAATACAAACGGTATAATGCTGTAAAAATAATTAATGTCTCACAGATAATCTCTACTGATTTTGCCGTCAGATTCCTGAGACATATCACAAATGTATTATCAATAGTAATTAATAAATATATTCTAATACAAAATTCGAATTATTATTATTATTATTATTATTATTGCTATTATCAGCAGTAGCTCAGTAAGGTGATGTGTAACTGAACGTGTGTAGGATTCCGTTGGAGGTACTCTTGTACATTCCGTACAACTTCAGCATTAACGCAGACGGGTCTAGTCCTGCTGGTATGTGCCTGGAACATTCCATTCGTTCGTAATTGCAGCTCTGTTCGGCGAAATACTTGTCGAGACGGCAGACGTCTATCTGGAAACACCAGTGCATACCGTCTACGAGCTTCAACGGCATTACGACCAGCTTCTCCATATATTAGTATAATGTTCGTGTACACATCTATGCAGCCATTGTAAATATGTTGCCAGCAACTGTTGTGTCGTTCTACCACATTTTATGAGTCTATTGCACTTTCAAATGAGAGGGTCGAAAAGGCAATGGGGTGCATTAGACGGGTAGAGCTGAGGAACATGCAGCTAGCGGCTGTCCGGTTGTTATTCCTTCGTATTCTGACGTAATCAGCCAGCATGCACTGTGACCCCTGTGGAAATCAGTTATTAGGCATCCCATACAGCATTAGTGTATGCAGAACATCTAAAACTAGATTGCACGGGGGAAACGGGCCACCTGGTATAAAATATTCTAAGAGGTGTAAGACAAGGCTGTATATTGTCTCCATTGTTATTTAACCTCTATTCGGAATATATCTTTAAAGAAGCTCTAGAGGATGTTGAGATGGGAGTGCTCTTAAATGGTAACTGGATAAATAACATTCGATATGCCGATGACACTGTGATTTTTGCGGGTAGTCAAGAAAGCCTGCAACATCAGTGATAAAGTTATCCAAAAAAGCCATGAATATGGTTTAGATATAAACCCTCAGAAGACAAAAGTGATGGTCATTAGTAAAAACAAAGTCTCTGCATGCATACTAAATATAGACCAGAAACACATTGCACAAGTGCATACGTACTGTATATATACCTTGGCACTTCCATAAATGATCAATGGGATCATTCTGATGAGGTGAGGTCTCGAATTGGGAAAGTCCGGACAACTTTCAATAAGATGCTGAATTTGTTCGAACATCATGGGCTGACAATGACTATGAAAATCAGGCTTTTGCGTTTTTATGTGTTCTCTACTCTTTTTTACGGTGTTGAGACATGGACCCCGATAGAGTCTTTAGGTAAACGGTTAGAGGCCTTCCTTTGAAATGTGGCTTTACAGAAGGATATTGCGGATACCATGGACAGACCATGTCACAAATGTTGAGGTTCTCCAAAAAACGAAAAAACCCAAGGAAGTATTAACCACCATGAAAATCAGGAAAATCCAATACCTAGGACACATCATGAGGAATACCGCCAAGTACCATCTCCTACAGTCTATTCTTCAAGGAAAAATACCAGGGAAGAGAAGTGTTAGACGAAGGAGAATATCCTGGTTAAAAAATCTCACTGCCTGGACTTCAAAACATCTACTGAATTATTTCGAGCTGCAAGTGATAGGAACAGCACAGTCAAGATGGTAGCCAACATCTGGAACGGATGGGAACTAGAAGGAGAAGAAAGTTTGAACTATTTTGGAGTATACCATTTCGCCATATTTAAAAAAAAAATAGATTGGAGTAGATTTGGTATCCGTTTGCTATTTTCACCATTTTTCGATTGTGATATAGTTTTTATCGCGAGTTCATTCTCTATTTCCGATTTTTAGAAATTTGAAGCATATTTTTGGATTTAAATTATTTTTCGACTTGTATTAACGACGATGAAGATTTTGCGTTAAGAAGAATTTCGTTAGGGAGAAGAAAAATGAAGAAGAACGACAGGACTAATATTTATATAAATCAGTTTTGTGTAGGACATTAGTAAATAAGTCTTTAATGACATTTATTACGTATGTATTTGATCAACGATCCCAGGAAAAATTATAGAGTTGAAGGAAATATTTGTAAGTGTATTTAAGAGACTACTAAGGAATCTAGGAAGAGTAGATATAACTGTTCAGTTCATTTAGCTTTGAAAAGCATAGTTGAAGTTGTAGTTGGAAGAAAAGTGGGGTCATTCATTAACATGCATGTAGAAGAATGAATACCATGCTATCAGTTTAGTAGAATTTCAATTCTAGCTAAACCTCGATATGTTTGAAAGTTGAGATCATTACGTTAAGATTTATGCAACAAATTGTGAAATTGAAAATGTTTATAATTGTTTATAACAATTAAGAAATGGATAGAGAGATGTGAATTTATTATTATTAACTATTAATAAAAGGTATTATGCGTCATAGTAACTACAAAAATAAGCCAACGTAAAGGTAAACATATATTTAGTGAAATTAAGCTTAGTTGATTTCTGAAATTTGTCAGGAAGCACGAGAAAATTGTAGCGTTGCTATAAGAAGCAAGTTTAGGATGTAAAGAAGTTTGATCAGGTGAAGAAGTAGAAATGAGGTTATCGAAGCGTATGTGAAGTTGATTTACGAGGTATTACAGAAAATATTAGTTGTATTACTGTGTGAGTAGGTTTAAGAAGAAGTCAGTAGTGATTTAAGACTTAGAGAAATATGAGAAAGATTATTAGGAGAAATATTATGCTGTGTGAAACAGATGTATGATGTATGGAAGTGAAAGTTTCTGAGGTAGAAGGATTAATTTATGATTGATGTAAATCATGTTAGAGAGTTGGAGAAAGTAGTTAGTGAAGTTGTATGTAGTACTTTTTTATTAACCTTATTAATTATTTAACACGATTTTGTCATTTTACAGTTGAACTTAGTTTAATTGCTCGGTCAGATTAGCCAGACTTTGACATAGATAATTTCAAAGAATTGAAACAAATTAAGGTGATTGAAAATATTGTGATGATGAATTAAGACGATTGAAAATAATTTGCGACGGTGAATTGATATGATTAAAACTGAGTCGATGATTACGAGCAGATGGTTAATTTTTTTATGCTTAAGAAATTTAATGGAGAGTGATAAAGACAGATCACAATTAAATGGGTAATTTGGTTGTTTCAGAAAAAAACACCATCGACTATGTAAATAATGTTTGTAATATTAACGTTGGGAACAGAATCAGAAGCAGCTGATTTACGAATATGAGCAGAATAAAAATGATTATCAGAAATTAGATAGGGATATCAGAGCAATACCATGTATAAAGTAAAAATCGACGAATTGTTTAGATTTGAGAGAAGCCAAGTATTAAGAAGCAGTTAGGGTATTTTTGATTTATTTGTTGCTCTGATACAGCACGAAGTGAGTGTGTAGGACGACTAGATGTTAGTTCATTTCGTTTGAATGATATCCATGTTTTATGGAAGGGAAACTTACTTTACTTGTATTCGTCTTCGAGTTAATAAATTCGTTTTGTGTTTTAAAAGAAAGGAAGGCGTTTTGATATATATTAATTAGTTAGATTGTGTTATGGAAATCGGTGCTGGATTCTGATGCCCTTTTCCACCCATTTCCTTGAGATATTTTAGTTTCTCGCTCTCCTTGCTGAGTAGTTAGATATTTTTCCCAGTAGTGTAGTTCATAACACAATCAAATTGGAAGTGTTCCCATCATGTTTTACCTGTCAGTAGGATTTTGAGGTTTTCCTGGCCGGGGGCCTTCAGATTATACGTTCCAGCTGTTCCATCGACACGTGCAGGCCCATGATTATACGGGTATAGTACGATGGTGGTGCCACGACGAAAAAGGAAGTTATGTATTTTTACAGCTAGGGGATATTTTTTTAAATGTCTCTTATTCATCAATAAAAACTTGAAGCCATTTCTTAGGTGTTGCCTTCGTAATCAATGAAAGAATGGCTTAACAGTCTGTCGACACAGTAATGTGACCAATTGAATTGGACGGGGAGTAACAATTATTTTATCACTTACTACCAGGAAAAAAATGAACTGAGCCCTTAACTGTCTTGACTGAGAAACAATTATTTTATTACATAACACTCGAGTATCAGGCGATACCATACAATACTGCAATATTGGAATGGGTAAATGCCCTTATGAGGCTCATAAATAAGGCTAAACATACGGAAACAACCACCCCAGAGGTCTGGGTTCGATTTCCAGTTCTGAAAAGAAATTTTTATTCTAGTGTGAGGGTTGGAACAGGGTACACTCAGCTTAGTGAGGCAAAACTGAGAAAAGGAAGGTTCGATTCCCACCTCAGCTGAAAGGAATATTCTGTGGTTTCACCACTTCTACTCCAGGCAAGTACTGGAATGGTTCCTAACTTAATTCCACGCTCGCCTCTTTCCCAATCATATCCCCAATTTTTGCACACACTAGTACAACCATCCAAATAAGAAAGGTTATTACACAGACAGGGCTATTATGACCACTATGTCGCTGTCCCTAAAATAAGCAGCGATGTCGTATATTTGTATTGAACTGTGCTATTCCCTGGGAATCTGTCCATGTGTTTATCCATATTTTTCAAGAAGAATACGAGAGGGGGTATCCAGAAGAATTAAAGTGGAATATTTTTTAAGCCATCTATCAAACTAATTTTTATAATTTATTCAACTTTGCTTTCATCAGGCGGAAATGTTTCATAACTGGCTTTCCTTTAGGGAACATTTACGCACTACAAACCATTATGAGATGCAAGGCACATCAAAATCTTCACTGCTTATATCAAAATCCTCATTGCGCATATCAAAACCTTCACTGCGCGTATCAAAATCACCACTGCTCATATCAAAACCTTAACTGTGCATATCAAAACCTCACTACCACATTAAATCCTCACTGCGCATATGAAAATCCTCACTGCACACATCAAAATATTTACTGCGCATATCGAAATCCTCACTGCGCATATGAAAACCTTCGATGCGCATATCAAAATCTTCACTACGTACATCAAAATCTTCACTGCTTATATCAAAATCCTCACTGCGCATATCAAAACCTTTCTTGTGCATATGAAAACCTCAATGGGCACATCAAAATCCTCACTGCGCACATCAAAATCCTCACTAAGTCTAGTAAATCATTCTTTGCACATATCAAAATCTCAATGTGCATATCAAAATTCTCACTGCGCATATTAAAATCCTCAATGCTCTTATCAAAATCCTCACTGCGCATATCAAAATCCTCACTGCGCATATCAAAACCTTCACTGCGCATTAAAGAATCTTCACTGCGAACACCAAAATCTATACTGCGCATATCAAAATCCTCACTGCGCATATCAACACCTCATTACCACATCATAATCTTCACCGTGCATATCAGATCTTCATTGCGCATATCAAAACCTTCACTGCGCATTAAAGAATCTTCACTGCTCATATCAAAATAGTAGATAAGCTCTAGGGGTTTAAGGGGGGATGTAATCGGAAATGCAAGCTTTTCCTTAAACATAATTACAACCATAGTTTTTGAGTTAAAGGCATGACATTTTGTGTGTAGATAGATAACTAACTGTAATAAATGAAAAAAATATAAGTAGAGACCTAGATGTAAGGCATATACATTAATGTTATAAGAGTATTAACAGCTATGCCCTTTTTGCATGAAAGCCATAAGAGGAATTCTAATGATACAATCACTTTGAAATTTTTACTCTATGAAGCTATCACTACAATATGAATACTGAACTAAAATAAATTACATATGCATATTAGTTGTTTACTTAAAAAATCTTGAACTTACTGTCACAGAAATAAGACATTTTTTCATCACATAAAACCCTATAAATAAAAATTTAAATAAGTAATGATTACAATTGTAGTTCCATATATTCCACAATGTGTAATGAAAAACTCCTGAAAAAATCATAGCTCTGCGATTTATAGTTTTTGAGAGAAGGCTTCAGATTCTACAAAAAATATATATTAGAGAAAAATTCATTTAAACATTTGGTTACCATATTCAAACATGAAAAATGCTTATTTGAATTTTAAAATCTTCCATATTCATACTCTTCATCCTCCAACATTCTTTTCTGCCCTCTTATTTTCTGTCTGACTTCCAGCTCAAAATCAGACATCCCTTTCTCAGCTTTCATGAGTCAATTCTTGTCAATGGTGTTGAACGCCTTTATGGTGAACACTCCTGGATTCACACCAAGTAGGCCTATATGTGCAGAGTTTGACATTTAATGTTTTTTAATGAACTTCCATGCCTCCGATAACTATAAAATTTATACACAATGTAAATTACACTATGTAGATTACGAATGACATGTTTCCAAACAATCGATTTTTGACAGAAATTTCATTATATCCCCCCTTAAACGAGTGTCATGGCCGCCACGCGCATGTGATTGATGGTGGGCCCTTTGAGGTAGGCAACCCGATATATCGCGAACTAATAATTGGATATCGCTATGTGGGGTGTCAAAGGTCTCGGGGTGACACTCCCTTTCCTATGGACGACTCGTTATATTTAAAAAAATATAAAAAATAAATAAATTGGAAAGTGGGCTATATTTTCAAAACTAATAATCATAGAACGTTGCGCAATGACTCAAACGAAAGATCTTTATACCCTTTATAATTTCAACAAAACACGATATTTTTTACTTTTTTTCCAAAAAAGTTCAATTTGGAAAGTAGGCTTTATTTCCGAAATTAGGAATTTTACAAAGTAGTGTGTTTGACTTAAACCAAAGGTCCTTACCCCCTCTAGCCCCAAAAACAAGTCCCATGTCCCTAGGACAAAATCTTATAGTAGAGGAGCAGTAAGAGTACGCCTGGCGTCGCTGAGCGTCCAAGTTAAATTAGTGGATATTTCGCGAACCAATAATGCTAAAGACTTGTACGAGGTGTCATAGGACTTGGGGTGGCGCCCCACTTTTGAATTTATTATTTATTTCCTAAATTTTGACAATGAGCCTAACTACACATTTTGAAAATTTTGATTTACTGACTTTTTAAATTTATTTAATATTTAATGTATTATTTATATAACTTTTTATTTACCATTTTTTAAATTCTTTTTATTAAAAGGGCCTAACTACACTTTTGTTGATACTTCCTGAACCCATGATCGGATTTCGATGTGCGAGGTGTCAAATTACTTGAGATGAAGCCACCTTGCCTATGGCACATGAATTTACCCAAATAACCCAAAACGTCAGGGTAATCGACCTGAGATTTTATAAACCAATTACCGGATTTGTACATATGAGGTGTCGTAGGACTCGGGGTGACACTCTTTTTTTTTTGCTAAGACGCCTTTATTTTATAAATTTACCCAAATTGTAACAAACAGCTAGGTCATCCGCCCATTATATTTTGTGAACCAATAACGCTAGAAATGTTTATGGGGGCTTGTCATGCCCCCTTTTTGGAGGACCATGGATTTAACCAAAATGTTATGCCAAATGGCGTAACTACACGAGGGACTAATTATTAATAAAGGATTTACTTAGTGCACAGCGTTCGCCGTGACCCGTTAGAGCAGACACTGCGCCCGCATGTCGCAGCCCTGTAACCCGATATTTTGTGAACCCATTATTCGGGAGGGTCATGTGACGACTGGTTTTAAGAGTATTTTTTCTCATTCTTATGATTTAAAAAACAAAAACAAAACAAAAACGTAACTTTCAGGAAATTAACATGTTTTTGAGATATTTCGTGAATGCATAAATGTCGATGTTTACCGTAAGAAATGTAACATAGCCAGGTAGAGAAATAATTATTGCAGGCTACAGGTATTGTGACTGACAAGTTTTTGACCATTGGAACTTGTTTTCACACCTGACTGCAGTACAGAGGGTGTATAGGATGTAGGTATTGGTTAATAAAAGACAAACGGTGTACCCAAATCCGGTTTATCGATCCAAGAATTAAGAGCACACTATCTTTAATTGATCGATTAAAGAGGGTAGCCGAAAAAACAAGATGGTGGCCATAGCATAACTAAAACCTAAGCTAACCTAACCTAACCAAACCTAATCGAGGACAAGCCAAGGGCCTAAGTGTAAAACTCGTGGGTTGATGCTGTCATTGGCGATGTGAAAAGGAAAGCGATGACGCTCTATCTATAGAGGGTAAGGTAAAGCTAGTGCATGGTGCTAATGCACACACCCAAGTACACGGGGAACCGACAACTATTCCAAGCTGTTGTTATGGAGGGTGAGTTAAAAGCAGCGCAGTGGTTACTGGGCAAGATGGTCGCTACGCACAACGAGCTTTAAGTACACGGGGCTACACACACACTCACAACAAACTAAACTGTCTTTCCAGCAGTGCTCGGACAGTAGGCAGATGACAGAAGTGCATCGCTAACAGAAATACAAACATTTCCGGTTGTCTAATGCTACCAGCTAATCAAGATTGACCATTTTGTGCTGCACTGGCGAGCAATCTCGGTTTTCGCACTGGAGGTCTTAACTCGATTCCCAGCTCTGAGGACTAGAACGAACCAAACTATGAAAGCTGGGCATGGTGGCGCAGTGGTTAAGCTATTAGCCTTTTACCAAGGTAGACCTGGGTTTGATTTTTGGTTAATATGCATGTCATAAACATACAAAAAGCAGGGATAATGTTTAAGACCGACCACACTTGTCTCTTTCTCTTCAAATTATTACTTGGATTACAAATACAAATTCCTGGTTAATGCATGTGAGATTTTTGAAGTGAAATGCCATGCTCAATGGTTCGGATTCCATGTAAAAAGGAGGTTCTGTGCCTCATAAACACAAGATTGACGGTCACGTTAAACTATATATTTTTTTCTTTATTGTTTTCTACCCAGTGGACTTAAAACGTTTCCCATTAGGAATTGCATATAGCAATTTTCGAATTTGGAGATTCTGAGGGATACCTGAGCTGTGTCCAATATGTCTCATTTTTATGGACTTTGGAATGTATACTCTAAATCAGGTAATTTCAATCCATTGCCCACGAATCTTTGAATAGTTAAAGAGTGGACAATCAGTAATAAAAGACTTGCAGTCTCTCTGGTCTAAATTCACACGAAAACTAGAATAAAGAAATCAAAACAAAACGTGTGACATTTTGCTGTGATTTTGATTTTATATTTTATATTTTTGATTTTTGATTTTAGATTTTAGATTTTGCGAAAAGACCAAACCAAAAATTTTATTTAAAATTTTTGGTAACTAATTATTAAATAAAGAAAAATAAGGATTTATAATATTTTGAATTACGTTTTCTTTACTAAAAATTTTTAGATTTTAGATTTTAGATTCCGAATTTAGAATTTAGAATTTAGATTTTAAATTTTACATTTAGCAACGAGACCAAAACTTAAAGGTTACTGACTCAAACTTAAATTTTATTTATTTCAAACATCGGACCAGCAGTCAGAGTACCACACGCTAGCCTATATCTTTTTGGTAAACCGTGCAGTAAGAATTTAAACAAATACATTTTGTTTTAACATCACTATACTTTTATTAACTGGAGATTTCCAAAACCAATAATTTGATAATGTTACACATTAGCTTGAATGAAAAACGCGCAAAACCTTTTATTGCTAAGGCAAGTTATTTTTTTAACCTTGGGATTGACGACGTAACTGGAAATTTAAGTTTTATAAATATCATTTTAAAATGTTATACATTTTTAAAAGCAAGAATGGGTTTACTCAAAGTTATGTAACATGATACCTGACTGACCGCGACAAGATAGCATGAGTAAGAGATTTAAGATGGCTATTAATGGATTTTTAAATTATTTATTTAATTAATGAATTATTTAATATTTATTACACACAGTGATATAGGTATACAGATGATTACACTATACGTTAAGGCCAATATTTAGGCCTTGACCAGCCTTGCAATAAGAATTTGCTAATTATTTATTTTTATTTTTACAAAAACGGGACGTTATACCAGAGACGATTAGGATACTCGTGTAGAGCTTGCCAAAACGATGTTGTGTAACGGTAAATGCTAGTAAACGGACGTTGACTCATTACTAAAACAAATTACATTATTTTAAGATGCCTTTAACCCTATATGAAGCACTCAGTTCACAATACTGATAGCCGCAATGTTATGTAGAAACAAAAATTCTACATTAAAAAACGAACAAGTCGGAGTCAATGTATACTGGAAAGTTTTGTAAAACTCAAGTCCACAGGACTAATTAAATTAGTAACTGTCGTGTTGGCCGAGTGATTAAGGCGTTTGACTTAAGTTCAAATTTCCTGTATAAGGAAGCAAGGGTTCGAACCCCTTACCCAACATAACTATTGCCTCAACATAGGTTGGCGACACTCTATTATTATGATACTCGATACACAAAACTACAAATAAAGTGCATTATTTAAGACCACTCTTTCTGAACATAGCCAGAGACTGATGATGGTTAACAATTGCATTAATAGTGGGACGTGGGGATAGCAATTAAGAAAAACAGACAATACCCATACAATATTTTTATTTATTTAATTTAAGTACTTTTACAATATTTACATACGAAATACAACTTTCTTTTCTCTTTTTAACTTTGCTTGCTATAGATTTTTAAACACAAAGCTAGCGGTAGAAGGTTCTTTTTCCACGGCGAGCAATGACTGATGTAAAAACAGAGAAAGGTTTAATGGTTTTATAGGAATAAAAACCTCATCCTCATCCTCATTATCATTATAATCACTATTACTATTTAGTCCTTTTTGATTTTCTTGCAATTCTACTTCTTGCATAGTCTGTAATGTTGATGGCTCTTGAAACGTGGAAGATGGATTAAACATAAAATTTAAAAGAGGGGTTAAACGTTGTTCAATAAACAACGAACTATCCTGAGCAGCAATATCGTTTTCTTGAACTCCCTCTTTAGCATTTTGATGATTTTTTGTCAACAGCAACCGTGTTTCGTCTGGTACACCACATTCATGATCACTCACACTTAAGACCTCACCATTTTTACTTTTCATATCGCCTCGACATCTTTTTGACCTCTCTTTTGAGCATCACTTAATATTATTCCTTTTGCATTTTGTCGTTTAAAGTTACAATCTGCTAGTGCCACCAACAAAACATATCTTAGGGCATGGGTGAGGGTGAAAGCCTGGCGCCTCAAAACTGGGCCTTCTTGACTAAGGTATGGTAACCCTGACAGAAAAATCCCTGGTCCTCCAGGTTGGTGGTTGTGCTTAGGGTTAACAACATCTCATGTAAAAAGAGAATAATTGTTACGAATCTCTCACTTAAGCCTCGGAACGATTTATGAATGGATACCCTACGACGACATGGCAAACGAAATGAGGACTTACGAATTGGTAAATGGAATGCACGGAGCTTATATACGCCTGGACACATTCAAAGATTGCAAGATGAGCTCGAGAAGTATAAAATACAATTTGTCGCTATTCAAGAAAGAAGATTTCCAGGGGAAGACATACGGAACATCGGAGAGTACACTATGTTTAACAGTGGAACTAAATCCGGAAAGTATGAATGTTATATCGTGGGAGATACACGATAAATAACATACACTTGTTAATATAAAACAACGGTTTATTAAACACTAGTTGATACACAACGATACACAAGGTGGACTAACTTGAGCGGAACTAACGCGGAACTGTCGTCTACAGTCTGCGGGTAGCTGGAAAGTCCCAGATTCGAATGTTCCTGATTGGAATGTTCTGGGCATAGTGACTAGAATGTTCATGTTATCTCAAGTAGCCTAAATACACAACACTGACTAGAATGTTCATGTTAACTCAAGTAAATACACAACATTTCCTCCCTCTTTTAAATAGATGATTTTGTAAACTTAATCAGGAGAGAATCTCAACGGTGGTCGGCGCTGGCGAGTACTCCTGCGGGGAATAAAAGTAGTCTTGGAAATAGGTGGTGTCCTGTTCACAGGTGTAGTTGGTGTGCCTGGTGGTGTTTGGACTGTTGCTGGTGTTTCGGTGAAGCGAACTCGTATCAGGCTCGGTGGCTTGGTCGGTTGTGCGGTGGCTTGGTTGGTTGCACGATGGCCTCGTCGGTTGCGCGGTGGCCTTGTCGGCTGAGCGGTGACCTGGTTGGTTGCGTGGTGGCTTGGTCGGTTGCGCAGTGATTTGGTCGGTTGCACGGTGACTTGGTCGTTTGCGCGGTGACCTGATCGGTTGCGCGGTGACCTTGGCGTGGCCTGGTCAAGTTGAGTCTCGTGCGGAGATGAGGGTACCTTTGCTCCGTTGCTGTCATCGTTCGACTGGCGTAAGCGATTGGACGTTCTTGCCCGTTGCTGAGCCGGTGTGACAGTACTGTGCCCAGGCCGGTCTTGCTGGCGTCCGTGGCCAACAGGAGTGGTAACGCTGGGTCATACTGCATGAGTACCTGGGGCGAGGTTAGGGCGTTCTTGGTGTCTTTGTATACCCTGTCACCTTCTGGTGTCCAGATGAGAGGGTCCTTGAGCAGCATGTCTCTGAGTGGTCTGTCTCTGGTGGACAAATCGGAGATGAACGAACTGTAGTAGGTTGCTTTACCAAGAAATAGTTGGAGTTCTTCTGGTGTAGTCGGTTTCGGTGCATCACGTACAGCTCGGATGTGTGCATCAGACTTGTGGATACCTGACGCATTGATTTTGTGGCCAAAGGCTTCCAGAGAAGTTTGAGCGAAAACACATTTGGCTCGGTGGAGCTTGAGGTTGTGTTGCCGTAACCGTTCCAGAGTGGTGCTGAGGGCCTGCATCAGATTTTCAAAGTTATCTGTAAAAACTATACTGTCATCGAAAAAACTTACTACGTTTGGGAGACCATGCAGGACTGTGTCCATTCGCCGCTGCCAGATAGCGGGGATGTTAGCTGCTCCATAAACTGCTCGCGTTGGGCGGATCAGATCGTGAGTTGGCGTGTTAAGCGTGAGAGAATGGCTGAACTCATCGTCGACCTCGAGATGAGTGTACGCGTCGGTGATATCCAGGTGGCAGAAGAGAGTGGCGCCGCGCATTCGGTTGAACAGATGTTCCACCTTGGGAATCGGATGTTCATCGATGATGATCCGCGGGCTGAGAGTAGGCTTGTAGTTGCCTGTGATCCTCAGTTTGCCGTTCTTCTTGGCGACGACATGCGTTGTCGATGCCCACTCAGAGTACTCCACTCTTTTGTAGAAGCCAGATGCAATTTTCTGGTCAATTTCCTTGGCGTAGGCATCGCGGAGGGCAACTGGTACGTCTCGAGATCGGGCGAAAACAGGTGTGGCTCCAGCCTTCAGGTGCATCTTCGCTGGGGGACCTGAGACTTTCCCGGGGGAGTCGCTGAACACATCCTGGTAGTGAGATAGAATGTTGTCAACCTGCTTCTGTTGTTCCAAGGTCAGAGCCTGCTTGTCTGAGAGCTTGTGGATTGGGTCGGGTTTTGCGAAGAGGTGACCAAAGTCGATCTCCCGTACAAACTCTGAAATCCACTCTCGGCCAAAGAGCGATTCGACTTCATCGTCAACCACGTAGAGATTCAGGTTCCTGGTTGTGGTTTCAATGGTGGTGCACACAGACGTTTTGCCAATGCATTTAATCGGATGGCCAGTGTAATTGACGAAGTTACGATCATTTATCTGCAACATAAAACCTGGTTTGATCATACTTAGCTTTGATTTGATAATGGTTGAGGCGCCGGTGTCGAGTTCAATTTTGACGGTGGTTCACTCTATGTTGACTTCAACCAGTGGCTTAGGCGCTGCGTTGACCGATCCGATGACCTCGATTTTGCTGAGGTAGTCCACAACGTCGAGGTTCTCTGCTGGAAGCTCTTCTTCGGTCACATGGTTTGTTGTTCGATGTTTCCTCGATTTTGATCGGCAAACTTTTCTGATGTGACCTTTCTTGCCACACTTCAGGCACTCTGCGTTCAGGAACCTACATTGACTGTGAGGGTGAGCTTCACCGCACCCTGCACATGTTGATTGGTTGTCCTGGGATGCACTCTGGTTTACCTGGTGTGGCCATTGGTGCTGTCTGCTCTAGCCAGGCTGGTGAGATGTCGTTTCGCCAGTACGATTGTCGCATGAGACCACATTCCTTTTAGCCTATACCAGTGCTGGTGTTGACGTGAGGCTGAAAGAAAGTGATGTAAGTAGAGATTTCATAATATTAAGGACTGATCACGAGGACACCGCGCTGTACTTATACCATTGGGTACTATCCAAGCAACATATACTATAGGCCTATAGCCGTACTCATACAGGATGATTCATAATTCCTATTACAAACTCTTGGGGATTGTAGAGGGGATGAGCTGACTTGCTGCTTGGTGGCTGCTGTTTTCTGTTCTTCCTGGACAGAAGCTTCTCTTATCCAATCCGATTCGTTGATTCAGACTTAGCGGCAGCTGTTTTGACCTCGTTGGTGGTAATGCGAGTAGATTCAAATGCGTGCGCAATTTCATATGCCGCGGTGAAGTTCTCTGGTGTTTTGCATTAATCTCGTCGTACATTTCTCGTGATTCCAAACCTGCGAGCATTTGTTCAATTAACATGCGATCAAGGAATGTGCCATACTCACAAAACGTTGCAGCCTGCCGCAGTCTTAAGGTGAAGTTAGCGATAGTTTCTCCTTGCTTCTGCATTACACTCCGAAATTTGATGCTCTCGGCAAACTTGTTGCGTGTGGCGTCGAAGTGGCCTTTCAGCTTAGATTGAATCTCACTGTATGACAGAGTTTCCGGTTCATCAGGATTTGAGGATTGAGTTCAGATCTCATGTAAACTCGTGCAAAATGTGCGTGTTGATCCGCGGGTACCTTGCTCAGGTTGAGCGCCCAGGTAAAGCGAGTGAAATAGTCGGCTACAGTCGTTCCGTCGGTTGCACTATACGGTTGCATTGTGAATTGTGGAGGTCGAGGCTGTGATGATGACGTTGTTGAACTTGTTGTCTGTCGGATAGCGTTGGCGATGATTGCCGAGAATTGTTGGAATTGCTCAGAGGTTAAGTCCGGCATGGTGAAGATGAGTGGAGAACAGTATTTCTAACACGCACTTGCGAGGAAGTTGGTTCGGTGCACACACTTGCGTTGAGGTTAGAAAGTTCACTCGGTTTAGTATTTCCAACACGCACTGCGATGAACTTAGTTCGGTGCAAACACTTGCGTTGAGGTTAGAAAGTTTACTCGGTTTCACAACGTTAGGCTATTCATCTTATCTCACTTCCGACACCACTGTTATATCGTGGAAGATACAAGATAAATAACATACACTTGTTAATATAAAACAACGGTTTATTAAACACTAGTTGATACACAACGACACACAAGGTGGACTAACTTGAGCGGAACTAACGCGGAACTGTCGTGTACAGTCTGCGGGTGCATATATACATAGTAGCTGGAAAGTTCCAGATTCGAATGTTCCAGATTGGAATGTTCTGGGCATAGTGACTAGAATGTTCATGTTATCTAAAGTAGCCTAAATACACAACACTGACTAGAATGTTCATGTTATCTCAAGTAAATACACAACAATGAATTTGGAACAGCATTCCTCATATCAAAGTAATGTGTTGAAACTGTAATCCGGTTTGAGGCAATCAATGAAAAAAATGTGCTACACACGAGTGAAAGGTCGATTGTTTAATATATCCATTATCAATGTACATGCACCTACAAATGATAAAGAGTATGAGGTGAAAGACAGCTTTTATGAACTACTGGAGAGTGTGTATGAAGGCCTACCACAACATGACATCAAGATAGTATTAGGAGACTTTGATGCCATGGTAGGAAAATAGAAGCACCTACAACCGACGATAGGTAATGAAAGTCTTCATGAGGAAACCTCTGAAAATGGGCTTAGAATGATCTCATTTGCAGAATCCGAAAGCATGAATGTCAGGAGAACGACGTTTCCACACAAAGATATACATAAAGAAACATGGTATTCAGCAGATGAAAAGACGGCAAACCAAATTGACCATATACTTATTTCAAACCGACACAGAAGCGCCATCACTGATATTCGTGCTTACCGGGGAGCTGACATAGGCTCTGACCACAACTTGCTGGTTGCATCTAAGGAGGTGAACCTGAAAACTCACCACAAACAACAACAAAGGCGCGCAATACAGTATGATCTTCAAGCATTAAAGTAAATTCCTAAAACTTGTCAGTATCAAGTGGAAGTGAGCAACACGTTTGACGTACTTGATGAAGTAGGAGAAGAAGTGGATGACTGTGAAAATACATATATTAATAGATTGTGGGAGGGTATCAAGAAGGTGATTCAAGAATCAGCTAAAACCGCACTACCGAAAGTGGAACGAAAGAAGAAGAAATGGTTTAATGATACATGCAAAACAGCAGTAGCAGCTAGCATCTCAGCAAGGAAAGCATGGCTACAGGACAGGGCAACTGAAGAATTGGAACAGCACTACAGTGAGACACAAAGAGGAACAAGCAGAACCTTACGGAAGGAAAAGAAGCTTTACCTTAAACATATGTTAGAGAGCATTTAGAATGACCAGAAAAAGAACAACATCCGTTAAGTATATGGGACAGTGAATAACATTAAGAGAGGATACCAACTGCGATCAGCAGTTCTCCACGATATCAATGGTAACATCATTGCAGGAACAACCCACATATTACAGGCTTTGAAAGAGTACTTTGACCACTTACTTAACTGCCCTGAACCAGAGAACAAACTGGAGAGAACCACTCTTTCAACGGTAGAACCTTTCATAAATGATCCTTCATATGAAGAGGTGACCAGCAGTCAGAAGAAACTGAAAAACCACAAAGCTGCTGAATCTGACGGTATACCAGTTGAATTGCTGAAATATGGGGGTGAGAAGCTTCATGAAAAACTGCATAAACTTACCGGATGAATGAAAGGAAGCAATTATTGTTCCAATACATAAGAAGGAAGATAAACGTAACTGCAGAAATTACTGAGGAATACACCTACTTGTCACAACTTACAAATTACTGTCGCACATAATATTGCAACGACTAATTCCATACACCGAAGACATAATAAGAGACTATCAGAATGGTTTCCGTAAAAGCAGATCAACAATAGACAATGCATTTTGTATTAAGACAATCAATGAAAAAGTTTGGGAATACAACAAAAACGTCCATTACCTATTCATTGACTTCCAAATGGCCTACGACTCAATCCACAGAGAAACGGTGTGGGAAACCATGGCAGAATACGGAATCCCACAGAAACTCATCAGCCTGGTAAAAATGTGTATGAAGGAGACAATGAGCAATGTGACACACCGTGGCTCCGTATCAGATGGTTTTGAAAACAGAACAGGACTAAAGCAAGGTGATGCGCTTTACCCACTTCTGTTCAACATCGTTCTGGAAAAAGTAATTCGGGAAACCAAAGAAGCATCAACTGGAGACCTAGCAGATAACAAACACAACATCCTAGCATATGCAGATGACATAGTATTAATAGGAAATAATGGAGGAGAAATTGAAGCTCTGTTCAGGAAATTAAATGAAACTGCTGCTAAAATAGGTCTAAAGATTAATGAAGAGAAGACAGAATACATGATCATACAGAGAGTAAACATGACTACAGATCAACGCAATAACCTTCGCATGGGCAATTTTACCTTTAAGAACACCAAACTTTAAATACCTTGGGGTAAATATAAATGACTGCAATAGAAGACAAGTTGAACACCTAATTAGATTACGGAATGCAAACAAAGTTTACTTTTCCCTGCAGAAATTACTTTCCTCCCAACTTCTGTCCAGGAAAACAAAACTAAAACTATACAACACGATCATCAGGCCAGTACTGCAATATGGTGCCGAAACATGGAGTGTGACCAAAAGGGAGGAACACCAAATTATAGTCTTCGAAAACAAGGTACGGTATATAGATTTTCTTTTTTGACCAAGAAATACATATATGGGTTCTCAGATCAAATCATGAGCTGTACAAGTTAGCCAATCAACCCAGTGTATTGAACGTCATGAAAGCGAAACGGCTACAATGGGCAGGGCATGTCATAAGAATGGACGCTGCCAGAGTAGTTCACCAGGTGTACAAGAAGATCGGAGGCTCGAGACCCCCTGGAAGACCTAGGAGTAGATGGCAAGATGAGGTGACCTCTGACTGCAGACAGATGGGCATTACTGGGTGGGAGAATACTGCGCTGGATAGGGGGAAATGGAGGCAGATAATGAGAGCGGCACGGGATCGTCACGTCCCAGAGATGCCAACGGAGTGAGTGAGTGTTTATAGAGTGCACGTTGTTTTCCTTTATTGGTTATAGTAATTTCCATAGTAGCAACTGGCTTGTCAGTCTGATTTGCACACTACAAAGGTTACAATAGTTCTGGTGATGGAGTGATTTAGCGGCGGCTTTTCTATTGGCTTATAAAGCTGCTTATTTAGCTGTTGGTATTTAATATTATATGTATTGTTAAGACATAGTTTAAGCAGTTAGGTGGACCCATTACACAATAATTTTGGCACGACTAAGCTCATTTTCTGTATCCAATAGTTGATCCTCATATCCAGTACGTCCACCTTGTTTACGGGCATGCAAGCGCTGTAGCCGCTGAATTAGCTTACTGGGATTGTTCCAGTAAGCAAATTTAATAAATGATTTTTAGGTGTAAACAGAGCATTACCATTATTATCATCATCATCATTACCATTATCAGCATTATAATCATCATCACTATTACTATATAGTCCTTTTTGATCCTCTTTTTGTAAATTTGTGTTGCCTTGGATAGTGTTGGGAGTTCTTTGGACGTTGACAATTGTCCTAAAATGACTTTTTGAGGAAATGATAAAATGCTTTTTAACAAACAATACACTATTTTGAGCAGCAATATCTTTCTCTCAGACTTGCTTTTTTTTTACCTTGGTTAGAGTATTTTGTGCATTTAAATGCGTATTAATTTGAGATTAATAATTAAATAAATAAATAAATAAATAATTTAAAAATCCATTAATAGCCATCTTAAATCTCTTGCTCATGCTATCCTGTCGCGTTCAGTCAGGTAACATGTTACATAACTTTCAGCAAATCCATTCTTGCTCTTATTATTATTATTATTATTATTAGCTTATGGAATTACACACATAAAATTATAACAAGTACAAAAATACACTATGACAATCGACAATATATTGTGCCCAAATCCAATTGCCAAGATTTGAGAGCACAGGCCCGTATGCTAAGTCCAGAGCTGAGGTTTTGAATAGCACGCTCCCATTGTTCATAGAAGAATTTCGAAGCTTTATGCAGCCAACAGATCGCTAAGTGACGTAGCAAGAGTGTCACAGTCGAGGCTATATTTGTATAAAACATTTTCCGTTTGAGTAAAAACATGGGACTAACACCAAATTACTGGCACGGACAAGGGAAGAAGAACGTGCTATATTTCAAGAAAATTGATCGAGCGGAAGCTGAGATATGAGATGTTTTAGTTCGAGCAGATCTCAAGCAGTGACGTCAAGGAGTCCGCCCGCAGAGTATAAAATGGCTGGGAGCCATTGCTCAATATGTTACTTCGCCACAGCACTCAGTTGCTGATCATCACGTTATTACTTCGTAAGCGCTATGCCGCCAAGGGCATCGTTATACTTCGAAAATATCTTCGTGCACATGGTTGCAATACTCTACGTTTTTACTAGCACATGGTTGCTATGACTTAGTGAATTCTACGACAGTACATGGTTACTGGACTTTGAAAAGTGTTTGAAATTTTAGTGAACTTAGAATTCTTCGTAAGTTATCACTGATGTGATAGACTTTGTGGCAGAACATTGGTAATTATTACTGCTACACGGACATATCCATATGCTCTTATTATTATTTCTTTCCACTGTCCACTAATATTTAAACTGGATTATTTTTATCCAATGGCCAGAACAAGCTTTTGTCTTGGTAACTATTTGACAAACCAAGATGTCAGTACTTTTCACATTCCATTCTTGCACGGTTCAGTTCATTTAGCCGACATAGGGAAACCAGCATGCCTAGCATTGTCTGGAGAGTGAGAAAATATGCCCAGGGACTTGAACATTAGAACTTGGACCGGTGCTGAATAAGATTGTCAGAGTATTGATAGTACTGAATGCATCACAGTTGGGTCACGTTACAATCTGGTATTTTGCATCATGGATCATTTCGATCTGACCCCTGTCAAGAATATTACTTCAGCTGTTGAAGCAGCTCATATTACAAACAGTTTTCATCAAGGTTATCAGGCAACGAGTATGATTACCGCTATGTCTGGTTAGACATCTTGCGGGTATATAATGGAGGCCGATACGAGATTTTAAGTACGTGTCCAAATGGGGACAGAAGACTGGAATAGTCTGGTTCTGACCAGATTACCTACATAAAGATCTACAAGAATGTAAGCTACATTTTGCATTATTTTTATGCCTAGTTAGCTGGAATTCTCAATTTTTCCACAGTCTTGCCAACACACATTTTTTCTTCGATATTTTGCTGTTGCAAATATTTTTTGAAAAGCATGGGAAGCCTTGATCTGAGCAGTTTTTACACTCAGACATGAGAAGTCAATGTTTTGAATTTATGGACGAGCAAAACGAGCATGTATTTGATTTTGATATTTTTTTTCTAATCGCGGTCATCAGCCGTCGTAACTGTAAATTTAATTATAAATTTAAGTTAAGGAATGGATTCTTATCCATATTTAAGAAGTCGAGGATGATATTTCCCGAACAGTTTAGCAACGTTAATTCAATTTGCGGAGATAATAATAATAATAATGCTGATTTAATAATAATAATTATTTTCAATATTTTTCTGAGATAATAATAATAATTATGATTTATATTTTCTAATAATCATATCATGTAGTGTGATTTATAAAGTTGATATTTAAAACAGTTTGTTACATCGGATACTTGTTTTTCCGAAGGCTAGTGTTTAACGCACACCCACATTCAACTAACAGAATAATCCTATAGGAACATTTTACACTTGCATTATGCAGTTAAATCTTTGAAAGGCACGGAAGGTAATGATACGGGAAGCAAATAGCATGTATAAATTAAGGTTTTACTAGAGTTTGTATAAATATAATATCATTTTGAGCAACGTCTTGTGATAGAACGTTTGGCTAGAAATAGACACGGTGTGGAATAGTTAATGTTTAAACTGATGGTAATATTACTGTAAACTCATTTAGGAGCTTACTAGGTTACGAATCTTCCAGTTTGAGTAACAAGCAAAGGCTTGATTATTATGTATAATTTGGGAAGACATTTTTGTGTGTGTGGAAATAGTTAAATATGCCATTCTGATTGTGCAATTTAAGTCGCAGGAATGAGGTTGTTATAATGGAGCATCAACCATATTGTAGGTTGGATGACTTTGAAATATGTTGGGAGTTGAAATATTGTTGCAAGCCACACTTTCGTCGAATTTATAACCAAGGGTTATTTTATGGAGCCATCATAGTCAATTCACAGTTTACCCACGTGTTCTATACATATTTCCTAGTAATTGTTAGCCCGGAATTTTGTTATTAACATTTACCTTTCATTATGAGAAGACTTTACCGTTGTCTAGATGCTAATTATGATCATGTGATTTTTGACACATTTAAATCGAATGGGCCGATGCTGTAAATAATTTGAAACTGTTATTTCTTAACAACCACTACAATTTAGAGGATCCTATTAAAATATAAACATTATGTAAATTAATATGATGATTAACTTTTGACATTCTGTCAAAGAATTGTAATTTTTATAATAGCAAATAATATTATTTGTGTGATAAATTTTCTAAATAATATTTCCAAGTGATATTTAAATAATTGAATGGTTAAATTCATAGTTAAGAGAATTGATATTTTGTTAATAATAAATTTTTGACCATAAGATTGCTAATTGAGTCAAGTGCTCAGAATAAATTTTGGATCGAGAACAGATGGTACAATAAATATTTTTCTGTTTATCGAAGTTCTTCGAATCCATGCTCGAATGTCCATGTAATTAATATTGTGTTATATTCGATGTTATGATTTTATATTTGAACCAATTTTGAGATACTGATTCCTGGAAAAAGTGTTGGTTAATTTTCTGCTACTATTTTGAAAAACAAAAACAGTCATTTTTTTCATCGAGTGATAATATTTCATTTCAACGTGTGAATACTTAAAAGTTAGGAATCAGGATGCACAATTCAATTTGCACTGACAAACCTGCGGTTGTGAATAATTCATTTGGACGAAGTCAACAGGACTAACAATCTGACTTTCGTTTCAAATGCCTAGTGTTCATGTGTTGGTGAATCTGTAAATTTGTGCATATAAATGTATGATCCGTCATGCATCCAGAATGCTGTTTTTGGCATTACTGTCAGTCAACTTTTAAACATTTTAATAAAATGAGATAATTTTACGGATTGTGTTATTTTCAGAAAATCTCCTTCTATCCCTATTGTTGAATTGAGCCGAAAATCAGTAAGGCAATTTTTTGTGTTATTGTAGTCACTTTAACCCTTATGGCGCCCTGGGATGTTTAGATTCTCGTGCTGACTGATTTTTGGTGAAAATGCATATGTGGTCGTCCGAACTTCGGTCTAAACGGGCACAATATTATGCCCGCTGGCCGATGGTTTCGGGGAGCCACCGGTTTCAAATGACCCTTCCGAGACCCTCTTCCAGTTATCACACAAGTATAGGGGACGATACATTCATAGGCTGGTGTAGCACAAAGTCTGCACTCGGGGGTGTCGGGAATTAGTGAGGTTCGATCTTTAACCAGCTCAGAGGAATGCATCGATAACAAAACTAAACAAGAAAAGAGAGGTCAGTCTTATGTTAAAATCACAAATACATTTTATTCAGAATAGATCCCTAGCCTAGCATGAGAGTTGCAAACGGCTAGTCCGATGCTATTCTGCCCTGAAAGAAAATATAAAAAAAGTCCTAAACAAGATCTAAATTACTCTCATGGTCCTAATACAAAATTCGACTAAAATGAACAAGCTAAGAGAATGGCAAGTAAGATCGGCCCTAAGCAATTACATCGAAATGACTACGGGAGGATCAAACATCAAAAGAATCTACAGCAAAGCAAGACATTTACTTGTTTACAAATACTAGAACATTTACATTTAGTAGCAAGAGGAAAATTTGTCGTATGCTATGACGGTGCCATCTCTAACATTTATCTTTAGATTTAAGTGTTTAGCTAGTCCTAAATATCATTAATTAATAAACGAGATGCGTTTATTACTAAGAAAATCAAGCTATGTGCACAATGTTGCGGAATAAAAAAAACTATGCTAATACAACACAAATGCACACAATAATTCAGCACTCCTATGGTTGTGTAATTGGCACTGCCTGCGTACTCAATTTGTTACTGTTTGTAACAAACGGTCATAGTGTCAAAGTGTTAAGAAAGTAGAAAAATATAGGAAAGCCTGCAAATGCGATAGTAATTAAACAATTATATCGACTCATATTGCTACTAATCTGATGTGTGTGCTTCTGTTATCACATCACCAATTAGTTGTCCACTATTCATGTGAAAATGTATCAAAATGTATCTAAAACAGCTTAACAATATCTAAGTGTTAACATTTGGTCCAGAAAATAGTTTATTTTTAATGTTTAGAAATTTTATTTAGACTCAGGGGGAATGATAAGATTCGTTAGTTTTCAAAACCCTGTTTTTGATTATTAAAGCTTCACACAATTATTTATCCCTGACAGTATTGTTGTTCAATTTATGGACCTTTAAAAGCATTCAGTGTATTTAAGTAACGTGAGTATCCAACTTAAGCGAAATAACTCAATAGTTTAATAGTTTACTAGACACCCTGTGTCTTCACCAATTACTTCATAATTATTAGACATCCTGTGTCCTCACTAATTACTTTACTCTTATTTCAGATTCATTGATCCAGGCGCCCTCGGTTTGGTACGACTTCAAATAGTTCATTACCACCGGTATAACCACAATAACAATGTCGGAGGTATTAACCCACCGTCATGACTCATATGATACTCTCATAACGTTAATTTACAAAAGTGTGGATTCCTAATTGATACAAGCTTGAAATGCTGGTAATAAAGATAATGTGTACAGAAAACACATCCTGGCAACGCTTTAACTAAACATGAAGGCTTCTGATACAAGCTAAAAGTGTGTGTGAGCATTTATAAAATTGCCTCTTCCCTGAATAAGGTCGAACCTGCGTTCATTTGGTTACAAAATACAGTTGCATTCATTGCCTGCGTGGCTTCTCTTAAATAAATAAACCTGTTTTCAAGTATTGATCTGGCCAACAAATGTGAATAACGGAACTCTGCATTCCACTTGTAATAATGTTAAGAATCTCACACCCTTCTAAACAAAATACAGATGCATTGCCTAGAATCGAGTGTGCTGTGTAGTGGGTTTGGCTCGTATCCTTGGCCTCGATTTAACATCTGCCGAACTAGTTTATTTGTCATCAGCTTGACAAAATAAAAGTTGATAATAACGGTTTTGAAATGATACGAAATGAGCATTGAAAATCCAGCCTTCCTGGCGTCTATAAATGTTTAATAAAACTATTACTTTCCACACGCGTCTTATAATTAACTACCTGCATTGTGCACTTAAATAAATGAAACCAAATTAAACTAATCTACTGTTTCCAACTCATTACAATACGCTACAAATACTTGATCTGACTTACAGATGCAGCGACACTCGGTTCGAGACCCGCCATGAGATGTTATATGCGGTCTCGTGTATGGCTTTAGATGATCTTCTCATTGTATTTGGACATCTTCCGCTGCCAATTCCCCACGCATGATTTAGAAATCACATGCCATCGCTTGGTTGGGGTTGTATTTGAAGATCTGATGGTTTAGCATGATTGTAATGTTAGCGTTGGTAATAACGTAGCACATAATTAACTAGAACACGCGCGCACTGAAGCTAATATGCGGTAAAAATAACTATCCACTAATTTAACTTGGACGCTCCGCGACGCCAGGTGTCGGGTGGGGGCAGAACTCTTATTGCTCATCTATTGTTTTTTTGACCTAGGGATATGGGACTTGTTTCGGGGGCTAGAGGGGTAAAGACCTTTGGTTTAAGTCAAACACACTACTTTGTAAAATTCCTAATTTCGGAAATATAGCGTACTTTCAAAATTGAGCTTTTTTGGAAAAAATGTAAAAAATATCGTGTTTCGTTGAAATGATAAAGGGTATGTATGACCTTTCATTTGAGCCATTGAGCAACGTGATATGATTATTAGTTTTGAAAATATAGCCTACTTTCCAAAAAAAATTCTTCCAAAACGTTTTAAAAACAATAGCGTGTCATCCATAGGAAATGGGGAGTGTCACCCTGAGTCCTTTGACACCCCACATAGAGATATCCGATTATTAGTTCGCGAGATATCGGGTTGCCTACCTCAAGGGGCCCACCACCAATCACATGCACGTGGCGGCCATGACACTCGTTTAAACCTCTAGAGCTCATCTACTCAAAATCTCACTGCGCATATCAAAATCATCACTGCGCACATCAAAATCTTCACTCCGCCTATCAAAATCCTCATTGCGCATATCAAAACCTTCACTGCGCTTATAAAAATCCTCACTGGGCATATCAAAATCTTCACTGCGCATATCAAAATCTTCACTGCGCACATCCAAATCCTCACTGCTCATATCAAAACCATCACTGCGCATACCAAAACCTTCACTGCGCATACCAAAATCGTCACTGCGCACATCAATGTCTTCACTGCGCGTATCAAAATCCACGCTGCGCTTATCTGCTCTTAATCGTCATCCCAGGCATGTGATTAGGTTGGCGATAGCGCAGTGATAACTGCGACTGGCATCACATAGAATCACAGCGGCCCACCAGTTACGAACTATTGGTGCCAGTCATTCTCGTCGGTCAAATTGTGTCAGCTGTTCTAAAGTTATTTCCATCAGGAAATGTTCAGCTCAATGTGTGTCGGTCAGAAAGCAAAGAGTAGATCCAAATTTAGTTGCTAATTAATTATTCAATAATATTAATGACGTCAGTAGGGGAGCAGTAGAGGTTCTGCCCCCCCCCAAATACTCCAAATGCGAGCCGATAACTCCCGAAGCCGTGGTCGGAGATTCACGAATGAGGTGTCGTTGGACTCGAGCTGACGGGGGCTATGCTATGGACCACTCGTTATATTTTCGATTTTTTGTTGAAAATTTTGGTTTTTGAAAATAGACGATTGTTAAAAAACCAAACATGATAGAACGTTGGGCAATAGCTTACACGAACTCTCTTTATGTCCTTTACTTTTTATAATAAATCATTTTAATTTTTTACATTGTTTTGAAAAAAGTTTAATTTGGAAATTTTTATATTTTGGAAACTAAAGAGTTTACAAAAAAAATTGTTTGACATAAATGATTGGCCCTGACCCCTCTACCCGCAAAATGAATTTCAAGCCTCTAGGACTAAAACTGTGTAGTAGTGCTGGAATGGGGGTTCTGCCCCACAGCCTACTTTCCTACGAACTTTGCCGATATCTCCCGAACGCGTGGTCGGATTTTAACGAACGAGGTATTGTTGGCGTTGGGATGACGTTTTCTTGGCTAAGCATGTGTGTTGGTATTAATTTTTTTTTGAAAATGTTTGTTTATTGGACTGGCACTATTTTGGAAACGGTGAATTGGAAAAAAAGTGTGTTTGACGTTAATGAAAGGTGGGTATGCCCTCTAGGCGGACAGCAAGTTTCAAGGGTTTAGGAGGGGGAAAATGATAGCCTACTTTCTCACGAACATTGGTGATCATTGGCGAACGGATGGTCGAATTTCAACGAATGAGGTGTCGTTGGACTCGAGCTGACGTCCTTTTTCCTACAGACCACTCGTAATAAAAAAAAAGGAAATTTTTGTTTTTAAAAGTAGGCGATAGTTTGAAAACCAAACCTGATAGAATGTTGTACCATAGTTCAAACCAATGGTCTCTAAGTCCTTTATTTTTTTATAATAATACTTTTTTATATTTTTAGATTTTTCGAAAACACTGAAATTTTGAATTTTTACAATTTTGGAAACTAACACGTTAACAAATAAGATTGTTTGACATAAATGAAAGGTCCCTACCCCCTCTACCAAGAAAATAAATGTCAAGTCTCTACGACAAGAAACTACCGGTAGGCATTTTAAGTTTTTTATTGTTTTTTTATGAAAGCGTGTTTGTAGACAGAGAGCCGGTAGCGCTTGACGTATGTTCCAACGAGGCTATGACTGAGCATGGTGAATACAGAATATGGCTATTTCGACGGGGGAGATGTATGGCAAAACGAGGGGTTGCTTTTCGATATTTTTTCCTATGATGAATGAACGAAGGTGAATATTTTGAAATGTGACAAGCATGCTAAGATTTTTTTACCCCTGAAAGGGATCTTTAACGTTTTATTTAACGGTGATGAGCGAGATCGCTCTCTGACACAACAGATGGTTGTAGGATATGACCAAGTGATTCTTAGACGTTGGCGATCTCGGTGACCGTGCCCGAAAGGAATGATTTGCTATTTTGGTGGGATGGCGGGGCAGCTTATGACGGTTGGTTTTGTGATATTTCCTATGACGGATAGAGATGAATATTTGAAAATGTGTTAAGTGTGCTAGGAATTTCTTTACCCCTCAAGGGGATCTTTAAAATGCTAGTAAACGGTAATAAGCGAGACTGCTGTCTGGCACAGTAAATGGTTTTAGAATATGGAAACCTATAACATTTGCTCGACCAAGTCATGTGCATGTACGCAAAGAGCCAAAACGGTAAGGTCATTGGCCTGAAATGTTATAAACTAAATATTGAACTGGGTAAAGTCATGTGTTTCAGGGTGAAAGTATGTGGTCAACATGATCATGTATTGAGGATGGCCGCTTGCTAGTAATTATTATTGCAGTAAAATGTTTAATAATAATAATAACAATAAGACATACATGTTTTGAATGCTAACTCGCACACAGTCCAGCTCACTGGAGACTGAATATTGTACCTAACTAGAGGTCTCGTGAGAGCTGTTGCTGGTGCTGACGAGGCAGGAATGTCTACGTCAGCAGGAAGTGTGATATGAGCTTACTTGCCTTGTGGTGGCTAGCAGGTCTGGCGATTTAACAGATTGAGAAACCGCCATTTTGGTTCCTAGACAGCCATACTACCGATTTATAAGAGGCAACCATTTTGGTTCTTTATTAAAAACATAAAACTAGTATAAGGTATACGAATTTTATTCAGATTGAGGAATGTGACGAGGCGTGGGAACACGTGCGAGAGAGAGACAGAGAACCATTCAAGGTCAAAACGCTGAGAAAATACAACTTTTTCTGTTGATAGGCTAACTGATAATGATTTCGTTAGTCATGCACTTGCCATTTTAGCACACGGACGTATACAGTAGCGCTGTGGAAGAAAAATCCTTTTTTTTGGTAAGTACTGCGCCCGAATTCACCAATCAGTACCTATATCCGCTGCACTGTAAAGGATTGCAGACACGAAGCTACCCAGCTCACAAACTTACCATTGTCTGCTAAGTAAAAATTGGGAATTCCAGGAACACACAGAGTAGATCTATAAAAGAAAATAGTACTACCAGCGTAGGTACAAATTTCTTCTACCATTTACATTTAAGCAAATCGAGAAACTCCAATCTCGAGCGGTGATAAGGTCTGTCTATAGTGAGCGCCTGTATCTTACCTAGCAGTACTATTTTCGGCGATGACAAAATGAAAACGATGTCAGCTAAGATAAAAATTGGCTAATTCGCTAAAGAGCGCCAGCCGTTTATTGTGCTAAGAAAATACACACATATCCTGACTGCATATCTATCATTAGTGTCTGCTCGACACTGCAAGAAATAAAAACTCAAAATAAACAAAAAAACAACAAAACGTGGCACTAATACAACATGTCCTGAAAATAAAGATTGGAGAATTCGGTACTCCACTGAAATCTGAGAAAATTATGAAACGGCGTGATTTCAAACATTACCCTATATTATACATTGCGTTTCATATTTGAACCGTAGTTCCACATCTAAATATATAAGATCAAAATTTACTCAGTATTAAATATATATCTATATGTACAATGATTCGTGATTCGCACCAATATTCACTTAACTGCGTTGAAGTGATTTAATTACATATAATATAAACGAGTCTTTACAACTTAAACTTCCGTAACAAACACCGTAACTCTATCGGTTGAAAGTATAAATACTAGTCTGAATCAAGAGAACATAGGTGACAAACATTTAAGTTCAGCACTGCTCTAATTTTGTCTTCTCCCATTTGATCATTAAATCTCGAAAAATTCCTGAAATTCTTTGCTCGGCTTACATTTTCTTCGATAAACGTGAATATTCGAAGTGCATGGCATTTGACCTTCATTCCTCACTCCTATTCCAAAATTATACAACAATCACATTATTTCTTAAACACCCTGTACAGAACTTGCCTCAAATACAATTAAACAATGTCACATTCGCTGTGATCAAAACTAGGAAACGTGACTCCTCAGTCTCCTTTCGTGAAAATACGTAACTCCTTTACGTCTACGATTCCTTTCTTGCACGGTATTCCAAATCTAAACTCCCATTTCAGTGCATTTTCTCAATCAATGCAAAGAAAATTAGTGACTTTATTAAATATCCACGATCATTGTGAATATTGTTCAAGAAACAAACTTTAACAATCTCCTCTATCCTTATACAAAATTTCATCGTGCCTATAACTTCAATTCTGTAATTACTTTCTGTACAGTTACTTTTATATCACCCTGTGATTTAACTTTCTTAACTCCTTTTCACGTATTTAAATTCAGTTATAACATTATTGCACCTTTCAAAGAATTGTCAGCAAGAATTCATATTTAACAAATGATATAAGTGTGTCCTCCTTGTTTGTGAATATACTTAAGTCTTAACTATCTTCGTGGAATATTTGTTTAACAAATTTATCTAGGCTTTTTAATGCTCTAAATGTTTTATTGGACATATATATATAAAGGTTCTTGAAATCCCTTTGTTACTAGGAAATATGATTTATTACGTTACAGCATAGTTCTACATATCTATCTGTTTCATTACCGTGAATTTGGTATTCATTGATTTAATTATCTATCAAGTATTTGGACTATCTTTTATCAGATTTTGTGTCGTGTAACAATCCATTTTTGTTCACAGTTGGTTTAAAATAAATTTCTGACACTCGAATCAACATCTTGAGTTGTCGAAATATTTGACACTTCGTGACATAGCTTTTTGAATATGCGGTACTTAAATTGTTCAATATACGTTCCATCGCTGTGCATAAAACAGATTTATTTAATTTAACGCAAGTATCTATAATTCTAAACGATTTTATATTGAAATGATTTAACGTTAACAACAGCAATACGCAAATAAAATTTCGTCCAAATGACGGAAATTTTCAATGAAGGTGACTCCTAAGAAAATACTGAAATACTGGGATAAAATCTACACAATTTTAAATACTATGACAAAATTATACGATTGGTCAATTAGGATAAACACAGAACATGACAACAATTCTACTAAATATAAATCAATCTCTTCTCTACCTTGACGGTCTCTGATGTAACATGTCTCGTCTGGCCAGCCAAATGTGTGTGTGAACACAACGCCCACAGCTGTGCGAACCGGTTGTGACGGGGCCTGCTGGATAGCTCTCACAGTGGGACAAGGTCGGTGACATAACTGGGTTAGCGACCTCTCCGTGTAACAGCAAGTCTCTTCCTCACTCCTTCACTCGTCTCCCGCAGGTTGTCCGGATATTCTGACGATACCCCTTCACTGCGCCGACATCGCTTCTCAAGGTTGAAATTCGATTGTTCTATAAGAGTCTTTGAGAGTATACTGGATGTATATGAACTCGTGTTAAGAAGTATAGATTTGTTCTGCATTTCTGCGCATCGCGTAGATGCTCAGCTGCGCCGTCCATGTTGTGGAATTCTGGATTCAACTCTTCATTTCTGTAGTTTCTACTTCCCTATAATGTGCATCTTAGCACGTAGTCATACTCATTTTAATGATTACACCTATATAACTTCCCCGTTGCCAATTCATAAACTGCATTCTGCATAGTTCCCAAGTATGAGCTGAATTGCAGGAATAATGAAGCTCTTTTCCTGAAGTGAATCGTTTGCATCTATCTGCGTGAGATGTATAATAGCTTCGTATTGTAATACCGAAGTAACAAGCTGTGTTTCAAAATCACTGGTCTATATGCTGTGCTGGTCTTAGTAGGAATGACCCTTGCTCCGCAAGTCACAGCCTTCTGACTTCACACTCCTCCTCTCCACTTTCGTGATGCGTGGCACTGTTCTAGAAACTACTTGTTTCTACACTCGCGGTCTTGTCTTGTCTCGATATGAATTTGGAATGTATTCCTCGTCCTTCCCCTCCGAGTACGGCAAGTTCCTCGCTCTTCCTCCCCTCTCGCGGTGTGACGTAGCTCCATAGAATCCCCTTCACTCAGTGTGTCATCAACCTTGATCACTTATCCCCCTGTATGACGTTTCTCTTACTTCTCGTGGTGTGACGCATTCTTACAGTGTAGGCCTCCCTACATTCAGATAATAAATACACAACCATATTTAAATAGTTCCTTCTTGCCTTCCGTAATTGTTTAATTATTAATGATGCATAGTATTACACTCTATTTCAACTTAGGTTTTCCATGTCTCACAAATTTTTGAGGAATAAAAGATTTTAATTCGTTCTTTTATTTTTCCTGGGTCCCGGTTCATATCCCGTCTGGATATTTAGTATTGGCCTTAAATAAATTCGGGCGCAGTACCTATGAATGGTTATTTTAATAATGTCATGCTAATGAACCTTAAATTTGTAGTTATTGATTAGGTAATTATTGATTTTTAATTTATTTGTTTGCAGATAACCGGTATACCTTACATGTCTGAGATTCAAGAAACCAGTTTACTTTTGAGCCCACTAGAAGGTAACAGCAACAAGCCACTGCAATTGAAGGTGGGATTATTTTTTTAAACTAACTTGTTTCATTTTTTGTTTCATATTTTATTTTATGAAATGCATGTATTAACCTGAATTTAGGTATTTATAACGGTTTATTTTATTTATTTTTAGAAACTTGGAAAGAAAACCTTACCGCCGTAGCAGTCGCTGAAAACCCGAGACGCAGTAAAGTGCAACCATTGTTTCCAGGCAGTGAACTATTTAAAACTCAGGTAAGCCCAACATAAAATGCTATTCCATTTTACCACTACTGAAAACTCGTAGACAAAAAGTTCATTACCGGTACATGACTAGGACGATGATTGCTTTCTTGATTAATGACTATGTATTGGCAACCGGTACAAGACCATATTGGTTGTTTACCGGGAAAGTACAAGGCCATATTGGATTTTGTAAAGAAATAAAAATTTTAATTTAACTGACATGTCGTTCCCTATAATAATAATAATAATAATAATAATAATAATAATAATAATAATAATAATAATAATAATAATAATGTAATATTACTAATAATATTAATATCGTATGTCCTCGGGGGCCGGGTGTAAGCTTTGTTATTTGGCACACAGAGGGTAGCTTGCATGTTGAATTTAGTTGATTTCTTGACTATGAAAGTCAAGGAGGTTAGATGTTAGATATCTAATCTCCTTAAACTCTATAGCGTTTTCTAGTAGAAAAATGAGGAACTTTGTACCCTATGAACTCAATGAATATTCACAGGTTTGAACATGATAATCTGAACAAAATGACATGACATTATTATTTTTTGTTTATGTATTGGTTAAAGGGGAATGTAAATGACTGCAGCTCTATAAAAAAAATAAGTAAATGGGTTACTGTTAGTGCCGACATACAGTTTATTATAATTTTTATGGTGTTTTGATATATTAATGCCAATTAACGTTAAAGTTTTATTTACAAGTATTGATTGATTGATTGATTGAGTGATTGGTTATTTTGTTTGCTTTTAGGTGTCGTCATGCGCCAATAACGTAATGAACAGACAGTGAACAAGCATACATTGTGCTTTAAAGTACTCTGTGCAACGTTAATAACTTACAATAAGAAAAAGTTTTATTATAACACATGGCGTTAGTACCAAATACAACAAGTGATCAAGTTGGTTTTCCACGTGGGTTAAATTTAAAATCAGAACATGACCGTTGGTCAACATTTGAATCCTGGCCTGTAGGCTTTTTGTCGACACATGAACTTGCAAAAGCCGGTTTCTTTTACTTGAACCGAGAAGATGTGGTGCGCTGTGTGTTTTGTCGTATTGAACTTTCACACTGGGAAGAAGGGGATGATCCCTTTAGAGACTATTTGCGATGGTCTATTTGTTGTCCTTACATGCTTGGAAAACAAGTGGGTAACATACCCGTGTATTCATTTTACCGAACCACAAGACCATTTGCCGCTACATACGTTGCTGAATCACAAATAAATAATAATAATAATAATAATAATAATAATAATAATAATAATAATAATAATAATAATAATAATAATGACGATGTATTACAAGCCAACAACGGTAGTGTAGATATATGTGGTCCATATGCCATAGACAGTGTTGAATTGGCATGTGCTTTTGAAAAATTGGGAGTTTGCAAGACTAAAGCACAAGCACACCCAGAGTACAGCTCTGTTAAAAAACGTTTAGAATCTTATAAAAATGTTTGGCCATTAATATTAAAACACCTTACCAAACAGCTAAGTGAAGCTGGATATTTTTATACTGGTGAAGGGGATAAAACAATATGTTTTTATTGTGGATTTGCTTTAAAGGATTGGCAAATGACTGATGACCCTTTTGTGCAACACGCTCGTTTGTTACCTAACTGTAAATACATGGTGTTGCTTAAAGGTCAGGAATTTGTGAACACTATTCGTAAAGAAAACGTGATTGCAGCACAAGATATAAAAGTGCCTTTAGAGTTAGAACATGCGGAGCAAATACATGAGGCTGAGAAAAAGACTTGTCTCACGAACAGATACAAAAGTGTGACCGACAATTATGTAAAATTTGTTATCAAGATGAACTAGGTGTTGTACTTTTGCCTTGTGGACACATGATAGCCTGTGTCAAGTGTGCATTAGAACTCAACACTTGTGCTATATGCAGAAAAGCAGTATCTGTTACAGTTAGGGCATTTCTTGCATAAATAGTAAAATTTATCAGCCATGCATAGTGTAAAATCCCTAATTGCACAATATTATTAAAGCTGTTTTAGAGTGTAATAGATATGATTTTCTTTTGTTTATAGACTACTACAATGAATGTTTTTAATGCTGTGGGTCAAGCATGTGGCTTAGAGACAAAGAAGCTCCACGAATTGCCAACGCATATTCCATTCCGCATTATCAAGATTCGGAAATTGAAAACAGCATATGGTGATCGTGTACTTTGTGTATGTGAAAACTTTGAGACATTTCTGCCTATACGGTTTAATGATATGTCGGAGAGTGTTTTTGATGAAGTCAATAATGCTGTGCAACCTGTACACTTAATTTATGAAGGTTTTAAAAACAATAGGTGCATGGTTCGTTTTAATTAAATACAAAACAAATGTGAATGAATAATGGAAAAATATAAGTGATGACAATAGACTGAAAGAAAAACATATGTGTATAGAACAATAATGTTTTAGTTTTTAGTATTGCCTTTAAAAATATTATGATGAAACCAAAAAAAATGTAAATAAAGTTTGTAAATAAATGTAAATAATGGTTCAATGCTGTTTTATTTTTTACAAAGTTAGAATATTTAACATTGCAGAGTATACATGATTATGACAATAAATGCATACTTAATACAAGTCTTTGCCTTTACGATAGTGTGATATAGTTTTAAAAACAAAACTTGTTGTAGATCTTTTTTCCAGCGCGAACAATAGGTATAACAACGTCATTATCACTCTCATAATGATAAGCAACATTATGACTATCATTATAATGACCATTATTATCCTCAACATAACTAAAACCAGTCAAATTTTCCTGTTCCTGTTCCTGTTCCTCTTCCTCTACAGTGTCCTCGTATAGAGTCTGAGTGGCTTTTGATAATGTTAAGGGTTTTTTGAACATTGAACTATTTTGAGCAGCAATATTATTTTCTTGTACTCGCTTTTTAACATTTTCATGATATTCTGTTGACAGCAACAGTGTTTCATGCAGTACACTACATTGATGATCACTGACACTTAAAACCTCACTATTTTTACTTTTTAGCACACTGCGACATTGTTTTGAACGTTGTTTTGAACAACGCCAAATAACAGTTCCACTTTCATTGGTTCGTTTCACAATATATGAATATCCTTTATAGAATGCATGAGGCTTACCATACCTAGTCACAGATACTTCCATATCAACTGTCAAGCATAGACTAAGCTCTAGTAAAGACAACTTGGTAATAAGATCAATAGTTTAATGAGCGAGCATATATGGGTGCAAATGTGGGAGCAAAAAAGTGGGAGCAAAAAGTGGGAGCAAAAAGTGGGAGCAAAAATTGAGAGCAAAAACTGGGAGCAAAAAAGTAGGAGCTAGTATGGGAGCAAATGTGAAAGCGAAAGTGGGAGCAAGTATGGGAGCATATGTGAAAGCAAAAGTGGGAGTAAAAAGTGAGAGAAAAAAAGTGGGAGCAAAAAGTGTAAGCAAAAGTAGGAGCAAATATGGGAGCAAAAAAGTAGGAGCAAGTATGGGAGCAAATGTGAAAGCAAAAGTGGGAGCAAAAAGTGAGAGAAAAAAAGTGGGAGCAAAACGTGTAAGGAAAAGTGGGAGCAAATATGAGAGCAAAAAAAAAAAAACAAACAAAAGAAAACAAAACACGTGAGAGCAAATATGGGAGCAAAAAGTGGGAGCAAAAAGTGTAAGCAAAAGTGGGAGCAAACAAGTGTGAGCAAATATGGGAGCACGTATGGGAGCAAATGTGAAAGCAAAAGTGGGAGCAAAATGTGAGAGCAAAAAGAGCGAGCAAAAGTGAGTGCACAAAGTGGGAGCAAAATGTGTGAGTAGAAAGTGGGGGCAAATGTGTCGTTTTACTAAAACAATCTCCCCTAACCTAACCTAACCTAACTTCACCTAATCTAACTTCACCTAACGTAACCTTCCAACTCTCAGATAAAAAAATTAAATTCTGGCCATAGTCGAGTTGGAACCAAAAGCTCTGTGATAACATCCAAGTATACTAGCCACTACACCGCGATATGGGCAAATTATCATGCAACACAACACAAAAATAAAAGTTTCCTGTAGTGTAACTCATTGGCTGACAACCATAGTTGAGAATTCAAACCCAAGACCTCAGGACTTTTGTTTTGAACATTATCAGAAATATTATTCCATTTACATTTTGCTGTTGCTTATAGTTATAAGAGTTGGCATTAATATGGGCGCAAAAGTGAAAGCAAAAAGTGGGTGCAAGCATGGCTGGTTGTTGAGACTTTCATATCAACTAATACCCTAAAATTAAATTTTAGTAAAGTGACTTGGCTAATAATAATAATAATAATAATAATAATAATAATAATAATAATAATAATAATAATAGCAGTTTAAAAAAAATCAGGGGGATTGATATTTTTCAGGATCTATTTCCAAAGTACTGTCAAGAATAATAATTACATGAACAGATTCCAAGGACTCTAGAGTGCTTTTAAGGTTAATGATTGGCTAGGAGTGAGATAGAGCCAGCTAACCTAAGTTAACCTCAGCTCACTAAACCTAACCTTGTCACATGACATGTTCTACAAGTATAGACTTGCTTTGAGACTGGCTATGACGTCACAGATGAATGGCGGTGGGAGGCTGGACATGACTTTTTATTACACAAAAACATTTTCCTTTTTGCCAGCCTCCCACCGCCATTCATCTGTGACGTCATAGCCAGTCTCAAAGCAAGTCTATACTTGTAGAACATGTCATGTGACAAGGTTAGGTTTAGTGAGCTGAGGTTAACTTAGGTTAGCTATCTCTATCTCACTCCTAGCCAATCATTAACCTTAAAAGCCCTCTAGAGTTCTTGGAATCTGTTCATGTAATTATTATTCTTGACAGTACTTTGGAAATTACACCCTGAAAAATATCAATCCCCTTGAATTTTTTAAAACTGTTATTATTATTATTATTATTAGCCAAGTGTTCGCTTTGCGAATGTTTTTTGTTGGCTATGTTTCCCTTACGGTGTGAAACACACGTTCAATTTTTCTGCCCCATTATTTTAATTTCGTGAATTGCAGTCTGAACGCGGTGTTCTGATTTGTTTAATATTGGTGTTTCAATTTAATTGCTTTTCTGTAATATTCATGTCTACTCACCTGTTTTCTGTAGTGTCTTTCTAGACGTACTATACCGTCACATTTTCTCACGAGCACTGAGCTCTCTCCAGCGGTGACGCTCGCATTGTGCATGGGGCTGTGCTGTGATTGGCTGCTCTCTCGCCACACCTTCATGCTAGAAGGTTCCGCGCGCTGACGTCACTACCGCTATATAGCCTGAGGTCTCCCGGCCTACAGTGCCTACTCTTGTCCACTCTTCTCAACTGATCACATCTGCTCACCAACATCCCTGCTGGGGTTACTGCCCTCTCGGGGTACCTCTGGCTGCCGGAGTCTCTTCTCCGCCGGCATAATCTCTCTGCTGGACTTGGCGGCCTGGCCGGGCAGTCTAAATTCATCAGCCTGCACTTCAACCAAAAATCTTCAACATGGATCTACTCTGCAAATCGTAATTCTGAGAACATCATTTCACCAGCCGCAGGAGGTATTACCAAGAGCCTCTCTATGCTGGTCGCTATCTTTGGGAGAACCTATCATCATCTACTCTAGTTCCGAACCCGGAACCCTGGAACATGCCAGACTGACCTCGCACCGCCAGAGCGGGCGCACTAAATTGCCGCCAGCTACTGAGGACCTCCGACTGCCGGCCTGATACTTCTTGTATCGTACCTTAGAAGAGGTGGTACCCCTTCACTTCTTTTATTCTGCCCGGATTCTTTCCGTCAGAAGAGTATTTCATTTTAATCCACTTTGGAATGAATTTAAATTATTATGCTTCTTTTTTAGTAATTTTATATTTAATACTTTAAAGTTAGTCACTGCTCTATTTACGTTTCCTGGAGAAACAAGTACCTTTTAATTGTTATTAATTTTTATTGTCAGTTTTTTAAAGTAATTTCTTTGAAGCTATCATTCCTGGCGACATATTCGCTTCATATTAAATAAATATCATTTAAATCTAAATCTTAACTTTTTGGTCTTTTCCCGCTCTGTCCTTCATTATCACCTTTTGTGCCCGAAACTTCATTCTGTCTAAATCCCTTAGGATGTACCACATCCACTTGGTACACCCCTTTCCATGGTACCTCAACCCCGGATCGAACCCAGAACCTTCATTCTGAGACCACAAATTCAATTCAAAAAACTGGTGCAATCTAATATTTGTTCTATACATTTCAGTACATCGTGGCTAGCGCGGGAGATCTGCGGGAAGGCGGAAACAATCCCAGCATATTTGTACAACTGGTTTCTTTCCGGAGAGCAGGTCTGTCTGGTGCCACAAGCAGCTTTGGTGAGTGAGTTGTTCCAACTTTTCCAGCCATGCCACCAATAATTGATGATAAACTGTTAAACTCTCGGGCGGCCTACAAAGGTCAACTCACCCGTTTTCAAAAATATTTAGCTACTCTACCGAAAGAGGAACAAAACCTTGACATTATATCCCAGCGTTTAAAAGCTTTTGAACAGGCGTACGAGAAATATGATCTCGTGCAACTTGAAATTGAAATCAAAAGTCCAGAACATCAATCAGATAGGGAAGAAGTAGAGAGTAATTACTTTGATACACATGCTCAGGCTGTGGCATTAGTTAGAACTTTGACCCTGGCGTTGAAGGTAGAAGAAACTCAAGGAAGAATTAGCGACCATGGGAACGGTATCAAACCATTGCTACCTAAAATTGAAATTCCGCACTTTTCAGGAAAGGAAGAGATGTGGCAATCATTCTTTGAATTGTTCAGTTCATTAGTACATAGTAATGCCACACTTCCGGAAATTCAGAAATTTCATTACTTAAAATCCATTTTGCAGGGGCCACCCCTTCAACTTATAAGAGAACTTCCCTTAACAGGAGAAAACTATAACATTGCTATCGAGCTTCTTAAAGGCCGTTATGGCAATGAAAAATTATGTTTACAAAGGCATATTCAAGCCTTATTTAACCTGCCCACCTTGCGAGCTGAAAGCTTGTCAACACTGCGAGCCTTGAGTGACGCGGTCCAACTACATGTCAGAGCATTGGCACGGTTGAACCAACCGGTCGAGCATTGGGATCTATTCTTGATTCACTTGGTTACTTCTAAATTTGATTCATCAACCTTAAAGGCATGGGAGAGGGAACTAACAAATGACACGTCATATACCTATGATTCATTGCTTACGTTTATGAATAATAGATGTCAGGTTTTGTCAGCTGTAGCCTGTCATATGTCAGGAAGTGCAGATAACAAATCTAATGTTGTGAAACCAGTCGGTGCAAAAATAAACAAATCTGCTGTCTTTACTGTTCAGCATAACTCAATGGATTGTATTCTCTGTAAAGCACCTCACAGGTTATATTCCTGCGTTGCCTTTAAAGCCCTTTCTACCGATGAAAGACGCAAATTAATAGCTCAAAAAAGATATTGCTACAACTGTTTGTCAACTAGGCATATGGTGCCTGATTGCTTATCTAAAAACACTTGCTCCCATTGCAAGGCTCAACATCATACCTTGCTTCATAGGTTTGAAAAGCCACGTCAGGCTCCTTCCCCTGGATGTTCAAAAGATGCATCCCCAGGAGCTAATGCGCAATCTTATACTCAGAGCTCTAGCTCAATTCGTAGTTCCCAGGTGCTACTATCAACCGTGTTAATAAAAGTTCAAGACTCTTCTGGTAGATGGCTTGAAGCACGTGCCCTATTGGATAATGCCGCCACCCATGACTTCATAAGTGAGCGTCTCATTAAGAAACTTGGTCTTCCCAAGCAACCTACATTAATTCAGGTTACCGGTATTAACAATAGCAATGTTAAATCTTTGCATTTTGTTCGTGTTCACATCAAAGATGCTGTGAATTGTAACACAACATTGCAGTTGAATTGCCTTGCCATTGATACTATTGGCAGTAACACCCCTAGTAATTCTTTTGAAGTTAGAACGTGGCAATTTCCTTATAACATTCAGTTGGCGGATCCAACATTTAATACGAGCGCTCCGGTAGACATACTTCTCAGTGCCCAAGTATTTTGGCAATGTCTCCTTAGCTCTAAGGTTAAAATATCACCAGGAGTGTTTGTTCATCATACCAAGCTAGGTTGGTTAGTAACGGGTCAAGTCCCTCGTAAGTCATTTCAAAATTTCTCTCAATGTCATTTTGTCAATACAAGTCTCGATTATAACTTAGAAAGATTTTGGAAAATCGAAACTATAGATTCAGTTTCACCTTCCTCGGTTGAAAATGAAATGTGTGAAAAACAGTTTCGCGAAACGACCAAACGCAATTCAGAGGGTAGATTTGTCGTAACAATGCCCCGAGTGGATAATCCACCTCTTTTATTTGAAACACACCCTAGGGCTCTTAGAGCACTCTATGCTGTGGAAAACAAATTTAAACGTGACCCTGTTGTTAAAACTCAATACTCCACGTTTATGGAGGAATATGAGGCACTTGATCACATGGAGGTTGTTACCAAGAAAGATGATGCTTCTTATACCCCATCTGAAGTCATTTACCTCAATCATCATCCAGTTTGGAAAAATGAGATTTTAAAGGAAAACATAAGAGTGGTCTTTAATGGCTCTGCATTGGATGCAAATGGTATTTCTCTGAATGACACATTATTATCAGGCCCTCCTATTCAATCTGACATTTCTTCTGTCTTGATGAATTTTCGCTTGTTCCCTATCGCAGTGATATCTGATATCAAGCAAATGTATAGGCAGATTTTGGTCGATCAACAACAGTGCGACCTTCAGAGAATTCTTTGGCGCGACGAGCCTACTAAACCTGTCAAGATTTTTCGGCTAAAAACCTTAACCTATGGACTAAAGCCCTCTGCTTTTTTAGCCATACGTACGTTGAAATTACTTGCTGAACAGGATGGCCCGTTGTATTCTCCTAAGGCTTCTGAAGTGTTAAAATCATCATTTTACGTTGACGATTTTCTTCATTCATTTGAGTCAGTATTTGAAGCACTACAGGTCTCTAAAGATTTGACAGCTTTGCTTTTGGGAGGCGGATTTTCCTTGTGCAAGTGGAACTCTAATTCGGAAGAATTTCTTTCTAAATTTCCATTAACTTCAGTCTATAACGACTCAGTAGAGCTTCTTCAAGAAAGTAATTCTATCAAAACCCTAGGCATCTATTGGAGTCCTCAAAAGGATTTTTTCTTTTTCAAAATTAATCTCAGTGACATCAAACCGCAAACTAAGCGGCAAATTTTGTCTGAGATTGCAAAGATATTTGATCCTCTCCAATTTTTGGCGCCAATTATTGTCACAGCAAAGCTTTTCATGCAGGACCTTTGGTCCTTGAAAACTGGTTGGGATGAACCAGTTCCTTCAGAGTTGCAAAAAAATTGGATTTCTTATAGAAATAGTTTGGAAGATCTCTCCAATGTCATTATCCCGCGAGTGATTATTCCCTTTCCCTCTTGTGGAGGATATGAACTTCACATCTTTGCCGATAGCTCATTGAAAGCTTATGGGTGTTGTGCATATATTGTTTGCCGCAATTTTGACCAGTCATATTTCTTTTCCAATTTAATTTGTGCTAAGTCAAAGGTAGCCCCTCTTAAATCCTTATCCTTGCCACGACTGGAACTTTGTGCTGCTCTTCTGGCGGTTGAATTATCGGTCAAAATCCGCCAATCTTTGAAAATCCGATTTAGCAAAACTTACTTTTGGAGTGACTCAGCCATCACGTTGGTATGGATTGCCAAACCTTCCTCGCATTGGCAGGTGTTTGTAGCTAATAGAGTGTCCAAAATTCAACAATTGTCTAACTTTGAACAATGGCATCATGTATCTGGCAAGGAGAATCCTGCAGATGTCATTTCTCGGGGATGTTCCCCTCTTATGTTGGCTAACCTGACATTATACTGGCACGGTCCCCCTTGGCTTCTGCAAGAACCTTCCGCTTGGCCAAATTTTCCTCTTCCGGAGTTATCAGACTTGCCGGATGTTGGTAAGATTACTGGATCTTCTCTTCTCGTTTCTGACTCTCCCCTTCTCTTGCAGCGATATTCCTCCTTCCATAAATTGGTGAGGGTTATGGCTTATCTCCTTCGATGGAAATATTTTGTGGTAGAACAACCCCTTTTTCCTAAGCCATATTTAACCCTTTCTGAATTAGGTTTAGCCACTACAAAAATCTTATGGCTTACTCAACAAGAAATTTTCTCTGAAGAATGTCAGGTGTTGTCCCAAGGTCAATCCCTTAAGAAATCGAGTAGGCTTTCATCACTCGCCCCTTTTTTGGACACTGATGGTTTACTAAGAGTTGGAGGACGTTTATCTTTGGCTGATCTTTCCGAGGATAAAAAACACCCAATTATTCTTCCTTCAAAGCATCATGTCACTTCTCTAATCATTCGTCAGTATCATTACCAGCATCTTCATGCTGGAACTCGTACATTACTTTCTGTCATTCGTGAAAGGTATTGGCCCATAAACGGAGTCCATGAAGTTACCTCTGTTATCCGGAAGTGTATTCCATGTTTTAAATCCAACCCTAAAATTACCACTCAGCTCATGGGTGATCTTCCCAACTTTAGATCTGCGCCTGCTAGACCTTTTGCCTTTACGGGGGTGGATTATTCCGGGCCTTTTGTTTACAGAAAAAATTCTCCTGAGGCCAAAAAATGTATTTTTGGAAAACTCTATATTTCGCTGTTTGTATGTATGGTCACCGGAGCAGTTCACTTAGAACTAGTTACCAACGCCTCTACTGCTTATTTTTTGGCAGCTTTTGCCAGATTTTCTGCTCGCCGAGGGCTTCCTTCAGAAGTATTTTCCGACAATGCTAAAATTTTTATCGGAGCTTCTGAGCAAATTAAGAGAGCTCTTACTCAAAATGCAGCGCTGGAAAGGATTACTGATTATGCTCACCAGAGAAATTTCAAGTGGCACTTCATCCCCCCTTATGCACCCCATCAAGGTGGACGGTGGGAGTCTTGTGTGAAACTCACCAAGAAGCACCTTAGACGTGTTTGTGGCCACACCCCCCTTTCTCATGAAGAGTTTAATTCTTTAATTATTTTTATTGAGGGCATAATTAATTCTCGTCCTTTATCACCCTTATCTAATGACCCTTCAGATCTTCTACCATTAACGCCGGGCCATTTTCTTATCGGTGGTCCATTGACTGCCTCCCCACCTTTGTTATATTCTAATTATCAATCTTCTTTAGCCATTTCTTGGCGCAAAATTGAAAGTTTGCGCAACAATTTTTGGCGTCGCTGGAGGTTGGAATACCTCGGTTTGCTTCAGCAGCGTGGCAAATGGCTTGTGTCCTGCTCTAACCTTCAGGTGGGGGACTTGGTGCTTTTGAAAGACCCTAGTCCTCCTCTTGTTTGGAATTTGGGTAGGGTTGTTGAGTGCTTTCCTGGCAGAGATGGTAGGGTTCGCGTGGTAAAACTGCAGACTTCTGCTGGTCATTTTCTTAGGCCAATCACCATGATTGCTCCTTTACCACGCGAGGCCTAACTTCTGCGCTTTCTTACTGCAATTTTTTCTCGCCCCTCCCAGCATGTTCGCTTTGCGAATGTTTTTTGTTGGCTATGTTTCCCTTACGGTGTGAAACACACGTTCAATTTTTCTGCCCCATTATTTTAATTTCGTGAATTGCAGTCTGAACGCGGTGTTCTGATTTGTTTAATATTGGTGTTTCAATTTAATTGCTTTTCTGTAATATTCATGTCTACTCACCTGTTTTCTGTAGTGTCTTTCTAGACGTACTATACCGTCACATTTTCTCACGAGCACTGAGCTCTCTCCAGCGGTGACGCTCGCATTGTGCATGGGGCTGTGCTGTGATTGGCTGCTCTCTCGCCACACCTTCATGCTAGAAGGTTCCGCGCGCTGACGTCACTACCGCTATATAGCCTGAGGTCTCCCGGCCTACAGTGCCTACTCTTGTCCACTCTTCTCAACTGATCACATCTGCTCACCAACATCCCTGCTGGGGTTACTGCCCTCTCGGGGTACCTCTGGCTGCCGGAGTCTCTTCTCCGCCGGCATAATCTCTCTGCTGGACTTGGCGGCCTGGCCGGGCAGTCTAAATTCATCAGCCTGCACTTCAACCAAAAATCTTCAACATGGATCTACTCTGCAAATCGTAATTCTGAGAACATCATTTCACCAGCCGCAGGAGGTATTACCAAGAGCCTCTCTATGCTGGTCGCTATCTTTGGGAGAACCTATCATCATCTACTCTAGTTCCGAACCCGGAACCCTGGAACATGCCAGACTGACCTCGCACCGCCAGAGCGGGCGCACTAAATTGCCGCCAGCTACTGAGGACCTCCGACTGCCGGCCTGATACTTCTTGTATCGTACCTTAGAAGAGGTGGTACCCCTTCACTTCTTTTATTCTGCCCGGATTCTTTCCGTCAGAAGAGTATTTCATTTTAATCCACTTTGGAATGAATTTAAATTATTATGCTTCTTTTTTAGTAATTTTATATTTAATACTTTAAAGTTAGTCACTGCTCTATTTACGTTTCCTGGAGAAACAAGTACCTTTTAATTGTTATTAATTTTTATTTTCAGTTTTTTAAAGTAATTTCTTTGAAGCTATCATTCCTGGCGACATATTCGCTTCATATTAAATAAATATCATTTAAATCTAAATCTTAACTTTTTGGTCTTTTCCCGCTCTGTCCTTCATTATCACCTTTTGTGCCCGAAACTTCATTCTGTCTAAATCCCTTAGGATGTACCACATCCACTTGGTACACCCCTTTCCACCAAGTCACTTTACTAAAATTTAATTTATGTGAATTAGTTGATATGAATGTCTCAACAACCAGCCATGCTTGCACCCACTTTTTGCTTTCACTTTTGCTCCCATATTAATGCCAACTCTTATAACTATAAGCAACAGCAAATTGTAAATGGAATAATATTTCTGATAATATTCAAAACAAAATTCCTGAGGTCTTGGGTTTGAATTCCCAACTATGGTTGTCAGCCAATGAGTTACACTACAGGAAACTTTTATTTTTGTGTTGTGTTGCATGATAATTCGCCCATATTGCGGTGCAGTGGCTAGTATACTTGGGTGTTATCCCAGAGGTTTTGGGTTCCAACTCGACTACGGCCAGAAATTAATTTTTGATCTGAGAGTTGGAAGGTTAGGTTAGGTGAAGTTAGATTAGGTCAGGTTAAGTTAGGGGAGATTGTTTTAGTAAAACACCACATTTGCCCCCACTTTTTACTCACACATTTTGCTCCCACTTTGTGCACTCACTTTTGCTCGCTCTTTTTGCTCTCACTTTTTGCTCCCACTTTTGCTTTCACATTTACTCCCACTTTCTGCTCCCATATTTGCTCACACTTGTTTGCTCCCACTTTTGCTTACACTTTTTGCTCCCAATTTTTGCTCCCATATTTGCTCTCACTTATTTTTGCTCTCATATTTGCTCCCACTTTTGCTTACACTTTTTGCTCCCACTTTTTTTCTCTCACTTTTTGCTCCCACATTTGCTTCACATTTGCTCCTATACTTGCTCCTACTTTTTTGCTCTCATATTTGCTCCCACTTTTGCTTACACTTTTTGCTCTCACTTTTTTCTCTCACTTTTTGCTCCCACTTTTGCTTTCACATATGCTCCCATACTTGCTCCCACTTTTTCTTTCACATTTGCTCTCATACTTGCTCCTACTTTTTTTTGATCCAAACTTTTGCTTCCCAATTTTTGCTCCCACTTTTTGCTCCCAATTTTTGCTCCCACTTTTGCTTACACTTTTAGCTCCCACTTTTTACTCCCACTTTTTGCTCCCATATTTGCTCACACTTTTTTTGCTCTCATACTTGCTCCCACTTTTGCTTACACTTTTTGCTCCCACTTTTTTTCTCTCACTTTTTGCTCCCACTTTTGCTTTCACATTTGCTCCCATACTTGCGCCTACTTTTTTGCTCTCATATTTGTTCCCACTTTTGCTTACACTTTTTGCTCCCACTTTTTTCTCTCACTTTTTGCTCCCACTTTTGCTTTCACATATGCTCCCATACTTGCTCCCACTTTTGCTTTCACATTTGCTCCCATACTTGCTCCTACTTTTTTGCTTCCACTTTCTCTCTCAATTTTTGCTCCCACTTTTTGCTCCCACTTTTTGCTCCCAATTTTTGCTCCCACTTTTTGCTCCCACTTTTTTGCTCCCACATTTGCACCCATATATGCTCGCACATTAAACTATTGTTCTTATTACCAAGTTGTCTTTACTAGAGCTTAGTCTATGCTTGACAGTTGATATGGAAGTATCTGTGACTAGGTATGGTAAGCCTCATGCATTCTATAAAGGATATTCATATATTGTGAAACGAACCAATAAAAATGGAACTGTTATTTGGCGTTGTTCAAAACAACGTTCAAAACAATGTCGCAGTGAGCTAGAAAGTAAAAATAGTGAGGTTTTAAGTGTCAGTGATCATCAATGTAGTGTACTGCATGAAACACTGTTGCTGTCAACGGAATATCATGAAAATGTTAAAAAGCGAGTACAAGAAAATAATATTGCTGCTCAAAATAGTTCAATGTTCAAAAAACCCTTAATATTATCAAAAGCCACTCAGACTCTATACGAGGACACTGTAGAGGAAGAGGAACAGGAACAGGAACAGGAAAATTTGACTGGTTTTAGTTATGTTGAGGATAATAATGGTCATTATAATGATAGTCATAATGCTGCTTATCATTATGATAGTGATAATGACGTTTTAAACCAATTGTTCGCCGTGGAAAAAAGATCTACAACAAGTTTTGTTTTTAAAACTATATCACACTATCGTAAAGGCAAAGACTTGTATTAAATATGCATTCATTGTCATAATCATGTATACTCTGCAATGTTAAATATTCTAACTTTGTAAAAAATACAACAGCATTGTTCCATTATTTACATTTATTTACAAACTTTATTTACATTTTTTTTGGTTTCATCATAATGTTTTTAAAAACTAAAACATTATTGTTTTATACACATTTTTTTTCTTTCAGTCTATTGTCATCACTTATATTTTTCCATTATTCATTCACATTTGTTTTTTTATTTAATTAAAACGAACCATGCACCTATTGTTTTTAAAACCTTCATAAATTAAGTGTACAGGTTGCACAGCATTATTGACTTCACCCAAAACACTCTCCGACATATCATTAAACCGTATAGGCAGAAATGTCTCAAAGTTTTCACATACACAAAGTACACGATCGCCATATGCTGTTTTCAATTTCCGAATCTTGATAATGCGGAATGGAATATGCGTTGGCAATTCGCTGAGCTTCTTTGTCTCTAAGCCACACGATTGTCCCACAGCATTCAAAACATTCATTGTAGTAGTCTATAAACAAAAAAAAGCATATCTATTGCACTCTACAACAGCTTTAATAATAATATTGTGCAATTAGGGATTTTGCACTATGCATGGCTAATAAATTATACTAGTTATGCAAGAAATGCACTAACTGTAGCAGATACTACTTTTCTGCATATAGCACAAGTGTTAAGTTCTAATGCACACTTGACACAGGCTATCATGTGTCCACAAGGCAAAAATACAACACCTAGTTCATCTTGATAACAAATTTTACATAATTGTTGGTCACACTTTTGTATCTGTTCGTGAGACAAGTCTTTTTTTTTCAGCCTCATGTATTTGCTCCGCGTGTTCTAACTCTAAAGGCGCTTTTATGTCTCGTGCTGCAATCACGTTTTCTTTAAGAATAGTGTTCACAAATTCCTGACCTTTAAGCAACACCATGTATCTACAGTTAGGTAACCAACGAGCCTGTTCCACAAAAGGGTCATCAGTCATTTGCCAATCCCTTAAAGCAAATCCACAATAAAACATATTCTTTTATCCCCTTCACCAGTATAAAAAATCCAGCTTCACTTAGCTATTTGCTATTGTGTTTTAATATTAATCCTCCCCCATGGTCTGGTACCTTGACGTGGTGGGGAGGCTTGTGTGTTTCAGTGATCCCGAGAGCAATGCCGGCGGGAGCTTCGGCTCCTGGCAGGGTCACCCATGCCGGTAAGGTCGAGGGTGAGAGACCAGACTAAATGACAGACTACACCATGATGGTGGGCAGTAGCGTCATCAGTAGATTATTTCCAGGCGGAGCTGTAATTCAGTGATACGGTTGGAAAACTGCGGGGGCTCGTTTTCAGTCCTTAAGGTGGCAGCCCTACCAGAAAACTAGGAAGCTGTGGGCTAATAACTCGCACTCTCCGAAATTGTTTATTAAAGAAACTGAAAAGAATGAAAACCGGACGGATCTCATGTTGACAACTTTCGGCACGAAAAGGAAGACACGAATAGGTTTCTGGAATGTGAGGACTCTGGGTGAGAGTAGTAGGCTGAGGCAGGTGACCAGAGAAATGATCTCGTATAAACTTGATATACTTGGGCTCAGTGAGATAAGATGGCCAGGTTTTGGTGAGATAAAAACTTATGATGGACTTACCCTCATATACTCTGGGAGGAGCGAGGAGAATGCGGAACGCAGAGATGGAGTTGGTCTTTTGCTTACTGAACATGCAAAGAAAAGCCTTATAAGTTGGCAACCCATTTCCGAGCGAATATTATCAGCACGATTTAAGACTAGCATTCGCAATGTTACGATTATACAATGCTATGCACCCACGGAACCATCAGAAGAAGAACTTAAAGAAGCATTCTACTCCCTTCTACATGAGACAGTAAAGAAAAGCAGTAAGAGAGATGTGATTATAATAATGGGAGACCTTAATACTAAGGTAGGAGAGAACAACGAGGGACTAGAACATGTGATGGGTGTACATGACCTAGGGGATAGGAATGGAAATGAGGAAAAGTTCACAAACTTCTGTGCTAGCCATGACCTTGTTATTGGAGGTACTTTGTTTCCTCATAAGAGGTGTCATAAGATCACGTGGATTTCCCCTGATCATGACACTGATAACCAAATTGACCACATCGCAGTGAGTAGGAGATTCAGAAGATCGCTCACTGATGTCCGGAATAAGAGAGGAGCTGATGCTAGCAGTGATCACCACCTTATGCTGGCTGAGTTCAAGATGAAGATCATGGTGGCAAAGAAGAGGTTTGAAAAACAGAGCAAGAGATTTGATGTGAAGAAGTTGAAGGAGGAGAAGGTCAGAGATGAATTTAAATTGGAGCTAAGAAATCGTTTTCAGGTACTCCAATCTGATAGAGCAGAAACTGATATTGAATCTTCCTGGAGTAATGTAAAGAACATCATCCTTGATACAAGTGAAATAGTCCTGGGAAAGAGCAATCCTCTCAAGAAGGATTGGATGTCAGAACAAACTTGGGAGGCAATAAGTCATAGGAAAATGATTAAGGAGAGGTTGAATATGTGTAAGACTCGACATCAGAAAGCAAAAGTGCAAGCAGAATACACGGTCGTTGACAAAGAAGTCAAAAAGAGTGTGAAAAGAGATAAGAGTAATTGGATCGATGAGATGGCAAAGAAGGCAGAAGATGCTGCATCAAAAGGTGACAGCAAGGAAATGTACCGCATCACAAAAGTCCTGTCCAAGAAAAGTTTCCGAAAGAACCGGCCCATAAAAGACAAACAGGGAAATTTACTCACAACTCAAGAAGAACAACAAGAACGGTGGAGGAAATACTTCACCGAAATTTTTAATGTTGATCGAGGGATTAATGAACATCACGAAGAGAGGAATGATGAACCTGATAATTCTGATCCAAATATTCTTTTGCACAGTCCAACTTGTGCTGAAATCAAAGAAGCCTTGCTACAACTGAAGAATTGAAAAGCCCCCGGTGTCGACAACATTTCGCCAGATGTCCTCAAGATAGACATGGACACCACAGCTAATATCCTGAAGCCATTGATGGAAAAGATCTGGTTTGAAGAGAAGCTGCCTGCGGAATGGAAGAAAGGTGTGATTGTTAAAATCCCAAAGAAGGGTGACTTGACGAATTGTAACAACTGGAGAGGTATTACCTTACTATCCGTACTGTCCCCGTTTACCTGGATAGTAGGCTGTCAGATATCCGCCCCCTCAATCGGATTGCCAATTATCACTCGCACCGGCACAGTTACATCAATGAAAATGGCACTGACAGATACTATCGAGATAAGAGCACAGAAGTTCACAGGAAATCATTGTGGAACACACCAAAATAGAAGGGGGTTCATACATACCGTTACTTACCTCTTAATTATCTCGGGGTTTGAGTTGACAACAGGATCACTAAAGTCTGTTCACACAATAACCTCCACCATGACATTTAAAAATGAACCAAGAACGAAGACGAGAACTTTGAACTGTACAAAAGCTTTATTTCTAATAAAGGGTATGATTTTACTAACACAACAAAATCAACGTGGCTATCAGTAGCCCAAGTCAATCTGACTACGTCCTCCAGTAGGACTTGCAAAAATTATCATACAACATGATATAAAACATATTAGCTCCCAAGAGCTCCAAATAACGTAATATTCATAACACTATTGGATTGGAGAAGGACGTCAGGGTGTGACATATATAGAGCATTTGGTTTCCTTTTAATAAACATGAGAATGGTATTTATAGTCGCAAGGCCGGAGTGCGGACGACCTCACTCTCTGTGAACCAGATGTTGGCCCAGCTGCGAGCTACCCTCCAACCTGTTGCATACTAGTCAAATGCACTCCCTTCTCACGTGCTAAGTTACGTAAGAGTACAGCTTGTTCTCTCAGGCTTTTAAATGTCTACAAGACAACTCACATTATTTACGCAAATCTTTCAAGTACTTTGCTCACATCCTATTGGATCATTATGTTAATTCCTTAAACTTGTTAACTTCAATCCAAATGTTTAATTAGCTCTTAAATGTTTATAACAAAATCACATAAATTATTTATAACAATTAGAAATTGTTTATAATATTTGTCAAAGACAATAAAAATATTATAAGCACGCCTTTAACATCACTCTCGTTCCATATTATTTTCGAAAATATTTACAGCAATTATTTACAATATTAACATTTAAATTGTTTAAATTATTAATTTAAGAAATACATTAACCACATGTTCATTCGGTTGGTAATTTTCATAATCGTGTTTAATATAATCGACCAATGAAGGTTAGTTATACATATTAATGTCACAATCTGGTTTAATAAAGGTTTTAATAATGATTTGTGACGGCAACCTTCATTCAAAATCATATCTCAAATTCTTTCAAAACTCGTGTTAATTATAACAGTAAATCACTTGATTAATTTTCAACGAACTATGACAATCTTACTCCAGCGGAAAATCCTTCGCTAACAAGTTAATGCACAAACTGCATTAAAAATATGCCCAAAATCATCATATATTAATCTATATGGCATTAAACTTTCACATAACTTACAAAACTTCCACAAATAATTCTCTAACATTTATTCCTGTGGGAACTTCCTTCATATTCAAGGGCATTATACCTCAGCGACTTTCAACACGCGCTGCACTAGCGATTATACATTCATAGTTCCACTTAAATTTTTTTATAATCATTACTTGTTTCAAAACTGTTTTTATTTAACCTTCGTGGATTTCATTCATGAACCGAAATGAAGTCAAAACTTGCCAATCACAAACAAATTTAATAGTGAATACGCTTATATACGCCTGTCTGGTCTATCAAATTTAAGATTAACATCTTAAAAGAAATTGCAGTATAAAAATACTATCATCAAATAAAGTGCGACTAAAATGCAAAGTAGTCGAATAGAATCCAATTAGACTGGGGAATGCACACATCGTTATATAAATCTCTAATTGAGAAAAACTCCTAACAAAAGTTCTTGACTTTAATGCATTCAATAATTCATTATTAACGTTACTCTTTCACAAAAGTGTCTATGGTGCAATGTTTATTCATAACTGACGATAAATGTCTGTGTTGCAATCAATACAAATAACGACTAGTATTTCCAAGATCGTCGACAACGTAAGAGATTTTAACGCTCTAAAATCATTTAAATGTTCTTCCTTCTTGATGATGACAGAAAATTGGTCAAAGTAATTAAACTGGGGTTGAATTACTTTAATAAAGTGACACGCTGTCTGAATTTAAATCTGCCATAAAAATCATTAACTTACAGTCAAATCGTGACTACAAAAATATTAATTACTGAAAAATCTAAATATCAGTCTCAACTGATTCAAAATCATTAACTATGCCCATGACATAACAATGTCTTAATAAATCGTCGAAAAATGCAAAACTCATCAAGGGGTACTGAGAATAAGAATCTCAACAAGAAAATAGGGCAAAAAACATGAGGATAAAAATATGGGAAAAATGGTTGCTCAAACATCATTAGTAAACTCAAATACAATAAACGTTCACGACTACCTTATCTGCCGATTGACGTTCCAGGGGAAAATTCCCCAAAGAAGACTGCTGATGGATCCATTTCACCACGTTAAAGCTGAGCTCCATCCTCGAAATAGGAAACAGCACCCTCGGAGAATCGAACTGCTTCCTTCTCCGTGAATCGCTCTGCTCCTCGAAGACGAATAGACATCCTTCCGGCAATAATCTTCTTTGTGAGTCGGGACACCCCTGACCTCTCTTGAAAAATTCCCTGAAGTTCCAGTAGACAATCGCCATGAAGTTTTGTAGAAATTTCCGAAGAAATTATTCATATTCAGAGTATGAAATTGTTTTTATGGCTGTTCGATGGTATTCAGCCTTTAATCACGAAACATGGGTGTAGATGGTATTCACCGCATGTTCGCTTGTGTGGAATAGCAATTAGCGAAGTTCCATGTCGCTATCTTACTCCGTTGAAGTATGTCCCAATTGCAATAAGCCCTTTAGCCCTCCATCTGCTCTTCGGTTGTAGTGTCAGAAGAACAAACTGCCGTATTCAATTGCTCCATTATACTGTATCGTTCTGTAACCAAGCAATCTGAAGTCTTTCTATTCCACTCGCAGCGTCAGCCGTTGCGTTGATTCTGGCTATACAAAAGTGCTTCTCTTGTGGCGAGATAATCACTTTTGTCAGTCGTATAAAACTGCTAATATCTTTTAAACTAATCGGTCGAAATTGTTCAGCTTTTCTCTATTACTGCATGTAGCACTGCACAATACAATTAGCTTATCGGAGACCGCTAACTGTTCAAAGCTAAACTTGTAGAAGCTTTCTAAGGTCTGTTTCAACTTCACCTAGTTTGACTTGGATCTCGTTAATATAGTGGCCTCGCCACGCGTTATAAAGACGATTCTTTTCACTGCTGTTCACTTCGACGTCTCACTATAATGAATGTATAAGAAAAGAACTTTCACAATTATACTTCGATGATCTGAGAATGAGATCTCAGAATGATCAGAGAACGAAAGAGACTCCTCTCTTCTGCGCAAGCCCTTTTATTAACTTCACGAGGGGCGTTTCCATCCCTTCCAAAGCGTGATACTGCGTCATCGCTAGAAGTTCCAACTTCGTTAATACATGACGGATTTTCAAAATTCAAAAACTGAAAATAAATTTCACCAAAATTCCAAATCAATGCCTTTACTGCAAATGGATTTCCACAATTCTGCATTCCAAAAGTAATAAAAATACCACAGTTTCAGCAATCTCCGTCTTCCTTTAAACTATCGTTCATTGGTTCATGCCTCTCCTCCAATAGCATAGTTTCTTCCTCAGCAGAATTCCTCGTTTCCTGCGACTGCGTCGTAAATCTTGGAACATTCTCGACTAACTGCTGACGTCACTGAGAATCTCAGCTCAAGTAGCTTGCTGGCATAACATTTACGTCATCCGTGCTTACGTCATGACTACCCACGTCATAACAATGACAGCCATAACTTTCATTATAATTTCAAATATAGCCACCGTGGTCTCTATATAATTCAATTACGGGAGCATTCTCCTCTCACCACGTTTTAAAAACAGTTGCAAATTGTTTTTAAACTCACTGTTACAAGTATCTCAACTCTCTTGAACACGAAATTGAATTATTACTGGCTTACTCTAGTATGATATTTTCTCTATGTTCCTTAATCATTAATTTCTTCTACTCTGGGTTGTCAGTTTGTTGGACTTGGTCCATGTATACCGTATTGATTTCTTTAAACTCCTGCCTTTGACCTTTCTGGACTACGTTAGGCATTGGACTTGTGTAGTCTAATCTTCTCAGTAATTCATCCATGCTGGATAAATCCCTGATGTTGGACGAAATTATAAGTCTCCTCACCTCAACTGGCAGCATACGAGAAATCGCATCTATTAGTTGCTCCGTGGACAATGGGGGTTGCAAAAATCTCAAGCGGGACAACTGACTCGTAAAGAAATCAGCGTACCTCGTTGGAAGAGTACCTGAGTATTTTCTTGAATACACCTCCGCTCTTAACGAATTCTGCGCTTCTATAGACCAAAATCGCTTGATTAATGCCTCTGCAAACTCGTCAAAGTTACTGAATGTGTATCTAAATGCGCGAAACCATTCAAGGGGTCCTCCAATCAGATATCTCTCTACTATCTTCATCTCTCTCTCTCTGGGAATGTGAGCTTCGATGAAATAATCTTTGAGATTCCTTACCTACTCTATAGGTGTCAAACTATCAGTGTTACTGAATTTTTGTGGTTTGTCTTCGAAATTCCTGATGACCGTCACGTTCCTCGGATATGAATCCGGATAGTTTCTCCCACTATCTCGGTAGTTCCACTCAGGTTCCATGTTCCTCTCGTCATCCTCCTCTCTGAATCTGGATACACGTTCTTCAGGAGTCATGTCTCTTTCTTCTGGCTCTAGGTTATGTCTTCTAGCATAATTCCTATTCAATTCACAAGCTAAGCCTTCTGTATCCTTGTCAGTGATTTCTGTTAAGACTTTCTTGATTATCTCTTCTTTGTAGTCCTGCATTAAACTAGCCTCTCCTAACTTCAAATTTTTCAGTTTACTCGTCGTTTCATTTACATCCGAGACAACTTTATGAATTTGATCCTCTAATGTAGATTTTAAAGTTTGCATATCCTGATCTAGTTGTGTTCTATCGTCAACTTGTTTTTCGGATAGCGAATTTATCCTGACGCTTAAATCTTTCCTAATCTGTATTACTTCATTGTTAATTTCTATCTGCGTACTGGCAAGTTTTCTTTCAATCCTATCCTGAATTTGGGTTACATGTTCCCCACTTGACTTATTCCACTCGTCTTTCCATACCGCTACGTTTGCTGTTAACATTTCGGCTATGTCTACTTCGATATCCTCTTTTAATACTCTATTGTGGTCTAATACCTGGGTTCTCATGACCTCTACATCATACTTCAACTCTGCTAAAGACGTTGTTGTTCTAACTGATTCATCAACTAGTCTAGTCGCTAATGCAGTTATATTACGCGTACAAAGAGTTTTTGAGTTTTCGATTTCTTCCCTGACTTTATTTACATCAGTTTGGACTTTAGTCATATCTATGAAAACTGTGTTGACCTCTACCTGAATCTTAGTTATGTCACTTTGCACCTCAGTTATATCCGCACGAATGTTATTAATGTCTACCTGAACATTGGATACATCAGTTCTAGCTTTTTGAATTTCTTTTTGGACTTCCTCGACCTTGTCTTGGACAGTCGCTACATCGTTTTTGACAACAACTACTTCGGCTCTAGCACAAGAAATATCCCCTCGGACATTAGCTACATCTAGATTTAACATTGTAAGGTCTCTCTGTACCTTAGACACATCAAATTTAACATCATCAACACTTTTATGCACAATAGACACATCTTTATGGACATTAGACACGTCTGTACGCATGTCCGTTACAGTATTCTCAATTCCTAGGGTATTAATCTGTAAACGCGACATATTATCCTCCAAATTAGCAGCACTAGTTTGAATACCCTTCAAACTTTCATCCATGCTAGCTTTCAAATTACTAGCATTCTCCTCCATTCGACTAGTATTCCTAGCTTCCATCTCCTTCATACTACTATTCAAATTACTAGCATTCTCCTCCATTCGACTATTATTCTCCTTCATGCTTTCATTCAGCATCTGCTTCATACTACTGTTCATGCTAGCTTTCAAGTTAGCAGACATCTCCTCTAGCATCAACCTCAAACTTTCATCTGCCATTACAATATTATTCAAAAATGGATTGCTGTAGGGACATACATCAAAAGAGCAAAATAACAACATTTGAGCAACACTTTTCACCATATATAATTTTGATCAATTTTCTGTCTTAAATCTAACTTATAACTACCTTATAATTAACTTTCGAAGATACTTCATGTTGAAACAAACTCAAGCACATGTTCAAATTTCCCTGGCTCATTTTAAAATATCCTAACACAAATAATTTACATTTACAATCCAAATAATTAATTTTATCTTTAATATGACTGAAATGTCATAAGCCGGTCAAATAAAATAAGATTCCAGATTATAGGCGATTTTTCTAAGTTTCCAGCCTATTTAACCTTTCTCAAGTTGTATAAGATCTGATCTTTTCTGAGTGTAATTTTCCTAACACAATACAACATTTAATTCCTATATAATCACACTCTTAAATACTACAATTGGCCTAGACATCTAACAAAGAATCAACCTCTTTATTTGAGTCTAATCGAACCCTACGTTTTAGGTTTGCCACTCTTTCTGGCGTTCAACCTGGTAATCCAGTTATGTTGAATCGAGCCCCAACGTTTTAGGTGCGCCAATCTTTCTGTTGACTCAGCCCCACGTTGGGCGCCAATCTTTCTATCCCCGTTTACCTGGATAGTAGGCTGTCAGATATCCGCCCCCTCAATCGGATTGCCAATTATCACTCGCACCGGCACAGTTACATCAATGAAAATGGCACTGACAGATACTATCGAGATAAGAGCACAGAAGTTCACAGGAAATCATTGTGGAACACACCAAAATAGACGGGGGTTCATACATACCGTTACTTACCTCTTAATTATCTCGGGGTTTGAGTTGACAACAGGATCACTAAAGTCTGTTCACACAATAACCTCCACCATGACATTTAAAAATGAACCAAGAACGAAGACGAGAACTTTGAACTGTACAAAAGCTTTATTTCTAATAAAGGGTATGATTTTTCTAACACAACAAAATCAACGTGGCTATCAGTAGCCCAAGTCAATCTGACTACGTCCTCCAGTAGGACTTGCAAAAATTATCATACAACATGATATAAAACATATTAGCTCCCAAGAGCTCCAAATAACGTAATATTCATAACACTATTGGATTGGAGAAGGACGTCAGGGTGTGACATATATAGAGCATTTGGTTTCCTTTTAATAAACATGAGAATGGTATTTATAGTCGCAAGGCCGGAGTGCGGACGACCTCACTCTCTGTGAACCAGATGTTGGCCCAGCTGCGAGCTACCCTCCAACCTGTTGCATACTAGTCAAATGCACTCCCTTCTCACGTGCTAAGTTACGTAAGAGTACAGCTTGTTCTCTCAGGCTTTTAAATGTCTACAAGACAACTCACATTATTTACGCAAATCTTTCAAGTACTTTGCTCACATCCTATTGGATCATTATGTTAATTCCTTAAACTTGTTAACTTCAATCCAAATGTTTAATTAGCTCTTAAATGTTTATAACAAAATCACATAAATTATTTATAACAATTAGAAATTGTTTATAATATTTGTCAAAGACAATAAAAATATTATAAGCACGCCTTTAACATCACTCTCGTTCCATATTATTTTCGAAAATATTTACAGCAATTATTTACAATATTAACATTTAAATTGTTTAAATTATTAATTTAAGAAATACATTAACCACATGTTCATTCGGTTGGTAATTTTCATAATCGTGTTTAATATAATCGACCAATGAAGGTTAGTTATACATATTAATGTCACAATCTGGTTTAATAAAGGTTTTAATAATGATTTGTGACGGCAACCTTCATTCAAAATCATATCTCAAATTCTTTCAAAACTCGTGTTAATTATAACAGTAAATCACTTGATTAATTTTCAACGAACTATGACAATCTTACTCCAGCGGAAAATCCTTCGCTAACAAGTTAATGCACAAACTGCATTAAAAATATGCCCAAAATCATCATATATTAATCTATATGGCATTAAACTTTCACATAACTTACAAAACTTCCACAAATAATTCTCTAACATTTATTCCTGTGGGAACTTCCTTCATATTCAAGGGCATTATACCTCAGCGACTTTCAACACGCGCTGCACTAGCGATTATACATTCATAGTTCCACTTAAAATTTTTTATAATCATTACTTGTTTCAAAACTGTTTTTATTTAACCTTCGTGGATTTCATTCATGAACCGAAATGAAGTCAAAACTTGCCAATCACAAACAAATTTAATAGTGAATACGCTTATATACGCCTGTCTGGTCTATCAAATTTAAGATTAACATCTTAAAAGAAATTGCAGTATAAAAATACTATCATCAAATAAAGTGCGACTAAAATGCAAAGTAGTCGAATAGAATCCAATTAGACTGGGGAATGCACACATCGTTATATAAATCTCTAATTGAGAAAAACTCCTAACAAAAGTTCTTGACTTTAATGCATTCAATAATTCATTATTAACGTTACTCTTTCACAAAAGTGTCTATGGTGCAATGTTTATTCATAACTGACGATAAATGTCTGTGTTGCAATCAATACAAATAACGACTAGTATTTCCAAGATCGTCGACAACGTAAGAGATTTTAACGCTCTAAAATCATTTAAATGTTCTTCCTTCTTGATGATGACAGAAAATTGGTCAAAGTAATTAAACTGGGGTTGAATTACTTTAATAAAGTGACACGCTGTCTGAATTTAAATCTGCCATAAAAATCATTAACTTACAGTCAAATCGTGACTACAAAAATATTAATTACTGAAAAATCTAAATATCAGTCTCAACTGATTCAAAATCATTAACTATGCCCATGACATAACAATGTCTTAATAAATCGTCGAAAAATGCAAAACTCATCAAGGGGTACTGAGAATAAGAATCTCAACAAGAAAATAGGGCAAAAAACATGAGGATAAAAATATGGGAAAAATGGTTGCTCAAACATCATTAGTAAACTCAAATACAATAAACGTTCACGACTACCTTATCTGCCGATTGACGTTCCAGGGGAAAATTCCCCAAAGAAGACTGCTGATGGATCCATTTCACCACGTTAAAGCTGAGCTCCATCCTCGAAATAGGAAACAGCACCCTCGGAGAATCGAACTGCTTCCTTCTCCGTGAATCGCTCTGCTCCTCGAAGACGAATAGACATCCTTCCGGCAATAATCTTCTTTGTGAGTCGGGACACCCCTGACCTCTCTTGAAAAATTCCCTGAAGTTCCAGTAGACAATCGCCATGAAGTTTTGTAGAAATTTCCGAAGAAATTATTCATATTCAGAGTATGAAATTGTTTTTATGGCTGTTCGATGGTATTCAGCCTTTAATCACGAAACATGGGTGTAGATGGTATTCACCGCATGTTCGCTTGTGTGGAATAGCAATTAGCGAAGTTCCATGTCGCTATCTTACTCCGTTGAAGTATGTCCCAATTGCAATAAGCCCTTTAGCCCTCCATCTGCTCTTCGGTTGTAGTGTCAGAAGAACAAACTGCCGTATTCAATTGCTCCATTATACTGTATCGTTCTGTAACCAAGCAATCTGAAGTCTTTCTATTCCACTCGCAGCGTCAGCCGTTGCGTTGATTCTGGCTATACAAAAGTGCTTCTCTTGTGGCGAGATAATCACTTTTGTCAGTCGTATAAAACTGCTAATATCTTTTAAACTAATCGGTCGAAATTGTTCAGCTTTTCTCTATTACTGCATGTAGCACTGCACAATACAATTAGCTTATCGGAGACCGCTAACTGTTCAAAGCTAAACTTGTAGAAGCTTTCTAAGGTCTGTTTCAACTTCACCTAGTTTGACTTGGATCTCGTTAATATAGTGGCCTCGCCACGCGTTATAAAGACGATTCTTTTCACTGCTGTTCACTTCGACGTCTCACTATAATGAATGCATAAGAAAAGAACTTTCACAATTATACTTCGATGATCTGAGAATGAGATCTCAGAATGATCAGAGAACGAATGAGACTCCTCTCTTCTGCGCAAGCCCTTTTATTAACTTCACGAGGGGCGTTTCCATCCCTTCCAAAGCGTGATACTGCGTCATCGCTAGAAGTTCCAACTTCGTTAATACATGACGGATTTTCAAAATTCAAAAACTGAAAATAAATTTCACCAAAATTCCAAATCAATGCCTTTACTGCAAATGGATTTCCACAATTCTGCATTCCAAAAGTAATAAAAATACCACAGTTTCAGCAATCTCCGTCTTCCTTTAAACTATCGTTCATTGGTTCATGCCTCTCCTCCAATAGCATAGTTTCTTCCTCAGCAGAATTCCTCGTTTCCTGCGACTGCGTCGTAAATCTTGGAACATTCTCGACTAACTGCTGACGTCACTGAGAATCTCAGCTCAAGTAGCTTGCTGGCATAACATTTACGTCATCCGTGCTTACGTCATGACTACCCACGTCATAACAATGACAGCCATAACTTTCATTATAATTTCAAATATAGCCACCGTGGTCTCTATATAATTCAATTACGGGAGCAGTACCAAGCAAAGTATTTCTCAGGATAATCTTGAATCGCGTTAAGAAGTCTATCGAGTCGAAGTTGAGGAAAGAACAAGCTGGATTTAGGGAACACCGTAGTTGTGTGGACTTAATTAACACTTTACGGATTATTGTGGAGCAGAGTAACGAATGGCAAGCAGCACTGTACATCACATTTATAGATTTTGAGAAGGCCTTTGATTCCATTAATAGGAAGGTCATGTGGGAGACCTTAAAGGAATATGGTATACCAAGTAAAATAGTTAACATTATACGAGAGATGTATTCTGGTTATGAATGTCAAGTCCTGCATGAGGGTCAGCTATCCCAGCCATTGGCCATCCAGACTGGAGTACGACAAGGATGTATACTTTCTCCCACTTTGTTCCTGATTGTTCTTGATAATACTCTTAGGAAGGTGGGGAGAGGAAGGAAGAGAGGGATACAGTGGGGACTTCGAGACAGGTTGGAGGATCTTGATTTTGCTGATGACATCTGTATGCTAGCACAGCGCTTTAAGATACATAGATGGAAAACTGGCAAACTTAGAACTTGAAGCTGCTAAGGTTGGACTTAAGATAAACCCAAAGAAGACAAAGGAGCTGAGAGTGAACTCCACAGTACAGGCTGGTCTCACTGTGGGAGGTGTAGATGTAGAACAGGTGGATACATTTGTTTACTTGGGAAGCGTGGTAACGAGAAGTGGAGGGGCTGAGGAGGATGTCAAGAGCAGAATAAGAAAGGCAAATGGGGCTTTTGTGCAGCTCTATCCAGTATGGAGAAACCGTAACATATCCAGGAAGACGAAAATCAGACTTTTTAATACCAATGTGAAAGCTGTCCTATTGTATGCATGTGAAACATGGAAAGTTACCAATCCTATCAGCCACCAACTTCAAGTATTCATCAAGCGTTGTCTGCGTCGAATTCTGGGTATACGATGGCCAGATATAATCCCAAACGAAGAGCTGTGGCAAAGGGCTAACCAACAACCTATAAAAGTCCGAATTAAACGGAGGAAATGGGGCTGGATTGGGCATACTCTGCGGAAACAGAATGATGCAGTAGAAAGGAGAGCTCTGGACTGGAATCCTCAAGGGGCTCGGAGACGGGGAAGACCAAGGAACACCTGGAAACGCACCATTGAAGAGGAGGCCAGAAAAGCGGGAAAGACTTGGATGGAAGTGAAGAACTTGGCAACACACAGAGCCCGATGGAAATAATTCTTGGATGCCCTATGCTCCGCACGGAGCGAAAGGAAATAAGTCAAGTAAGTCTAAACGTTTTTCAACAGAGCTATACTCTGGGTGTGCTAGTGCTTTAGTCTTGCAAACTCCCAATTTTTCAAAAGCACATGCCAATTCAACACTGTCTATGGCATATGGACCACATATATCAACACTACCGTTGTTGGCTGGTAATACATCATTATTATTATTAGTCAAGGAATCAACTAAATTCGACATGCAAGCTACACTCTGTGTGTCAAATAACAAAGCTTGCACCCGGCACCGAAGCCATACTATATTAATATTATTAATAATATATTATTATTATTATTATTATTATTATTATTATAGGGAACGACATGTCAGTTTTTTTTTTTTACAAAATCCAATATGGCCTTGTACTTTCCCGGTAAACAACCAATATGGTCTTGTACCGGTTGCCAATACATAGTCATTAATCAAGAAAGCAATCATCGTCCTAGTCATGTATCGGTAATGAATTTTTTGTCTACGAGTTTTCAGTAGTGTTAAAATGGAATAGCATTTTATGTTAGGCTTACCTGAGTTTTAAATAGTTCACTGCCTGGAATGAATGGTTGCACTTTACTGCGTCTCGGGTTTTCAGCGACTGCTACGGCGGTAAGGCTTTTCTTTCCAATTTTCTAAAAATAACTAAAATAAACCGTTATAAATACGTAAATTCAGGTTAATACATGCATTTCATAAAATAAAATATGAAACAAAAAATGAAACAAGTTAGTTTAAAAAAATAATCCCACCTTCAATTGCAGTGGCTTGTTGCTGTTACCTTCTAGTGGGCACAAAAGTAAACTGGTTTCTTGAATCTCAGGCATGTAAGGTATACCGGTTATCTGCAAACAAATAAATTAAAAATCAATAATTACCTAATCAATAACTACAAATTTAAGGTTCATTAGCATGACATTATTAATAGATGATGATGATAATTGTTGTTTTAAGGGGCCTAAAATCTAGGCTATCGCCCCTGAGACATTATTAAAATAATCATTCATAGGTACTTACCAAAATTAAAGGATTTTTCTTCCACAGCTCTACTGTATACGTCCGTGTGCTAAAATGGCAAGTGCATGACTAATGCAATCGTTATCAGTTAGCCTATCAACAGAAAAAGTTGTATTTTCTCAGCGTTTTGACCTTGAATGGTTCTCTGTCTCTCTCTGGCACGTGTTCCCACGCCTCGTCACATTCCTCAATCCGAATAAAATTCGTATACCTTATACTAGTTTTATGTTTTTAATAAAGAACCAAAATGGTTGCCTCTTATAAATCGGTAGTATGGCTGTCTAGGAACCAAAATGGCGGTTTCTCTCTGTTAAATCGCCAGACCTGCTAGCCACCACAAGGCAAGTAAGCTGATATCACACTTCCTGCTGACGTAGACATTCCTGCCTCGTCAGCACCAGCAACAGCTCTCACGAGACCTCTGGCTAGGTACAATATTCAGTCTCCAGTGAGCTGGACTGTGTGCGTGTTAGCATTCAAAACATGTGTGTGTCTTATTGTTATTATTATTATTAAACATTTTACTGTAATAATAATTACTAGCAAGCGGCCATCCTCAATACATGATCATGTTAACCACATACTTTCACCCTAAAACACATGACTTTACCCAGTTCAATATTTAGTTTATAACATTTCAGGCCAATGACCTTACCGTTTTGCCTCTTTGCGTACATGCACATGACTTGGTCGAGCAAATGTTATAGGTTTCCATATTCTAAAACCATTTACTGTGCCAGACAGCAGTCTCACTTATTACCGTTTACTAGCATGTTAAAGATCTCCTTGAGGGGTAAAGAAATTCCTAGCACACTTAACACATTTTCAAATATTCATCTCTATCCGTCATAGGAAATATCACAAAACCAACCGTCATAAGCTGCCCCGCCATCCCGCCAAAATAGCAAATCATTTCTTCCGGGCACGGTCACCGAGATCGCCAACGTCAAAGAATCACTTGGTCATATCCTACAACCGTCTGTTGTGTCAGAGAGCGATCTCGGTCATCACCGTTAACTAAAACTTTAAAGATCCCCTTCAGGGGTAAAAAATCTTAGCATGCTTGTCACATTTCAAAATATTCGCCTTCATTCATTCATCATAGGAAAAAATATCGAAAAGCAACCCCTCGTTTTGCCATTCATCGCCCCCGTAGAAATCGCCATTTCCAGTGTTCACCATGCTCAGTCATAGCCTCGTTGGAACATACGTCAAGCGCTACCGGCTCTCTGTCTACAAACACGCTTTCATAAAAAAAAACAATAAAAAAATTAAAATGCTCACCGGTAGTTTTTTGTCCTAGAGACTTGACATTTATTTTCTTGGTAGAGGGGGTAGGGACCTTTCATTTATGTCAAACAAACTTATTTGTCAACGTGTTAGTTTCCAAAATAGTAAAAATTCAAAATTTCAGTGTTTTCAAAAATCTAAAAATATATAAAAGTATTATTATAAAAAATAAAAGTCTTAGAGACCTTTGGTTTGAACTATGGCACAACATTCTATCATGTTTGGTTTTCAAATTATCGCCTTCTTTTAAAAACAAAAATTTCCAATAAAAAAAATACGAATGGTCTATAGAAAAGAGGACGTCACCTCGAGTCCAACGACACCTCATTTGTTAAAATCCGACCATCCGTTCGCCAATGATCACCAATGTTCACGAGAAAGTAGGCTATCAATTCCCCCCCTCCTACACCCTTGAAACTTGCTGTCCGCCTAGAGGGCATACCCACCTTTCATTAACGTCAAACACACTTTTTTTTTCCAATTCACCGTTTCCAAAATAGTGCCAAAGCCAAAAAACAAAATTTTCTTTTTTTTAAATACCAACACACATGCTTAGCCAAGAAAACGTCATCCCAACGCCAACAATACCTCGTTCGTTAAAATCTGACCACGCGTTCGGGAGATATCGGTAAAGTTCGTAGGAAAGTACGTTGTGGGGCAGAACCCCCATTCTAGCACTACTGCACAGTTTTAGTCCTAGAGGCTTGAAATTTATTTTGCGGGTAGAGGGGGTCAGGGCCAATCATTTATGTAAAACAAAATGTTTTGTAAACTCTTTAGTTTCCAAAATATAAAAATTTCCAAATTAAATTTTTTCAAAAAAAATGTAAAAAATTAAAACGATTTATTATAAAAAATAAAGGACATAAAGATAGTTCGTGTAAGCTATTACCCAACGTTCTATAATGTTTGGTTTTTTAACAATCGTCTATTTTCAAAAACAAAAATTTTTTTTTTCGAAAATATAACGAGTGGTCCATAGCATAGCCCCCGTCAGCTCGAGTCCAACGACACCTCATTCGTGAATCTCTGACCACGGCTTCGGGAGTTATCGGCTCACATTGGGAGTAGTTGGGGGGGGGGGGGGCAGAACCCCTACTGCTCCCCTACTGACGTCCATTTAAAGTAATGAGGTTTCATGATTTAATGCATGTTTATTTCGTCGGTTTAGCTCCCTAGTTGTTTATTTTGTCGATTCGTAGATGACCATCATGACACAGGCTGAATAACATCTGTAAGTCTCTACCAAAGAGATGCTTACAAAGCACGTGACTCTAGTAGTCATTATAATACCATGAGCTAACAATACACTCCAATAATAACAACACTAGGCGACTCTCCAAGCACGCGAAAAATATTCATCGGTTCAGTCTGGCAACAATGCTCAATACTGCCGGCATTGCAAATGGTTGAGGGTATCAATCCACCCGTCAACGTGTCTCCACAGACACAACAATAACATGAGTAACTAGCCTGATACAATAGATAACTGGTCATTAAATAAACTGGGATAAACCTCTCATCAAGTTATGTGAATCATGAAATATTCATAGGAAACAGTCGCTTGCAAATAGCAGACTTTCATACGTGACTTCAACGTCACCCTGTCAAAGACAGCAAGTCAGCTGTTGACCTACATTCCGTAGCCTTCATTTAACATTGTTCAAAGCAGTCCACAAGCACATGTGACGTCTGAAATAATCAATAGTAGTCGAGTCTCGCATATGAGAACACTGGAATTCTGGGTAAATGTAAGCTTGGTGTCGTCTTGACCTTGAGTGAGTCGTCACGACTGCATTCAGCGCGCTCGACATAGCACGTGAAAAATCTCTTGCTTTGGCAAGATAAAATACATGTCCTATACAATGCCGGGTTCACATGATAAAGTCCTAAATATGACCCATAGGATGCAGAGAGTTATGATACATGTCCATTACACTCTGATCTGTACCATGAATTGTACAGTATAAAAATATAACTTGGTATTATAACCAAAGAGGCCTACATGAGAGAGTTTCTACTCTCCTCCTAACTGTATTGCCTCTCAAGGATATTTCTACGCCACTTCTCCTATGTACAAGTTCTTGGGAAAAAATGTGCGTGTCGCCTCCTGACACAACTAAAATATAAATTGACAAAACTAACACTCCCCGTGCTGTATGAACTGATACGCTTGTGTACATGGGTTCGTGACAGGGTCAGATAACCTCTGTTATTACACTCGTTGATTATTCCTCCTCGGAATTCGTGGCGTCATAGTTCCACATTAAACATGAACTAAAGCATTACTAAGGGCGGTGGTTGTGCCTACAGCCACCAAATGATACGCCCATAAACGTGGTGTAAATCAATCAAACTAAACAGGGTGCATATAAAGTTTACATTAGGACAATAGTCATCCTTCAAAATTCAGCATATGCTGATTGGAAAAGAGCTCTCAGAGCTAAAATAAATTAATAGGTACATTTCCAGTATTGGCATTCAAGTTAGCGTAGGTGCACCAGCGTGTTAACCGCCACAGGGTGTCTCACAAGTAATTGACCAGTTTGCAAAGCTGATTGGAAGGAAGAATACATGTGAAAAATACTATATTACATAAACCTGCCTGGTGGTTGCTATCAGAGTACGGTTTCTCTGCTACTCTACTGAGACCTTAACCTTTGCATTAACAAAGAACAGGACTCACTGTGGATTTCGTATTACACCTCATTTTACCATGGAGATGATGGGTTAGTCATCTCCTGTAGATAAGAGGATTCTTCGTTATCCATCCTCGGTTTAAATCCTACCCCTTTTCCTCTTCCTCTTCATAGTGTGGCTATTCCTTAGACATCCCCCTCATGGGATAATTTAAGCCATCATGGACATCTTGTAGATGGATAGAAACATGTGTTCCACGTGGGTTGGGATAAGTTCCATGTCGAGTAGAGAAATACCGATGCTTTCACAGATTTTATAAATTTTCAACTTGTTTAATTTCAACACTGATTTTACACTCAAGTGCAGACAAATGAAAAAATGGCCCTTGGCGTCTCCAACTGATTCTAGGGATACGACAGGCGGTATCCTGCACACTGATTCTAATACTTCCAACACTCACTCAGTATCGTCGGAATCGTTCTTCAAAAATCACGGTACAAAATTGGCACTGATGAATTATACAGAATTGCGTGTTTTACGCTAGTTGCACAGTGCTTACAAGTTTCTTTTGCAAGGTTTTCCACGCCTCGTGGATAACGTAGGTGTCTGCAACGTGGTGTCGCGATAGCTGACCACGTGCAAGACAGAAGAAAATGATACTTTGCAAATTTGATATGAATTTGGCACTGGTTCTGGTTTCGTACGCTTTACACGGCGTTTCACTAGATTTCATGCACCTTAGAGTGCTTCTCAAGCGTGATGCTAATGGATTCACTATACTTGAATATTACTTGGAGACTCTCCCGAAAAAGTCGACTGTTCTCGACGGTTCTCTCGGAACAGCGTTCCGGCTTTCAAAGGAACTTCCAAAGTCGTGTATAGATTTAAAATCATTCAAAAGGCCACAGTAACGTGGTAAATTATGCATAATGACGAATAATAAATTCCTGTGATGTGCAGAATGAAGATATGAATATATGCATTCAGGAATAACATGAGAATAACTCTACAAAGTCAAAAGAGTATCTGAAGCTCGAGCTGGCTTCCAGAGTGCGTTCTACACATGAGTGGTGTAATTGACATGCTTCCCAAGAAACTATCACCAGTATGAGCGCATACGGGCTCAGTAGGTAGAACTCTCAAATCGATGCTTACTACGTTCGGCGCCAAAATACACTATACTATATGTGCCCGTTAGACAAGGATTCGGGGAGTGACAGGTTTCAAATGGCCCTTCCAAGATCCGTCCCCAACCAACACACACGTATGGGGAAACGACACATTCTTAGACTGGTTCAGCACGAAAAACTGCACTTGGGGGTGTCGAGAATAGGTGAGTTTCTATTTTAACCAGCCCACAGAAATGCATCGAAACAAAACTAATCAAGAAAGAGGCCAGACTTAAGTTAAAACCCAAATAAATTTATTCATGAAAGAACAGATTCCTAGCCTAGTTATGAGAGGTAACAATCGGCTAGTCCGTATTAATCTGCCCTGAAAGAAAGATAAAAACGTCCTGTCTAAGAAATATAACTTAAGCTCACATAATCCTGAATACAAAAATCCCGATAGGAAGCAATCTAAGAGTATGACACGTAAAATCAGTCCTAAGCAATACATCGAGAATGACTACTAGTAATTAATGACATCTGAGAATTTACAGCAAGGCAAGATATTAACTTGTTTACAAGCGCAATAAAAATATCTACGTTACGACGGTGTCATCTCCAACAAAACATTTAACGTTAATCATCTACGCGAATCCTATATGAAGTTAAGTAAAAATAAACGAGAAGCGCTTATTGCAAAGAAAAAATCAAATCTATTCACAATCCTTCCTAGCAAACAAAAACAACGAATCTGATTACAACCAAATATTTACAAGTCAAAACACTCCTATAATGTGTGCAAATGGCAAGCCTGCCACCACGATTTATCACTCTTTGTGACAAATGGTCATACGCGTAGTGCAAGGAAAGAGGAAAGAAAGCCTGCAACTGCTATGGCAAGATGCCACGACACACGTTGCTTCCAAGATAATGCGTGTATTTACATTATCACGACATTAATTGGACGTCGTCTTGAGATCAGGAAAAAATAGTCAAGAATGTATCCAGGATAAACGAATATCAGCAGGTTCAAATGTTGTCCATTAAAAATACATTTAAGTTTAGCATTCGGTTCATATTTAATGTCCAAGAGTTGCATACTCGTTCAGTGTAACTATGTGTAGGGAATGGATGCATCTAAAGATCTCGTAGATCATCAGTAACAATAGGATCACTGTACACCAACTTGACACCCTGTGTCTTATACAATAACACGGATACGTCAATCCTTTAATCATCGTTCAACACGACATAAACAGTTCATCGTTGCCGGCAAAACAACTCTAAAAATATGAGCAATACCTCTTAATAAAATCTGCTACATGACAACACATAGAATAGATCCCTAATTTATACATAACTAGCAACCCGACCTGGCTTCGCCCGGGAGAATGCATTACGTGATAAGCGCTTTTTTTTCTCCAGTGTCAATGAACAACGACCAATATCCGTTTTACGTCTCGGCATGATGGGTTAAACTCACTGACTGGACTATTAGTTATATTATCATGGAGATGCATGTGCAAACAATTCTTGTCAGACGTAATTTAAGAATGGCGACGTGCATGAAACACAAATCCCCCTTCCGTCCAATCTTAACTTGACTGTGAATTTTGCGGAACGAAAAGTTCACAGGCGAAATGAAGAAAACCCGAGTTGCACTTCCAGGGAAACTCCAAACACAACCACCATCTCAGAAGTCTTAACTCAACACGACACAACGGTTTGCTGCTGGCTGTATCTGGGGCAATAGGTTCGTCCGCTAGCTAGGCTGTAACAGGGATGATAGATTGGCCCTTAGATAGCTCGTAAACTGTTGCCTCAGTATTTGAATGGACATGGTTGGAAGAAATTAAAACGTAAAAACACTCATAGGGGGCGATGTATTGAAGATAGACATATGCTCTCACGGACTCTTTTGTAGAACTTTTAATGCTGAACAATTCTTACACTCATAGTATTTAGATATTTTTAACAGTTTGCCCAGCGTAAGCTTACAAAGCGCTCGGACGCCAGGTTTTTTTTACTTTTCCACCGAAATCGTTACTGCTCGGCTTCCTTTGATCATAAATAAATTATTTTCTTCAGAAATCATCCTCGGGATATCCTTTACAGAATGGTGCAAACCGCATGAAAATCCATCCAGTGGTTCTCGAGTTTACCCGTAACATCCAAGAATCGGGGACTTGGTTTTATACTAAGTAGAGATTATACGCCAATCAGTATAATTTAATATAATATAATCCTCCTTCCGTCCAATCTAAATTGACTGTGAATTTTGCGGAACGAAACGTTCACAGGCGAAATGAGAGTTGCACAGGGAATGGCGAGGTGAATGAAACTCAAATCCCCCTCCCGTCCAATCTTAACTTGACTGTGTTTCACAGGCGAAATGAAGAAAACCTGAGTTCCACTTCCAGGGAAACTCCAAACAAAACCATCCTTCTCAGGAGTATTAACTCAACACGACTGGACGGTTTGCTGCTGGCTTCTATCTGGGGCAATAGGTTCGCCCGCTAGCTAGGCTGTAACAGAGATGATAGACTCGCCCTTAGCTAGCTCGTACTCTGTCGTCTCAGTAGTTGAATGGATATGTTTGGAAGAAATTAAAACGTAAAAACACTTATAGTGGGCGATGTATTGAAGATAGACATATGCTCTCGCGGACTTTTTTGTAGAACTTTTCATGCTGAACAATTTTTACGCTCATAGCATTGAGATATTTTTAACGGTTTGCCCAGCGTAAGCTTGCAAAGCGCACGGACGCCAGTTTTATTTTTCGACTTTTCCACTGAAATCGTTACTGCTCGGCTTCCTTTGATCATAAGTAAATTATTTTCTACAAAAATAATCCTCGAGATATCCTTTACAGAATGCTGGAAGCCGCATCAAAATCCATCCAGTGGTTCTCGAGTTTACCCGTAACAAACACAAATCGGGGACTTTGCTTTTAAGTAGAGATTTCTGCGTTCATGGGCTACTAAATCCATTATATCAGCTATCGGCTGTTTCTCAGGTAAGTATTACCGTATAATAAACGTTGTAGTCAGTGCCTTCACAATATCATGTCTCATACATGACCTAAATGCTTGTATGTTTAATAATTCGTTCGGTAAGACCTCAATAAATGACGTGTATCGAACTGGCGATACTTCGCTTCCAAGTTCATTCACAGTTTGTATGTTAGTCGTCCACTCAAAGTCTAAATAACAAAAGAAATACTCTGCACTTTGTATTCATTTGTTCTGCACGCTAGCAGCCGTCTCCCTGGTCTACTACGATGAAATTAAAGAATGTCACGGCCTTCTGAGTACACACTTTACAGTTACATAAGGGAGTGTGTGTGGCAGTGTGGCTTAACGATTCCTACAAGATTCCTGCCATTGACCTTGGCAAACATCTGATAACCTGATTAGCTTCGACTACATGTGGGCCACAAGCAGCTTACTGCCTGCTCGCAGAATTGATACGTTATATTAAAGTGTCGCCTTCCTGGTTTGTATTAAAGATTCATAAAATAACTAAATTCAGACTTCTTAAAATAAATCCTACCTACGATTGTGCAACAAGTGAAACCATATAACCTAGTCTACATTTTCCAACCCTCAACAAGATCATACTTAAAACATGTTTTCACTTATGGAACGATGCATTTCGTGGTTTGAGCCTCACTTTGAGTGGGATAGCGAGCTCTGACTTCGATTCATGTCATCTCCCCATTGGATCATGCGTGTATTAGCATCATTAGTTCCCCCAATGCATGGTAACTTAGAACATCATCCTTCCTTCAAAATTGGCATCATAATTATCCATGGTTGGTCCAGTTTTGTAAGAGGTAGCGTCCATGTTATAAGATGTGATTGTAGCACGTTGATTTGAAGCACAGATTCTACTGTTATACTCGAATATTAGCTCACTGAATTTACAGCGCGGATTACAAATTGCCCTTATACACTCCGCCACTGCTTCTATAATACCACTTGTGTGATATCCTCACTCGAAAACTGATGCGTTGAAATTTATGTAAAACAAGTGGTCTGAATAAATTATATAAGTTACTGTTTCAGTTCAATCTAAATTATGCAAATTTTACGTAGCACATGTTGTTACATTTAACATATAATAGTTCACCAATGTTCTCACGATTATCGTTCCAAATAAATCATTTTTAGCATACTTGAATTGTGGCAATGTGGTCTGCCAACACATTCAACCACGTTCTTACCAGTTTCAACAATTATGTAAAAATATGCCAAATACGGCCTTCAATACACTTGTATTCTCACTCAACGCTATTCCTGCTGTACATCAAAAAGTGATGTTTAATTATTTCACGACTTAAGTCGGATTCACAATTACAATTAGTAAGTTTAACAATTGAACAAAATACAGGTCTGTCTCAACGAGACGTACGACAAGAAGTGATGCTGGGTAACGACCGGAACTGGTGTCGTGCCTCATGTGTCTTATTAAATTAATGTTTCGCCTTTCTGCGATGTTATAAATGCATAAAATATTGCCAAAAATTCCGAAATATTTCGGGATGATTTTCAAAATATTCCAAACGTGTACAAATTATTCACAAGTTCAATTTCACATAAATATAAATTCCCACGAAGCCCAAAGAGCTTATATCATAGTCAACTACGCTCAGTGCTGTTCCAGTGACGCTCCGCCTCATATCGATCATCCCGGTGTGCAATCGCCTCATCGAACATGCACTATCAGGTGCATTACTTACGAAGAGAGGAAGGTAGAGTGTGTAAAAAAGTGTGCAGAAGGGTTAATGACATAGAGTTGCAGGTCCTGAGAGAAGAGTGTGCCAAGCGGAGAAACTTAACGGAGTTCTGCGAAATGGGGAAATTTATGAGCAAAAGGCCTGAATGTCTAACGAAAAGAGAAATGAGAGGGATAATTTGGTGGTTAATTGGGGTGTATAAGAACAAGGCACGGAGAGAAGTAGGAAAAGAGGACCGTTGCCTGTTTTGTGGGAAGGTTATGGGTGTAGCACACCTGATCAAGGAATGCAATGAGACTAAAATGATAAGAGCAAAGTTTGTAGACAAGTCAGATATAAAGAATAGAAAGTGAACATGAATATCACACTTAAATAAGGAAGGAAGATTATAGTTTTGCGTGTCCGTGAATCTTGTGATTATGAGCCACGGGACCTCCTTTTAACGTGGAATCCGAACCACAGGACATGGCATTTCACTTCTAAAATCTCACATGCATTGACCGGGACACACTTGAATAATAATACTAAAAAGGGAATGGAGGAAGGCAGGTAAATAAATTAGCGAATGTTTTAAATACTATCAGGGGAATGTGGAATAGGAAAGCGACATATGAGACCCAGAACAAAGGTGCATGTGATTTAAGTATACGGGTACAGTAGATGGTGTCCTAAACTATAAAGCTTAGTTAATGTCTATGATAGCCTCTCTGTAGGATAAGATTAATTTAGTGCAATAGCCATTATTAGTGTCTTGAAAATTGTTTACAACATTTAATACAATGTAAATTAGTTTTAGGTTGGTGACTTTTTTAAAATTTTTATGTTGCGATGTGTTAACCTTACGGAGAAGGGTTTTTGTATAAGGCTATTGGGGAATCTCTGTAAACATTGTAATAATCACATGCATCAGGTGATGGTTGGAATAAATAATACTCTCGTCCCAATCTCTGGTTATACAAGATTTGGAGCAGAGGGTATTCTATTCTATGAAACCTTCACTGCGGATATCAAAATCTCACTACGCATATCAAAATCTCAATGCACACATCGAAATCTACACTGCGCACATCAAAATCTTCACTGCGAATATCAAGGTCTTCACAGCGTATATCAAAATCTTCACTGCGCATAACAAAATCCTCACTGGACACATCAAAATCTTCACTGCGCATATCAAAAGCCTCGTAGCGCTAATCATTATCATCACTGCGCACATTAAAATTTTGCACGTATCAAAAACTCACTACCACATAGAAATATTAACTACGCATATCTAAACCTCACAGCGCACATCAAAATCTTCACTGCGCGTATCAAAATCCTCACTGCTTACATCAAAATCCTCATTGCAAACATCAAAATCTTCACTGAACATATCAAAATCCTCACTGCGCATATCAAAACCTTCACTGAGCATGTAAAAATCTTCACTGCGCACATCAAAATCCTCACTGCGCATATCAAGACCTTCGCTGCGCATACCAATGCTTCACTGCGCACATCAATATCTTCACTGAGCATATTAAAATCCTCATTGCGCATATCAAAACCTTCACTGAGCATGTCGAAATCTTCACAGGGCACATCAAAATCCTAACTGCGCATATCAAGACCTACGCTGCGCATACTAATACTTCACCACTGCGCACCTCAAAAGGCTTTAGATATGCGCAGTGAGGATTTTGATATGATAAGTGAAGATTTTGATGTGCGCAGTGAAAGTTTTGATATGCGCTGTGAAGGTTTTGTTACGGGCAGTGAAGAAATTGATGAGCGCAGTGAGATTATGATATGCGCAGTGACGGTTTCGATATGCGCAGTCATCATTTTATGTGCGCAGTGCAGATTGTGATAAGCGCAGTAAAGGTTTTAATATGCGCAGTGAGAATTTTGATATTCGCATTGAGGATTTGATAACCGCAGTGAAGATTTTTATGTGCGCAGTGAATATTTTGATATGCTCAGTGAAGATCCTGAGATGCGCAGTGAGGACTTCGTATACGCAGTGGAGGTTTTGATATGCACAGCAAGGATCATTTATGTTGAGTGAGTATTTTGATATGCACAGTGAAGATATTGATTTGTTGTGAAGATTTTGATGTGCGCAGTGAAGATTTTGATATGCGCAGTGAGAATTTTGATGTGGCAGTGAGGTTTTGTTATGCGCAGTGAAGGTTTTGATCTGCACAGTGAAGATTTTCATATGCACAATGAAGATTTTGATGTGGCAGTGTGGTTTCGATATGCGCAGTGACGGTTTTGATATCCGCAGTGAGGATTTTGATGTGCGCAGTGAGGATTTTGATACGCGCAGTGAAGGTTTTGATATGCGCAGTGATGGTTTCGATATGCACAGTGAGGATTTTGATATGCGCAGTGAAGGTTTTGATGTGCGCAGTGATGGTTTCAATATGCGCAGTGAGGATTTTGATATGCGCAGTGAAGGTTTTGATATGCGCAGTGAGGATTTTGATACGCGCAGTGAAGGTTTTGATATGCGCAGTGAAGATTTTGATATGCGCAGTGAGATTATGATATGCGCAGTGATGGTTTCGATATGCGCAGTGAGGATTTTGATATGCGCAGTAAGGATAATGATATGCACAGGTAGGATTTTAATTTGCTCAGTGAAGATTTTGACCTGCACAGTGAAGGTTTTGATGTGCGCAGTGAAGATTTTATATGATTATTGAAGATTTGGATGTGCGCAGTGAGGATTTTGATATGGGCAATGACGATATTAATGGGCGCAGTGATGATCTCCATATGCGCAGTGAAGATTTTGGTGAGGGCTGTGATATTTTGATATGCACAGTGAGAATTCTGATATGTGCAGTGAAGGTTTTGATATGCGCAGTGAAGGTTTTGAATTGCACAGTGAAGATTTTCATATTCGCAGTGATGATTCTTTTATCCGGAGTGAGTATTTTGATATGCGCAGTGAAACTTTTGATAAGCGCTGTGAAGATGTTGATGTGCGCAGTGAAGATTATGATATGCGCAGTGATAATTTTGCTAGGCGACGTGAAGGTTTTGATATCTGCAGTGAGGATTTTGATGTGCGCAGTGAAGATTTTGATACGCGCAGTTAGGATTTCGATATGGGCAGTGATGATTTGTATGTGCGCAGTGAGGATATTGACATGCGCTGTGAAAATGTTGATATGCGCAGTGTGTGTTTTGATATTCGCAGTGAAGATTTTGATGTGCGCAGTGAAGATTTTGATATGCTCCGTGAGGATTTTGAATGCTCAGTGAAGATTTTGTTGAGCGCAGTGAGATTTTTGTATGGGCAGTGAAGATTTTATTGGGCGCAGTGGGGATTTGGTGTGCGCAATGAGATTTTGATAAGCGCAGTGAAGGTTCCGATATGCGCAAGGAGGATTTTGATATGCGCAGTGAGGATTCTGATGGGCGCAGGGAGAGTTTTTGATGCGCAGTGAAGGTTTTGATGTACGCAGTGAAGATATTGAATTTCGCAGTGAGATTATGATATGCGCAATGAAGGTTTCGATATGCGCAGTGAGGATTTTGATATGCGCAGTCAGGATATTGATATGCGCCTTAAGATTTTTATATGATTAGTGAAGATTTCGATGTGCGTAGTGAGGATTTGTAATGCGCAGTGAGGATTTTGATATGCGCAGTAAATATTTTGATGTGCGCAATGAGGATTTTGATACGCGCAGTGAGGATTTTGATATGCGCGGTGAAGATTTTGAAGTGCACAGTGAAGGTTCTGATGTGCGCAGTGAAGATTTTGATGTGCGCAGTGAGATTTTGATATGCGCAGTGAGATTATGATTTGCGCAGTGATGGTTTCGACATGCACAGTCAGGATTTTGATATGCGCTGTGAGGATTTGGATATGCGCAGTGAAGATTTTTTATGATCAGTGAAGATTTGGATGTGCGCCGTGAGATTGTGAATGCGCAGTGAAGGTTTCGATATGTGCAGTGAGGATTTTGATATGCGCAGTGAAGAATCGGATGTGTGCAGTGAGGATTTTGGTATGCGCAGTGAGGATTTTGATATGCTCAGTGATAATTTTGATATGCGCAATGAAGGTTTTGATATGCGCAGTGAAGATTTTGGTGTGGCAGTGAGGTTTTGATATGCGCAGAGGAGATTTTGATTTGCACAGTGAATGTCTTGATATGGCCAGTGAGTATTTTGATATGCGCAGTGAAGATTTTGATATGGGCAGCGAAGATTTTGATGTGCGCAGTTAGGATTTTGATATGCACAGTGAAGTTTTTGCCTGGCATAGAAGTGGGAAACCACGGATGGCTGAGGTGGGAAATTTCTCCCTCCATGGGAACTTTTAGGCTTTCTGTATATAAACAAATGTCTGAGATGAACCGGGGCACTCCTAATTATTCTTCGACAGTCAATTTAAGACGTCCTTGTGACGGCCTATGTTTTAAAATTCTAGTTGTGTGTCGACAACGAAGTTATAAATTTCATAAATTGTGAGATGGCAATTAGCCATAAAATAAGGAAAGTCTACGATTCTGCATAGGACTATATGAGGAAATAAAATACTCATAAAGCAGATAGAACAGTTTTAAAACTTTAATATAATTGTGTTTTAACAACGGCAAGATGACGACCATGAAAAGAAGACAACAAGTTTCATCCTCCATTACCATGAGTGTTATGGGCTAAAGGCCTATGGTGGGAGATGACGAGGCGGGAGGCCTCTGGAAAGCGGTTTAAGTGATGAGTATTAAAAAATTGATTTATTGATTTTGGACGAGGGGAATCGCGAGAGATGTGTGGAACTTTGTTCAGATTTTATTTGTGTAGTTTAATTTAAATTTAGGGTTTGATTTCTTAACTGACATGCGTGTAGTAATTTTTGGCATTGCGTGACAATTATGTTGTACAGTAATTTTGTAACTTAAATGTTGTCCTTATGTATACGTAATTCTTATAGCGAAATGGCCGCATATGATTAACGTATCAATAAAAAGTGTAGCCATGAATGAGAATCTAGGAACGACAATGATAAATGGACTGGATTAATGTTAATGTAAAACAAAACTAGACGTGGGGAAAAATTAGTATTTCATTGGCTTTTATAACTCGGGCTAATTCTGATTCCGCTTATTAATTCTTTATTGTCATTTGGACAAGTCATGTGTCATTTATCTGAAGGGTGTGCTGGTTCATATGCTGCGACGAGATCTTCGAGAGTGTGCCACGTGTTCTTGGGTGTAAGTGTGATGGCGAGGAAAGGTAAAGCCTGTCCTTGACTGCGACATCATTCCGGCAAATTAGTTACCCTTGGGGCTAAGTTTGACCTGGAGATGTGTTCTTGAAAATCCCTGGGAGGATGTTTTGAGATAATGTGATATTTTGTATTTACGCGTTTAACAGGTGACGATTAGCAAAGGTCGCTGGACGCTGGCTGTGGGCCAGAATCTATATTTAGCGTGGCACACATTACTACGTTGGGGGAAGGAATCAGCCACTTACTCAGATATGCGATAACAGACCCGGCTGTCTCCAGCACTGTTATGACACGTAAATGTTTGCTTTGAAGCCTGAGGAGTTAAGGTTATTTTGTTTGGTTTAATTTGTGGAGTTGCCATGTTGTCGATCGGAGGGTTTTTATCATGACTACGACTTATTTGTTCATTGTTTAAACGCCAAATTTTCTGGCGTGAATTTAAAAATTTGTATTTGTTGTTGTTGGCTCGTATTTCCAAGGCCATTGTATTCATTATAAATATAATTTGGCAACCGGCCAAACCTGTTCATGTCATGTTATGCTTTCCTAGTGTTTGAGGTATAAGACGGTAATTCCGCAGCCCTTATTTTAAATAATACACACGTGTATTTGGTTGTGGTAATCTAAGGTTAGAGCATGTCAGTAGTGTATTTAAATATGTAATTGTTGTTCCCACATTTCCGTAATTCGTCTTCGCAGTACGGAGTTCGTTCCCGAACCGAGTGTTTTGGTCGGAAACGAGCGCCCGTCAAAGTGCTCATTACTTGAACTAGTCTTAAAACGCGTGTCGCTCATAAATATTAAATTCTTGTACTATTTTATTTGTTTGTTATTTTTGGATCTTGTGATCCGTTTTCTTTTGTTACTTTGAATTAAGTGACATTGCAGTCACAACGCTTGTTTGACAGCTGTCATGCCGTGTTATCATGGTACGTCAGACTGGTCAGTGTCAGATCTGTTCACGTGCGAGTGAACTGATTTAAGGGTGGTTTATTGTTAAGTGTTTTATGTTTGATTCAGTTATTAAAATTTTATTTGTTTGTAGATCCTGTTGTTTTCTTGGCTTTGTAATAATTAGTTAACCTTATGAACCCTGGAAGTTATTTTGATAGCATAAAATCTCTAAATCACATTCACAAGAATCCATTATGACCCCGAAACTTCGAATCTTGTCTACATGCTATTATCCAAGGGTATAGTATATCAGGGCGAACTCAACTACATTTATCTAGAACAATGTTCACTGTTACAAATGGAGATAAACGAATATATATATAAAAAAAAACCTCACATATCGAGTTCGCCCTTCTGGTCGGGAACACCTCACATGGTTGACACTGTGGGTTTTTATCATTTTAAATGATCTTGTCGACTTCGTCGTTACGCTGGGGTCTGGCGTTACGTTACGGTGACGGGACGAAATGTACCAAAATGCACTGAGGTGTGTGACGTCATAGTACCGCTTGGTGCATCTCTACTTCGTTAGTATAAGATAAAAATCCCCGATTCTTGGATGTCACGGTTAATCTCGAGAACCACTGGATGGATTTTGATGCGGTTTTCACCATTCTGTAAAGGATATCTCGAGGAAAGTTTCTGTAGAAAATAATTTATGTATGATCAAAGGAAGCCAAGCAGTAACGATTTCAGTGAAAAAGTCGAAAACAAACTTGGCGTCCGTGCGCTTCTTAAGCTTACGCTGGGCAAACCGTTAAAAATATCAATATACTATGAGCGAAAGAATTGGTCAGCATGAAAAGTTCTACAAAAAAGTCCGCGAGAGCATATCTCTATCTTCAATACATCGCCCACTATAAGTGTTTTTATACTGGATGGAAGCGGCACGTCCCCGCGCGCTCTGGTGAGCGTGACGGCATCCCGCGCGCTTGACCTTGCTTTGCCCTTGGTTTGCTCTTGCCGTTCGCGAGTAATTTGAAACAAGATAAGCAAGATAAGTATTATGCAGATAATATTCTAACATGTCAAGAGTCATTGGATTCGAGCGAAGCGAGAAGCCTCCAGCCTTTCTAGCATTTTTCAGCATTTGTAGCATTTAAAATGATACAAAGTCTAGTCTTTCAGACTGACTGCCACTTTTTAATAGTGTTTTCTAGATAAATGTGTAACCAAATTGAAAGTACACGCTAAGTATAACAATAATAGTGAAAATTTCTCTCAGATCATTATTCCTGCAGTTTCTCATGCTATAAATCCTTGATGTTTGAGTAGAATGTTTTTTATTTGATTTCTCACGGGTCAATGTACTTTCCAGATCAACACTAAAAGCCGGCATAAATCTTCAAATGTTATGGCTCTTTGATGTGCGGAGCATCAGGAAGTGTGTTATCCAAGTGTGTAAGCATTACTTTCAGGTGCACAGAAATGTTAGTGAAAAATATACCGAGTGGTCCACCAGCCCCTTATTTTTTTGGAGGAAGGCAACCCAAATAACGCGTATATCATAGTCGTCCTAAAAACATTAGTACCTGCTCCTTTACGACCTTAGTACAACTTTACCGTTGAGTACATGCTCGCGAATATAGTAGAAATCAATAGTGGCAGTGTTATTTCAATGACCCCAAACACAATGCATGACTAAAACGAACAGAGCTCCGAATAACACCTTCTTACGTTTGGACAGGAAGTGTCTACACATAGATTCAATACGTGCCGACAATACACCGTGGATCTCGGTAGCTATGGTGGCTAAAACAAGAATTGCTAGAGTAGCGTCAACGAAGTCGCATTGTATTTGGTTCGAAACTTGAACAAGTACTTTTTTTTTTGCTTAATGACGTTCATTGTGGATGTATTATGGACGCATATCTATCTGTTCCAACGAGTGATTTTTTATTTGGTCCTGAAAAGGACCGTACTTATCCGATGGTATTTATTTATGTATTTATTTATTTATATATTTTTTATTTTTTATTTAGTCAATTTACCCTCTAGGTTGGTGGTTCCCACGGACTCAGCGAGGGAACTCACCACTACCGCCTCTATGGGCAGTGTCCTGGAGCTTAGAACATCTGGTCAGGATGGATACAACTGGGGAGTTGTGATCAGCACTTCGCCCAGGCGGCCTCACCTGCAAAGCGAACAGGGGCCTCATGAGGGATGTGAAGAGATGGAAGATTGGGATGGATAGGCTAGGAAGAGGGAAGGAGGCGGCCGTGGCCTTACAGTAGGTACTGTACCCGTAATCCACGTGGTCTTACCTGTTGAAATCCGATGGAAAAGCTGGATCGTAGATTCTGGAAGTTCCCTGCTGAAATAACCCCTAAAAGTCTACCAACTAGGATCAACCAGGGATTAGGATACGTCGATATTAAAGAATGCGATACGAAGATGCCAGTGGTGTATATATTACAATGAAACGAAGCTCTTAAAAGAACTCGAACAAGAGACTCTAAAAGAAAACGAAAGTATCTCGGGCGTTAATTTTAAGCAAACTCAAGAAAAAACCACCCACTGGTCCTCCTAACGCACTCCCTTTTCTAATAGAAACGCCAGTCGTTCAAAAAATTTTTTTAAAAATTAAATTCAGTTTATTAACTGGCAAATGGTGTATGTCTGTCAATTAGACAAAAATGAAGAAAGCTTCTCTAAATCAAATGACGAAAATAGTTTCAATAAACGCTTATAATAAGGCCGCATCTTACTGCTCTAAATCGCAGTATTTAAATATCTCATTCATTGAACACATTACATGAAAAATACAATATTAAATCATTCACTGATGCTATACCCTTATTAAAAATTTATACATATCTTACATTTTATATACAGATTATATCCTTAGTTAGGATTTTGTTATTATCGCTGCCCATTTCCATTTAATTCGACAAGTATATCTCAAGGTTATAATTCTCATAATTTGTTGCATTCAACAATCAATTAAGATAATCGAATAGTGTTACAAGTTAGAAAATAGTTTATTAACTATCCGGATGCTTCAATGAATGCAGTATATTTTTGTTAAAATCACTGAAATATCAAAGTATTATATTGCATGAATTAATTAAAGTTATTCGAAAAGTGGCTGTGTCACTTAAATATGTGTGTCACGATATAAGCAATCCATCTCCGGCAAATCTTCATAGGCAAGAATAAAAACGTAGGGTTACTTGAATTAATACTGGCATTTAAGAGAAACATTCGTGATTCCAATTCACGTTCACAACAACTTCCTAATCAAATTAGTGATAGCTCAAAAGCTAATTTCACTCTTACAAAACGAAATGACTACGTTAATGTCTTCACATAAGACTTCGAGTACATTATACAATATTAATGTTGACCATCCAATGATGTCAAATATTTGCTTCATTAACACAATAAATTCGTAATCATTAAATTGCAATACATTAATTCAGCTTTCCAAAGCTGTCAAGAATTTTTCCCAAACGTAATTAAACTCAAAACCTTTCAATAATTACTCTGAAGATATCACGCCTTATCGTAGACGAATATAGAAGTGTCACAGAGTACCTCTTTCCCAACTTCACTCAACAAGTTGCAACAATTCATTAGATAAGTTGTATTATCTACTTCCATAAATTATCGTCATTTAAGTCTATGACAAATTCTGTTATACTTGTTTGAACTGTTAATTTAGTTCACTATTCCTATATATGTATACTTATTTCCATAATAACTTATATATAAAAAAAATCGTAGATAGACACTAGTAAAATAGTCGGTTCAGTTTCGCCTATCCAAACTCGAAAAACGGCTTGACTACTCAGAAGAAAACACGTGAGATTTACACCATGGAAAGGAATCTATTATCGTATCAATAGATACACGCAAACCATTAAATCAAACGAGGATCTAGCCAAGAGCCTACCAAAAACGAATTAAAATAACACAAGCTGAAGACTGAACGAACTAAAGTTTCAGTTAAAAAAAAATCTCTAATCTAAAAGAAATATGAAAGTAGGCTACAAATGCCTCGGCAATAAATTCACAATTGTTCTCGCTGGATGATTTCTACGATTCCATATCCATGGAAAATAATGATGAAAATGAACTATCATTTCTAAAAGAAAGAAATGTCTACTAGAATGTCATAAGTCCAAACGAAGAGTATCACTGAAATATTTTTGGAATAGTTCAAGTGCACGTGTGTGTGGCCATCTTCTTCCTAATCGCTATTCTTATACAAAAATATCGTCGTCTTGGTCCTAATTATGCTGCAGATGTCTTCCCAACAAAATTCAATGCTTGGTTTTATTTCCAAAATTTTCAAAAACAAACAAACACAAGTAATGCTCTAAATAGCATTTCGTTTACTGTTAACTACAAAATAAATTTCACTCTCCGACATAAATGATAAAAGGAACCAAATCTAGTCTTCGAATGAATTTCATACTATTTAATAAAATATTGGTGAAAAGTGACGAACTAAAAGTGACAAAGTCTACTGTCTACAAGAAAGAAAAGTTTTCCAGCTACCTTGGGCGATGTTCTGGTTGAGATTGAAGAAAGTAAAGGAATATACATTCCTTTCAGGAACTGGACCCTCATCCCTGAGTAGTCCATGGCTGGAGCTGTAAGTCGTCGAACCAACTTCCTCCTAACTCGAAAACCACTGTCTACGAAACGGAGTTCCTACATATTACTTGTACATGGCTCCCTCGACGTTATCAGTAAAGTAGTTTCGTTCATTTGGAGTTGTTTCTTCATTCTCATGTACTTCAAAACCACTGGATCAGAACGAACGCCTACAATCGTTTCTTTTCTTCATTGTAGTATTTATAAGGTTGTCATTCCAAATGATCAATCCTGCCTCTGCATTGCATTCCTGTACTATCTGCTTAGCCCAACATTGCTACAGCAGCTAGATTCTCACAATAAAGTCCAGTCGTATTGTTCTTGATAATACTAATGCTTTCCTGCATTTCAACCATATATGTAGTAGATTTCCTCATCGTGGAGTTTGTACTGACAAGTCCATGCAATAACTAAGCTCACTCGCATATATCTATTTTCTGGGTTATGCCAAACACGCCAGAAATATAAACAACCGCATGTTGCTATGACGCAATCCGCCTGTTCGCTCCGCGCCGTGATTAGAGTACACTCGTACGACTGCGTGTTTAACGAAACTTTTCTTACAGAGCCGATAGCACGTTCACTCCGTGTGTCACAAAACTCAAGTGTCTGTGATTTTATAACTGCTCGCAGACACGTCACCCATGATACATCTCTCCTTGTATCGAGGTTGACAATCGAACTCTGTCGATTATCATCTTATATATGCATCAGACAGTTGCAGAAATAAGTTAGTGAGCATGTCCTGTCCACGTGATAAAGAGCATGGCGGGATTGCCTATCTATCTCCTAAGTGAATGACGAGTGTATTGCTCCTCAAGCCTGCAGCCAAATTAATGCCAAACAATAATTTCAAAATACGTCTCGTTGTCGTATCAGGGTTCAAGTATACAGCAAAATACTGGCTCATCCTCCTCCCAACCTAGCTAATAAAAGTGTGCAAATACTTTTATTACACCATTCTAGGTATTCGTTAATGAACAGTATTTTGTGTTTTATTCCACTCTCTTAAAATACTTTCTGAGGTTCCTCGCATTGAATTTTCCTATTTCCTCGTTGGTGTGGATGTCTAGGACTTGGAAACTATTATTCCCGTACACTCTGCCTACCTTGTAGGGGCCAATGTACAGGCTACTGAACTTCATGTATATCTTCCTTGCTGTATCTGTTTTAGTGGATTTACGTACGAGAACTAAGTCATTAGTTTCTAGAGGCGGGTTGTAGCGCTTTCCTTCATTTCTTTTCTGTCTTTTTCCCGCCGCATCCATCAGGCTTTCTCGGGCATTATCCACCATTTCCTGCTCTGACGGTTCAGCATCTTTAGTTAAGAATTGTGTTATTTCATCCCAAGCTCTTTCTGGCTTTCTGTTATGAAGAACTAACACTGGAATATCTCTCAGACTTTCATGATATGTCGTATTTAGGCATGTCTCCATCAGAGGTACATATTTTACCCAGCTAGGATGATCTTGAGGGCAGTATAAACGTGCAAACTTGGCAACCTCTGACATTAGACGTTCCGAACTGTTGGACTCAGGATATCTGATGCTGGAGAATACGTGACGTATTCCAAATCTCTCCATAGCGACTTTGAATTCATGGGAAGTAAATTGTGATCCATTATCTGAAGGAATCGTTTCTGGTCTTCCAGCTTTTGTGAATACACTCTTAACTAAGCGACTTATAACTTGCGCTGCTGTTGCGTTCTGCAAGGGGTCTAGGGTGACGAATTTCGAAAACACATCCACGGTAACAAGTAGAAACTGGTTACCCCTGGCACCTTTTGGACAAGGGCCAAACAGGTCACAAGCCATTAATTCACGTGGTCTATAGGGGATAATTGCTCTCGGCTCCTCCTTAGATAATGCCGAAGGATATTTGCTCCTCTGGCAACTGTCACATGACCTAATAACCCTCGCAACGGACTGACGCAACTTAGACCAATAAAACGTCTCCTGAAGCGTTTTCATGGTCTTATCCAGGCCACCATGGCCGATACTACTGTGTGTTAACCAGATCAAAGGTACAGTCAATTTGGGAGGCACCACTATTCTAAGTTTGTTCTTGTGCTTGTCCACAAATTTACAAACAACTTCTCCACAAAGAGCGAATCTGTCAGAACATCTCCTAGTTGCCTGAAAATACTCATCCGAGTCATCCATGTGGCCCTTTAAATATCTGTACATGTTCCTTATTGGAGTGTGTCTCTTCTGTGACACAGCTAATTAGCGTATCTCTTCCAGGATTGCCTCATCTCCCTCCTCCAATTGTACTAAGTTTACTGCTAATTTATTAGAGGGGTTTCTCGAAAGAGCATCAGCAAGAAGGTTGTCCTTGCCTGGCTGATGTCAGATGGTGGCGTTAAACTGCTGTATAAACAACGTCCATCTCGTCAGACGATCAGAAGACAAATCGGACTGAAGCATGAACTGCAGAGCTCTGTGATCTGTAATTATTACAATCTGATGACCTAGAAATATTTTTTTCCACTTATGCAAAGCTGAGACAAAGGCCAGAGCCTCAAGTTCTGTAGTGAAATAATTCTCCTCATGAGGCTTTAATTTCCTGCTGTAAAAATCAATGTAGTGCTTATTCCCCTGTTCATCCTCTTGATACAGGACCGCACTTAAACCTACTCTGGAAGCGTCAGATTCAATATAAAAAGTGCGGCTGAATTCCGGATACTCTAACTTAATGCATTCCTTCAGCATAGTCTTCGCATTCTCGAAGGCCTGCTCAGTTAAGTCCGTCCACTTCCACCGATTATTTTTCTTCAGCAGTTCATAAAACGGTGCCATGGTCACTGAGTATCCTGGGCAGTGACTACTCAAAAATTGGCACATCCCAAGGAATTGGCGTAGGTGCTTGATTCTTTTTGGTCTAGGGAATTTTGCAATTTCCTCAATCTTCTTAAGATTGGGATGATAACCGTATTGATCTATAGTGTGGCCTAGGAAATTTATACGTTCCTTCATGAAGTGACATTTATCGTAGTTGACCTTAATATTGGCCTCTCGAAGCTCTAGGAACAACTTTCTAAGTTCTTTCAGATGTTCTTGAACATTAACTGAAGCGATGATGAGATCGTCAATGTAGCACGTGACGCTGCGTTTGACTTCATCAGAAAGCTTACTGTCGAGAGCCCTAATGAGCGCTGGACCGCTATTTATCATACCGAACGGTACACGACAGAACACGAAGGTTGTTTGGTCAAACAGAAACCCTGTGTACTGCCTGCTGTCCTCGGCAAATTCTACTTGATAGAAGGATGCTGTTAAATCGAGTACGCTGAAACATGCCTTGTCTTTAAATTTCCGTAACAAATCTCTGATTTTGGGAGGTCGGTCCATTTCTACAAATATCCGGGAATTTATTTTCCTAGCGTCTAAACATAGACGAAGCTCACCATTGCTTTTCTTTACCACCGTAATAGGGTTTAAGTAGGAAGAGGCTTGTTTCTTAATGATTCCCTCTGCTTCCATTCTCTTAATGATCTCCCTGACCTCTTCATAATATTTATCCGGAATGGGATACAGTTTGGCCTGGTATGGAGTGTCATCGTTTAATCTAATCTGATACTTGAAGTTTTTAATTAGGCCTGGCTTATCATCGAAGATATCAGTAAACTCCTCGATCAAGTCTTTGAATTATTTTTCTATTTCTGTAAATCCCTCGACGTAAAGTGCATAATGCTCTCTTTCTTGCTCGGTCTGGTTTATTATATTTTCTAAAACTTCTTCCCTGATCAAATTTTCCACATCCTCATTGGAATCAATATCTTCAGGTACTATCTTCCTAATAGTTTTCTCTGGGAACCTGATAATTCTCCTGTCCATGTCAATGGTGATTCTGGCTCGGGTAATAAAAACAATCCCTAGGATTATTTCGAAGTTGATATTTTTGAGCACCACAAAAATATGTTCAAAACATCTTTCATTTATACTGAACTTCATCTGGACTTGTAATTTACATTTCATCGACTTATCCTGAAATAGTCCTCTAACTTTGATCGATGAAGCTGGCAACGTGGTAAATTGTTGTTCCTTTTCTAATTTCAAAAAGCTATCTTCGGACATGATTGAAATGACCGCTCCCGTGTCTATGAGAGACCTACAATGTTGTTTACCCACAGAGATTTCAATGATAGGCAATTCAGCTCGTTCGCTTACAATTCCTTCCTTTTCTTCGTACAACAAATCTTCGTCCGTGACCTCATAAACATCTTGTATAATTATGTCAAATGGAGACGGCTGGCTGTTTAATCCTTCCGGGATTTCGTAATTGGCGTTTTTTTTCTTGTGAACCCCTTTCATTGTCACTAGTGTGATGGCTAGTGTTAGGTTCTGGTTCACTTTCTGTGTCCCTTCGATCCTTCCTTTCTTCACGCCTATCCCTGTCCTTTCTAGACTGTTCTTTATCTTCCTGGTTATGATAGTTCTTGTCTCGGTAGTTTTTGTATCTGGCAAACCCTTGTTGACCTCTGTTCTGTTGCTGATACTGGCCTTGTCTATCCCTATTATCGTAGTATCGGTTATTGTTCTGATAACCTCGATACCTGTTGTTCCTAGGTTGGTATTGTTCCTTTTCCTGATTTCCATTCATATACCTGTCATTCCTATTTCTACCTTCGTAAGGTTTATATCTTTCTTGATTACGATCTGTTTGGTTAGGACTATCCCGGTATCGGTCATATCTCTGTTGGTAGTTTCCATATGGTCGCTGGTTGTTTCTATCATCAAACCTTCGACTATACGTTCTACTGTTCCTCATCGGACCTTCCCATCTAGATTATGTCCTATTTGACCTTTCTGTTTGTTGAGTTTGATCAACGACTACCGCGTTCACGGTCTTAGTTTCCGTCCTTCCGCTTTTGACTATGGTAGGCGACATAGAAGTATGGTCGAGCCTACGCAGCAAGTCGTCCATTGCCGCTAAATCCTCTACGCCTGATGATATTAAATTCCTTCTAACTTCCACCGGTAACTGGCGTGAAATTGTCTCGAGAATTTCCTCCTGTCTCAGTGGGGGTTGAAGATATCTAAGGCGGGCTAACTGAGATGTGAAGAATTCAGAGTAACTGGTGGGTCCAGTACTACTATACTTCCTTGAATATACTTCCGCCCTCACTGCGTGTTGTATCTCTATCGACCAGAATCTTTTAATAAATGCTTCCGAAAACTGTTCGAAGTTATCGAAAGTGTTTCGGAAAGCGCGAAACCAATTTAGCGGTGCATCTGCCAGATGCTTCTCAACAATCCGCAGTTCTCTGTCCCTTGTAACATGATGTTCCGCAAAATGATCCTGTAGATTTCTAATGAATTCTATGGGAGTTAAGCCCTCCGTATTTGAAAATTTCTTAATTTTCTCCTCGTAATTCCTGACTATAATGACATTAGATCTGTCATTAGGCGTTGATGTCCTAAAATCTCTGGGATTTATTTCTGATGTAGCCTCATTCGGGATCTCTGATCTAGCCTGACTCTGTTCTGTTTCACGTGCCTTATTCAACCTCGCTAAATAGTTTCTAGCTGGAGTGGTGGTATCCATCCTGTCCCTTAAATAGTGTACCGTTCCTTCCCCATCGGAATTTATAGGTTTCCCCAACGCGTCCAATTGTGACTTGATTTCCTCTCTTAATTTATTTATGTCTATGTGATCCTTTAAACTGAACGTTTGCAACTCTTGTCTAATCTCGTTTAATTCCGATGTTTTCTTTTCACGCTCTGAGTTTAGATCTATCTTAACTTGGTTTACTTTCAGAATTACGCCTTTAATCTGCGTTTCTAAATCCTCCCTAAGAACAGTGACGCTTTCGACCTGCATAGTCTGTACTGAATCGATTCGTTTATCAGTGTCTTTTCTAGCCTGGGAAATATCTCGGTTAAGTCTTATTTCCGTTCTGTTAATCTTTAATTCAAAATCTGACTTAATACTTTTAATGACGTCTTCATTTATTTTTGTGATTTCCCCCCTTAAGATGGTCACTTGATCGTTAACAATAGCCTTGAGATCGATCTCTATATCCTTTCTCAAGACCTTTTTGTGTTCTTCAACCCTTTCCTTAAGTTGGGCCATATCACCCTCTAATTTGGCTAGAGTTTCTTGCGTTGTAATTGCTTCGTTTGAAAACTGCAATTGCAATGTATCTAAGCTATTTTTCTTTTCTTTTTGGTTACTGTCTAGTTCCGATTTAATATTTCTAACATCCTCCTTTATGGTAGAAATACTAGATCGTATACCAGTTACAATGTCCTCTGTTAGGTTAATTTTAGCCTGGGTGGCATCTATCTTTTTCTCAGTCGAATCTATTTTATTTTCAGTTGAATTTATTTTATCCTGCATTGCAGTTATATCAACTTGAGCTGCATCTAATTTGCCTTCAGTTGACACTAATTTATTTTCAGTGCTTATGGCTCTTACTTCTAATGATGCAACATTAGATCTAACATGGCTAACTTATACATTAATATTACTAATATCAAGTTGAACAAGCCTGACATCGGCCGTCACACTGTCGATGCCCGTTTCTATATCATCTATCTTTTCTTTTATATCTTTAGTTTTAGCTGAAATCTTGCGATTACTATCTTGAAGATATTTGAGGGACAAGTGCATTTGACTAATCTCTGCCTTCAAATTCTCCCCTACGGATTCCTGAACTAATTCAGTATTCTTATTGACAATGGCGTTGATATTGTCAAAACTAGTTTGGCAATTATCCTGATCTCAGCTAATTCATTGGTGTGACTGCCCATCTTCTCCTGTATTGCCGTCAACATATTGGCAATGCCCTCATTTGACACAGCTGTCATGATAAATACAATTATAGAAAACACAGGAATGCAATACATAAACAGCAGAACCGACACATTTAGAATGACCCTTTTCACCAATACAAGCATTGTATTTCGTTTTGCTTCTAAACTTATCATATAAATTAAGTCTATAAGAAAAGAGGAGGAATGCAACGACGGTGATTTATATTAGAAACGGTTTAAATTAAAGTTGAGATGCTGAATTATTTATTTTATTATTAAAGAAATTGATTCTATCATTACAGATGATCTACAAATAATCATCGCCGGTGACTAACACGAAATGGCCGACAAGCATGGAGTGAAAAATGGCCCCATGTAATGTCCCATCTGACCACGCTGATCCATAAAAAATTCCTAGGAATGTCTTTTATGATCATGTCGTAATCAATCAAATTACATTTTACTAGGCATACACAAAACAAATAAATTTAAGCAATGGCAATAATTCTATCTGTATGCCAGGTAGATTGAGTAAACTCATCTTCACGTTTTGAAGACAAGTGAATTCCCAACGAATTCGACGTGTATAATCGTAGCAGTGCCAAAGAAAATTTTGCTAACGACTACATCGTTCGAAAACTGCTAAACTCAATAACCTCATAAAAATGGATTCTCACACATGGGTTTAGCATTGGAGAACTCGAGAATGCCAATTCGAAATCCCCACGTTGGGCGCCATATATATAGATGTACCCGTAATCCACGTGGTCTTACCTGTTGAAATCCGATGGAAAAGCTGGATCGTAGATTCTGGAAGTTCCCGGCTGAAAAAACCCCTAAAATTCTACCAACTAGGATCAACCAGGGATTAGGATACGTCGATATTAAAGAATGCGATACGAAGATGCCAGTGGTGTATATATTACAATGAAACGAAGCTCTTAAAAGAACTCGAACAAGAGACTCTAAAAGAAAACGAAAGTATCTCGGGCGTTAATTTTAAGCAAACTCAAGAAAAAACCACCCACTGGTCCTCCTAACGCACTCCATTTTCTAATAGAAACGCCAGTCGTTCAAAAATTTAAAAAAAAATTAAATTCAGTTTATTAACTGGCAAATGGTGTATGTCTGTCAATTAGACAAAAATGAAGAAAGCTTCTCTAAATCAAATGACGAAAATAGTTTCAATAAACGCTTATAATAAGGCCCCATCTTACTGCTCTAAATCGCAGTATTTAAATATCTCATTCATTGAACACATTACATGAAAAATACAATATTAAATCATGCACTGATGCTATACCCTTATTAAACATTTATACATATCTTACATTTTATATACAGATTATATCCTTAGTTAGGATTTTGTTATTATCGCTGCCCATTTCCATTTAATTCGACAAGTATATCTCAAGGTTATAATTCTCATAATTTGTTGCATTCAACAATCAATTAAGATAATCGAATAGTGTTACAAGTTAGAAAATAGTTTATTAACTATCCAGATGCTTCAATGAATGCAGTATATTTTTGTTAAAATCACTGAAATATCAAAGTATTATATTGCATGAATTAATTAAAGTTATTCGAAAAGTGGCTGTGTCACTTAAATATGTGTGTCACGATATAAGCAATCCATCTCCGGCAAATCTTAATAGGCAAGAATAAAAACGTAGGGTTACTTGAATTAATACTGGCATTTAAGAGAAACATTCGTGATTCCAATTCACGTTCTCAACAACTTCCTATTCAAATTAGTGATAGCTCAAAAGCTAATTTCACTCTCACAAAACGAAATTACTACGTTAATGTCTTCACATAAGACTTCGAGTACATTATACAATATTAATGTTGACCATCCAATGATGTCAAATATTTGCTTCATTAACACAATAAATTCGTATTCATTAAATTGCAATACATTAATTCAGCTTTCCAAAGCTGTCAAGAATTTTTCCCAAACGTAATTAAACTCAAAACATTTCAATAATTACTCTGAAGATATCACGCCTTATCGTAGACGAATATAGAAGTGTCACAGAGTACCTCTTTCCCAACTTCACTCAACAAGTTGCAACAATTTATTAGATAAGTTGTATTATCTACTTCCATAAATTATCGTAATTTAAGTCTATGACAAATTCTGTTATACTTGTTTGAACTGTTAATTTAGTTCACTATTCCTATATATGTATAATTATTTCCATAATAACTTATATATAAAAAAAATCGTAGATAGACACTAGTAAAATAGTCGGTTCAGTTTCGCCTATCCAAACTCGAAAAACGGCTTGACTACTCAGAAGAAAACACGTGAGATTTACACCATGGAAAGGAGTCTATTATCGTATCAATAGATACACGCAAACCATTAAATCGAACGAGGATCTAGCCAAGAGCCTACCAAAAACGAATTAAAATAACACAAGCTGAAGACTGAACGAACTAAAGTTTCAGTTGAAAAAAATCTCTAAACTAAAAGAAATATGAAAGTAGGCTACAAATGCCTCGACAATCAATTCACAATTGTTCTCGCTGGACGATTTCTACGATCCCATACCCATGGAAAATAACGATGAAAATGAACTATCATTTCTAAAAGAGCTTGCCACGGTGGGTGACTGGTTATAATGTCGGACTACCAACCCCAAGATTGCAGGTTCGCCCCTGGTCGTGGTAAGTGATTTTTGAAGGCGACAAAAATCACGACACTCATGTCATACGTTGTTGGCATGTTAAAGAACCCATTTGAATTCAGTAGGCCGTGTTCAATGGCAAAATTAATCTCGGGATTTTCCGCCAACACAAGGTTCCTCCATTCTCTACTTGAAAGCGCTGTAGTGTCAAGGAGTTTAGATATCTAACCTCCTTGACTTTCGTAGCGTTCAAAGGAATGACGAAATTCGACATGCAAGCTACCCTCTGGGTGTCAATTAACAAAGCTTGCACCAGGCACCCGAGGCCATTCGATATTATTATTATTATTATTATTATTATTATTTCTAAAAGAAAGAAATATCTACTAGAATGTCATAAGTCCAAACGAAGAGTATCACTGAAATATTTTTGGAATAGTTCAAGTGCACGTGTGTGTGGCCATCTTCTTCCTAATCGCTATTCTTATACAAAAATATCGTCGTCTTGGTCCTAATTATGCTGCAGATGTCTTCCCAACAAAATTCAATGCTTGGTTTTATTTCCAAAATTTTCAAAAAACAAACAAACACAAGTAATGCTCTAAATAGCATTTCGTTTACTGTTAACTACAAAATAAATTACACTCTCCGACATAAATGATAAAAGGAACCAACTCTAGTCTTCGAATGAATTTCATACTATTTAATGAAATATTGGTGAAAAGTGACGAACTAAAAGTGACAAAGTCTACTGTCTACAAGAAAGAAAAGTTTTCCAGCTACCTTGGGCGATGTTCTGGTTGAGATTGAAGAAAGTAAAGGAATATACATTCCTTTCAGGAACTGGACCCTCATCCCTGAGTAGTCCATGGCTGGAGCTGTAAGTCGTCGAACCAACTTCCTCCTAACTCGAAAACCACTGTCTACGAAACGGAGTTCCTACATATTACTTGTACAAGGCTCCCTCGACGTTATCAGTAAAGTAGTTTCGTTCATTTGGAGTTGTTTCTTCATTCTCATGTACTTCAAAACCACTGGATCAGAACGAACGCCTACAATCGTCTCTTTTTCTTCATTGTAGTATTTATAAGGTTGTCATTCCAAATGATCAATCCTGCCTCTGCATTGCATTCCTGTACTATCTGCTTAGCCCAACATTGCTACAGCAGCTAGATTCTCACAATAAAGTCCAGTCGTATTGTTCTTGATAATACTAATGCTTTCCTGCATTTCAACCATATATGTAGTAGATTTCCTCATCGTGGAGTTTGTACTGACAAGTCCATGCAATAACTAAGCTCACTCGCATATATCTATTTTCTGGGTTATGCCAAACACGCCAGAAATACGAACAACCGCATGTTGCTATGAAGCAATCCGCCTGTTCGCTCCGCGCCGTGATTAGAGTACACTCGTACGACTGCGTGTTTAACGAAACTTTTCTTACAGAGCCGATAGCACGTTCACTCCGTGTGTCACAAAACTCAAGTGTCTGTGATTTTAGAACTGCTCGCAGACACGCCACAGCTGGCAGTCTACCCATGATACATCTCTCCTTGTATCGAGGTTGACAATCGAACTCTGTCGATTATCATCTTATATATGCATCAGAGCAAGCCTCCATGGCTTAGGCGGCAGCACGCCGGCCTCTCACCGCTGGATCCGTGGTTCAAATCCCGGTCACTCCATGTGAGATCTGTGCTGGACAAAACGGAGACAGACAGGTTTTTCTCCGGGTACTCCGGTTTTCCCTGTCAAAATTTCATTCCAGCAACACTCTCCACTATCATTTCATTTCATCTGTCATTCATTATATCATTGCCCCAGAGGAGTGCGTCAGACCTCGGCAGCCGGCACAGTTCCTATCCTCGCCGCTAGATAGGGGCTTCATTCATTCCATTCCTGACCCGGTCGGAGACTGGAAGCAGGCTGTGGATTTTCATTCATATGCATCAGACAGTTGCAGAAATAAGTTAGTGAGCATGTCCTGTCCACGTGATCAAGAGCATGGCGGGATTGCCTATCTATCTCCTAAGTGAATGACGAGTGTATTGCTCCTCAAGCCTGCAGCCAAATTAATGCCAAACAATAATTTCAAAATACGTCTCGCTGTCGTATCAGGGTTCATGTATACAGCAAAATACTGGCTCAGTACCATCCCGGCATTTGCCCGAAGACGAAGTGGGAAACCACGGAAAACCACTTCGAGGATGGCTGAGGTGAGAATCGAACCCCCTCTACTCATTTGGACCACCCGAGGCTGAGTAGACCCCGTTTCAGTCCTCATACCACTTTTCAAATTTCGTGGCAGAGCCGGGAATCGAACCCAGGACCTCCGGGGCGGCAGCTAACCCTGCTGACCGCTACGCTACAGAGGCGACACTTATCCGATGGTACGACGAAATAATGATCTGTAGAACGAAGGCAAGGTATCCTGTATATTCATGGTAGCAAGTGTTCGAAATTTTGATCACCTTGGTTTAAAGGAAAGCTCAGACTCACTCAGATTTGTTATGTGGGTAGGCTCACGAATAAATACATCAGACCGAAACTATAATTTCTTTCAACAGCGTGTGTGCGAAAAGCGCTTGCTATACACATACAGTAATAGTTAGTTAGTGAGGTTTTAAGGGGCGGAACTACGAGGTCATCTGCCCCAAATATACAGTAAATACAGATAATTATAACGTTATTAGTTTTACGTCCCTTTTAACTACTCTGGATTTTAGAGACGCTGGGGTGCCGGAATTCGCTCCGAACGGGATATTTAACGTGCCAGTTAATCTACTGACACGACTCCCTCGCATTTGCGCACCCTCAAATGCCAGCTGACTGCGCCAGGATACAAACCAGCAACCTTGGGCACAGCAAACGACAACGTTACCGCTGACCCAAGCAGCAAGGCAGTAAATACAGAACGTGCCATATTATTATTATTATTATTATTCTAGAGTCGCCTCCGTAGCGTAGTGGTCAGCATGGTTAGCTGCCGCCGCGGAGGTCCTGGGTTCGATTCCCGGCTCTGCCACGAAATTTGAAAAGTGGTACTGTCCCCTTTTACCTACCAATACCTGTTGAATCCCTGGATAGCAGCTGAATCGTAGAACCTGAAAATGCCCCGGCTCTAAAGACCCCCCAAGTTCTACCAACAGACACAGGGATAATAGGGCCACTCGAATACCTAACAGGATGTATTAAGACTGATCAAGGCTCAGAAAAAGAAAAGACTAGCTCAAAACACGAGAATTCTTCAAAAGGAAGAAAGAATCTCAAAGGTGTGGTAAACACTAAAATACCGAGCGATGGCCCCCTTAATACACCCTTCCATCACCTCTATAAAGCATCACGCAATAATTAAAACCAAGTAGTAAAGTGATTTATTGTAAGAATAAACAAGACAGAAGAATATCAATTTCGTCGATACCACGACCAATCAAAAAAAAATCTCATTGATTATATTGGATTATCTTCCAGAAAAAAAAATATATATATTACCCATTATCACAACTAACTTTTAGCTGATTAAAATATAAGGCATATTAATAATAACAATGATGATCAATCCCATAGGGTAAGCATTCACAAAAAGAGAAATATTATAAGACTTGAATACATTAAATTAATTTCGGTTCCTTAACGGAAATAACATCTTATACAAAAATATCCTGGTTATAATTACTAATCCTACACGACATCTTCAGTAACTTTATATGTTCTTGTTATTGAATGAAGAAATTCATATGGCCTATTTACAGAATATAATTTACACAAAATTCCAGAATAATTTCAATTATTCTCTTCCTACTGACTTGAAGTCACGATATTCCTTTCTGTTTAATATTATTTCAATTCTTGTTTTAGGGAAATTCTGCCGAACAGTTAAGCTAAGCAAAAATTAATTGTAAAGTCAGTCTTAAATAGTTATCGGTTTCCTTTTTAAACATACATCTTATGACAAAATTGTTATATTAGTTTTACTGGAAATATTTAACCGAATATCCACTCAAGATTCCCAATAATACTGCTCGGAAAAATATTAATCTTCACACAGGCATTTTCACGATAACAGCGATAAAGTTAACAATGACCAAATATTAACCATTCTAGGTTAAAACAACACCTCTCTGGGTTAAAACCCCAATCAATCTAATCCTGATTGGCACAACTGGCTCAATCCTCAACAAGAAAAATATGCTTTACAAAGCATTGCATCAATATACTTAAACACAAAGACATTACTCATAGTACATGCCTCTCTAAAGACCAATATGCACCTATAATAGGAGCCTTACTGTTATAAATCCACAATTATGCAAATCAGCTGTTTATGGTAAAAATCCTGAACTCGAAAAATATGATCCCGTAACAGATTACCAACAAAGCCCAGTGGATTTCAGAAATATTCCACCTAACTTTAAAAACTTGCCTTACATTGATTTATTACATGATCCATAATTCTTAAACGTATGACTTATAGTAAGTCGTCCCTGGGATTATCCTCGCAATTTTTGGATGTCGTTCAAATACCCTCTTACTAGAAAAAAACTATTGCACTAAAGGCAATGATATCAATTTAATCCAGTGTTAACTTCAAAAAAAAAAATATATAAACTGTATATAACGCTGCCCAACCACACAAACTGAGGTTGTAAAGAGGTCTATAAAAAATAAATTCAATCTCAAAATAAGATCCTCCCTGAATTTCCCGAACGCGAAAATGTCGATGGATTAGACCTACAGCATGGATCTAGGTTAGCAACAAAGGCTAAGCGACTAATGACCCATTAGGCAATCCATTTCGAAAATCACGCTCAGAAAACACAAGTTAAATCTGTTATAAAAAAACTGAAGAAAATATAGTCCAAGGACTCGAAGTAACATTTAGAATAACTGGGTCCGAAAACTTCCTAATATCTTAATCAAAATACGAAAAGGAAAATTCCCCTCAAAGAATACGATAATCCAAGCGAAAGTGCTTAAAGAACAATGCACTAGAATATGAAAACTCAACCAACGTTCTCAAAAGAAAGTTGCGTTACTATAATGTTCTTACACAAGAAAAACTGTAAATCTTCCTCCTACATTTGCTTCTCGACAAATAAGAATGAGCATATCATTTTAAATACTGTAAAATACTACTGAAATTATTAATTTATTCATCAAAATTACACAAAGGATGCACTCATTTTTATGAGTCAAAATCCTGGCATCATAGAAGGTCAGTTTCGAAATAAACATCGAACCTGCACTTTCTACTCAACCATTTAAACTACAAAATCAAATATGGCAAAGTGGTATTTATAAATGTCCACGCTACACTACTGTAACAAGTTGAAGTGATCAGTACCTTTGGCGAATCTAGATGAGGAAAAAAGGATATCGTTGGCCATAATCAGCTCCGGACCAACAGAAAATATGCTGGACTTCAACTGGGTTTCCATAGAACGAACCAAAGTCCTCCCAGGCTCGAACAACACCCGGTCGGTCGAAATAGTTCCAACATATCCTGGCGATATCTTCCCATACATATTCGAACACCAACGGATGGACCGCACACAGTTTATCAACTCGTCACGACGCGAAGGTGAACTCGAACCGTCACTAACAAGTTCCAATATGAGAACGCGCGTGTGAACAAGTTCACGAGGGTCGACGCGGCCCCTCTCGACACGAGAGTCGCGTGCACACTTCATGCTAAATGAAAGTTGCCTTCGACAAGTCCCCGCTGCACCCTGCTAATGCAGTATTCTTAAATCAATTTAGCCTACCATCGTAGTGGATATAAGCTTCATATTGTCCCTTCCCCTTGACACCTTGCTTGAGAATGTACTCTTTTCAAAAAGAATAATCACAGTGAAGAGTGAATCAAATCTAGGCTGCATTTCCACGACGGATTATATGCAGAGTTTCGTGACACATCACGGCTGAGCTCGCGGTCGTGATTATAAAAGTATCCATCCGCATGGCCCGTTAGTTGCTGTAGACACACAGTCGCAGAGGTAAATTATTACATGTTTAAGACCATGTCTGAGCCCTATTAAACACGTTTCTACTTCACGTAGAATGCTTAACGAACTAGAATACACTTCAGCACGGTCACACGTTTTTAAAACTCCCGTTAGCTGGCGATTTTACTTTCACTGATTTCCAGCTCAACCCTCTGCGCTGTCAAGTTCTATACACATTGCGCTCTGCACGAGGTCGCCTGAGTCTCACATCTGCTTCCCCCACTACCACACACGTCATGACTCGATACGAAATATATCGCAGTCGAAACGTAATCAGCAGTGAGTTAACATATCATCTTCTGTTCTTCATACTTTCTTAATAATGGCTTTCTTAATAATGGCTTTCTGCCATGGAAATATACATATAGACACATGTATCTGCTTACATAAAGCGCTAAATATGCATTAATTTGTATTAATCACTCTCAGGTGAATCGATCGATATGGTGTTAGACACAGTCAACATGGTTATTATCGATGAGCTTCGGGTTTCTCGTCGGAAACACGAGCTCTGCCGATCTCTTTCTTGATAGCATGGCTTTTTCTTGCTGTAGACCAGCTGTTATGATCGACTTCAGAGGCAAGTTAGGAAGTTACAGGGTGTTCCCAAAATACTGTAACCATGTCTGTACTTAAGCCCTTTTATGAATAATGGTGCATTTTCCCTTTGATACCTTAAATAAAAGTCTCCTCAACTTTTATTTACACCATTCCAGGTAATCTCGGCATATGTAGCATTATTCAGTCAACACTCAGACTATCTTCTGCACATATCTTTTCAGGTTCTTTGCATTGAAACGACCTATCATTTCTCTTTCATTTAGGCTTACTACTTCATAACAATTATTTCCGAACGACCTAGCAATCTTATAGGGTCCGTGGAAGACATAGGAAAACTTGGTGAATTGCTTCTTAGCCACATCTGCTTTCGTCGGTTTCTTGACGAGAATCATCTCGCCTACTCTCATCGGTGGCCGATATCTTTTATTTCTGATTCGTTTATGCCGCTTCTCGGCTGCATCCATCAAGCTTTCTCTAGCTGAATTAATTCTTTCTTGGACTGTAGGCTCCCTGTCCTTAGGTAGAAATCTCACGATTTCTGTCCAGGCTCTTTCTGGCCTCTTATTATTCCTTTGTCCATGTCGATGATTGCTCTAGCTTGAGTAATAAAATCGATGCCTAGTATGACGTCAAAATTAATATTCTTAACGACTATGAAAATATGTTCATAACTTCTCTCATTGATCCAGAATTTCATTAGAATCTGCACTTTGCATTTCATAGTTTTATCCTTAAATATCCCACGAATTTTTGTTGGAGATGCTGGAAGAATGGTAAATTGATTTTCTGGTTTCAATCTCTCAAAACAGTCCTCGTCAACTATAGAGATCATAGCACCTGTGTCCATCAAGGCTTTACAATGTTGTAGACCAATTAGTATATCAATAACGGGAAGTTCAACTATCCTTCCTCTCGGTTTCGTTTCTGGTTCAAATAGAAGGTCTTCGTCAGTAGCTTCAAATATTTCAAAAATCGTGATATCAGAGGAATGCGTGACAACGTCAGTTATTAATTTCGCCCGGAAATTGGCGTTTTTTTTCTCGATCCGGAGCTCTTTCTGAACTCCGACCTTCTCTGCTAGTACAGGGTTGTGACTTATCTAGATTTTCATCCTTTCTTTCCTTCGATTTTCTTCGTCCAACCTCCGTGGACTTATCTCGCCCTCTCTTGAGCCTCTCCTGTTGCACTTTTTTATCGGACGCCTCCGTTCGATAATTGTATCTTGAGTACCCTTGATTTTGTCTGTTATCTCTATTGTCTCGGGTATCTCTATCATTCCTATTATATCTGTTATCTCTATTGTCTCGGGTATCCCTATCATTCCTATTATATCTGTTATCTCGATTATTTTGATCATATCTGTAATTCCTATCATAAGGCGTTTCTCGATGATCATTCCGGTCTCGATCATTATCTCTTCGATAAAAATTTCTCTCCTCGTAGCGACGTTGCCAAGGCCTCTCCTGGGCGTCCCTACGTTGGTTTTCCCATCTCCTCTCTTCCTGATGGGTATTTCTAATAGGACCTATTCTATCATCTCTTCTTTGTTCGAAACGATCCGTCTGCTGTGTACGGTTCATCATTACCGCGTTTACAACTTTCGATTCCTGCCTGGCATTTTTGACTATAGTAGGTTGCGTCATCATACTCATGTGATCTAATCGACGTAACAGGTCATCTAACGACGTTAAAGACGATACTCCGGAAGAAATAATTGATTTCCTTACTTCCGCAGGCAATTGACGTGAGATAGCTTCAAGGAGTTCTTCCTGTGTTAACGGCGGCTGAAGAAAACGGAGCTTTGCTAACTGACACGCAAAGTATTCAGCGTAGCTGGTTGGTCCTGTACTGGAGTACTTGCGTGAATAGACTTCTGATCTCACATTCTGTTGGACCTCGATCGACCAAAATCTTTTTATGAAGGCTTCCGAAAACTGCTCAAAGTTGTCAAATGTGTAACGAAAAGCCCTGAACCATTGTAACGGAGCATCGGTGAGAAACCTTTCCACCATACGTAGCTCACGCTCACGTGGCACATGTGACTCCAAAAAGTAATCTCTTAATGTCCTGACAAATTCGATTGGTGTCATTCCATCCAAATTGCTAAACTTCCTAGGTTTGTCATCAAAATTTCGTATTATGGTTACATTCGGTGTCCTTTCCGATGATTTCGAAGTATAGTCACCCACGCCTACGTTGGGGTTCGGAGAACTAAAAGTTTCCCTGCTTGTTCGAATGGGACTCGAATGTTCCATTTGACTGAGCCGAACGTTGGGTTCGTTGTTGGAAGATTCCTGTATCATCCTTTCCCTACCATCAGGTACTATCACTTCAGGTTGTTCAACTACAACTCGAAAATCGGACTGTAAAAGTGATCGCAATTGATCTTTTAGAGTATCTAAACTGATATGCCCCTCTAGATTAATTTGCTCGAGACCCTTTCTAATTTCATTAATCTCGGAAGTTTTCTTCTCCCTGACCTCATTTAACTCTATCTTACTTTGGTCGACTTTAGTTTCAACACTGTTAATACGTTTCTCTAAATCGGATACATTATTAACCTGAGTATTTTGAATTCCATCCATTCTTTTGCTTAGATCTTCCCTAACATTTATTATGTCTTTGCTAGTAGTTGCAAGACCAGTGGCAAGTTTAGATTCTAACTTAGATATCTCAACTTTAAAACATTCCTCATTAATTTTCATAATATCTTGACGAAATGTTACAATATTATCACTTATGATCCCTTTCAAATCGATGTCAAAATCATCCCTGAGAAGTTTCGTATGATCAGTGACTTGAGCTCGGAGTGTCCCCATTTCACATTTCAACTGTTCCAGGCTATTCTGGGTCTGATTAGTGTCATGGGAAAACTGCAGCTGAAGTGCTTCTAAATTTTTTTACTGAGCTTCACACTCTTTTCAAAGTCTAGTCTAATCTCAACTTGAAATTCTTTATTAGATTTTTCTAGCTCCATTAACTTAACCTCCGTCTGATTTTGACTAGATTCGATTTTTCGGACCTCTAGCTCCATTTTATTTTGACTGGATTCTATTAATCCCACATCTGTTCTTAAATCATTGATTTGGGATTGCATAATCCTTACATTAGAGTTTACATCCTTTACAGTTTCCTCAATTCCCCTTTGACTAGTCTGAATATTGTTAAGATCTGTTTGGATTGATGTTTGACTAGTTTGCATATTGTTAAGATCTGTTTGGATTGATTTTTGACTAGTTTGCATTGATGTCTGACTAGTTTGCATATTGTTAAGATCTGTTTGGATTGATGTTTGACTAGTTTGCATATTGTTAAGATCTGTTTGGATTGATGTTTGACTAGTTTGGATTCTTTCTTGGGCAACCTGTACCAATCCAACATTAGCCCGTAGTGTACTCATATCTAGTTGAGTTTTTCTATTATCATCCTGGATATCTTCGATATTAGATTCTACACTGGTAACCTTCCTTTCTACCCTTTTAGAACTGTCATTGATAGCCTTCAAGGAGGATTGCATAGTATCAATTTCCCCCCTGATGCCTTCAGCAACTGCACCCTGATTTTGAATAACAGTTTCAGACATATGGTCTAATGCAGATCTAGTTTGGACCTTAATATTTTCAATGTCCTGATTCAAATTGTCCATTTTATGTTGAAGAATTTCAAACATCTTCTTAACGTCACCAACAGTCACCATATTACCTTCAGACATGCTTCACTACACTTCACATGAAATAAGAATACCACACCAACAAAGCACAGCGAGAACATCTACAAACAACCACCATTTACCATATATGCTCATTCTTATTGTCTGGCGTTACCTTAAAATAAACTTATGTCTAAACACAAAGTGCCCCATTTCATTTGGGATCGACCATATACAAGTGCGTGTTGGTTTATATCGGTGAAGGTCTATGATTCTACCATTACTTAAATTTTAAATTTACTACAAATACTTCTATTTTTAATGATGTCAGCAATGATCATCAGCCGGAAACAAGTAGAACAAATTATTAACAAAGCGTGTGGCACCACTCCAATACATAAAATAAAATAAAAATTAATAATGGTTGCAATACCACTTGTGGGTCAAGTAGCTCGAGTATCCTCGTAATTGCTTTGTTCCATAGGAATTCCAATAGTTCGTGCCAAAATATTGGTTCACCATTATTTTATCGCCTCGATTCATAGTCACACAAGAAACACGGTGTTCCAATTCGCGATCTGTGTTACATGATCATAAAACTAATTTCCACTTTGTACTTTCAGTTTCAATTTTGGCAGAATTATGGCATTCAACTCCCTGGTATTCGCTCTGGTATTCCAGTTTTTCGAAGCCCCTGAGCTGGGCGCCACCTAATGTACCCTTTTACCTACCAATACCTGT